>JAZGUH010000105.1:0-1200000 GCA_037893225.1 Hippasteria phrygiana
TCAAAGTTAACTATATTGCCTTGGTAGTGGATGTTATTTAAGGTGTGGCGAATATCACAAACGATTTTATGTTTGGGGAAGGTTTTAGAGATAGACTGGATGGCACTAAGGCAGTCACTGAAAATGCATGTATGTAAAGGCTTAACATCTTCAACCCATTCTAATGCAAGGAGAATTGCGAAAAGTTCTGCTGTAAAGATAGAGACGCCATTATTGAGGCGGGAAGCTTTACTGTATTTAAGTTGGGGGATATACCACATCCGACAGTATCAAGAGTGGGATTGTGAGAGCCATCCGTGTATAAGTGTGTAGAGAATTTATCCATGTTGTATTGATGGTCTCTAAACTAAGATTTTTCTTGTCATAAATATTTGTAGCATCTGCCACTCGAGAGAGGATTTCAGTGGAGACAGAAGGCTTGTTATAATGCCAGAAAGGAGTGGGGTCGTTGAGGGGGAAAACTGCATACGGGTATTGGGAGATCCTAGCTTCAAAAGGGGTGTTGTGGGTTGTAGACATCCATTTGTCAGCAAAATAATGCTTTTGCCAGTTATCAGAATGGATGTCATCATTAGGATGTGTTTTGTGTGTATTAACTTTGATTCCGTATAGGTTACATAAGAACTGTCTACGTAGAGCCAAAGGTGGGTCTCCACATTCGGTCTGTAGCCTAAAAAGTGGGGAACTGTGAATAGCTCCTGTACAAATTTTAAGAGCTTGGTATTGAATACTGTCAAGTTTTTGCTTGGCAGTCAGGGGTGCAGAGTCGAAAGCTTCACACCCGTATTCCAAGATGGGTTTTATTAGAGCACTATATAGCTGATAAAGTGTTTTACAATCGGCCCCCAGGAAATACCGCTAATGCATCTGGGGATGTTAAGTCTCTTTTTACATTTTGTAATTATACTGTCGATGTGTGGATTCCATGTTAATTTGCTGTCAAAAATCACTCCCAGGAATTTGGCCGAGGACAAAGTCTGTAATCTAAGGTTTTGGATGTGCAGGGAGATATTGATAAGTTTTTTATTGGTGAACAAGACAACAATTGTTTTGGGGATAGACAACTTAAAACCCAATTTGTCACACCAAGATTTGACATTATTAAGGTTTTGTTGGATTTTCTTTTCTAGGTAAGATGTGTTTCTGTTGGATTTCCAGATGGCGATATCATCTGCATATTGTGAGACATTTGCATCAACGACATGGTGGGAGAGATCATTGACAGCAACGTTAAAAAGGAGAGGACTGATAACACTGCCCTGTGGAACACCATTTTCCATGGTTCTTTCTTTAGAAAGACAATTATTAACTTTAACTTGAATTTTTCTATCATTAAGGAAATTATCAATCCATTTTATTATCCGACCATAAATACCCATGGAATGTAATTTAATAATAATACCTTTGCGCCAAAGCATATCATAAGCTTTTTCAATGTCAAGAAAAATAGCAAGGGTGCTTTCTTTATTACTCCTGACTTTATTGATAGATGATTCCAAATTGACAATGTGATCTTTGGTACTTCTTCCTTTCCGGAAACCACTCAGGGGATTGGATAATAAGTTATGGGTTTCTAGATACCATAGTAATCGAGAATTAACAATTCGTTCCATTATTTTACAGAAAGTAGCTGTGAGTGCAATGGGTCTATATATGATAGGGGGTTGGTTGATTCTTTTCCTGGTTTGAGGAATGGAATAAGGATAGCACCCTTCCATTGTTTGGGGCATTGAGAGGTATACCATATCATGTTAAAGATGATGAGTACGTAATTACGAATTTTCATGGGGAGGTGTTTAATGACATCGTTTCTTATTCCATCTTTACCAGGAGAGGTGCACTTAGAGGAATCAATTGCATGGTTTAATTCTTCTAAGGTAAGAGGCTCATTAATCACACTGTCATTGTTACTATCAATACAAAAATCATTTCAGCTTTATTTTTGATGGGGGTAATAAAGGGCTGTAATTGTTCGTGCTGCTGACTTTAGCATAGCTGTCGGCAAGGGCTTCAGCCTTGTCTTGGTATAATGATATCTGTGCCATTGTGGTTTAGAACTGGTATGCTACTTGAATTACGAGTTTTTTTCTATTCGTTTAATGTTGTTCCAAATAACTTTAGTATTAGTTTTCGGATTTATTTCGTTGCAAAAGATTTCCCAATCTTTTCTTTTAGCATTTTTAATTGTCTTCCTGGCTATGGCACAAGCCCTTTTATACTCTATAAGGTCTGTAGGAGGACTAGTTTTTCTGAAAATATTAAGAGCTTTTTTCTTACTATCTATGGTCTGTTTGCAATCATCATTCCACCAGGAGGTAGGGGTTTAATTGTGGTTTGGGTTGGTTTTTGGAATTGAGCAGCTCATGGCTGACTCAAGCTCATTGATGAAGTTGTTGTATGTATCATCAATGTTTTCTGAAGTGTTGGGTTCAGATATATTCAGATTGCAAGCAACTTGAAATGTATTCCAATCAGCTTTTTTAATGGACCATTTAGGTGTGAAATTAGCTTTACTTTTATAAATAGAATGATTATAATCAGTGATGATGGGGCAGTGATCACTTCCCCAGGAATCATCCAGAACTGTCCAGTTACATTTAGCAGCTAGATTAGGTGAGACAAAAGTGACATCAATACAAGAAAGAGTACCATTAGAACTATTCGCTCTTGTACCTTTACCAGAATTAACACAGACCATATCAAAATCTGTTATTATATCGTCAATAATCTTGCCGTTATGGTCAAGCTTAGAGCTGCCCCACAGGGGGTTATGACCATTCAAATCTCCACAAATTATGCGAGGATTCACAGTTCTATTTAGTATCTCTCTTAGATAGCTGTCTTCTAAGGCGTTGCATGGGTTATATATGTTGATGATGTTGGTTTTATTTTTATAGGTATCATAAATTTCTCCAATTTGATACTCAATAGGAGTGTCAGAACCATGTATGTATTTAAAGGCTAGACCACGTTTAACAAGGAATGCACAGCCTCCTCCCCTTTTTTTAGTTCCTGTGTTCTGTCTGTCGTGACGATAAATATCGTATCCAGGTAGGGTAAAACTTTTCCCTTCTTTAAGCCAGGTTTCCTGAATACATATGAGATCTGGTTTTTGTGTCCAGGAAAAATTGTTTATAGATGATTTAAATTCATTGCAATGAGCTGTAAGAGACTGTGCATTCCATTGTAAGATTAACACCATAATGAGAAAAATCATGACGAAGTTTTGTTCGATTTTCCTTTATGTATAGTGATCTGGCTGGTTTTATGGGCTTCTGACGGGTCTGCGTTTGTTTGGGTCGAAGATATCTTGGTCTTATCTTGGGTAGGTTTGGGGCCCGATTCGCCTCTCCTTGTATTGGTACGTGTGGATGTTCTTTGCCTTCCTTGTGTTTCTTTAGTCTGTGTTGGGGGGTTGTCAGAATGGATCATGTGATTGACAAGGGCCTTAATCGCTGTGTCTCTTTCCTCTTTGTTCTTCAGCGTGTCCCATATTTGTATCGTGCCTGAGAGAAGTTCCGTTAGGTATTGTTCGTTGCACATGCAATGTGTGTGCTCGGTTTGTGTTCCTTCCGTTGCAATAGTTTGAGTGCTCGCGTCTTTGGAGGTTGGGGTTTTTGTGATTGGTGTGGTTGGCATCGTATTTGTGTTTTCCAAGGTGTTTGTGTTTGACCGCAGAGAATTTTTGTTTCCGTTGCTTGAGGATTGTGCCATGTTGGAACATGGTTGTGCTGGCGAGGGAGTCAACTGAGAGCTCGTGCGTATTGATATGTCAGTTTTGATTGCATTTGCAGCTTCGGCGTATGAAATATTATATGTGACTCTGATTCCTTGAATTCGCTTTTCCTGTTTGATGGTGCTGCATCCCCCATAAGCAGATGAATGGTTTCCTCCACATCTGCAACATCTAGTGTTGTCTTTTTGCTTACACTGTTCATAGTTGTGGGGCCCTCCACATCGCACACAGAGTGTAGAGCTTCTGCAGTTTTTTGCAGTATGGCCCAGTCTTTGACAGTTGAAGCATCGGATTATGGGAGGGATGTACGGTTTGACTATGAAATTTTCATATCCTATTTGTATCCGGAATGGTGGGTTTGGTGAATTAAAAGTCAAACAGATAGAGAGGCTCTTTTCAAGTTTGCCATCTCTTTTGCGCATGAGTCGTTTGACTTCTACGACTCCATGTTGCTTACATACAGATAGAATCTCCAGCTCCTCAGACCTAAGTTCAGCCAAATGATGGCCGAGATAAGCGAGTAGGTTTTTCAAACCAATTTGTCTCCATTCCCGCATAAGTGCACATGCTATACAATGGACTAGCCGAGACCCCCACTACGCAACTTGGGCCCCAAATGAGGGCGTTTTTCGGTCTGACATTGAACGAAATTGCGCACAATCTTGATACTGATGGAAAGAGGGACTCCTCAGCAACATCCAGACCAATTTCCAGCTCCGCAGTCCCAAGTTAAGCCAAATGATGGCCGAGACAAGCGAGTAGGTTTTTCGAACGAATTTTTCTGCATTCCCGCAAAAGTGCACATGCTATACAATGGACTAGCCGAGACCCCCACCACGCAACTTGGGCCCCAAATGAGGACGTTTTTCTATCTGATGTTGAACAAAATTGCGCACAATCTCGATACTGTTGGAAAGAGGGACTCATTAGCAACATCCAAACAAATCTCCAGCTCCTCAGACCTCAGTTCAGCTGAATGATGGCGGACATAAGCGAGTAGGTTTTTTGAACAAATTTTTCTGCATTCTAGCTTAAGTGCACACGCCATACAATGGACTAGCCGAACCCCCCCCCCCCCCCAACCCACCCCCCCCCCCCCCCCCCACGCAACTTGGGCCCAAAATTAGGGCGTTTTTCGATCTGATGTTTAACGAAATTGCGCACAATCTTGATACTGTTGGAAAGAGGGACTCCTCAGCAACATCCAGAACAATCTCCAGCTCCTCAGACCCAAGTTCAGCCGAATGATGGCCGAAATAGGCGAGTATCTTTTTCGAAAGAATTTGTCTGCATTCCCGCATAAGTGCACATGCTATACAATGCACTAGCCGAGACCCCAACCACGCAACTTGGGCCCCAAATGGTGGCGTCTTTCGGTCTGACATTGAACGAAATTGCGCACAATCTTGATACTGTTGGAAAGAGGGACTCCTCAGCAACATCCCGACCAATTTCCAGCTCCACAGACGCCAGTTCAGCCGAATGATGGCCGAGATAAGCGAGTGTTTTTTTTCGAACTGATTTTGTCTGCATTCCTGCATGAGTGTACATGCTATACAATGGACTAGCCGAGACCCCCACTACGCAACTTGGGCCCCAAATGAGGGTGTTTTTCGGTCTGACGTTGAACAAAATTGCTCACAATCTTGATACTGATTGAAAGAGGGACTCATCAGCAACATCCAGACCAATTTCCAGCTCCACAGACCCCAGGTTAGCCGAGTGATGGCCGAGACAAGCGAGTAAGTTTTTCGAACGAATTTTTCTGCATTCCCGCAAAAGTGCACATGCTATACAATGGACTAGACGAGACCCCCACCACGCAACTTGGGCCCCAAATGAGGACGTTTTTCGATCTGATGTTGAACAAAATTGCGCACAATCTGGATACTGTTGGAAAGAGGGACTCATTACCAACATCCAAACCAATCACCAGCTCCTCAGACCTCATTTCAGCCGAATGATGGCGGACATAAGCGAGTAGGTTTTTCGAACAAATTTTTCTGCATTTCTGCTTAAGTGCACATGCTATACAATGGACCAGCCGAAACCCCCCCACCCCCCCCCCCCCCAACGCAACTTTGGCCCCAAATTAAGGCGTTTTTCGATCTGATGTTGAACGAAATTGCGCACAATCTTGATACTGTTGGAAAGAGGGACTCCTGAGCAACATCCCGACCAATTTCCAGCTCCACAGACCCCAGGTTAGCCGAATGATGGCCGAGACAAGCGAGTAGGTTTTTCGAACGAATTTTTCTGCATTCCCGCAAAAGTGCACATGCTATACAATGGACTAGCCGAGACCCCCACCACGCAACTTGGGCACCAAATGAGGACGTTTTTCGATCTGATGTTGAACAAAATTGCGCACAATCTGGATACTGTTGGAAAGAGGGACTCATTAGCAACATCCAAACAAATCTCCAGCTCCTCAGACCTCAGTTCAGCTGAATGATGGCGGACATAAGCGAGTAGGTTTTTTGAACAAATTGTTCTGCATTCTAGCTTAAGTGCACACGCCATACAATGGACTAGCCGAACCCCCCCCCCCCCCAACCCCCCCCCCCCCCCCCACGCAACTTGGGCCCCAAATTAGGGCGTTTTTCGATCTGATGTTTAACGAAATTGCGCACAATCTTGATACTGTTGGAAAGAGGGACTCCTCAGCAACATCTAGAACAATCTCCAGCTCCTCAGACCCAAGTTCAGCCGAATGATGGCCGAAATAGGCGAGTATCTTTTTCGAAAGAATTTGTCTGCATTCCCGCATAAGTGCACATGCTATACAATGCACTAGCCGAGACCCCAACCACGCAACTTGGGCCCCAAATCGTGGCGTTTTTCGGTCTGTCATTGAACGAAATTGCGCACAATCTTGATACTGTTGGAAAGAGGGACTCCTCAGCAACATCCCGACCAATTTCCAGCTCCACAGACGCCAGTTCAGCCGAATGATGGCCGAGATAAGCGAGTGTTTTTTTTCGAACTGATTTTGTCTGCATTCCTGCATGAGTGTACATGCTATACAATGGACTAGCCGAGACCCCCACTACGCAACTTGGGCCCCAAATGAGGGTGTTTTTCGGTCTGACGTTGAACAAAATTGCTCACAATCTTGATACTGATTGAAAGAGGGACTCATCAGCAACATCCAGACCAATTTCCAGCTCCACAGACCCCAGGTTAGCCGAGTGATGGCCGAGACAAGCGAGTAAGTTTTTCGAACGAATTTTTCTGCATTCCCGCAAAAGTGCACATGCTATACAATGGACTAGACGAGACCCCCACCACGCAACTTGGGCCCCAAATGAGGACGTTTTTCGATCTGATGTTGAACAAAATTGCGCACAATCTGGATACTGTTGGAAAGAGGGACTCATTACCAACATCCAAACCAATCACCAGCTCCTCAGACCTCATTTCAGCCGAATGATGGCGGACATAAGCGAGTAGGTTTTTCGAACAAATTTTTCTGCATTTCTGCTTAAGTGCACATGCTATACAATGGACCAGCCGAAACCCCCCCACCCCCCCCCCCCCCCCCCAACGCAACTTTGGCCCCAAATTAAGGCGTTTTTCGATCTGATGTTGAACGAAATTGCGCACAATCTTGATACTGTTGGAAAGAGGGACTCCTCAGCAACATCCCGACCAATTTCCAGCTCCACAGACCCCAGGTTAGCCGAATGATGGCCGAGACAAGCGAGTAGGTTTTTCGAACGAATTTTTCTGCATTCCCGCAAAAGTGCACATGCTATACAATGGACTAGCCGAGACCCCCACCACGCAACTTGGGCCCCAAATGAGGACGTTTTTCGATCTGATGTTGAACAAAATTGCGCACAATCTGGATACTGTTGGAAAGAGGGACTCATTAGCAACATCCAAACAAATCTCCAGCTCCTCAGACCTCAGTTCAGCTGAATGATGGCGGACATAAGCGAGTAGGTTTTTTGAACAAATTTTTCTGCATTCTAGCTTAAGTGCACACGCCATACAATGGACTAGCCGAACCCCCCCCCCCCCCCCCCCCAACCCCCCCCCCCCCCCCCCACGCAACTTGGGCCCCAAATTAGGGCGTTTTTCGATCTGATGTTTAACGAAATTGCGCACAATCTTGATACTGTTGGAAAGAGGGACTCCTCAGCAACATCTAGAACAATCTCCAGCTCCTCAGACCCAAGTTCAGCCGAATGATGGCCGAAATAGGCGAGTATCTTTTTCGAAAGAATTTGTCTGCATTCCCGCATAAGTGCACATGCTATACAATGCACTAGCCGAGACCCCAACCACGCAACTTGGGCCCCAAATCGTGGCGTTTTTCGGTCTGTCATTGAACGAAATTGCGCACAATCTTGATACTGTTGGAAAGAGGGACTCCTCAGCAACATCCCGACCAATTTCCAGCTCCACAGACGCCAGTTCAGCCGAATGATGGCCGAGATAAGCGAGTAAGTTTTTCGAACGAATTTTTCTGCATTCCCGCAAAAGTGCACATGCTATACAATGGACTAGACGAAATCCCCACCACGCAACTTGGGCCCCAAATGAGGACTTTTTTCGATCTGATGTTGAACACAATTGCGCACAATCTGGATACTGTTGGAAAGAGGGACTCATTACCAACATCCAAACCAATCACCAGCTCCTCAGACCTCATTTCACCCGAATGATGGCGGACATAAGCGAGTAGGTTTTTCGAACAAATTTGACTCCATTCCCGCATAAGTGCACATGCTATACAATGGACTAGCCGAGACCCCCACCACGCAACTTGGGCCCCAAATGAGGGCGTTTTTCGGTCTGACATTGAACGAAATTGCGCACAATTTTAATACTGATGGAAAGAGGGACTCCTCAGCAAAATCCAGACCAATTTCCAGCTCCGCAGGCCCAAATTCAGCCAAATGATGGCCGAGATAAGCGAGTAGTATTTTTCGAACTGATTTTTGTCTGCATTCCTGCATGAGTGTACATGCTATACAATGGACTAGCCGAGACCCCCACCACGCAACTTGGGCCCCAAATGAGGGTGTTTTTCGGTCTGACGTTGAACAAAATTGCGCACAATCTTGATACTGATTGAAAGAGGGACTCATCAGCAACATCTAGACCAATTTCCAGCCCCACAGACCCCAGGTTAGCCGAATGATGGCCGAGACAAGCGAGTAGGTTTTTTCGAACTAATTTTTCTGCATTTCCGCTTAAGTGCACATGCTATTCAATGGACTAGCCGAAACCCCCCACCCCCCCCCCCCCCCCCCAACGCAACTTGGGCCCCAAATTAAGGCGTTTTTCGATCTGATGTTGAACGAAATTGCGCACAATCTTGATACTGTTGGAAAGAGGGACTCCTCAGCAACATCCCGACCAATTTCCAGCTCCGCAGACCCCAGGTTAGCCGAATGATGGCCGAGACAAGCGAGTAGGTTGTTCAAACCAATTTGAATCCATTCCCGCATAAGTGCACATGCTATACAATGGACTAGCCGAGACCCCCACCACGCAACTTGGGCCCCAAATGAGGGCGTTCTTCGGTCTGACATTGAACGAAATTGCGCACAATCTTAATACTGATGGAGAGAGGGACTCCTCAGCAAAATCCAGACCAATTTCCAGCTCCGCAGGCCCAAATTCAGCCAAATGATGGTCGAGATAAGTTAGTAGTATTTTTCGAACTGATTTTTGTCTGCATTCCCGCATGAGTGTACATGCTATACAATGGACTAGCCGAGACCCATACCACGCAACTTGGGCCCCAAATGAGGGCGTTTTTCGGTCTGACGTTGAACAAAATTGCGCACAATCTTGATACTGATTGAAAGAGGGACTTATCAGCAACATCTAGACAAATTTCCAGCTCCACAGACCCCAGGTTAGCCGAATGATGGCCGAGACAAGCAAGTAGGTTTTTCGAACTAATTTTTCAGCATTTCTGCTTAAGTGCACATGCTATACAATGGACAAGCCGAAACCCCCCAACCCCCCCCCCCCCCCCCCCCCCAACGCAACTTGGGCCCCAAATTAAGGCGTTTTTCGATCTGATGTTGAACGAAATTGCACACAATCTTGATACTGTTGGAAAGAGGGACTCCTCAGCAACATCCCGACCAATTTCCAGCTCCACAGACCCCAGGTTAGCCGAATGATGGCCGAGACAAGCGAGTAGGTTTTTCAAACCAATTTGACTCCATTCCCGCATAAGTGCACATGCTATACAATGGACTAGCCGAGACCCCCCCCCCCCCCCCCCCCCCCCCCCCCCCATGCAACTTGGGCCCCAAATGAGGGCGTTTTTCGGTCTGACGTTGAACAAAACTGCGCACAATCTTGATACTGATGGAAAGAGGGACTCCTCAGCAACATCCAGACCAATCTCCAGCTCCTCAGACCCAAGTTCAGCCAAATGATGGCCGAGATAAGCGAGTAGGTTTTTCAAACCAATTTGTCTCCATTCCCGCATAAGTGCACATGCTATACAATGGACTAGCCAAGACCCCCACCACGCAACTTGGGCCCCAAATAAGGGCGTTTTTTGATCTGACATTGAACGAAATTGCGCACAATCTTGATACTGATGGAAAGAGGGACTCCTCAGCAACACCCAGAACAATCTCCAGCTCCTCAGACCCAAGTTCAGCCAAATGATGGCCGAGATAAGCGAGTAGGTTTTTCAAACAAATTTTTCTGCATTCCCGCATAAGTGCACATGCTATACAATGGACTAGCCGAGACCCCCACCACGCAACTTAGGCCCCAAATGAGGGCGTTTTTCGGTCTGACATTGAACGAAATTGCGCACAATCTTGATACTGTTTGAAAGAGGGACTCCTCAGCAACATCCATAGTAATTTCCAGCTCCACAGACGCCATTCCAAGTTCGATCTTCGAAAGGGCGCCCTCTATCATGATCGCCATTACTGGGAGGCGGTTGGTCCGCCCAATTTGCATTTTGCATGTGACCGCCTGATGAACTCTAAAAGGCGGAATGGCGCGAAATATAAACCAACAGTGTTGAGGAGCAGACGATCAACAACAAAATGATGTAATTTAGATGTTAATGTTTTGTTAAATCCGTTGTTTCAAATCATATTGCTGGTGTGATTGTTGTGCTTAAAGAAAATGTGTCCACGAATAAAAAAAAGGGATCCAAGGCATGACTAAAATTATTAATTTACGTGCACTGCCCGGCGAAGTTGGTCCGTCGTGCGTGGCGCGCAACTCGTTCGGTCTTCGTCGACGGGGTTTACATGGCGTCAGCCCCGTAGTCGACTGCAATCACGGCACGGTCATGACGGTGCTAATAAATACCTGCGTGTACGTACTGTTGGAGTGACTGTCGGAATCAAATCTGTGTCCGAGTGATAAGCCACCAAGAAAGCGTACTGGTGAGTTTTGCTTCAAAGTCTCAAAAGACATGAAGGATGGCTTAGAAAAATAGAACTTGAAGTTGTAAATCTTAAAATAACAGCACAGTGTCGAGTTAATGATGTTTTAGCCAAGATAAGCCATAGCCTAGGCTATATGTCATAGCCTAGCCTCAACACTCAAGGCAGATTGCCCAGACATAACGTTAGCCTAGCTAAGCCTGATGTAATCCCTTAAATGTGATTAACTTTGCTTATACTAATAACAGGCCTATTGTTATAATTCCATTTACATTTTTGAAATAATTTTGCATGTAAAATGTAACTTTCTAAATCATGAATTCAATACAAATCAAGCCAATTGGTAGTGATCAGTAATACATTTGTGTATTTTATATAGGCTTAGAATAATTCATGGAGTGGATTGATGATGTGCGTCATTGGCCGAGGCTAGACTTTCAAGGTAATGCGCCTATCAATTGCTCTCCCACCCCCCCCCCCCCCCCCCCCCCCCCCCTTCGGGCTGCCCCATCCAAGATGTGGGGAATTGTCACTTTTGACAAAATCCCCACCCCTGGGGCAACATTTTGGTTACAATCCCCAACATACATGAGTGGGGCACCCCACCTCATGGTTTTAACTATGATGGGGAAACAATGGCAAAATGAGTAAGTGACCAAAATCGGGCTTGAAAAACGTGGCCAAACCCCCACATAAGACCCGAGGCAGCCAAAAGAGGGGGAAGCAATTGATAGGCCCGTAATTTTCAGATTCAAAATCATCAATCGAGTCCATCCATGTATATCACATTTTTTGAAAATATTTGCAACAGAAGCATGGATTATTTTTTGCAATATTAATGTCGGTCACTCCCCAGCCCCAATTTAGGATGCAGAGGGTTCAGGAGTCAGGACACTATTTATTACAGATTTCTATGAAGTTGCTTTGTTTAGTTTTATTTGGAGATATGGATGAAGCACATGCTGAGTCGATTGGGAACCCATATTTTCCACACCTCTAAAAAGCATATAAAGTTACATGTATGACGCATTGTAAAAAGAAATCAATTATTTGTACATCTTACATTTTTTGCTTTTATATATATCTTTTTATATATATATGTTTACATATATATATACATTCACTGTACTATAAAGCCATAATTAAGTTTAATAATTATTGAAAATCAGCTTAATAAATATGACCTTTGTTTCCTTCATTTTCAGATATTTATGACTACTACATAAACGGACCTGCATGTGATGAACATCCAAACTTAAACCATCGAAGCATAAGTGAAGGCCTAAATTATTTTCATTCCGGATGGGTAGGAGTTGTGAAGCATTGCTACAAAACTGATAATAAGGTTAATATTACATTGGCTGGTCAAGTTCGATTTTCCCAGAGGATAAAAAACTTTCACAATGTTGAAGTAACTGTAAATAAAGCCAATAGGCAAATAATTACTGTTAAATGTAACTGTACTGCTTCCGAAGGGAAAACCTGCAGCCATTCAGCTGGCCTTCTCTTTAAACTTGTAGAAGCTCATGAATCCGGATTCACAGCCAGTTCATGTACAAATACGTTATGCATGTGGAATCGTTCAACACAGGAAAATGTATTTCCAGATACCTTAAGTAATATCCGTGGAAAGAATGAATCAACCATCAACAGAAGTCTTGCATTTGACACTGATAAACAACTTATGGACCACTTGAATAGTTCTACACTGAGGGAGCTTTCTGCAATACCTGGAACTATTTTAAATCAAGTTAAATCAGCCAAGCCATTGTACCATCCCCACAGCAAATGCGCACTACCAGACCATGAACTGCACATTACCAACAAGCAGTGCCCTGCATGCCTCATGACCTATGAGAAATATGTACAAGTCTCAACTGCCGATGCTGCAATGCTTGCCCAGTCCACTGTTAATCAGAAGTCTGCACTGTGGACATCACAAAGAAAACTCAGAATAACGAGCAGTACAGCAGCTAGTGTTCCCAAGAAAGTGGACACGGACCCTGCCAAGTGGATACAAAATCATTTAAGTCAAACATTTCAAGGGAATTCAGCAACACGCTATGGACAGGAACATGAAGCAGTTGCTCGTGAGCAGTTTGAGAGGGACACTGGTAAACATGTGGAAACAACTGGTCTGGTTGTCAATCCAGAGGAAAGCTGGCTAGGAGCCAGTTTAGATGGAATTGTAGATGAAAATACCATCCTTGAAATTAAGTGCCCCACACAACAAAAACTTTCTAAATATAGTTCTGTTAATGGCTTGATAAACAGTGGACAGTATCATGCGCGGAGATTTCTTGTTTCATGTGGGGGGGGGATGATTTTTGAAAGGCCATCCTTAACAGAGTGAGAAGTATTTTCCTTAAATAATATTTCTATTTTTAACATATTTTTTACTTCAAAAAGGTTCACTTTTTTTGTTTGTTGGCAAAACAGATGAATCATTCCCAAAAAACCTACTTTTGTTGCACTCTTTTGTGTAATGAATGAACTTCTACTTTTCCGGCTCTAATAAGATTAGAAATAGACATTTTTTTTCCAGAAACCGGCTATTCTAATGTCAATTCAGAATGGCCGGAGTATGATCAGAAACCGGCCATTCCAATGTCCATTTAGAATGGCCGGAGTATGATCAGAAACCGGCTATTCCAATGTTCACTCAGAATGGCCGGAGTATGATCAGAAACCGGCTATTCTAATGTCCACTCAGAATGGCCGGAGTATGATCAGAAACCGGCCATTCCAATGTCCATTCAGAATGGCCGGAGTATGATCAGAAACCGGCCATTCCAATGTCCATTCAGAATGGCCGGAGTATGATCGAAAACCGGCCATTCCAATGTTCACTCAGAATGGCCGGAGTATGATCAGAAACCGGCCATTCCAATGTCCATTCAGAATGGCCGGAGTCTGATCAGTGACCGGCCATTCCAATGTCCATTCAGAATGGCCGGAGTATGATAAAAAACCGGCCATTCCAATGTCCATTCAGAATGGCCGGAGTATGATCAGAAACCGGCTATTCCAATGTCCATTCAGAATGGCCGGAGTATGATCAGAAACCGGCTATTCCAATGTCCATTCAGAATGGCCGGAGTATGATCAAAAACCGGCCATTCCAATGTTCACTCAGAATGGCCGGAGTATGATCAGAAACCGGCCATTCCAATGTTCACTCAGAATGGCCGGAGTATGATCAGAAACCGGCCATTCCAATGTTCACTCAGAATGGCCGGAGTATGATCAGAAACCGGCTATTCCAATGTTCATTCAGAATGGCCGGAGTATGATCAGAAACCGGCTATTCCAATGTTCACTCAGAATGGCCGGAGTATGATCAGAAACCGGCTATTCCAATGTCCACTCAGAATGGCCGGAGTATGATCAGAAACCGGCTATTCCAATGTCCACTCAGAATAGCCGGAGTATGATCAGAAACCGGCTATTCCAATGTCCACTCAGAATGGCCGGAGTATGATCAGAAACCGGCCATTCCAATGTCCATTCAGAATGGCCGGAGTATGATCAAAAACCGGCCATTCCAATTTTCACTCAGAATGGCCGGAGTCTGATCAGTGACCGGCTATTCCAATGTCCATTCAGAATGGCCGGAGTCTGATCAGTGACCGGCTATTCCAATGTCCATTCAGAATGGCCGGAGTCTGATCAGTGACCGGCCATTCCAATGTCCATTCAGAATGGCCGGAGTATGATCAGAAACCGGCTATTCCAATGTCCATTCAGAATGGCCGGAGTATGATCAGAAACCGGCCATTCCAATGTCCATTCAGAATGGCCGGAGTATGATCAGAAACCGGCCATTCCAATGTCCATTCAGAATGGCCGGAGTATGATCAGAAACCGGCTATTCCAATGTCCATTCAGAATGGCCGGAGTATGATCAAAAACCGGCCATTCCAATGTTCACTCAGAATGGCCGGAGTATGATCAGAAACCGGCTATTCCAATGTTCACTCAGAATGGCCGGAGTATGATCAGAAACCGGCTATTCCAATGTCCATTCAGAATGGCCGGAGTATGATCAAAAACCGGCCATTCTAATGCATAAATCATGTGCTTTTGATCCGATTCACCTCAAAATATTGCCTAAAATACATTATCTGGGAACTTAGAAACCAGATAAATCCACTGACTAGAAATTCAATATTTTCCTGAGGTTTTTCTAAACCTTGGTTATGCTACTCCATGTCATGTCAGATACAACTTCCTTAATTGGAATATTTGCCAAAATTGTTACACAAGCAGGCACATATGTACCATTTATATGTACGTACCCCATTAATTGGGACTCCACAAACAATGCATGCAGTTTCTTTCGTTCTCTTCAGACAGTGGAACAGTCTTTCACTAGTCGAACTCTAAAATTTGAGTCCTCTTTTCTTGTTTGTCTAATATTCTCTGAACTCATTGATTACCCTGTTAAATGTGAAATACTGTCAAATGTATATGTACATGTATGTATACACGAAGTGTTCACTGAATGAATACCAAATAGAATAAATAGGACTGTAGTCTTATTCTTCATTCTAAAAACATAATTCATACTAAAAATATAAGTAAAAATCAAGTTACATTTGATCAAAATGTACTTTTACAGTCACGAATACTATTTGGATTAAATATAAGTTCCTGAATGACAATTGTATTTTAACTCTCAACTGGTATTAAACAAAGGTTTAAACAGACCCACTTATTTACAGGCTCTGGATTAATAGGAATAGTGAAACCATTTAATAAGGATGTTTTAACCCTAACTCCCTACATCATTTTTCCTACATGTAACCTAAACTTCAAAAGACCCTCAATCTTCGAAATTTCTCCATTTGGCAAAGAGGATTTGGAGGATTTGGGAGGATTTGGGAAGGTTAGGGTTAATATGGCATACGTACAATGCAACTTCTAAAACATGGGATGCTTTGTTTGTCATGTTCAGAATGGAAGTTCATAACAATCTAAGTCTGCCTACAAATACATCTTTTTAAGTTGTCAGGGAGCATAATTTATATAGGTTGCTTAAGCACAGATATGACATGTTGTCCACCAACGAATGTACTGAAATGTACATGTAGCTCAGGTTCAGTTGAACTGCAACGTTTCTGGAACAGTGGCGTAACATCTGCTTCACGAGTCGCTTCTTTGATTTTGTTGAACTATAGATACACATAAAAACACACAACAAAAAATGAATAGTGCAAAACGTCATTTCAGTAATCATTGTAAATTGTAAACAACCTACATGTACAATATTACATGTACTTCATGACAATTTTTTTGTTATGAAAACGAAATGTTTCTGTTACCTTTATATTTCTACTTGCCTTCATTATTTCACAATAATTATTTTATCTACCTCAGTTCCAAAAAATATAGTACATGTACATGTACATGTACATGTACATGTATTATTAATTTGTTTGGCAGCAAATCAAAATAGTCAGCCTGAAGGGCTGGTCACACTGGTCAGGATAACGATGACGAAAACGAAAACGATGCGAATAAACACTATTGGCGGGTAGAAGGCGCATGTATTACATGGGCGACAATTCAACCAACCAATCAATGGTGTATATTCTCAACGTTTTCGTTATCGTTGTCGTTATCGTGGCCAGTGTGACTGGCCTTTAAACTAATTAGGCGTAAGAAAATAACATGGCACTTTGTAAAACCATATACATGTATGTGTAGGCGGTGCAGATACAGGTACATGTACATGTACATTGTAGATGGTGCATCTGATAGTTGCATTGTATAGAAACAGCTTATCCCCCTCCTCACTTCAAAATAATTAGGTTTCATCAGTGGGGATGAAATGGTCACCAAGAATTTTTTTCTATTATTTCTTTTCAGTGTCCAGATGATGAGGGTGGGAGAGATGTTGTGTATTGAAGTAAAATGAAATATGCAAGTTTCCAACAATGCTTAGTCAGATGTTTGGAATTTGTTATAAGATTGTTTCTACTTGGGAGAGTTGGAAACCTGACAAGTTAAAGTTAGTGTACATATTTGGTCATTGCTGCAATTTTCAGAAATGGGCGGATTTGGGGGTTTAGTATTTTATAGGAAATATCGTTCTACTGACCTGTTCAAAGTTTTGCATTGTTTGATGGCGAAAAAAACGAAAGAAAAACGGCGCTCGTTTTCAACCATCGGGCGGATGATAGTTTTACTTTCAACATTGGTGTATCAATCATTTTAGTTTATAAATAACCGAGTTAACCAGGGCTTAAAAAAGATGGGAAAAATCACACTTTTAAATGCTGTGTTTCAATGTCACAACTTCTTGACTAAAATTTTAGGTTATTTTGAACCAAAATTAGGACAATGCATTGTCATGATACAAATTTTGTTGGTTTTATTTAGTTCACAATGATGTTAGTTACACAATAAAAACACAGAAAAGAATATGTGAACAAATTGACAAATCCGCCAAGAAAGTATAGGAATGTACATTTTTACCATTGGCCCCCATATTTATGGAATGACCCTAATGTCAATTTATACAAAGGATGTAAATTTACATGCACTTTGTAAAAATAATTATAACATATTTGCTGTAAATATACAGCATCACATTGAAATGTTGTTTATTTACAGAGAATCTACTGTTCTACAAAAATCTCATTAAGCAGCAACCAACTGACCAATCAAAATTGAATTTGTGTGTTTACAAAAGCCATGTTAAATTGTAGTGTTTTCTTCCTCCACGTGTACAGCAACAGTAAACTGCGTGTGTGTATTAAAGGCGATTTCACTGCACACTATCACTGCACACTGCAAAAATCGCATTGATACATTCACACGACCAATCTCGGTGATCGTCGCACGGATGTCGCATCGATGCGCAATTTTTGATGTCTCCTTGAACCCTGTCACGAACCACACGGGACCCATGCGATTTGGTGACAGGGATACATACATGTAATACTACACACAGCACAGAATCCGTGCGTTCGTGACATGCAATTTCATCACACCGGACCCGTGCTACACTGCATGTTTCTCAATAACATTAACCTACCCAGCCTGCCTGCCTGCCCTGAGAAGCATTTCTCTGATGATGTGTCCACTTCTGTCATGCATGGTCACAATCCTCTTGGGGATCCACTGCTACACTGTACATGTACCTCCAACACCTCAAAGAAGTCCAGTGAAGGGCCCAGATTTATAGGTGGCCTCTCTAACACTCAAACTTTTCGTTGAAAAACAAGCAAAAAATAAAATTATCTTGGATACATTTTTAGCAGTAACGAAGCCTTGTTTTTTTCTAGGAAGCACAGTACAGTAAAACATCTCCAGCAGCAGTAAATACAGTACATGCAGTAGTACATGCTTTGAGGGTCAAATCACAACACAAATTCTTGTTTATCACACAGTGAAATTGGCAACCAGCATACCTTTGGTGTAAGTTGATAGCTGATGTTACATAACATAAACAGTCTCTGCTGGAGCACATGTATGACATGAGATAAGTAAATAGGTGCCTGTGTGCATACAGGAGTGTGATAAACTCAAGGCCATCTACACATAGGGTCTAGTGAAGACTGGTGGTCCCACTTTAGCCCCTGGTGACTTTAATTTAGCCCCTTGTTTTTAATAACCATCATTTTGGAGATGGTTGGACAGGAATATTGAAATTGTTTTGGGTATTGTACGATGTACATAGGTTTATGAGGGGTTGTCTAATGCAGCGATTTAACATTTCATTCAACATCAGAATAAAAAAAAAACATGTTAACAGGAGTTAGCCCATTTTTTTCACAATAACTTTTGCAAACAATAACATTGAATTATCAAAATCATTTTAAAAACACAATAGAACTTACACCATTTACTTTGGTGTAATTAAAAAAAATCAATGGATTTGCGGTTAGTATTTCATAGCATGATAATGGCAAATACTCTAGCACCGACCTGTTTAACGTGTGCATACATGTAGATGCTGGGAAAATTAGACGGAAATTATGTTCTACTTGTCTGGTTCCCTGACCATACTTTGGCCAAACAGATCAATTTATAGAGTCAGGGAATCATCAGGTCGGGGCACTATAGACTATTTCCAATGCTTGTCAGCAGACAGTCATTGGGAAAACAATATAAATTTCCTTTCTTGAAAAATGACAGCACACCATGTGCCATGATTTCACAGGATGCCTGATGAGACTGCTATTTACTTACAGTCTAGTATAGTATTTCGTAATAATTCAGTAGTTTTGTTTTCTGATGTTTACAAATGTTGTATACTACATTTAAATCTTGAACTATAAGAGGCTGTGCATGCCATGTTTGTTAGGACAGTAGAAGAGTTGGTACTCAGAGATTTTTTGTGTGTTCTTGTTTTCCTTTTCTTTTCAAGTTCATTTGACCCTTCTTATCATAGGGTGTTTCCTACATGTATATGTACATGTACATTGTACCTCCATGATTCAAGTGAAATTTTTCCAAAAAGGGTTCTAAAGTACATGTACATGTACAATATCTACAATGCTACCATGGAGGTAGGATGATGCTACCCACAGCATGCATGCATGTAGGTACTAAGCATAGAGCAAGGAAAGCCGCTCAAACCAAACTAAAAAAACATGTACATTGTACATGTGCACACATGCAAAACCACAATGATTCCTGTCACACAACAGAAAATGTCCTTGGGGCTTATGCTCATGGGGGCCTGCTCATAAAACCTTATCAGGCTTAAGTAATCAGGACTGATGACCCCCACTTGCTTGCATCAACTACATGTAAACTACATTGTACATGTACATTTTGTAGGTCTTACCATGGAGCTTACCATCCTCCATGGTCTTACCACAAAGAATGTATAGCACTAGGGTTACAACTAATTTTGAAAGTGGTATCGACTGTGAAATTTGTGATTTATTTGGGAATATTAGGAAATTCTTAAACCTTGTGAAAAATTTCGGAAGTACAAAAGTAAAATAAAATAAATGTCAAAAGATGGTTGATGTACTTGGACAAACATTTTTAGGATAGCCGATGAGTGTTTAAGAAGAAAGGGAATGAATCCTTTAGTATTTGAAAATGACCACTCAGAAAACTACATATCTTAAAAACCCTGTTCACTGGTGACAGGATTTTCAGTCGACAAAGATATTACAAAATCACTGATAGGAGGGATGGACTTTTTACACTATACTTATGTATCACAAGTACATGTACATTTGTAGTTACAATGTAGGAGCGGAAATTACTAGAATGTCGGACACCATCTTTTCAAAATACATGTAAATTATAATTAAATCCCGACAAAAAATCCTGAAATCAGGAAAAATCCTGACAAATCTCACCCCTGGTACATACTTTTAGGATTGGCATATTTTTTTTTACCAACGATCGAGTACGACTGCACGTAGTACGTTTAAAAAATTGACTTATTAAATTGGCACAAATGATCATTGACGGGCAGGAGAAGTTATCTTTTTGAACATTTTGATCTAAAGCAGGGCACAACACTCAACATACTCAATAAGGAAAATCGGCTTTAACACCAACACCATGCGTACTCACGTTGGTCTTGGTCTCGGAAGTTGAGGTCTCAGTCTTGGTCTCGGAAGTTGAGGCCTCAGTCTCAGTCTCGGAGACCTAATGTTAGGTAAGGACATAATAAATGTGTGAGGGTGCTGTTTGTTTGGTGACTCATTTTCTGAATAGGAAATTGTGATTTATTTTTTTGAACATTCTTACAGCTTTATTTAAATTCAAATATGCCTATCAGAATTTTTGAAATCATGATTGCCATCTGCCTTTTATTCATTGAAATAAGGCATGAGTTTTAAGCAGTTCTGTCATAATCTGCACTCCAATTTGTGTACAAAATATTAAATCACACTTTACTCTGCATTTACCGTACACATTTCAGGGACCAAAATATCCCTGCTTTAAATCAAATTTTTTTGAATTTTGCAAAATCCGATGGAATCCGAACTTTAATCAAATCGTTTCTTATGACTTTCTCTTCAAAACTACATCAAAAACAAATGTACAAAATCTATTTGAAAAATGTATTAGTCTCTCTACGTTAGGCTATGTCTAGCCCTATGGGCTCCGTGCGCCAACACAAGAGGGCGCTGTCCACATAGCAACCGCACTTCCGTGGGGAGTACGTCGCTGGTATTACGCACTGCGCTCCTCGTTCATTTGATACTCGTATACCAGTGGGATTGCTTTGTCTGTTTGCCGACTCTCGATAATTGAGTTTTCAATAAGAATATCACAGCGGGAACCAGACACTTAAATTGAAGTCAGGTAAGATGGCGTCGATATTGACCCCCCAACTCGCCTTTTCTTTCCGCTGAGGGGGTAGTTGTGCACGGAGCTCATAGGGTTGTAAATGGTTCCTTTTTTAACTTCTAACTTTTTACTGTCACCATTACACTGTGAATGGCCTGGATGTGATTTCTCTACAAAAATGGAAAGGTGATTTTGGTGGATGTGATATTGGAGCTAGAATGTGATTTTGGCAGGGATTATCCAAAATCACATCCAAGCCAGAAATCACATCCAGGATTAAGTCGTTAAAGTCCAAGATCACATCCTGTGTTAGCACCTTGCCAAAATCACATCCACTGTCTGGCCACTTAACTAAAATCACATCCAGTGTCTGGGCCCTAGCCAAAATCACATCGTGTTTTCACACCTCTTCAAAATCACATCCAGGATTAAGTCATAAACCCCAATATCACATCCTGGTTGCCCACTAGTCAAAGATCACATCTGTCAAAGGGGATTGACAGCTCTATTATTCAATATCACATCCTTGTGGTCAGGCTCACAGCCATAAAGCCAAGATAATAAGCCCTGACTAACAGCTATGTTTACCAATTAATTATGGGTCAACAGTGGCCAAGATAATTAGTTTGTCTGTAGCCAGACCATGCTTACCGTTATGATTACATGTACACAATGTACATGTTCTGTTATGTGTAGCTACATATGTAGGGCATTATTATTAGTGTTGACACATAGAGGTAGAAAACGCCTGTTAAAACAATTTAATGATATTGATTTGATTGATACTCTCTGAAACTAGATCTTGGAAGATCGTTTTCCTGGGTCTTTTGAAGTCACAGTAATAGATTTTCCTCAAATGACATTTTAGGGTACTTGTTCCATTTATAGAGTACCGGCATAATGATTACATTTTGCTTTTTGGCTCTAAAATGAGCACCGATAAGTAGATTTTTATAAAACTTGACGTGAGATGTCGCAACAACCTACCCAATCACATATGGGAAGAAAAAGGAACTTCATGCAAAATTTCACATTTTATGGCCAAAAATGACCTTTTATGGTACTTGTTCCATTTATAGAGTATAATGATGACATTTTGCTTTTGGCTCTGAAATGAGCACCGATAAGTTGACTTTTATAAAACTTGACGTGAGATGTCGCAACAACCTACCCAATCATATACTGGAAGAAAAAGGACCTTCATTGACAATTTCAAATTTTATGGCCAAAAATGACTATTTATGGTACTTGTTCCATTTATAGAGTATAATGATGACATTTTGCTTTTTGGCTCTGAAATGAGCACCGATGAGTTGACTTTTAGGAAACTCGATGTGAGATGTCGCAACAACCTACCCAATCACATATGGGAAGAAAAAGGACCTTCATTGAAAATTTTAAATTTTATGGCCAAAAATGACCATTTATGGTACTTGTTCAATTGATAAAGTACAATAATGAATTTTTTCTTTTTGGCTCTGAAATGAGCACTGATAAGTTGAATTTGATAAAACTCGACGTGGTATGTCGCAACAACCTACCCAATCATATACTAGAAGAAAAAGGACCTTCATTGAAAATTTCAAATTTTATGGCTAAAAATGACCATTTATGGTACTTGTTCCATTTATAGAGTATAATGATGACATTTTGCTTTTTGGCTCAAAAATGAGCACTGATGAGTTGACTTTTATGAAACTCGACGTGAGATGTCGCAACAACCTACCCAATCACATATGGGAAGAAAAAGGAACTTCATGCAAAATTTCAAATGTTATGGCAACAAATTTCCTTTTAGGGTACCGGTACTTGTTCCATAGAGTATAATGATGACATTATATGCTTTTTGGCTCTAAAATGAGCACCGATGAGTTGATTTTTATATAACTCGACGTGAGATGTCGCAACAACCTACCCAATCATATACTGGAAGAAAAAGGACCTTCATTGACAATTTCAAATTTTATGGCCAAAAATGACTATTTATGGTACTTGTTCCATTTATAGAGTATAATGATGACATTTTGCTTTTTGGCTCAAAAATGAGCACTGATGAGTTGACTTTTATGAAACTCGACGTGAGATGTCGCAACAACCTACCCAATCACATATGGGAAGAAAAAGGAACTTCATGCAAAATTTCAAATGTTATGGCAAAAAATGACCTTTTAGGGTACTGGTAGTGAGTACAATAATGAAATTTTGCTTTTGGCTCTGAAATGAGCACCGATAAGTTGATTTTTATATAACTCGACGTGAGATGTCGCAACAACCTACCCAATCATATACTGGAAGAAAAAGGACCTTCATTGACAATTTCAAATTTTATGGCCAAAAATGACTATTTATGGTACTTGTTCCATTTATAGAGTATAATGATGACATTTTGCTTTTTGGCTCTGAAATGAGCACCGATAAATTGACTTTTATAAAACTTGACGTGAGATGTCGCAACAACCGACCCAATCATATACTGGAAGAAAAAGGACCTTCATTGACAATTTCAAATTTTATGGCCAAAAAATGACTATTTATGGTACTTGTTCCATTTTATAGAGTATAATGATGACATTTTGCTTTTTGGCTCTGAAATGAGCACCGATAAGTTGACTTTTATAAAACTTGACGTGAGATGTCGCAACAACCTACCCAATCACATATGGGAAGAAAAAAGAACCTTCATTGAAAATTTTAAATTTTATGGCCAAAAATTACCTTTTAGGGTACTTGTTCCATTATATTGTTTCAAGTATAAAACTGAACTTTAAAAATGTAGGTTTTTGGCTCTAAAATGAGCAGCGATGCGTCCACTCTTATGAAACTTGACGTGAGATGACAAAATCCTACCCAATCACATATGGGAAGAAACATGCTTCAAGCATTGTTTTCAAAACTAAAAATAAGGGCATTGCAGTGTAGTGTACTGTAAAAGTGTTTAGGTTGAGAAGCCCTGATGAGCAAGCATTTCAGCATACATGTACAGTACATGATGCACATCTAAGGGCATGCATACATGTACATGCAGGTTTTATGGCTCTCCTGATCTGCATAACAAACACTGACACAACTGATAAGAGGAATTAAGTAGTGGGGTGTGAATGGGCAATTCCTGGAAACTGGCTGAGGAAGATGCCAGCATGCACCTACACATCACACATGTAGTATACAAACTGTGTGTAGGTGGCCCTGCATGTGTGCATGTAAACAGAACAATGTACGTACTTCGGTACTCCATTTGTTCAAATCAGCCAAGTACATGTATCTTGAGCCATTCACAGCCTGCTCTATTCCTTCCTTCGTGATGTAGTGCAATAAATTCTATGAAAAAGTACATGTATACATGCATAGGTTTTCATGTAATCTTCTTATAAAAAGGCTACTTGAATTGGACATATGCAAAGTACATGTGTATATATTATCAACCAAGTTTAGAGTTTCTAAATTCTAGACCACTTGGATATATCTAACAATTAAAGGGACACGTACATTGCCTTCAAATGTCATGAAATGTTGCTGTTTGGAAATGTTCCTTATCTTTTATAAGAGTTGTTCATGCAAAAAAACATGTATAATTAATGTGTTGCAAATAGTGAGTGGTGATTACAAAACAAAAAATTGGTTGCTGACCCCTGATATCTGACTCGCGAAACATAGACTTATTTCCAGTACTAAATACCACCGTCTAAATAATGCGCAAAATACGCTGTAAGAGTCTTTAGGCCGGCGCCGCAGCCAGTGGCCTTGTGAACCTATCAGATGATCGTCAGGTACAATTTTCTACCTCGCGACACATATCGCCAGTGCTGCGCACCGCGCAACAGTACATCAAAATGGATCAACAGAACGTACTTCAACCAGATGCGACTGGAAATACGACTGGTGAACACCGTCCGCCATTTTGTAGAGTCAAAAATTTGGTTCTATACTAAATTGCGGACCGTACGTTATTTGTCACAAAATAAAACAAAAAACACGCAATTCGAAGGGATAGTTATGTGAATCTTTATATTCTACTTTTAAAAAAGCTTCCCATACAACCATATCCATTTCAGTTTTATAGCCCAAATCGCAAAATCCAAAGCAATGTGTCCCTTTTAACACAGCACATGAGATGAAAAATAGAGAACAATCTAAAATACACGTAGTCAAGTATAAGCTGCGATCCAAATAATAATGTCAAATGAAGTAAACATCATGACATACATTGTGGCCCAACAAAATGAATCACAAGTCGGCAGAGTTCGGGCCCTTAAAAATTACTTGCATGAGTACAATGGAAACTAATAGGAACTGTTTGGATTTTCAACCACTTAATGTTCATATGGATTGTAAATCAAGTCATATAAAAACTGTTGTTCAGCAAAATTGTACACAATTCTTTCCATAATTTCTAATGCACCCAAAAATATAAGTCATACAATTTTTTTAAGTAAGTTCATTTCGTAGGATCTGGTTGTCAACTCAACATGGATGTGTTCTGAAAGGGATATAACTCATGTACATTATTTAAAAGAGTTGATGGAAAAAACTGCATGTGGCACATATAGGCATTGTCCTCTGTCTTTTGTTGTGTATGATGTGTACACGTATTGCAAAGTGCTTACATGTACATGTACAACACTCAAATTTGTGCCCTTAATATTCGCATTTTTGAAAATCCATTTTTTTTAAAGCTAATGGCAGAACCACAATTAACTATGAACATTAGCTTTTTAATATCATAGCATCTGTTGAATATCATGTGATGACATTCTTCATGCAAATCTGGGACAAACAAACTTGTAACGGCTTCAAAAGCACATGTAGCCATTGACTAAGAGAAATATGTCACCATTAACTAAATTTTTATAGAATCAACAGTGTAGCCAATTGTATCTTTTATACATATGTACCATGTCTCCACACTCAAAGCTTTTGCATGAAGCATTTACATGTATGGGGAGACTTTTAAAAATCCATTGACTGTCACTGTGTGATGAATACATCCTTTGATTAGAAGCCAACCTGACCAACCCTATTGACTGGTCTAAAGCAGAGTCAGCAGCCTGGGAGATTAGGATTCTTATCAGCACTAATCCCATTAGGAGTATGATAAGTGATCCTGCCTGAATGAATCCACTTCATTTTTGTGCAACTTAATATCATGATATAAGCCGATATAAATATTTAAATCATTACATGTGTGGGATGTTGTTTTGTTTTCTTTTTCTAATGGTAAAAATCAATAAAGAAATGACAGAGAACGATCATTACTGTCTGTTTAGCCATCACGTATGTTGCAATGAAAATAGTTCCAGCACTCATCCAGGGAGATGTGTTGGTCACAGGAGTTTGTTTATTTAAGTGATTATGGGGATTATCTTGGCTGGATATGGGAGGAGTGTGTTTTATAATTATACTCAAACCCACTGGGGTTGAAAAGGATATACCCTAGATTTTCTAATGGGCTGTTCTCCTAACGTGCTACTGCAGGCATACATCGTTTTTATTGTATCCAGTCATAAAGCAAATGAGAACAATAGTGAACTTTCTTCACCACTGCACGATACATCTCTATTTAAAGGATTATTTTCATGTGAGTAATGTTGCATCTACAAAAACAACTATACTGCTTCGTGTCTTGTGATGATGGTGCAGTTTTCCCAAAAGGAAAAATCCCCCGTTTTGTGGAAGACGGTCGTACACCTTTGAAGAACATAACAATTTTAAACCCTCATTGCCATGTCCATCATTGGAGTAATTTATGTACGATGTTGTGAAACAGGTTAAAATGTCAGCTCAGCTGACAACTAAAGCCTTTTTAAGAAGTAAATAATTTGTATGTACGTATGATAACCTACACAAGGATACTGTGGGAGTGCACTTGGTGGAATTAGATTATCAATGGAGCCCATCACATGCTACAAAGGGAATGTTTGATATATGGGTGAATTCAAATTTTATGCGACCCTACACGTCAGCCAATCAGAGCCGAATTTATATTTTTTGACAGAAGTGTGTCCATGGCAGTTGATTGTCCATATCCGTCGGCCGACTCTATTGCATTAATTAACATGGAGACCTGCAAGAAGCAATTGTCTGTGAAAGATTCTGACATGAAAATTATGCCTAATTATGAAGTCTATCAGTACTTTTTTAATGTGAAATATTTAGTTTGATATTTATCATTTTCTTATTTACTGGCTTATGTTCATTTGTTATATTTACTCTGAGATCCGATTTTGAATGATCCAGTACTTATCCCGGACTTTTGATCTTATTAATTCTAAAGATACGTTAGTCATCTTTTATTTTTATGGAATGTTTTGCAATAATTTCCTTAGTTGCAAGGTCCCACACATGGCATATGACATTGTGTGGCAGTATCCTTTATCACGCACAAGTTATTGGCCCTGTGGTTTAATGTCCTTGGTGAAGGTTACTTATTTCCTTGTAAGACAGTGCTGTGACTAGGGTAATTGACCAGCGGTCGTGACCATGACAGTTACCTGCACACAATTTCCTATTATTAAAGGGGCACTTTGACTTAAAGCATTTCATTTTTTACTTTTTATAGCTTAGACATATCATTCTTTTAATATTGTATTCACTTGGCCACTGGACTCCGTCAGGGACAGAGTGCTTGGAGAAACTGCTCCGGTCCATCTGTCTCCTACCTCTAAACCTGAACCTGCCAAACTCATAAAGTTCGTCCCCTGTCCTGCTCTAGGTGAACACATATTATCTGCAGGGAGCAGAACAGCAAAGCACCCTAGAGAGATTCAGCATGGACAGCAGGTTTCTGCTGTTCAAAGCCAATCTCACCAAGACAACGTGGTTCGTCCCCTGATCAAGGATTGAACACGTTGTCCGGAACTTCTTTGAACTGGCCCATCACTTCACCTTTTTGGGACATTGCTCCACCTGCGCGTGACCGCACTTCTTCAGCCATTCAGTCCTTCTTTCTAAAAGTCCCCAGAGACCCCTTCACTCAGAGCCAGTCGTCGTCAAGATAGGCCATTTCAACTTTTATAATTGTATATATGTTTATTGTTATTGTGTATTTTTGTCTAAACCCACCGGGTATTCAACTTGTGTAGTTATTATCCAACAGATGGATAATTACTACGTGCCATGCAGCGTAATTAAATCTTAACCTTCTTAAAACTAGCCTGGAAAATGAAATAAACTCAATTTTGTTTACCTTAAAAGAAGCGTGAACTTAGCAAAATGTATTATGTGCAGCGTGTGTCGCATCATAGCACACACAAACCTGTTACAAATTTTTAAAGATTTGAAAATGAAGCTAAACAAGAACTTTAATCTTCAGGCATGACCATATATCATATTTCAAAAGGATTAACGGTTGAGCAATGTCAAATAATACATGAATGTCATAGATTGGCAACTGTCATTTTTCAAATGAAAATGAGGTATTTTCATACAAAGTTGAAGCGTTCTATTTGGAGTTTGTGCACAAACTGTCTTAATTGTCTGTGGACTCCATGTGACCGCCGGTACCCCAATGGAAATACGCCTTAAAAATTGCCTTAATTATTAGGCTATCCCAGAAAGGATCAACTGTTTTGCTTTTAATTAACTGTACATGTACATGTGTATCCCTTTTATGTGTATCTATCTATTTGTGAATATTGATTTTCTGAAATATAAATAAGTAGCCTCCATATTGGGAACATAAGTCTTTTCAGGGACGACTGTTTTACTTCTTAAACATAACAGCACTTGATGTCATTTTTTTCTGAATTTAATCTAAGCCCAACAGAGGTAGCTACTGACAATTTAAGTTAACAAATTGTGGTTTTCCACGATTATATTGGTTTGATTCATTTGATTTGCTTTAATTTGGATGCGTCCATATAATACATGTAAAAGAGTAAAATCTAAAAAGGTATTTCAGAAAATTGTGTTGAAAAAATTAACATTGTATTGTGCCATTGTGAACAAAACAATAAGTTGTGGGTTTATAGGAATGACACAATAATAAATCAAATAGAAATTGTCCGTCATGCATTGCAAAATTGTTATAAATATAGTTGTAATATGTGTGTGGTTTCTTTGGCATATTACAACAATGCTCACTTCTTTTAATACAAACATTGCTCAAAGCTTTTAAGGGGGTGTTGCAGGTTTCCATCATCAATTATGTTATTAGGTTGAGTGGTATGACAGGCAGATGTGAGGAATTACAGTATGGATGGGGAAATCAACCAATCAAACGGTAAAAATATAGTCTTTGTGAGACTGGTATTGGTTACGCCATTAAAGATACAATTGTAGGTTCATTCATGGAGGTTGTGTTTTCCTAGTTACTAATTTGCCATTGAATGGCTTCGTCTACAAACATGCGCTTGCAATGAACAATTTACTGTTGAGGAAAATATATTACCATGACTTCAAAAGACCCAGGAAAATGATCTTCCAAGATCTAGTTTCAGAGACTATCAATCAAATAAATATCATTAAATTGTTTTAACAGGGGTTTTCTACCTCTATTATTTGTCAACACTAAAAATAATGCCCTACATGTAGCAACACATAACAGAACATGTACATGTAATCATAACGGTAAGCATGGTCTGGCTACAGACAAACTAATTATCTTGGCCACTGTTGACCCATAATTAATTGGTAAACATAGCTGTTATAGTCAGGGATTATTATCTTGGTTTTATGGCTGTGCGCCTGACCACAAGGATGTGATATTGAATAATAGAGCTGTCAATCCCCTTTGACAGATGTGATCTTTGACAGATGTGATCTTTGACTAGTGGGCAACCAGGATGTGATATTGGGGTTTATGACTTAATCCTGGATGTGATTTTGAAGAGGTGTGAAAACACGATGTGATTTTGGCTAGGGCCCAGACACTGGATGTGATTTTGGTTAAGTGGCCAGACAGTGGATGTGATTTTGGCAAGGTGCTAACACAGGATGTGATCTTGGATTTTAACGACTTAATCCTGGATGTGATTTCTGGCTCGGATGTGATTTTGGTGGTGTGGATGTGATATTGGCTAATCCCTACCAAAATCACATCCAGGCGAGTCACCTTTCCATTTTTGTAGAGAAATCACATCCAGGCCATTCACAGTGTTACCATGATTACAGCCCTACTCCAACGGCACGCCACCCCTACAACCGGTCGACTTTGTACACATGTATGTATCTCCCCAAATTCTTATCGCTGAACACTTTTATACATCATTGTATTCCTGAGATGTTAGCAATTTCTACAATATATACATGTACATGTAACAAGGCTTAACTAAATGCTGAATTCGTCCGGCTGTCTTAAAAAAATGACAAATGCTCCAAAACCTTCCAAAACGTCTTTACATGGAGGCCGCCATCTTGTTTGTATTCATCGCTATGATCTAAAGAAGTCAGGGCACCCGGCGGTTGTAGAAAATGGTCTGCTCATGAATTATGCATGACATGTCGCGCGGATGTTTATTTGCATACGCACAACCAACATGTACAAACTTGTATTGCAGCCGGTCCCCGTATATATTTTGTGCGCATGCACGAAACAACCGCACGACGTTACATGTATACAAAAAGACGTCTTGGAAGGTTTTGGAACATTTGTTGGTAATCCTTATCTTTAGGAGTTCTGTTCAAAACTTACTTTTGCAGCTGACTTTACAGTACTAAAGGGACTTTTGTAGGCTAAAGCAGTATTTTTTTCTTCAGATATCATTAACTCATGCTTGTTGTAATTTTTTGAAACGCATTTTCAAAGAAAATGTGACTTTCTTACCTTTTTATGCAGTCAGAGACGTTGCCGTTTTACCCCATAATTTCCCTCATAAATCAAAACCCTGCCCTCTTTCAACAAAATTGAGCTTGCTCTGTTGCTCATATTCAACATGATATCTTAGCTAACTATTTACTATAATTTAGATGATTTCAAGCACACGGAGTGACTTTTCCTGCCTGTATCATCGCAAAATATTGAGGTACGTTCCGAAACATAAACTTATGGAACGGGGTTTTAAAGATAAGGATTACCCATTTGTCATTTTTGAAAACCTCACACAAATTCAGCATTTAGTAAGCCTTGTTGTAGAAATTGCTAACATCTCAGGAATACAATGATGTATATAAAAGTGTTCAGCGATAAGAATTTGGGGAGATATTTGAAATCAAAGTCGACCGGTTGTAAATCCCGGCGTGTAGGGGTGCCGCTGGAGTAGGGCTGTAATCATGGTATTATGGCGACAGTAAAAAAGTTAGAAGTTAAAAATGAACCATTTCCAGCCATATTTGTAGGGCTAGGCAATGTCTCGGTCTCTGAACATGAACTTTAAAATCGACTACAACTATGGAGCGTCAAAAGTGGACAACCGTATTTTCCCATTTTTTGCTAGTAGAATTTTAGGTTTTTAGAGTTTAAAAAAACTCAATTTTCTGCTGGCAGAAATTTGGATTTTACTTTGACGACTATCTCGGCGCCTCAAAAGTGGACAACTAAAAATCTCAAATTCTTTCTCACAAAAATCATGATGCTCCAAAAGTGGACAACCCCGTTTTCCCATTTCCTGCTAGCAGAGATTTAGATTTTAGAAGTAGCAACACCCGTTTTAAAAAATGTCAATTTTCTGCTAGCAAAAATGTTGGTTTTACTTTGCGACTTTTTTGACGCCTCAAAAGTGGACAACTAAAAATCCGTAATTTCTGTCAGTAAAAAGCCGCTGACCAGCCTTCGCAGATAGGAATCGTCCACACTTTGCACAGGGGTTATTAGGTTAACTGAGAACGTGATGACGTGAACAGAAAATTGACATTTTTTAAAACAGGTGTTGCTACTTCTAAAATCTAAATCTCTGCTAGCAGGAAATGGGAAAACGGGGTTGTCCACTTTTGGAGCATCATGATTTTTGTCAGTAAGAATTTGAGATTTTTAGTTGTCCACTTTTGAGGCGCCGAGATAGTCGTCAAAGTAAAATCCAAATTTCTGCTAGCAAAAAAATTTTAAAAATGTTTTTTAAAACCGGTGTTGCCATTTCTAAAACCCTAAAATTCTACTAGCAGAAAATGGGAAAATATGGTTGTCCACTTTTGACGCTCCATACTACTACTAGTACAACACTGCCTCCAATTCTTAAAACGGCCACCAAAATACTAGATACGCCACCTAAGATACCAGTACAGTTCCAGTACTAAGATGCGTGGTACTAAGGTTTACTTACGATCCGGATGAAAAGAGAAGTTTTCCGTTCCGTTCAAGTCGCGTACCGTCGCGTCGGCCATCTTGTCCACTTTGTTTGTGACCTCGTCGTATTCTCCGAACGCGTGTGATATGCGACTAGTGTTAATTATTTGAATGCAATGTTAAATCTGCATGTCGAACCTTAACCACACCTGCTGTAAACTATATTTAACCTGATAAAAGTCGAATATTCAGCAACATACATACGTCATGTGGGTAGTAGCCACGTCAAGTTGCCAACTGATAATTTATTGTTTACATCGGCGAGTATCCAGACCCTATCCAAAGGCATTACTTAAAAATTAGAAATGGGGCCAGTCTGGAGGGTATCATGTTTTAATGGGCTTGTTCTAAAATGTTAAATTAGCAGGAAAGAAAGTTCTCCTAAGAAATCTTTTTGTAACTATATTTGGAAAAAAAATTAATAGTTACATTTAAACACCTATATGCCGCAAATATATTTTCTTAGTTTTGTATATTAAATACCATCGAAATAATATTTATAACAGCGCCACCAACAGTTTAATCTGAGCCAACCAAAAGTTAGAAGTGCCACCCCTCACGCGTCACAGATGTCATCGTGCAATTTTTGTTTTACACAGGGTCTACGAAGCATAAATGAATGTTCACCTTGTTTTGTAGCTTTAAACACACCAAAAATATTCTGGGCAACATGTTACAGAAGAATTTCCAAATACCAAGATTATTGTCTCAGAATCTCAGAAAGTTGACTGGATATCGCCGCTAGGCATCATCCAGTTAAAACCATGGAGGAATTTCTCTATGTTAAAACTATACATCACGATTTCCATCATACATGGTAAACCATGTCACAGATAGAGAGCAAAAGTACGTACGTGTAGGGTCTGTATGGGTTCGCGACTGAAACAAAAATTCCTTTTTTTTTAATGAACTAAACATGTTAAAAAAAATTGCCAAATTACTTCAACCGACTTAGAAAGTAGAATGTGCAAATAATGCAAAAACAAAGGAACAAACGTGATTGTTTCTGACTGTCCTTTTTTTTTTCTATTACATGTAGTCCTACCGCGACCAATTCACTTCTGGACTAATAAAATAATATCAATCGGTCTGTAAAATATGTATTTTGAAGATTTTAGAGCTGGGTCCGTGCGGACGGTAGGCCTGTCCAATTCTAATATCTACATTCAGTGTAGGGCAATTTGATATTTTTACAATGAGTACTGGGTCACAAAACACTGCCAAGCACATTTTTGGGAGTGACCGTCTTAAAAAAGTAAGGCAACATTAATGTTCGTTTAAAAGTGAAGTGTTTTGTTTTCATAATAGGAAATCTGTTTTCAGTCAGTGCACGGATATACCGACTTTAATTATTTTTGCAGCGCGTATATGAATTCTGTGGGTTTCAGATTTTTCAATAGTTTATGCTTGAGGTTTGCACAGGGAAGACGCCAGGGTTTTTTCTTTGATCCAGCAAGCAAATTCACTCTTATAGACATAATACAATGTATGATAGTGTCGTTTCCATCCAGTTAATATGATAATGATTCTGTTGATCTAAATTATGACCTATAAGAAATTCTGTTGAGCTAAATCATGAATTAATTAAGACCCAGTTATTGAGGATTACTTTTACTTTTTGTTCTTTTTCGTTTCAGTGAACACTTAAATGAGCGTCAAAAACGTCAATGAACGTGATACCACCATACCCATGAAAAATGTTAATGAGGCAAATGAACCTGTTAAAAAGAAGTCCAAACCCTTTGAACATAACGCTCAGGCTGAGATTGAAGGTGGGAGTTTTTGCAATTTTAACGTTTCCTCAGTTCGGAAAAATTTATGAAGCTACGCGTCGACTAAAACCAAATCAACTGACGAAAATTCGAAATTCCTTAGGTTAATCATTATCGTCGCGACGAATGTGATACTTTGAAGTGGCAAAAGTGTGTGGCCCGCACTAAATGAAAAATAAAAGAAGAAATCAAACAAGTAATAATTATGACATTATACGCATTCCCAGATGAATTGGACAAATTAGTTCGTCTAAACGCCGATCAGTTCAGGCCGGACGGACGGACGCCCCGACGGCCCGACGGGGGGATGGATATATTTTATTATCGTCAACTTGGATTGGTATGGTGATTATATGCGCCATACTTCAACGTTATGTAAAGCCTCATTGAAAGTCCCCCCCCCCCCCCGCACCCCCCCCCCCCCCCCCCCCCCCCCCCCCCCCCCCCCCCCCCCCCCCCGCCCCCTGAAACTATTTACAAGTTTTTCTCAGTACTTTTTCTGACATGTTTTATTTTAACCAAAAACCTACTTTTTGTTATTTTGGGCGTCTGCAAATTCTTCAAAAAGGTTTAAATTATTCTTGGTTGATTTCGCATTATCTAATGCACATAAAGATTCACCATTATTGTCGGTCCCAAAGAATTCGATATTTGCAAAGTAATTATTTTATGGGTGGGCCTATTCGTTTGACGGTCTCTTTAACAGTGAACAACTTTTGTATCGCTAGAAAAATTAGCAAAAACTACATTACTTTTCCCAAACGACATCCGAATGGGTTAACGCTATGAGGTTTCGGACTTGACCTTTTTTTTTTTGTAAATCCTCCGGAGCCACATATTAGGAGAAAAGAATGAATTCGAACGTAATGAAATTCCGGACTTTATTTCCCTTTAAAAAAATCCCCCAAAGCTGAAAATTAAAAAAATAAAATAAAATGGTAACATTGGGGTCTCGAACCATGTGCCTTCTGCCTCATGGTCTAGCACCGTATCCACTTAGGCCATCGGAATGCTCAGCAGACCTCGAGAATTATTGCATTATATACCCAGCCCTATAACGCATGCGTACGTATATTAAAAGTATTATAGAGGGCGCTCAACAATGAATCTATTCGGATGTAGTTTGGGAAAAATAATTCGCGGCCGGGGGGGGGGGGGGGGGGGTGTGAAGGCAACCCGCCGGAGTGCATAGCGGCGGGGAGGCCCGCTGGGAGGGGTGTGGAAAACAACTGAATGATGTATTATCATGACAATAAGGTTTATATTTGCCGGACTATGGAATGTCTCGTGCACCACGGAGGAAGGTTTTCATTTATGTATAGTCTGGTTCCCTGTCCTGAAGATTCCCTGACGTCTAAATATTCGGTCAGGTAGCTACCGCGGTTTAAAATAGATCAGACGTACAGTGTTAGTCCGAGTGACGTCAGTGGCATCATTCAAATTTTAACATTCTTGCAAAATCCAGTCCGCAAAATACTGCAAGAGTGTGGCATTGATTTTTCAGTTTGTATGCAGGCCTATAATGGAGAATTCAAATTCCAGGATCTATAACGGGCCTGACAGATATTTTGGTATTCCCAACATCAACGTTAATAGCCGAATATTACCGAAAACAAGTTCGGAAAACCTCGGACATTTTCGGAAAAGGCCAGAATCTGGGAATTTTCGTCACGTGACATTGGCGGATACCGGAAGCACGATGTGGGGGGAAAAGGGACCCCCTCTTTTGTGTTGGTCATTGTGTTCCCGGAATTTTAGGAATTCTATTCAGAAATCTAGGGGATGTGTTAGATAACAATAATCTGGAGTGTGCTTAGCGGTATAGGGATAAAGGGGGGGGGGGGGGGGGGGGGTACCCCTTTCCCCATGCCATCGTGCAGGGTACATATGCAGCACGATATGGGGCAGCTTTTTCCACTCCGTATATTTTGTAGGATCCTACACTTCCTACAGTCCTACACCATTGAAATGTGCACAAAGTAAAAAGCAAAGACGGCGCCGCTATATTTATATTTGCTGGGGGAATCTCCATGCAGTCCCACAACACCCTGCACTACACGGGGGGGAAACATCATACAGCATTTCGGGGAGGCGAGATCCGACAGTCCTACACCATCCTACACTGCACAAAAAAGTCCTACAGGAATCCTACACACGGGGGAAAACATCATACATCATTGAAGTGTGTACAAATATATAGTGATATTTCGGGGAGGCGAGATCCGACAGTCCTACACCATCCTACACTGTACAAAAAAGTCCTACAGGAATCCTACACACGGGGGAAAACATAATACATCATTGAAGTGTGTACAAATATATAGTGATATTTCGGGGAGGCGAGATCCGACAGTCCTACACCATCCTACACTGCACAAAAAGTCCTACAGGAATCCTACACACGGGGGAAAACATCATACATCATTGAAGTGACTTTTTGTGCAGTGTAGGCGAGATCCGACAGTCCTACACCATCCAACAAAAACTGATGTCATAATTTTTATTTGTATTTGTCTTTAAAGTGACATCTTTCGTATTTACCTAATATAGGTTTTCCCGGCCAATTTCACCATGTATTCGTTCATTTTAACGCCTGGCTCATTCAATTTAAATTGATTATTGAATGACCGACAATAAAAAATAATCATTCAATTTCACTATCTGAGCATTCTTTCGAGCTTCACTCGTTCCTGTAAAAAATGCATTCAAATTAAAAGCATCGCATCGTTCATTCAATTTCGTCCGAACCAGCAGAGAGGTGTCGATCGGTAATTCATTTTTATCAATGGGCAAACTTATTCCACATTTCTTCAAGCATTTTAAAAGACAAATCTGCAGGCCCGTCTGCCTATAAAAACGGTCCGAGCTAACTCACTCTAAATTACATCTGACGTCTTCAAGCAGGAATGTCTTGCACGTCAAGAGATCGATGGATGAATCAGTGAAATATGAAAACTTACAAAAACAGACTGAAAACAAACCAGAAATAACAGAATACATGTAAACATGTCATCATAAAGATGCCCCTTATCGATTTATTCAAACTTTTAAAGACGTAGAGAAGATCAATAGTGAAAAAAAGAATCCTGAGCCAGTTTCTTTTCATTATTTCCTTACATTTATTTCTTATATAAATTAATTTGTTGCATTATACATGTACACTTTATTGACACAAAGATTTTAAAAGAAAACAAATGAAACTAGCTAGAAGAAAACAGGAAAATATAGCAATTACAAAAATCTTATTAATTTGAATGAACGAACGATGAAAATGATTGCCCATAAAACTAAACACATGGTGGCAAGGGGTTAAATGACAATAAAAACATAAAATGGTTCACTCGATTGGCAAATAGTCCTATAATCACTCCGCCAGGGCTTATGTATTTTTTTATAACCGAATACAACTTTTGTTTTCAAATTTTTAAAAACTTCATACCATCATGGAGTAGTACAAAAAGATAACAAGTTGCCCAACTTACATTACTAATGTGATACATTTGATGCACCCTACTGTGGGCCATGGTTGTTGATACATGTATATATGTCTTTTTCCATTCCCATCTACCCCGCTTGCGCCATTTGTCTAAAAGTCGTTGATGCGGGTAGCAAGCAAATCTGATGTCATAAGACGGAGTCTCCTTTTGTGCCAATTGCCCGACACAATGGGAGACCGTTTTATGACGTCTTATTTATTTGCTGCCTACAGCGATGATTTGTTGACAAATTGCACTAGAGGGCTGGACGGGGCTGACAAAACAACACCTTTCTGAATTCATTTCCGTTTTATTTTTATGGCTGAAATAATTTCCTGGCTGTTTTACTGTCATAAACAAAATGAGAAATAATGCAGATTCCTCTCATGCAGTGGCGTAGCCAAGGGGGGGGGGGGGGGGGGGGGGGAACTGCCCCCTCACCATGTGGGAACCCTTGCCCCCCCCCCCCCCCCTTTCCCCCCTCTGGATATTTGGGATACGCGTTACTATAGGCCCTATAGCGAATTTGCGTCACTATATGCGTTATAGCGAATATCCCCCCTTGAAAAAAGCCATGCCCTCCGTTTGCCCCCTCCCCCTAGGAAGAGCCTGGCTACGCCACTGCTCTCATCACAGCCTCCTCTTTAAATCATATAATTTTAATAAAGCCTTTAGATCCACAGAAAAAAAACTAACTACTATAGGTTTTCCCGGTTAATTTCGCACTTCTTTCATTTAAAATTGCTTAAAAGAAAGTATTGTAATTCACGGGAAAACAATTTTATTCGTCCTATTTATCGTCATTTTCGTCTCACTCCGGGAATGGCGTTGAATTAGAAAAGCAAATTCGTTTTTTGTCATTCATTTTACCGATTTAATCATTCAATTTCGTCATTGAATTTATCGTTAAGATGGTTTGAATTAGCTGTTATGTGGACGTCATTTTGGTTGTGATTCAAAATCAACTAAAAGGAATAGGCCGAAGAAATCAGGCATAAACATTTCGCAATAATACCACAACTCATTGTTATTTGACTTTCTCTTGTTAATTAGATTAAGGGCCAATGCTTTGTATACAAATGTATGGCATATAAATGCGAAACATAACTCGTGTTGTACGATGTTCATGTTCAATTCACAAGGGCGAAGAAAATTACCCGCGTAAAGATAAATAATGCAATGCATTCTAACAACATTTCTTGTTTTGATTTGAGGTTCATGTTTAATCACAAAAAGAAAATAAAGTAATGTTCTTTCTTCGCATTCCTTGAATTTCATGCGATCTTACCGAATTTGCATGATAAAATCATTTCATTGAATGTTCATTAAAAAAACGACCAGAAGATGACTGGTAACTTGTCTTTCATAAACTCTTCAATCATGCCACTGACGAAATTGAATGATTAAATTACATTAGTAATGTAAGTTGGGCAACTTGTTATCTTTTTGTACTACTTCATGATGGTATGAAGTTTTTAAAAATTTGAAAAAAAAGTTGTATTCGGTTATACAAAAATACATCAGCCCTGGCGGAGTGGTTATAGGACTATTTGCCAATCGAGTGAACCATTTTATGTTTTTATTGTCATTTAACCTCTTGCCACCATGTGTTTATGTTCATGGCAATCATTTTCATCGTTCGTTCATTCAAATTAATAAGATTTTTGTAATTGCTATATTTTCCTGTTTTCTTCTAGCTAGTTTCATTTTGTTTCTTTTAAAATCTTTGTGTCAATAAAATGTACATGTATAATGCAACAAATTAATTTATATAAGAAATAAATGTAAGGAAATAATGAAAAGAAACTGGCTCAGGATTCTTTTTTTCACTGTTGATTTTCTCTACGTCTTTAAAAGTTTGAATAAATCGATAAGGGGCATCTTTATGATGACATGTTTACATGTATTCTTTTCTTTCTGTTTTTTTTCAGTCTGTTTTTGTAAGTTTTCATATTTCACTGATTCATCCATCGATCTCTTGACGTGCAAGACATTCCTGCTTGAAGGCGTCAGATGTAATTTAGAGTGGGATAGCTCGGACCTTTTTATAGGCAGACGGGCCTGCAGATTTGTCTTTGAAGAAATGTGGAATAAGTTTGCCCATTGATGAAAATGAATTACCAATCGACACCTCTCTGCTGGTTCAGACGAAATTGAATGAACGATGTGATGCTTCTAATTTAAAAAATGCATTTTTTACAGGAACGAGTGAAGCTCGAAAGAATGCTCAGATAGTGAAATTGAATGATTATTTGATTATCTAATGACGATCTGCGCGATCATTCAATGTCAATCTAAATTGAATGAGCCAGGCGTTAAAATGAACGAATAGGCCTACATGGTGAAATTGGCCGGGAAAACCTATATTAGGTAAATACGAAAGATATCACTTTAAAGACAAATAAAAATAAAAATTATGACATCAGTGTTTGTTGGATGGTGTAGGACTGTCGGATCTCGCCTACACTGCACAAAAAGTCACTTCAATGATGTATGATGTTTTCCCCCGTGTGTAGGATTCCTGTAGGACTTTTTTGTGCAGTGTAGGACGGTGTAGGACTGTCGGATCTCGCCTCCCCGAAATATCACTATATATTTGTACACACTTCAATGCTGTATGACGTTTTCCCCGTGTGTAGGATTCCTGTAGGACTTTTTTTGTGCAGTGTAGGATGGTGTAGGACTGTCGGATCTCGCCTCCCCGAAATATCACTATATATTTGTACACACTTCAATGCTGTATGATGTTTTTCCCCCGTGTGTAGGATTCCTGTAGGACCTTTTGTGCAGTGTAGGATGGTGTAGGACTGTCGGATCTCGCCTCCCCGAAATATCACTATATATTTGTACACACTTTAATGCTGTATGATGTTTTCCCCCGTGTGTAGGATTCCTGTAGGACTTTTTTGTACAGTGTAGGATGGTGTAGGACTGTCGGATCTCGCCTCCCCGAAATATCACTATATATTTGTACACACTTCAATGATGTATGATGTTTTTCCCCCGTGTGTAGGATTCCTGTAGGACTTTTTTGTACAGTGTAGGATGGTGTAGGACTGTCGGATCTCGCCTCCCCGAAATATCACTATATATTTGTACACACTTCAATGATGTATGATGTTTTCCCCGTGTGTAGGATTCCTGTAGGACTTTTTTGTGCAGTGTAGGATGGTGTAGGACTGTCGGATCTCGCCTCCCCGAAATATCACTATATATTTGTACACACTTCAATGCTGTATGATGTTTTTCCCCCGTGTGTAGGATTCCTGTAGGACCTTTTGTGCAGTGTAGGATGGTGTAGGACTGTCGGATCTCGCCTCCCCGAAATATCACTATATATTTGTACACACTTTAATGCTGTATGATGTTTTCCCCCGTGTGTAGGATTCCTGTAGGACTTTTTTGTACAGTGTAGGATGGTGTAGGACTGTCGGATCTCGCCTCCCCGAAATATCACTATATATTTGTACACACTTCAATGATGTATGATGTTTTTCCCCCGTGTGTAGGATTCCTGTAGGACTTTTTTGTACAGTGTTGGATGGTGTAGGACTGTCGGATCTCGCCTCCCCGAAATGCTGTATGATGTTTTCCCCCCGTGTAGTGCAGGGTGTTGTGGGACTGCATGGAGATTCCCCCAGCAAATATAAATATAGCGGCGCCGTCTTTGCTTTTTACTTTGTGCACATTTCAATGGTGTAGGACTGTAGGAAGTGTAGGATCCTACAAAACATACGGAGTGAAAAAAGCTGCCCCATATCCGGCAGGGTATAATCATTGATCTCCATTATATAGACTGGATAGGACACCGCGTCTAAACGCCGTCCTGAGTGCGCGTTTTAAACTAGGGTAAAGAACGAACGTGACGCGACTGCGTTGTGTGTACTTTCAAACGGAGTTTTTAAAAAAGTGAAAGACTTTTTTTCTTTAATTCTTCATTTTCGTGGGGAAAAAATGGAGTTCGCAACCGAATTGGTCAAAATAGACAAGAACAGTGGTTAATGTGTGCGCGGGAGTGAACTGCCCGGAGAAGGATGGAAACTTGAGTCGGGAAAAGGGAATACCCTTTTACAAGTAAGCTGATGATTATTATTTAACGGTGCGTCTATAACGTTGATGTGTAACGTTACAATTAAAGAAAAGGCTAATGCACAGAAACAAAACTTCTTTAATAACACAATTGAAAAAAAAAAAGAATTTATACGAGGACCGGTTGCTTATAACATACTAATTGGCATTCTTGATTGGAAAGGTCTGGTAACTACGGTAGCTGTGCATGTGTGAGTTTGTATATGCCGGCAATCGTGGACCTAGGACAAAAGAATTCGAGCGTAGACAAAGGGGTCCACGTTTGACCTAACGTCCACGATTGAAAATCGTGAACAAAACCAATGGGAGGCCTTCCGAAAAAGTTGGAGTATAAACAAAAGAGGAACAATGGGAGGTCCACGATTGCACCCGTTTACATGACTGTGTGCGTTTGTGTGTGGGTGGGTGTGTATTGATACCGGCAATCGTGGACTAGCGACGAAAGAGTCAGGGCGTAGACAAAGGGTCCACGATTAACCGAATGTCCACGATTAAAATTCGTGTACAAAGCATATGGGAGGCCTTCCGAAAAAGTTAAAGTACAAACAAAAGAGGGACAATAGGGAGTCCGCGATTGTCGATATTTACACACATGTGTGTGTGTGGGGGGGGGGGGGGGGGGTATTAAACAGGCTTCCCGTATTAACAGCAGCAATCAAGGCAGACCGAGTGAGACATAAGCTCACAAAAAAAATACCCTGTTCAAAAATCATTTCCTGATGAGTCTTTTAATTGTGACTTAGGATGAAGGATTGTTTATTATTAGTTTTCCATATTTCCCAGCGAGTTTTGTCTTGAACTTTTACTTTCAAATTGTGCTCCATTTTGTTATAAATTTGTGTTACATTTGAATGAACCTCGATACATTTTCTCTTTGTGAGTGTTTAGTTTATGAAATAATACATGTAACAATGGGTGCTCAGAATAATTCCAGACTGAGTAGCCTACATGAAGCGAACACACAGTGCGCGTTACCCTCTTGCGCCGCCATTGCGCGGCCGCGCATTCGTGCACGAACACGACGCGGTGTCCTATCCAGTTTATATAATGGAGATCAATGGGTATAATCCCAACCTCGTTCCCATGGCTTACTATATTTTCAAACCTCGTTCCCATGGCTTACTATATTTTCAACCTCGTTTCCAATAGTAAGCCCTGGGATGGGAACTCCTTACTCGTGCCCTGATTGGATAGTGAAAATACAGCATTAGCTTATTAGCATATAGAGAAATTAAAACCGTACAGTTGGTGATTCCACTGTATTTCTTGATAAAAGTTTGCCGCGCCAAAAGTGAAACTTTTGTTCGTATTTTTTAACGTTAGTGACTTTTCTGTAGTATATATTCTCTGAAATTTATGCAATGGTGACGCCCAGCCCCTAAAAAAATACACCCGTCAAATCTGATACTTGCATCTTGAAGTTAAATTGTGTTCCAAAAGCGACAAACGTGGGACGCACATCTGGAGAGTCAGTGGACAAAAAAAGTTTTCCGCACCTGCTTTCAAAGTAGCTTTAACACGAAGTGACACAATATGCCGAAGTTATAAGTTGTGGAACGAAGGTCCATAAAACGGTGGAGGATGCACGGGGTCAACATCGCTAAACTGGCGTGCATGTAGTAGCAGTGGTTGTAGCAAATTATTCCTCAGATCTCCTGGTCAGAGTGCTCCAGCTGCGAACGAAACGGCGGGTTTTTGGTCCTGTGTGCCAACGGCAAACGCCGCCCGCCATGCCGCAGTCCGAGGCCTGTTGTCCCGGCGAAAGCCTGTCCTTTTTTAGGCTTTATCAAAACTGACAAAAGGAAGTCCGAAGCCTAATTTGCCTCGAGTGTGCGCCACCTACAAGGGTATGTAACTTTGTTTTTTGTCCTCTTCATTTTGAGATAAATGACGCTTCGTTGATGCTCAACCATGTCAACCATTCTGAGAACCCATGAACTGCACGTAGTTTGCCGCCTTTTTCACGATTTTACAATCAAGCTAGTCAATCTAGTACCAAAGAGCCTATGCTGTGAATTCGACGAAGATGTGAAGTTTATGAATTGCCATCAGACTACTACGTGCTCAGAATACATCGCTCACAGGGAGCCTAATTTGCATGCGTATCCAAAAATATTGGATATTTAAATGATCCCATACCAGGGTGAGAGAGCAGCTGTGGTGTCGGTGAGGGCGCTGCTCGACACCATGGGAACGAGGTTGGGTATAATCCGGACCTAATGGCCCTTTACGAAACGAGGCTAGAGGCTTCAGGCTACGGGCTAGGCTCGGGCTAGGCTCGGGCTCGGCTTGGCCCAGGCTTCAACGCAAAACAAAATGGCAGCCAAAACGTTTCGTACGCTCAGGCTTCGGGAGGCTTCGGGAGGCTTCGGTTGACGGTGGCTTCGCGATTCGGTTATCGGCTCGGCGTCAATGGTAAACTGAAGAAAAAAATATTATTGATTAGTGTATTGATTTTTATCTCATGCAATTTTACTGAATTTGTTCCAAATATAACTTCACTAATCAACAAGGTTGCTGAGAATTTTCTTTTGGTTATTAAATTTTAATAAGTGGGATTTTGGGGGAGGCGGCGGTTGAAGTGGGTTTGGTGAAGTGAGTGCTGTGCATGGGTTGGGTTTAGGTGCATGCTTCTAGATTTTGTTTTATATATTTATAAAAATGTCTTGGAGGTGGGGTGCTTGCGTTTCAGTAATTCGAAGCATTTTCAGGACCACTTTGAAGTACCAACAATTAATACACAACCCTCGCAATAACCCATACTGTCCATCCCCACCAAGAATTATAAGTTAAATGCATGTTTAGTTAAAGGCAATTTGCAGTAATTAACTGCAAACTCATAACAGCAAATCAGTACCAATAAAATACTCAATACCAAACTCAACTGGGTTTCTCGACTTTTAAATTAATGGAATTTTATTCAATAAGATTTTCAAATTATAATTTAATGTGTTTTCAATTCTATATTTAATATAATTTAACTATACAGGGTGTTTGACTATAGTATATGCCACTTTAATTTACAATGCAATACTAATTTAAATGATTTTATCAATAAAATATATGTTCTTTTTAAAGCAAGACTTCATTATGAGGTAACTCATAAAACACGAAAAATGTAAATATAATTTAAAATCAATATATTATGTACCTTCTTAACATTGTTGGTCATTTATGAAAGATTAGGAAAGGTGTTCCAATAAAAAATAGTGTTTTTGCTGTACGTTTATAATTAGGAATGAGAATATAAATGGGTAATGTATGGGTCCAAAGTGTGATGTGGGATATATTTTGACAACCTGAAAACCTCAATTAAATCTAACTGAAGCTGTAAGACCATATTTCTATCTTCTATTCATTATTTAATATAAGTACTCCATTCATTCTTGAATTTGAGGATGCTTTTAACAAGTTTAAAATGACCAATAAAACAGGCACAGAAAATTCATCAATGTGAGGAGCACCAATCCAGATCAGTAGAGGTGAAGTTTTTACAAGATGTTTTTTACTTTAGAACAAACAAGACAAAAACATAAATATGCCAATTACGCAAAATAAAAATTGAGTCCAAATTAACCACTGAATAGATATCAAATAGAGGGGCACAACCATCACACTGTAAACTGTTTAGGCAAAAAAAATAGTTCTGCTTCCGGTTACCCTACCCTACCCTACCCTACCCTATTTTAATGGCCCCAATTTTTTCGGGGAAAAAGAAAAAGAAAAAAAAAAAAACACATAAATGCTTTAAATACTACCTTTAAACCTTGACTACATGTAGACACCTACATATTCTCAGCAATGCCACGTATTAAATCGGAAGAACTATTTTTTGTTGTTGGCCTTAAATGCACATTTGACCATTCGGGTAGCATTAGCAATAACTGTTGTTTTAATACTTGTTGGGCAGGTAGTTTGCTTTCCTGGAGAAAGAGGGCATAAGTTAAAGGGTGCATCCAGAATTTAAAAATTTAATTGCTTATCAGAGGTAACAAGGGGTGGGAAAAAAGAGTACCACAAACTTAAAGAATGACCCTTTATATTAACTGTTGCTGTGATCCAGTGGGACACCCCCACCCCTATTCCAAAAGTGGGGGATAATTATTCCCCCTACATCTACACCATTGAACTTGTGCTGCACTATCAGTCCTTATAGTTGCTAAAATGTAAACAATTATGTTGTCTGCCTTCAGATATTCATGTTAACTTGCCTTTTTGAGCCAGGCTTTCATAAAAGTACTCACTTTCAGTCCCTCTGATATTCTTTTGCTTAATTTTCCAACAATACCAAAATTAAAAGGGTGTGCCAACCATGCAAGTGTTAGTTTGTTATTGTTTTTTCAACAATAAATGAAAATGGTCACTGCAAACATACATAGAAATAGGATCCGTCTTTGAGTTCAGATTTCCAAGGACTTGAGAATGAGCTGCTGGCTTCACTATTACTTGTGCCATTTCTACTTGGAGCATGAAGTGGTGCCACTGCAACCCAACTACCTTATCCATACCCATACAACTGCAAGCCAGAAGGACAGCTGTGGTGCCTGGTTTAGGACTCTTGGTTCCTGTTAACAACAGATACAAGTGAAATATTTATTATCACAAACTTAAACAATGCAATATTTGCTGCTAAAATGAAAACTCAATCCATGGCTGTTTTTGCTCGGTCTGGATTTTTAATCTCTGCCTACTTGCAACAAAAATATAATCATTGCCCTTTCAAAAAAGCAACAAATAAAATGTACAATGTATTAAACTACCTTAACTGAACTCCCTGGAATATGTGTAAAATTGTATTAAAATGTGAGAATTTGGGATTTTTTTGTCAATTCAAAGATTTTTCATCCATGATATCCACAAAAAGGGAAACACCTTTTGACACAATTCAAATGATGCCGATGAATCAGTACCTGCAATAGCTGTTTCTTCTTATTATTATTTTAGTTTTGTTTTTTTGGGGTGGGAGGGGAAGAAATTGTCAGCATGATAGCATTAATTTGTACATAGGCATATAACTTAGTAGTGGGTTAATGCTTCATTTGAAAGCCTGTTAAGTTTTTTTCTTCACATGTAAAATTACGTTAACTACAAATATGTAATAATGTGACACAACATAATTACGTACCTGTGATGTATAGCCCTGTCCATCGCCCAAATTCTGAAGTATTGACCGTATCCACTTCAAAGTCCTATAAATTACCCCGTTCCTAAAGGATTTTTTAAAAGAGAGAAATTAAACTCAATTAAGACAGAAGTTAGAACTTAGCCTTTTGTTTGAACAGATCTGATTTGAGTCTATCTCTTTTAATTTAACTCCACCCTTCAGAATTCAGATGTCACTGAACACACAATCCTAACTCTGCCTCTTGTGTCAGTAATCTCGGATGTGTACATGTAGGAATTGGATTTCGGCAAAACGAGCAGCAGATAGGTCTACTGTTCTAGATGCAACTTAAATCGTTTTTTCCATACGTGTATGCTTACACCGGTAACACGTATGTTTGCATGTACAAGTTACAAATCTCAACCTCTCTAATAACTCAAGCTCTGTCTCACTACTGCATTCGGAACTCTAGGTGACGCAACAGTGAGTTGGTGTAGGACCTCAGACCATATGCATAGCCCAGCGACCGGATTCCCCTATCCACAATGCATGTGTTCAGCGCAATCTGGAGCCTTGCGCAAGTTTATTGTACTCCCTCCTGAGTTCTTATCCCTATGAATGGATTTAATATCCCTATGAATGGATTTCATTTAAAGGGAAATGAGCTCAGGAGGGAGTACAATAAACCTGCGCAAGACTCCAGATTGCGCTGGCTCTACCCAAACATGGCGATTGTGTATAGACTGTAGTGCTAGTGTAGGGCCCCTCTTTAGTTTGATCAAATTAGAGTCAAGGGTTTTTTCTCATTCCAAAATGACTTTTTCAACCTAAAGGAGACTTATCTTACTTCTATTGACATCGTTTTGGGGAATTTTGAACAGTTTATTGGGGTAAAAAATGCAATTTTCTTACGCGCTTTACGGCAGTTGCCATGTGAATCAACGCGGTTTTGCGTGTTTACTGTGCGTCGCGGTGGTCGCCATCTTTATTTTCGCGTTGCGTTTTGTCGTCGCTTTACCCCAAAATTTCCCTCAAAAACTAGAACCCTGCCCTTTATCTACGGCATACCTGTTGGTTTGTAATGTCGCTGACTAGTTTGGCAATTCCAATAACCTAAAAGTAGATTTTGTTTCCTATAGGCCTATAGCATGTATAAATAGGGAACAGGGCCCTACACTTAACACACGTTATAGTTAGTATGAAGTTGATGAACTTGTCCTTGAACAAAAACAACCGAGTTGTATCCCAAAATTACTTACAGTGAAATTTCGCTTTGCCTGGCTCAGCTCCGCTGGCCCCAAGTTGTCCCATCACCGTCAGAATCATTTATGTTGGCACACAAGGTGAAAATAAAAGCGAGATGCCGCACAACGGCCGTACTATTCTACCACGCCACTGTTCTTTTTCGTTTTCAAGATGGCGATTCGCTGAAAGTTTTTCACACTGACGTCATCAAGCCTGTGTTCAGCCCCACTTCGGTAGGCTAGATAAGGCTTCGGATTTTGGCCCAAAACGGAGCCTCGGGCTTCATAGCGCGCCCAAGCTCGTCATTTCGTATGAGGCTTCAAAATGGCAGCCGCAAAAACGTAGCCCAAGCCTAGCCTCTAGCTTCGTTTCGTAAAGGGCCCTAATATTCATCAGAAATAGTCAGAATATTTTGGTCTGGGAACCAGACTAGACGATGCATATCAGGTGCGCATACCCCGTGTCTAGATTTCGCGTACGTACTCGCGATCGCATCGCACACATGGATGGGTACGGATGCATGCTAGTCCATGCTTGCCAGTGAATAAGCCAATGAGAAGAGGTCTACTACATCTACACACTACGCTGGTATACGTATACGTATCAGCGGTTTGACATGCCATGCCGTAAGTAAAATATGGCGCCGTTTCAAACAAAGTCGTAGTGTATTAAGCCACGTGTGCGGTGAATAGACATGATTTGATCATCCCGCGATCCATATTCGTCCAAAGTTGTCTGACTACAGTTGCAGCCACACAACTCACATCTGTCATGTCTGTCAGTAGAAGTTCTACCAAAGCACCGTATGGCGGGTAAGTAACTAACAACAGTTTACATGTAGTTCAGGCTAACTATCCCTTACAAAAATGTCCTGTGGTATTCCTGTGGTATTCCTGTGGTATTGCTAATTACCACACGAATTACCACAAGATGTTGTAAAAGGTCTCGGTATGACAGGAATACCACACGATTTCCTGTGGTAAATTACCACAGGAAACTAATTTCCTGTGGTATTGCTAATTGCAACATGAAGTACCATAAGATGTTGTAAAAGGTCTCAGTATGACAGGAATACCACACGATTTCCTGTGGTAAATTACCACAGGAAACTAATTTCCTGTGGTACTGCTAATTACAACATGAAGTACCACAAGTTTTAGAAAAAGGTCTCCGTATGACAGAAATACCACACGATTTCCTGTGGTAAATTACCACTGGAAAGTAATTTCCTGTGGTATTGCTAATACCACATGAAATACCACAAGATTTTGAACCAGATGATGGTATGGAAGGAATACCACAGGGATGTCATGTGGTAATCCTGTGCTGATGTCTTCTTGTACCACAGCAAACTGCATGGTTCTTGCAAGTCTCCATAGGTGGGAAAGTCAGTTTGACAGGAACATTTCATAGCTTCTTGAGATCAAACATTTTTATGACTAATAGAAAAGTTATTGCAATACTTGTAATTGTTTATATCTGAAAGGAATTATATTTGATGCACTATCTTCATGTTAATGCCACAGCCCTAAGTGAAATAATCATAAAGGAATACAATTTGAACACATATGTATCACATTATAAAAAAATTCTATGGGGGTCCAAAAGTGTGACAAGTTTTGGTGTCCCTGTTCACCTGACCTGTGTAATTTCCCATCATCATTAAAATTGACTTCACCTTTGGCGGGTACTTTGCTTTACATAATTACCATTGGAGTACTTATAGAAGGCATTAAAGAATATGTCCTGAATTGCAAAATCCTAAAAGTGTTAGATGTAGCTGGGACACAAAAATTGGACCCCTAATTTATAGAATGACCCATAATACATACCCTTACCGAACAGGACTGCTATAATAGCATGTGCATAGCAGTTCAATAGCATTAAACAGCATATATATGTGCATTCACATAGCATTCACAGATGACTGGATGACTGCTAAATTTTACAGTCAGTACAGTATGAAAATAGCAATCCAAATGAGCTCCAAAGCATTCTAAATACATACACATGTACATGTATGCAAGTGAAAGTGGGTGGACTGATTGAATACGTCCATTACAGCCTGCAATACAGCATTCCAACCTATCATATTACTTAGCCTCCACAGTGCAGCGTGGGTCACAATGTCATGACACAGTGACCTTGCATACCAACGGTCAGTGTGGGAAATTTGAAATTGCAGTCAGTTGAATTTCAGTGCAGAGTGCAGTACCACATACTGTACATGTAGTCTTGCAAGAAATTGTAGAAAACTGGGTAAAAATCATGGATATTTACATGGCAAATGCCTATGAATGCCTGCAGGCATTATTTACTGTTCATGTACACACTTAATCTGTACATAACATTTAAAAAATACACTGGATGATTGGCTGAATCATGGAGGAATAAAACACATGCTGAATGGACCATGGAGGAAGGAAAACTTCTGTCTGTATGTGCGGTAAGTCTACAATTTTGTACTATACCGTTATAGTGATACGTACAAGTGGGAGGTGATCACATTCACTAAGTACTTTGGCTTAAAAATTTTCATTTTGGCTTTTAATCTGTTAAGATGTCCGTACTCTCATTTGTACAATAATGTACATGTACATTTGTGGGCGATTGTGTGGTGTAGGGCCCTGTTCCCTATAAAGGGAACAAAAATCCGCTTTTAGGTTAATTAGAATTGCCAAACTAGTTTGCGACATTACAAACCAACAGGCATGCCGTAGATAAAGGGCAGGGTTTTAGTTTTTGACTTGAGGGAAATTTTGGGGTAAAGCGGCGATGAAGACGACAAAACGCAACTCAAAAATAAAAGATGGCGATCACCGCGACGCACAGTAAACACGCAAAACCGCGTTGATTCGCATGGCAACTGCCCAAAAGCGCGTAAGAAAATTGCATTTTCTACTGCAACAAACTGTTCAAAATGACAACAAAAAAAATCTCAAAAGAATTAAGAGAAGTCTGCTTTAGGTTTAAAAAAGTCATTTTGGAATGAGAAAAAAATACCCTCGACTCTATTTTGATCAAAACTAAAGAAGGGTCCTGTACACTACACAATCGCCCATTTGTGCACACCAACAGTACATGTACAGTACATAATACAGTACATGTTCTGTATGGAATCGGGTTGTTCTAAAACCCCCTCGACCCCGACGCCACCCATGTTTTTTGGTATGTCTGGCTTGAAATTTAATGTCAAAATGGCGATGTCCGGAAATTGAGCATGAAGTCGAACATGGTTAAATGGAACTTCGAGGGTTGTCAAACATGACGTACCATGTTTTTGTTTGTTTTGCCTCATTTTTCTAGCAGATTTAAAAAGGTTCACTGCATACATGTCCGCCAAAATCGGAAAATTATGTACGAATTAATACAAGTTTACTCGTATCTTTGAAACGGGTCAGCAAATGCAAGATTTTATGACCGTCAGAGATACTCTAAACTCGCCTAAAAACAAAAATTAATACTTTTGAAACTATGCAAAATGTACTTTAACACAAAGTCCCAAATCTTCCCATTTTAATATGAATTTGCATGCACCCTAGGCTAGGGGGTTAGGATTAATAGCTTTTAATAGACTTGTTAAAATAAATATCTGAACTGCTAAAAAAAACTAAGGTTATTAGTGTTTTTCACATCACAGACTAGATGATCCTGTACAGAAATGTAACCAACAGTTGTGTAAACCAAATTTATTTGAATTTAACTCATATATTGCTTGTGTTTTGTGCTCTTTCCTTATACAGGGGTGTATTTCACTTGAAGAGGACCAGTTACAGCAGTGGGGATTATCTACAAGAGGATGCCGTGCTTGGAACTGACTACATGCACCTACCAAGCTTCATTGATGGGCAGATCAACAAGAGTCCTTCATAAAGTTTCAAAGAGGAGTTGAATTTCATTGTTTGTCACAAATGTGTATTAAAATCCGTACCAGTGCATGGAAAATTCAGAAATTACTTTTGATAATTAAAATGATTAAACTTAATTTTCACAGTTGTTGTGCTCTGTGGTTTGGTAAAAATTTTCACAGAAAAGTTAAGATAATTACCAAAAAACGTGCAACATTTCCTCACAGGAAAAGTACAAAAGAAAAATACTATATATACAAACTCCAACAGACGAAAATTACCACAGAAAAAAAGTACCACAGAAAAATAAGTAGGCCTACAACAGGAAAAAGGTACCATAGGAAAAAGGTACCACAGGAAAAAGGTACCACAGGAAAAAGGTACCACAGGAAAAAGGTACCACAGGAAAAAATACTACAGGAATACCACAGGAATACCACAGGAATACCACAGGAATACCACAGGAATACCACAGGAATACCACAGGAATACCACAGGAATACCACAGGAATACCACAGGGATACCACAGGATACACAGGAATACCACAGGAATTAGTCCTGTGGTAATGTCCGAAAAAACCACAGGACACTTCCTGTGGTAATGTCCTGTGGTATTTTTGTGTGGTAATACCACACATGCCACAGGACATTTTTGTAAGGGATGCTTCGGACATGTGTATCATGGCCGGTCATGCATGGAGGAAGAGTAGCCTCACGACTAGTCCGAGTAACTTGGACCCTTCATATCGCCTTTTTTAACATTTGGACATGATCTGGCGATAGTAGGGTCCAAGTCGATTGCGCGATAGAGAATGGCCAAAAATTCAATCCAAACAAAAAACATCAGAATTCAACCTTACAACGGCCACCAAAATACTAGATACGCCACCGCCTGAACAAGTGGGGTTCCATGATCAGATAAATGTACCAAGGTTTACTTAACATCCAAATAAAATGAAATTTTACCGTTTAATTCCCAGAGACCCCCCGCAGAACATGTCTTTTCGCTTTTTTGGAGTTCAAATATAGTGACTCCTCCATCTTGCATGACGTACGTCACCCTGATGCGCAGCGCCCGCATGCACCTAGTCTAGGTTCCAAGACGTTCTTAGCAGTGCGACGTATAGCGCGCACGGCCGGCCGACAGCACCCTCTCGCTACACATACACACGCCAAGGCGTGTGTTTGTGTTTGTGTAGCTAGAGGGCGCTGCCGTGCGCGCTGTACGTCGCACCGCGCTAAGGACGTCTTGGAACCAAGACTAGCATGCACTGCGCGACAACCTGTTTATGCCGGCGACTGTTTCGTGAAGAATTTCCTACCCCATGACGCGCGTGCAACCTCGAATCAATATACTACACATGCTACATGTATAACTCTATGATCTACACACGAACACGTACAGCGACCGTTTTACCACTCACGAAACAGTCGCCGGCAGGTTGTCGGGCGGTGCATGCGGGCGCTGCGCATCAGGGTGACGTCATGCACGGTCGAGGGGTACGGTCACTATTCGAACTACGTACTGACTGACTACAAAAAAGCGAAAAGACATGTTCTGCGGGGGTCTCTGGGAATGAAACGGTAAAATTTCACTTTTTATTTGGATGTTATTGTTAAGTAAACCTTGGTACATTCATCTGATCATGGAACTCCACTTGTTCAGGTGATGGCGTATCTAGTATTTTGGTGGCCGTTGTAAGGTTGAATTCTGATGTTTTTTGTTTGGATTGAATTTTTGGCCATTCTCTATCGCGCAATCGACTTGGACCCTACTATCGCCAGATCATGTCCAAATGTTAAAAAAGGCGATATGAAGGGTCCAAGTTACTCGGACTACCTCACGACTACCTACAAATACATGTAGGGCTGTAAATAGTTCTTTTTTTTTTACTTCTGGCTTTTTACTGTCACAGTGAAAAGCCAGAAGTTAAAAAGGAGGCGATTGTGTAGTGTAGGGATTTTTGTTCCCTTAATCATGGTTTCCTACCTCCATGCCCTAAGCATAAGGGAACAAAAATCCACTTTTACTTGCCAAACTAGTTAGTAGTTAACGACATTACAAACCAACAGGTATGCCGTAGATAAAGGGCAGGGGTTTAGTTTTGAGGGAAATTTGGAGGTAAAGCGGCGATGAGGACAACAAAACGCAATGCAAAAATAGAGATGGCGATCACCGCGACGCACAGTAAACACGCAAAACCGCGTCATTCGCATAGCAACTGCCGTAAAGCGCGTAAGAAAATTGCATTTTCTACTGAAATAAACTGTTCAAAATTACAAAAAACAATAAGTCTGCTTTTAGGTTGAAAAAGTCATTTTGGAATGAGAAAAAATACCCTTGAATCTAATTTCATCGGGCTGGTCCTTTACATGTCCATATACATGTATATGTTCGTGTGGTGAGAATTTCAAAAATTTGTGCGGTTGGGTAGCACTATCTGGACAGCGTTTTTAACGGTCTGGATGTGTTCTCTGTCATCTTAGTTAGCTATCCCCCAAACTGCTAACGGCTAGTCATCTTACTCACCATAGATGTTCCACTGAAATGGAATGGTGTCCAAGTTGAGTTCAATGTCCAATATTTCGGGAAATGGTAAGTAAGATGACTAGCCATAAGCAGTTTGTGATAGTTATTACCACAGAGAACACATCCAGAGCATTAAAAACTGGTGTCAGCCATTTGGAAATGACGTCACCGTGTTCCAAACAGCTTGCCGACGGTTGTTTGATGAGAGCACAGCTAGCTTATTACGATCTCGCATGAGATGTTCCACTGAAATCGTGTTAGCTAGTTTGCTCTCATTAAGCAGCCGTCGGCAAGCTGTTTGGAACACGGTGACGTCATTTCAAAATGGCTGACACAAGTTGAAATCGTTTGCACGCAAGATTATGGTGTCCAAGTTTAATGTCCAATATTTCGGAAAATGGTAAGTAAGATAGCTACATGTGTAAGATGACAATCCAGACCGTTCAAAACGCTGTCCAAATTCTCACCACACGAACATATGGGCAGGACGTGTGGCAGATCAGCTCGATGTCAAAATCTGCCAGCCACACTCATGGGGCTAGGACTGGAGGAAAAGGCACGATACTATCCTCCGTAGTCATTTGAACTTGAAGCATGTACAACGTCGCGTCATGATCGTCATTACCTACTATACACTGGGCTTGAATTTCATTCAAATAATTTTACGCTGACAAGATCATCATTGGACTTACGCGTACTACCAGACCAGAGCATTTGGGAAAAGACAAATTATTATGTTTATCAAAAGTCAGTAACTGAAACTGATCAGGAATTTCTGTTCAGGCAGTGTCAACTGTATAACAAAAAAATATCAAAATTTGTCAATGATGAAAAAAATCCGGCAGACTTCATTCCTCCATGGTTAGGCCAAGTAAACAAAACATGTTTAGCATTCGGGTTTTGTAAAAAAAAAAAAGGACTGGCTTTTTATTGTTTGTTTTTAAGATGGCCGCCATTCTTTTTAAATGTCCAGCTACACAACTCACATCTGTCAGGTTGTCCTTCCCTTCTACTGCAGTAGTGGTAGTTCTACCAAAGCACCGTATGCCGGGTAAGTAAGTTTTATGTATAGTACATGTAGCCTCGTTGTGCTTGGGGCTCGGACAACTCTACCGTTGAGACAAGTCAACTCGCAGATAGGGGAATCGCTGGGGTAATCCCTGTGGTACTCGACGATGGGGGGGGGGGGGGGGGGTTCGCTGGGGATCTGGGCTAGGCGTCGGTCTATGTTTTGTGGCAAGGGGCTGGGATATGCGGGGACCTTCATGTACATGTACATGTATGTAGGAACCTTGCTTATTGTACGTTAATTGGGGGAATAAATTTGAAACCTGTCGAATACAAGCATTACAAAATATCAGAAAATACTTCGAATAACAAACTACATGAACTAGTATTAAACCATAACGAATTTGGAATCCACAAATTTAACATCTTGCCGCTACACTGACTATCATCCACTGAGATGGTTAGGAATACCGGCTTATCAATGCATCGGTGCTATGATAAATAATGGTGCGGCTGCACGCGCGTACATGGTGCGCCACGCCATCTGCACCGTGAACTCGACGGTCGCATTGTCTCGCTGGTCTCGACGGTCGCGTTGTCTCGACGGTCGCGTTGTCTCGACGGTCGAATCGGCCGACATCTGCTCAGACATGTACATGTATGGTCATGCATGGGGGAGTCATTTGAAGCATGTACAACGTCACATCATGATCGTCGTTACCTACTATATACTGGGCCTGAATTCCATACAAATAATTTTTAACACTGACAAGATCATCATTATGCGTACTACCAGACCAAAGCATTTGGGAAAAGACAAATTATGTTTATCAAAAGTCAGTAACTGAAACTGATCAGGAATTTATGTTCAGGCAGTGTCAGGTGTTAACTGCAATTCGTATAACAAAAAATTCAAAATGTGTCAATGATGAAAACAATCAGGCAGACTTCATTCATACAAAATGTGGAATTGTTTTTTTTCTCTTTGGTTAGGGCAAGTAAAAAAAAAAAAAAAAAAAAAAAATCAAGGTTTATTTTTAAGATGGCTGCCATTCTTTTTAATTTCTAACAACCGTAGGTTTTTCAGCTGTTCAAATACACAAAAATCCAGGCGACCCTAAAAAGGAAATGGGAGGGGATGCTAAACATGTCTTTTTTTTACTTTGGTGTTGGACTGTGCTAAATATGTAGACTCTGCAGTATACCCAAATTACTGGAATCTGGCCATGTGTATTTCAAGCCTCTCCATACCATGAACTATATGAAGCCCCCACGGATGTGGCTGGGTAATTTGCTATGCGTACCCTTATTAGCCAGTTGAAGCCCATGCATCTGTGTATCCAAATTTATGAACAATGATGTTAAACAAATTTCCAAGCATGCCAAGTAGGCCTGGCATCAGATGTCAAAAGTGAATGTACATGTACATCCAGTGGAAATGGGGAACTGCAGTGCATATCCAATGTAAACATGATAAGCAAGTGAAAAAAAAAGCCTTGCCACTGAGGCAAAATGCCTGCAAAGCCAAATTGTGTACTAACCTCATATCTCTCAAATATACTTCAGTCAGTCACATTTTGATGTACATGTGTATTAAATGAATGTTTACTGATATTGTTTATTGCTGTCTGAATGCTGTCTGATGCACTGAAAATTGTCATTAAACTGTTGCATTATAAACCAACAAGATTAGTGTATTATTTAATTATTATGATTTTGATTTAATTCTCGCTTTACTGTCTTTTCTACAGATTATCATGGGTGACCGGAGAAAGCCCCCTCTGAATGTGATGATGTGGAAAATGTCACTACTTTGAAGAAAGGTGTTCTTGTGGCACTATATGCAAAGTACATGTATATCAAAGAAATACCACTGGCACGGTGCTACATGGACAGGTACAATGCAAACCATTATATAATGGTGTCGGATCAAACAGGAAACCTGCCTGATTTAAGGATGGCGATATAGGACTTTGCGCCAACATAAAAGGGGTGCCTAAAAGCATCAACCCAAGAATGCCTGAAAAAAACATCCTGAGCTTGAAAAAAGCAAACTTGTCACTGAACTTCGCACGTAATTACATGTAGATGCTTAGAAGGCAACTGTACCTGCAGTAGAAAAAACTGAAAAGTATGAATTGCCCATGATCAAAGGGACATGGTCACTACCACTGAGAGGTTTACATAAGAAATTTTTTCATACAGGACACTTTAGATATGTCCATATCTTACCAATGGCCACAACTGGCAAACACATGGTATTCTGATGGTGGATGTAAGTTTTATTGGAACTGCCAAGAAAGTTAAATCACCATGTACATGTACGTGTAATTCCTATTACCGTTACAAACGTTGGGTGCTTGTATCCAATTGCAAGGATCAGTATTTCTCAGACAAGGGCCTAATGGAGGAAAAAAGGAGTTGCGGCTGTGGGGCTTTCTTTTCACATTTTCAGAGTGAACAAAGAAACTGGCAGGAGCGGGATTCGAACCTGCGACCTCTCGGTTACTGTACCAGCACTCTAACAACTGAGCTATCTTGCTATCAATTATTATTACTGTTTTTTGGGGTTTTTTTAGGCTTTGTCCTTCAACTTAACACGGAATGAATAAAATTGGCATTTTACATGTACATGTAAATGCTTACCTTTATATTCTGCATGGAACTCCATGTGGTTTTAGTGTTGCATTCTGGTCGCACATCAGGAAGGAGGTTACATTAATTTTTGTATTTGACTTTTAAATTAACGTGCATAATAATTTTTCTTTAAATCTACAGTATGTGTCTGCAGAAACCAGGAGAGACACCATACTAAATGGACATTAAAATGAACAGTTTCTGATCAAACTCCGGTCATTCTGAGTGGACATTAGAATAGCCGGTTTCTGATCATACTCCGGCCATTTTGAATGGACATTGGAATAGCCGGTCACTGATCAGACTCCGGCCATTCTGAGTGGACATTGGAATAGCCGGTCTCTGATCATACTCTGGCCATTGTGAGTGGACATTGGAATGGCCGGTTTCTGATCATACTCCGGCCATTCTGAGTGAACATTGGAATAGCCGGTTTCTGATCATACTCCGGCTATTGTGAGTGGACATTGGAATAGCCGGTTTCTGATTATACTCCGGCCATTGTGAGAGGACATTGTAATAGCCGGTTTCTGATCATACTCCGGCCATTCTGAGTGGACATTGGAATGGCCGGTTTCTGATCATACTCCGGCCATTCTGAATGGACATTGGAATGGCCGGTTTCTGATCATACTCCGGCCATTCTGAGTGGACATTGGAATGGCTGGTTTCTGATCATACTCCGGCCATTCTGAATGGACATTGGAATAGCCGGTTTCTGATCATACTCCGGCCATTCTGAGTGAACATTGGAATAGCCGGTCACTGATCAGACTCCGGCCATTCTGAGTGAACATTGGAATAGCCGGTCTCTGATCATACTCCGGCCATTGTGAGTGGACATTGGAATAGCCGGTCTCTGATCATACTCTGGCCATTGTGAGTGGACATTGGAATGGCCGGTTTCTGATCATACTCCGGCCATTCTGAGTGAACATTGGAATAGCCGGTTTCTGATCATACTCCGGCTATTGTGAGTGGACATTGGAATAGCTGGTTTCTGATTATACTCCGGCCATTGTGAGAGGACATTGTAATAGCCGGTTTCTGATCATACTCCGGCCATTCTGAGTGGACATTGGAATGGCCGGTTTCTGATCATACTCCGGCCATTCTGAATGGACATTGGAATGGCCGGTTTCTGATCATACTCCGGCCATTCTGAGTGGACATTGGAATGGCTGGTTTCTGATCATACTCCGGCCATTCGGAATGGACATTGGAATAGCCGGTTTCTGATCATACTCCGGCCATTCTGAGTGAACATTAGAATAGCCGGTTTCTGATCATACTCCGGCCATTCTGAGTGAACATTGGAATAGCCGGTTTCTGATCATACTCCGGCCATTGTGAGTGGACATTGGAATAGCCGGTTTCTGATCATACTCCGGCCATTCTGAGTGAACATTGGAATAGCCGGTTTCTGATTATACTCCGGCCATTTTGAATGGACATTGGAATAGCCGGTCACTGATCAGACTCCGGCCATTCTGAGTGAACATTGGAATAGCCGGTCTCTGATCATACTCCGGCCATTGTGAGTGGACATTGGAATGGCCGGTTTCTGATCATACTCCGGCCATTCTGAATGGACATTAGAATGGCCGGTTTCTGATCATACTCCGGCCATTCTGAATGGACATTGGAATGGCCGGTTTCTGATCATACTCCGGCCATTCCGAGTGGACATTGGAATAGCCGGTTTCTGATCATACTTTGGCCATTCTGAGTGGACAATGGAATAGCCGGTCTCTGATCATACTCCGGCCATTTTGAGTGGACATAAGAATAGCCGGTTTCTGATCATACTCCGGCCATTTTGAGGGGACATTGGAATAGCCGGTTTCTGATCATACTCCGGCCATTGTGAGTGGACATTGGAATAGCCGGTTTCTGATCATACTCCGGCCATTGTGAGGGGACATTGGAATAGCCGGTCACTGATCAGACTCCGGCCATTCTGAGTGAACATTGGAATAGCCGGTCTCTGATCATACTCCGGCCATTGTGAGTGGACATTGGAATAGCCGGTTTCTGATCATACTCCGGCCATTCTGAGTGGACATTGGAATAGCCGGTTTCTGATCATACTCCGGCCATTCTGAGTGGACATTAGAATAGCCGGTTTCTGATCATACTCCGGCCATTCTGAGTGGACATTGGAATAGCCGGTCTCTGATCATACTCCGGCCATTCTGAGTGGACATTGGAATGGCCGGTTTCTGATCATACTCCGGCCATTCTGAATGGACATTGGAATGGCCGGTTTCTGATCATACTCCGGCCATTCTGAATGGACATTGGAATGGCCGGTTTCTGATCATACTCCAGCCATTCTGAGTGGACATTAGAATAGCCGGTTTCTGATCATACTCCGGCCATTCTGAGTGGACATTGGAATGGCCGGTTTCTGATCATACTCCGGCCATTCTGAGTGGACATTAGAATAGCCGGTTTCTGATCATACTCCGGCCATTCTGAGTGGACATTGGAATAGCCGGTCTCTCATCATACTCCGGCCATTTTGAGTGGACATAAGAATAGCCGGTTTCTGATCAGACTCCGGCCATTCTGAGTGGACTTTAGAATGTGGTATTTTTGGCAATATATTCTTTCAAAGTAAGGGTCGAATTTAAACTGTTGTATTTCTCGTCATAAACCTAGCCGTTATGAACGAAGGCTGGAAGAAGTGTATATTTACATGTAAAACATTGTACTCTGCTCTGTATATTTTTCAAGGAAGTCCCTTGTCATTTTTCACTAACTAAAATGTGGTTCCGTTTCATGGAAAGCACTTATTCAATAATTTTAACGAAAATACAAACCTTTGTTACTTGACAAAGTTTTAGAAAATAATAAAAAAATTGAATTGAAATGTTCCGTTTCCGTATTTGTGTCAGTACCAGAAGTTTTCCTGCTCTAAAGTTTGTGCTTTTACTATCTGATTGCAAGTGCAACACTTTTAGTACGATAATTTTGACAAAACAGAAAAAAGTTGATGTTTTTTGATGAAAATCGCCTTCATGACCAAATATGAAACTAGGGAAATAGTTCTGAACGCGTTCCTTGTGTGGAGCGCGACACGGCACGGGGTCCAAGGGACCGCTTAAGGTAGGGGCCCCTGGTGGGTTGCAGGCGCAAAGCCCTTGCTAGGGGTTGAGGTAAAGCCCCCTGGAGCCCCTGGGGTTTACACAATTTGAGGTGCAAAATTGTGTCAAAATTCAACCTTTTCTTGAGCTTGAATTGCAATAAATGACAATAATTAACCCCTTCAAGCATTAAAAAAATACAAAAGATCTTCAAAACTCAACTTTCTCATCCAATGTAGGCCTATTTGGAAGCGTAAGCGTTTCTTTGCACAACGGAGCTCTGGTCACCTAGCAACACAAATAATGCCTATGCATTATATTAAGAAAAAAATATTTACAAAATAATTATTGCAAAATAATTTTTGGAGTGTGCATGCCCCAGTGGTGCAATCTGAGGCGATTCCTGGATACTTTCACCTGATTTGTTTAAACAAAAGTTGTGACGATTTTATGGAGAATATATACATTTATATCATGATTTTAGGCAATATTTTCTTGCCATTATTTTAGCCATGTCATGACTACAAAAATCTAGACGGGGCAAACCAAAACGGATAAATGCGAGCGCGAAGCCCTTACGGCGTGGGGTCCGGGACCCGCTGAAGGGCCCCGGAAATTTTGGGAGTGTGGATGCCCCAGTTGTGCAATCTGAGGCGATTCCTGGCTACTTTCACCTGATCTTTTTAAACAAAAGTTGTGACGATTTTATGGAGAATATATTATATACATGTATATCATGATTTTTGCCATTATTTTTTAGTGATTATTTTAGCCATGTCATGACTACAAAAATCTAGACGGGGGCACACCCAAAACAGATAAATGCGAGCGCGAAGCCCTTACGGTGTGGGGTCAGGGGCCCGCTTAAGGGCCCCAGAAAATGTTGGATTCTGTATGCTCCGTGGTGCAATCTGAGGCGATTCCTGACCCCTTTCACCTGACCACTTTCACCTTGTTTAAGTTGTTAAGATTACATTGTATATGGAGAATATATATATCATTATGTTAGCCATTATAATTTTTTAGCCATGTCATGCATCACTACAAAAATCTAAGTTTCTCCCTCCCCCATTTTTGGCGTCTACTTTGCAGTTTTTTTCCTTCATTTTTTATTTATCCGGAATTTTTCTTGTTTTTAATTCAGTTCAGTTGAAGTTTTCAAGAAAAGGGCTTGATTTCAGACTGTTCCTTGCCCTGTGTTAAAACCATCGGCAGAGGATTTAGGCACATTTAGTATGTCATTCAGTCAAGTGATCCATTGTTTCCTGCTGGTTGGGGCCATTTAACCTGTAATAAACTCCCCAAGGGGATTATATGTTAAGATGCACCGCGTTTACGCTAGATCCGGCAAAGGGATTAAAATGGGATCGAACCCGGCAAGGAGGATTGAAGGGGGATCGATGGACAGAGTTGAAATCCCAGGGATCCGGGAAATACTACGGTTTTCTCTTAAAAGAGGGATACAGTTCCATGGCATGATTGATAACCTTTTTTTTTCTTATTGCATTTTTCAGTAGTTTTATGCCAAAAAGTAGACACGGCAGATGTTTAATATCGGCGGCGGTATATTTTTTAAAGGAGGTTGCCCTCCTCCTCCCCTTCTTTTCTCTCACCTCCCCCTCTATTTTTTCCCTCTTCTTTTTTTTCTCTCTTTTTTGGACTCAATTTACCGAAGGGCGCGTGCCCCTGCGGCCCCCCCCCCCCCCCCCCGGATCCGCGCCTGTGTACATACCGAGCTCTTGCCCACAGTGCGTTTAAACTCAATACAGGGAAAGTAAACGAACGACACTCGCACTTGCTGGGCTGCGTGGTGCTGGCCTGTCAAGGTGTCATGGTATCGCATTACAAGCGAGGACAGAAAAAAGGGTATAACAAAGGGAACAATACTGTCCTCACATTTATTTCTTTGTTCCGGAAAAAGTGAGGACAGGCAAACTAGTGCTTAGTCTATGGGGATGGGTTATATTAAAGGGAACAATGGAAAGTCATCACGTGTATAGCGAAACAAAAATACATGTATTGGCAAGTTACGGACTCTGCGCAAGCTAGTACCCTTAAAAAGTGGGGGGATGATTACATTGGTCACCCCCCCCCCCCCCCCCCCCCCCGGTCAAAAAGTGGGGTGGGGGGGATATACCCCCCATCCCCCCCCGGGATCTCCGCCCATGGACAGTAGGACGTGAGAGTTAAGGATGGATGTTTCTGTTTACGAGAGACAACAGCAGCAAGTGGCTACTACACACAAGTACAGATTGCAATGTTTTGTTCAAGCAGGAAAATGTGCAAGTTCATGGTGTGGTCCCAGACTGATTATGTTATTGTAGATGTGATGTATAATGAAGAATGGGTAAATACAAACATTTCACAGCTGAGAGAATTATATTTCTTACATCTACTGCCAGCCCTTACAGTGCTAGAGGGGATCTACACTTAATCGACTTCAAATGCTGAAATGGAATGGATTTCTACAAACAAAAATATAGACAAGATCAAAAAAAGGAATGGTTTGAAGAAAAATTCAGTTTGAAGACATGTTTATCAAGCAAAATAAAAACCACTAGTTAAATGTATCCTGTGAGCACAAGTGGAAGTTGGAAAAAAAAGCTTGCACTGTATTTTTGGTGTTTCGTGACTGCAAGTTGAATAACAATTTTAACTCAATAAAAATCTAGCAGTTTAAATACGCCTCCTATACTTTTAACTATTACTATCCAAACACCAACTCTCACAGTTTGTGTGTGTTTCAATCTGTCACTTGATAGGTTTTGATATAATAGGGTAGCTGGCTCCATTTTGGCCTTGGGAACAACATGAACAACTTATTATACCAGAAATATCACTGTTGCTGCTATGGATTGACCAATGACTGTCACATTCAGGCAGCACCAAATGTATTGTGTCACTCAAGACTATAACATATCCAAATACATATCCAAAAGCCACTGACCTTTCCCTATTCCATCCATGGCATGCCCAATTAACACTATTCACAACCCCCAGGGTGTGTGAAATTTGTTATTGAAATTGTTGGATTCAGCACTGTTTGGATTAACCCTAACCCTGCCAGACGCAGCACAGTGCATATGTGCTGCACTCTCCAGACAAGTCAATTTGACAAACTATGCAATCTGATGCATCTTGGCAGGGTTAGGGTTGATTAAGGTGACAATCGCCATATCAGGAGGTTTTGAAACATGACCTACATTATAAATTCATGAGCGAGGTACAGTGTGCTCCACACAAAAATTAGTCTTGGTTCCAAGACGTCTTTAATTAGCGGTGCAACGTAGCACGCACGGGTCAGAGCCGTACAGCACCCTCTACACACGCACGTAAAGGCCAATTCGGCCTTGGCATGCATGTGTAGATGGCGCTGTACGGCTCTGACCCATGTGCAATACGTAAGGATGTCTTGGAACTACACAAAAATGTGCAGCCACAAAAGATATATAACAAAGTTCTACATGTAAGTTTCCAGGAAATTTGTACTTTATGTTGGCAAGCAAGATAAAACTCAGTCCTCATCTACGAACACCCAATCATCATCATCGGACTCTGTGATAATTTCTTCAGCTGTTAAAGACTCGCGAATCAGTGGAGATTGCAAATTACACAACCCAGCACATACAGTGACAATGTTGTCCACATTCTTGAGACGTCCTGGAATAACCGTGCTTAAGATCTTGTAACACTTAAGACGTCTGATGGCTCTTTCCACATGTATTCGAACATTCGCAAGTCTCCGTGTCCGTGTAACCTCTTCTTCAGGCAGTATGTGGTCCTTGTTGCCAGTGGTGAAAGCTGGGATGGATAATTTCACACCCGGTGGCAGAATGTCATCAATAATAAATCCCTTATCAGCAAGAATTTCATCACCAGGTTGTAAGTGCTGAATAAATCCTGAACTTTGAGTAATAAATTTGTCACTTGCACGCCCACCAAATAATTTTGATAAGTACATGACAAAACCGTTAGGTGCAATACAATAAAGTAACTTATACCTGTTGTGATGCTTATAATTTGAATAAGTCTGAGCACGTTGCTTCAGGTTCTGTGGTCTTTGCACAAATATTTCTGTACAATCTATAATACAAGTGGCTCTGGGATGGTGTTCTAAGAAGCATCGTGGCCTAATCCTTTTCAGTGTCTCCCTTGAAGGCCAAAATATCAAGTTGTCCCGCAGGAATCTTGCCATGAGCGGAATCCATTCACTGAAAATTTTGCAAGATGTCGACTTGGAAACTTTGAATCTTGTTCCCAAGTCAAAAAGCAACAAACCAAGCCTGAGTCGCATCAGCACAAGTAAAAGTTGATTGCACAAAAGCATCTTGAATTTTGGCAAATTTTGCAAAGTTGACAGGCATCGCACCAAGGCCCAAAATACCTGGATACTCAATCCAGTATAGAACTTGCTTACATCATCACCCATATCAGATGCGGATAATTCTGGAGAGGTGTCGGTCTGAGTTACTTTGGCACGAGTTTTGATGGGGCAACTGTCATCCTTAGTATATTTGTGATCAGCTTTGCTAAAATCATACCACTGTACTGATGCGTCTTTACATGTACATGTAGTTGCTTGGGAAGCAGACAGAACAGTTTCTTCACCCACAGAGGAAGTCTGTGGTTCATCCCCATGAAAGACATGATCAGATGCAGATTCTTGATCTTGAACTGTTTATTTCAACTTAGCATTCCGTCACATTCTTGGGGCATGTCTCCCAGAAGGCAGCAGTCTCTGCAATGAAATTAAAACATATCTATTTGAGTTTCTGAAATTCATGTAACACGTAACAACATTCCCCTTGAAAGCTGAAAGGTTTACATGTAGGTCAAAACATCCCCCATACATACGAACAGATATGACTGATGCTATTTCAATGAAAAGTTACGGCGCTTAGCAGGGTCAAATGTAGACAATAGTGCAAGCCCATGAGTTGGTCTAATAGTACTGTTAGAGGGCGCACTGTTAATTTACGCGACAGTACTGCACGATCCATTATCAGTCACTATCATCTTGAAATGCTGCATTTTTGTCAACAGTAACTTTTTTGTGGATGCAAGTTTATTGTTCCCGTCCGTTAAACCCTTGACACTGAAAGTAATTTACTACAAAAATGCAGGCTGGACTTAAATCAGAACATTACTGTATACCAGTAAAGACTAGCCAAACCCCCGATGGCCGAGATAAGCGAGTATTTTTTTTCCAACTGATTTTTTCTGCATTCCCGCATGAGTGTACATGCTATACAATGGACTAGCCGAGACCCCAACCACGCAACTTGGGCCCCAAATGAGAGCGTTTTTCGGTCTGACATTGAACGAAATTGCGCACAATCTTAATACTGTTGGAAAGAGGGACTACTCAGCAACATCCATACCAATTTCCAGCTCCACAGACGCAAGTTCAGGAGAATGATGGCCGAGATCAGCCAGTAGGTTTTTCGAAAGAATTGTCTGCATTTCCGCATAAGTGCACATGCTATACAATGGACTAGCCGAGACCCCCACCACGCAATTTAGGCCCCACATGAGGGCGTTTTTCGATCTGACATTGAACGAAATTGCGCATAATCTTGATACTGATGGAAAGAGGGACTCATCAGTAACATTTAGACTAATCTCCAGCTCCTCAGACTCAAGTTTAGCCAAATGATGGCCGAGATAAGCGAGTAGTATTTTTCGAACTGATTTTGTCTGCATTCCCGCATGAATGTACATGCTAACAATGGACTAGCCGAGAACCCCACCACGCAACTTAGGCCCCAAATGAGGGCGTTTTTCGGTCTGACGTTAAACGAAATTGCGCACAATCTTGATACTGATGGAAAGAGGGACTCCTCAGCAACATCCATACCAATTTCCAGCTCCACAGACGCCAGTTCAGCCGAATGATGGCCGAGATAAGCGAGTATTTTTTTTCGAACTGATATTTTCTGCATTCCCGCATGAGTGCACATGCTATACAATGGACTAGCCGAGACCCCAACCACGCAACTTGGGCCCCAAATGAGAGCGTTTTTCGGTCTGACATTGAACGAAATTGCGCACAATCTTAATACTGTTGGAAAGAGGGACTCCTCAGCAACATCCAGACCATTTTCCAGCTCCACAGACCCAAGTTCAGGAGAATGATGGCCGAGATAAGCCAGTAGGTTTTCAAAAGAATTTTTCTGCATTCCGCATGAGTGTACATGCTAACAATGGACTAGCCGAGAACCCCACCACGCAACTTAGGCCCCAAATGAGTGCGTTTTTCGGTCTGACGTTGAACAAAATTGCGCATAATCTTTACTGATTGAAAGAGGGACTCATCAGTAACATTTAGACCAATCTCCAGCTCCTCAGACTCAAGTTCAGCCAAATGATGGCCGAGATAAGCGAGTAGGTTTTTCAAACAAATTTTTCTCCATTCCCGCATAAGTGCACATGCTATACAATGGACTAGCCGAGACCCCCACCACGCAAATTGGGCCCCAAATGAGGGCGTTTTTCGATCTGATATTGAACGAAATTGCGGACTATCTTGATATTGATGGAAAGAGGGACTCCTCAGCAACATCCAGACCAATTTCCAGCTCCGCAGGCCCAAGTTCAGCCAAATGATGGCCGAGATAAGCGAGTAGTATTTTTCGAACTGATTTTGTCTCCATTCCCGCATAAGTGCACATGCTATACAATGGACTAGCCGAGACCCCCACCACGCAACTTGGGCCCCAAATGAGCGCGTTTTTCGATCTGACATTGAACGAAATTGCCGACAATCTTGATATTGAGGGAAAGAGGGACTCCTCAGCAACATCCAGACCAATTTCCAGCTCCGCAGGCCCAAGTTCAGCCAAATGATGGCCGAGATAAGCGAGTAGTATTTTACGAACTGATTTTGTCTGCATTCCCGCATGAGTGTACATGCTAACAATGGACTAGCCGGGAACCCCACGCAACTTAGGCCCCAAATGAGGGCGTTTTTCGGTCCGACGTTGAACAAAATTGCGCACAATCTTTACTGATTGAAAGAGGGACTCATCAGTAACATTTAGACCAATCTCCAGCTCCTTAGACTCAAGTTCAGCCAAATGATGGCCGAGATCAGCGAGTATTTTTTTTCGAACTGATTTTTTATGCATTCCCGCATGAGTGTACATGCTATACAATGGACTAGCCGAGACCCCCACCACGCAACTTGGGCCCCAAATGATGGCGCTTTTCGGCCTGACGTTAAACGAAATTGCGCACAATCTTGATACTGTTGGAAAGAGGGACTCCTCAGCAACATCCAGAACAATCTCCAGCTCTATAGACCACAGGTTAGCCGAATGATGGCCGAGACAAGCGAGTAGGTTTTTCTAACGAATGTTTCTGCATTCCCGCATAAGTGCACATGCTATACAATGTACTAGCCGAGACCCCCACCACGCAACTTGGGCCCCAAATGAGGGCGTTTTTCGGTCTGACAGTGAACAAAATTGCGCACAACCTTGATACTGATGGAAAGAGGGACTCCTCAGCAACATCCAGACCAATTTCCATCTCCGCAGGCCCAAGTTCAGCTAAATGATGGCCGAGATAAGCGAGTAGTATGTTTCGAACTGATTTTGTCTGCATTCCTGCATGAGTGTACATGCTATACAATGGACTAGCCGAAAACCCCACAACGCAACTTGGGCCCCAAATGAGGGCGTTTTTTGATCTGACGTTGAACGAAATTGCGCACAATCTTGATACCTTTGGAAAGAGGGACTCCTCAGCAACACCCAGACCAATCTCCAGCTCTATAGACCACAGGTTAGCCGAATGATGGCCGAGACAAGCGAGTAGGTTTTTCTAACGAATGTTTCTGCATTCCCGCATAAGTGCACATGCTATACAATGTACTAGCCGAGACCCCCACCACGCAACTTGGGCCCCAAATGAGGGCGTTTTTCGGTCAGACATTGAAGAAAATTGCGCACAACCTTGATACTGATGGAAAGAGGGACTCCTCAGCAACATCCAGACCAATTTCCAGCTCCGCAGGCCCAAGTTCAGCCAAATGATGGCCTAGATAAGCGAGTAGTATGTTTCGAACTGATTTTTTCTGCATTCCCGCATGAGTGTACATGCTATACAATAGTACTTTTTTCACCATCCTGGTCAGGACTTTCTATTGTCCTACACACTAACCCATCCCCATAGACTAAGCACTAGTTTGCATGTCCTCACTTTTCCGGAACAAAGAAATAAACGTGAGGACAGTATTGTTTCCTTTGTTGAACCGTCCTTTTTGTCCTCACCAGTACGTCAATAATAATACAATGGACTAGCCGAGACCCCCACCACGCAACTTGGGCCCCAAACGAGGGCGCTTTTCGGCCTGACGTTAAACGAAATTAAGCACAATCTTGATACTGATGGAAAGAGGGACTCCTCAGAAACATCCAAAGTAATCTCCTTCTCCTCAGACCTCAGTTCAGCCGAATGATGGCGGACATGAGTAAGTTGGTTTTTCGAAAGAATTGTTCTGCATTCCCGCTTAAGTGCACATGCTATACAATGGACTAGCCGAACCCCCTCCAACCCACCCCCCCCCCCCCCCCCCCCCCCAAGCAACTTGGGCCACAAATTAAGGAGTTTTTCGATCTGATGTTGAACAAATTGCGCACAATCTTGATACTGTTGGAAAGAGGGACTCCTCAGCAACATCCAGAACAATCTCCAGCTCTATAGACCACAGGTTAGCCGAATGATGGCCGAGACAAGCTGGTAGGTTTTTCTAACGAATGTTTCTGCATTCCCGCATAAGTGCACATGCTATACAATGTACTAGCCGAGGCCCCCAACACGCAACGTGGGCCCCAAATGAGGGCGTTTTTCGATCTGGTGTTAAACGAAATTGCGCACAATCTTGATACTGTTAGAAAAAAGGACTCCTCAGCAACATCCAGAACAATCTCCAGCTCCTCAGACCCAAGTTCAGCCGAATGATGGCCGAGATAAGCCAGTAGGTTTTTCAAAAGAATTTGTCTGCATTTCCGCATAAGTGCACATGTTATACAATGGACTAGCCAAGACCCCAACAACGCAACTTGGGCCCCAAATGAGAGCGTTTTGCGGTCTTAATACTGTTGGAAAGAGGGACTCCTCAGCAACATCCAGACCAATTTCCATCTCCGCAGGCCCAAGTTCAGCCAAATGATGGCCGAGATAAGCGAGTAGTATTTTTTGAACTGATTTTTTCTGCATTCCCGCATGAGTGTACATGCTATACAATGGACTAGCCAAGACCCCCACCACGCAACTTGGGCCCCAATTGAGGGCGTTTTTTGGTCTGACGTTGAACGAAATTGCGCACAATCTTGATACTGTTGGAAAGAGGGACTCCTCAGCAACATCCAGACCAATTTCCAGGCTCCACAGACCCAAGTTCAGGAGAATGATGGCCGAGACAAGCGAGTAGGTTTTTCGAACAAATGTTCTGCATTCTCGCATAAGTGCACATGCTATACAATGGACTAGCCAAGACCCCAACCACGCAACTTGGGCCCCAAATGAGAGCGTTTTTCGGTCTGACGTTAAACGAAATTGCGCACAATCTTAATACTGTTGGAAAGAGGGACTCCTCAGCAACATCCAGACCAATGTCCAGCTCCACAGACCCAAGTTCAGGAGAATGATGGCCGAGACAAGCGAGTAGGTTTTTCGAACAAATGTTCTGCATTCTCGCATAAGTGTACATACTATACAATGGACTAGCCGAGACCCCCACCACGCAACTTGGGCCCCACATCAGGGCGTTTTTCGGTCTGACATTGAACGAAATTGCGCATAATCTTGATACTGATGGAAAGAGGGACTCATCAGCAAATCCAGACCAATCTGCAGCTCCTCAGACCCAAGTTCAGCCAAATGATGGCAAAGACAAGCGAGTAGGTTTTTCGAACAAAATTTTCTGCATTCTCGAATAAGTGCACATGCTATACAATGCACTAGCCAAGACCCCCACCACGCAACTTGGGCCCCAAATGAGGGCGTTTTTCGGTCTGACATTGAACAAAATTGCGCACAACCTTGATACTGATGGAAAGAGGGACTCCTCAGCAACATCCAGACCAATTTCCATCTCCGCAGCCCCAAGTTCAGCCAAATGATGGCCGAGATAAGCGAGTAGTAATTTTTGAACTGATTTTTTCTGCATTCCCGCATGAGTGTACATGCTATACAATGGACTAGCCGAGACCCCCACCACGCAACTTGGGCCCCACATCAGGGCGTTTTTCGGTCTGACATTGAACGAAATTGCGCATAATCTTGATACTGATGGAAAGAGGGACTCATCAGCAAATCCAGACCAATCTCCAGCTCCTCAGACCCAAGTTCAGCCAAATGATGGCAAAGACAAGCGAGTAGGTTTTTCGAACAAAATTTTCTGCATTCTCGAATAAGTGCACATGCCATACAATGCACTAGCCGAGACCCCCACCACGCAACTTGGGCCCCAAATGAGGGCGTTTTTCGGTCTGACATTGAACAAAATTGCGCACAACCTTGATACTGATGGAAAGAGGGACTCCTCAGCAACATCCAGACCAATTTCCATCTCCGCAGGCCCAAGTTCAGCCAAATGATGGCCGAGATAAGCGAGTAGTATTTTTTGAACTGATTTTTTCTGCATTCCCGCATGAGTGTACATGCTATACAATGGACTAGCCGAGACCCCCACCACGCAACTTGGGCCCCAAATGAGGGCGTTTTTTGGTCTGACGTTGAACGAAATTGCGCACAATCTTGATGCTGTTGGAAAGAGGGACTCCTCAGCAACATCCAGACCAATTTCCAGGCTCCACAGACCCAAGTTCAGGAGAATGATGGCCGAGACAAGCGAGTAGGTTTTTCGAACAAATGTTCTGCATTCTCGCATAAGTGCACATGCTATACAATGGACTAGCCAAGACCCCAACCACGCAACTTGGGCCCCAAATGAGAGCGTTTTTCGGTCTGACGTTAAACGAAATTGCGCACAATCTTAATACTGTTGGAAAGAGGGACTCCTCAGCAACATCCAGACCAATTTCCAGCTCCACAGACCCAAGTTCAGGAGAATGATGGCCGAGACAAGCGAGTAGGTTTTTCGAACAAATGTTCTGCATTCTCGCATAAGTGTACATACTATACAATGGACTAGCCGAGACCCCCACCACGCAACTTGGGCCCCACATGAGGGCGTTTTTCGGTCTGACATTGAACGAAATTGCGCATAATCTTGATACTGATGGAAAGAGGGACTCATCAGCAAATCCAGACCAATCTGCAGCTCCTCAGACCCAAGTTCAGCCAAATGATGGCAAAGACAAGCGAGTAGGTTTTTCGAACAAAATTTTCTGCATTGTCGAATAAGTGCACATGCTATACAATGCACTAGCCGAGACCCCCACCACGCAACTTGGGCCCCAAATGAGGGCGTTTTTCGGTCTGACATTGAACAAAATTGCGCACAACCTTGATACTGATGGAAAGAGGGACTCCTCAGCAACATCCAGACCAATTTCCATTTCCGCAGCCACAAGTTCAGCCAAATGATGGCCGAGATAAGCGAGTAGTATTTTTTGAACTGATTTTTTCTGCATTCCCGCATGAGTGTACATGCTATACAATGGACTAGCCGAGACCCCCACCACGCAACTTGGGCCCCAAATGAGGGCGTTTTTTGGTCTGACGTTGAACGAAATTGCGCACAATCTTGATACTTTTGGAAAGAGGGACTCCTCAGCAACACCCAGACCAATTTCAAGCTCCACAGACCCAAGTTCAGCCGAATGATGGCCGAGATATAGGAGTAGCTTTTTCGAACTGATTTGTTCTGCATTCCTGATTAAGGGTACATGCTATACAATGGACTAGCCGAGAACCCCAAAACGCAACTTGGGCCCCAAATGAGGGCGCTTTTCGGCCTGACGTTAAACGAAATTGCGCACAATCTTGTTACTGTTAGAAAGAGGGACTCATCAGCAACATCCAAACCAATCTCCAGCTCCTCAGTCCTCAGTTCAGCCGAATGATGGCGTATATGAGCGTGTAGGTTTTTCGAAAGAATTTTTCTGCATTCCCGTTTAAGTGCACATGATATACAATGGACTAGCCGAGACCCCCACCACGCAACTTGGGCCCCAAATGAGGGCGTTTTTCGGTCTGACATTGAACGAAATTGCGCACAATCTTGATACTGATGGAAAGAGGGACTCCTCAGCAACATCCAGACCAATGTCCAGCTCCACAGACCCAAGTTCAGGAGAATGATGGCCGAGACAAGCGAGTAGGTTTTTCGAACAAATGTTCTGCATTCTCGCATAAGTGTACATACTATACAATGGACTAGCCGAGACCCCCACCACGCAACTTGGGCCCCACATCAGGGCGTTTTTCGGTCTGACATTGAACGAAATTGCGCATAATCTTGATACTGATGGAAAGAGGGACTCATCAGCAAATCCAGACCAATCTGCAGCTCCTCAGACCCAAGTTCAGCCAAATGATGGCAAAGACAAGCGAGTAGGTTTTTCGAACAAAATTTTCTGCATTCTCGAATAAGTGCACATGCTATACAATGCACTAGCCAAGACCCCCACCACGCAACTTGGGCCCCAAATGAGGGCGTTTTTCGGTCTGACATTGAACAAAATTGCGCACAACCTTGATACTGATGGAAAGAGGGACTCCTCAGCAACATCCAGACCAATTTCCATCTCCGCAGCCCCAAGTTCAGCCAAATGATGGCCGAGATAAGCGAGTAGTAATTTTTGAACTGATTTTTTCTGCATTCCCGCATGAGTGTACATGCTATACAATGGACTAGCCGAGACCCCCACCCCGCAACTTGGGCCCCACATCAGGGCGTTTTTCGGTCTGACATTGAACGAAATTGCGCATAATCTTGATACTGATGGAAAGAGGGACTCATCAGCAAATCCAGACCAATCTCCAGCTCCTCAGACCCAAGTTCAGCCAAATGATGGCAAAGACAAGCGAGTAGGTTTTTCGAACAAAATTTTCTGCATTCTCGAATAAGTGCACATGCCATACAATGCACTAGCCGAGACCCCCACCACGCAACTTGGGCCCCAAATGAGGGCGTTTTTCGGTCTGACATTGAACAAAATTGCGCACAACCTTGATACTGATGGAAAGAGGGACTCCTCAGCAACATCCAGACCAATTTCCATCTCCGCAGGCCCAAGTTCAGCCAAATGATGGCCGAGATAAGCGAGTAGTATTTTTTGAACTGATTTTTTCTGCATTCCCGCATGAGTGTACATGCTATACAATGGACTAGCCGAGACCCCCACCACGCAACTTGGGCCCCAAATGAGGGCGTTTTTTGGTCTGACGTTGAACGAAATTGCGCACAATCTTGATGCTGTTGGAAAGAGGGACTCCTCAGCAACATCCAGACCAATTTCCAGGCTCCACAGACCCAAGTTCAGGAGAATGATGGCCGAGACAAGCGAGTAGGTTTTTCGAACAAATGTTCTGCATTCTCGCATAAGTGCACATGCTATACAATGGACTAGCCAAGACCCCAACCACGCAACTTGGGCCCCAAATGAGAGCGTTTTTCGGTCTGACGTTAAACGAAATTGCGCACAATCTTAATACTGTTGGAAAGAGGGACTCCTCAGCAACATCCAGACCAATTTCCAGCTCCACAGACCCAAGTTCAGGAGAATGATGGCCGAGACAAGCGAGTAGGTTTTTCGAACAAATGTTCTGCATTCTCGCATAAGTGTACATACTATACAATGGACTAGCCGAGACCCCCACCACGCAACTTGGGCCCCACATGAGGGCGTTTTTCGGTCTGACATTGAACGAAATTGCGCATAATCTTGATACTGATGGAAAGAGGGACTCATCAGCAAATCCAGACCAATCTGCAGCTCCTCAGACCCAAGTTCAGCCAAATGATGGCAAAGACAAGCGAGTAGGTTTTTCGAACAAAATTTTCTGCATTGTCGAATAAGTGCACATGCTATACAATGCACTAGCCGAGACCCCCACCACGCAACTTGGGCCCCAAATGAGGGCGTTTTTCGGTCTGACATTGAACAAAATTGCGCACAACCTTGATACTGATGGAAAGAGGGACTCCTCAGCAACATCCAGACCAATTTCCATTTCCGCAGCCACAAGTTCAGCCAAATGATGGCCGAGATAAGCGAGTAGTATTTTTTGAACTGATTTTTTCTGCATTCCCGCATGAGTGTACATGCTATACAATGGACTAGCCGAGACCCCCACCACGCAACTTGGGCCCCAAATGAGGGCGTTTTTTGGTCTGACGTTGAACGAAATTGCGCACAATCTTGATACTTTTGGAAAGAGGGACTCCTCAGCAACACCCAGACCAATTTCAAGCTCCACAGACCCAAGTTCAGCCGAATGATGGCCGAGATATAGGAGTAGCTTTTTCGAACTGATTTGTTCTGCATTCCTGATTAAGGGTACATGCTATACAATGGACTAGCCGAGAACCCCAAAACGCAACTTGGGCCCCAAATGAGGGCGCTTTTCGGCCTGACGTTAAACGAAATTGCGCACAATCTTGTTACTGTTAGAAAGAGGGACTCATCAGCAACATCCAAACCAATCTCCAGCTCCTCAGTCCTCAGTTCAGCCGAATGATGGCGTATATGAGCGTGTAGGTTTTTCGAAAGAATTTTTCTGCATTCCCGTTTAAGTGCACATGATATACAATGGACTAGCCGAGACCCCCACCACGCAACTTGGGCCCCAAATGAGGGCGTTTTTCGGTCTGACATTGAACGAAATTGCGCACAATCTTGATACTGATGGAAAGAGGGACTCCTCAGCAACACCCAAAGTAATCTCCTTCTCCTCAGACCTTAGTTCAGCCGAATGATTTCGGACATGAGCGAGTAGGTTTTTCGAAAGAATTGTTCTGCATTCCCGCTTAAGTGCACATGCTATACAATGGACTTGCCGAACCCCCCTCCACCCCCCCCCCCCCCCCCAGCAACTTGGGACACAAATTAAGAAGTTTTTCGATATGATGTTAAACGAAATTGCGCACAATCTTGATACTGTTGGAAAGAGGGACTCCTCAGCAACATCCAGAACAATTTCCAGCTCCATAGACCCCAGGTTAGCCGAATGATGGCCGAGACAAGCGAGTAGGTTTTTCTAACTAATGTTTCTGCATTCCAGCATAAGTGCACATGCTATACAATGGACTAGCCGAGACCCCCAACACGCAACGTGGGCCCCAAATGAGGACGTTTTTCGATCTGGTGTTCAACGAAATTGAGCACAATCTTGATACTGTTGGAAAAAGGGACTCCTCGGCAACATCCAGAACAATCTCCAGCTCCTCAGACGCAAGTTAAGCCGAATGATGGCCGAGATAAGCCAGTAGGTTTTTCAAAAGAATTTGTCTGCATTTCCGCATAAGTGCACATGCTATACAATGGACTAGCCAAGACCCCAACCACGCAACTTGGGCCCCAAATGAGAGCGTTTTTCGGTCTGACGTTGAACGGAATTGCGCACAATCTTACTACTGTTGGAAAGAGGGACTCCTCAGCAACATCCAGACTAATTTCCAGCTACACAGACCCAAGTTCAGGAGAATGATGGCCGAGGCAAGCGAGTAGGTTTTTCTAACGAATGTTTCTGCATTCCCGCATAAGTGCACATGCTATACAATGGACTAGCAGAGACCCCCACCACGCAACTTGGGCCCCAAATGAGGGCGTTTTTTGGTCTGACGTTGAACGAAATTGCGCACAATCTTGATGCTGTTGGAAAGAGGGACTCCTCAGCAACATCCAGACCAATTTCGAGGCTCCACAGACCCAAGTTCAGGAGAATGATGGCCGAGACAAGCGAGTAGGTTTTTCGAACAAATGTTCTGCATTCTCGCATAAGTGCACATGCTATACAATGGACTAGCCAAGACCCCAACCACGCAACTTGGGCCCCAAATGAGAGCGTTTTTCGGTCTGACGTTAAACGAAATTGCGCACAATCTTAATACTGTTGGAAAGAGGGACTCCTCAGCAACATCCAGACCAATTTCCAGCTCCACAGACCCAAGTTCAGGAGAATGATGGCCGAGACAAGCGAGTAGGTTTTTCGAACAAATGTTCTGCATTCTCGCATAAGTGTACATACTATACAATGGACTAGCCGAGACCCCCACCACGCAACTTGGGCCCCACATGAGGGCGTTTTTCGGTCTGACATTGAACGAAATTGCGCATAATCTTGATACTGATGGAAAGAGGGACTCATCAGCAAATCCAGACCAATCTGCAGCTCCTCAGACCCAAGTTCAGCCAAATGATGGCAAAGACAAGCGAGTAGGTTTTTCGAACAAAATTTTCTGCATTGTCGAATAAGTGCACATGCTATACAATGCACTAGCCGAGACCCCCACCACGCAACTTGGGCCCCAAATGAGGGCGTTTTTCGGTCTGACATTGAACAAAATTGCGCACAACCTTGATACTGATGGAAAGAGGGACTCCTCAGCAACATCCAGACCAATTTCCATTTCCGCAGCCCCAAGTTCAGCCAAATGATGGCCGAGATAAGCGAGTAGTATTTTTTGAACTGATTTTTTCTGCATTCCCGCATGAGTGTACATGCTATACAATGGACTAGCCGAGACCCCCACCACGCAACTTGGGCCCCAAATGAGGGCGTTTTTTGGTCTGACGTTGAACGAAATTGCGCACAATCTTGATACTTTTGGAAAGAGGGACTCCTCAGCAACACCCAGACCAATTTCAAGCTCCACAGACCCAAGTTCAGCCGAATGATGGCCGAGATATAGGAGTAGCTTTTTCGAACTGATTTGTTCTGCATTCCTGATTAAGGGTACATGCTATACAATGGACTAGCCGAGAACCCCAAAACGCAACTTGGGCCCCAAATGAGGGCGCTTTTCGGCCTGACGTTAAACGAAATTGCGCACAATCTTGTTACTGTTAGAAAGAGGGACTCATCAGCAACATCCAAACCAATCTCCAGCTCCTCAGTCCTCAGTTCAGCCGAATGATGGCGTATATGAGCGTGTAGGTTTTTCGAAAGAATTTTTCTGCATTCCCGTTTAAGTGCACATGATATACAATGGACTAGCCGAGACCCCCACCACGCAACTTGGGCCCCAAATGAGGGCGTTTTTCGGTCTGACATTGAACGAAATTGCGCACAATCTTGATACTGATGGAAAGAGGGACTCCTCAGCAACACCCAAAGTAATCTCCTTCTCCTCAGACCTTAGTTCAGCCGAATGATTTCGGACATGAGCGAGTAGGTTTTTCGAAAGAATTGTTCTGCATTCCCGCTTAAGTGCACATGCTATACAATGGACTTGCCGAACCCCCCTCCACCCCCCCCCCCCCCCCCAGCAACTTGGGACACAAAATAAGAAGTTTTTCGATATGATGTTAAACGAAATTGCGCACAATCTTGATACTGTTGGAAAGAGGGACTCCTCAGCAACATCCAGAACAATTTCCAGCTCCATAGACCCCAGGTTAGCCGAATGATGGCCGAGACAAGCGAGTAGGTTTTTCTAACTAATGTTTCTGCATTCCAGCATAAGTGCACATGCTATACAATGGACTAGCCGAGACCCCCAACACGCAACGTGGGCCCCAAATGAGGACGTTTTTCGATCTGGTGTTCAACGAAATTGAGCACAATCTTGATACTGTTGGAAAAAGGGACTCCTCGGCAACATCCAGAACAATCTCCAGCTCCTCAGACGCAAGTTAAGCCGAATGATGGCCGAGATAAGCCAGTAGGTTTTTCAAAAGAATTTGTCTGCATTTCCGCATAAGTGCACATGCTATACAATGGACTAGCCAAGACCCCAACCACGCAACTTGGGCCCCAAATGAGAGCGTTTTTCGGTCTGACGTTGAACGGAATTGCGCACAATCTTACTACTGTTGGAAAGAGGGACTCCTCAGCAACATCCAGACTAATTTCCAGCTACACAGACCCAAGTTCAGGAGAATGATGGCCGAGGCAAGCGAGTAGGTTTTTCTAACGAATGTTTCTGCATTCCCGCATAAGTGCACATGCTATACAATGGACTAGCAGAGACCCCCACCACGCAACTTGGGCCCCAAATGAGGGCGTTTTTCGGTCTGACATTGAACAAAATTGCGCACAACCTTGATACTGATGGAAAGAGGGACTCCTCAGCAACATCCAGACCAATTTCCAGCTCTGCAGGCCCAAGTTCAGCCAAATGATGGCCGAGATAAGCGAGTAGTATTTTTTGAACTGATTTTTTCAGCATTCCCGCATGAGTGTACATGCTATACAATGGACTAGCCTAGACCCCCACCACGCAACTTGGGCCCTAAATGAGGGCGTTTTTCGGTCTGACGTTGAACGAAATTGCGCACAATCTTGATACTTTTGGAAAGAAGTACTCCTCAGCAACATCCATACCAATTTCCAGCTCCACAGACCCAAGTTCAGCCGAATGATGGCCGAGATATAGGAGTAGCTTTTTCGAACTGATTTGTTCTGCATTCCTGATTAAGGGTACATGCTATACAATGGACTAGCCGAGAACCCCAAAACGCAACTTGGGCCCCAAATGAGGGCGCTTTTCGGCCTGACGTTAAACGAAATTGCGCACAATCTTGATACTGTTAGAAAGAGGGACTCATTAGCAACATCCAAACCAATCTCCAGCTCCTCAGTCCTCAGTTCAGCCGAATGATGGCGTATATGAGCGTGTAGGTTTTTCGAAAGAATTTTTCTGCATTCCCGTTTAAGTGCACATGATATACAATGGACTAGCCGAGACCCCCACCACGCAACTTGGGCCCCAAATGAGGGCGTTTTTCGGTCTGACATTGAACGAAATTGCGCACAATCTTGATACTGATGGAAAGAGGGACTCCTCAGCAACACCCAAAGTAATCTCCTTCTCCTCAGACCTTAGTTCAGCCGAATGATTTCGGACATGAGCGAGTAGGTTTTTCGAAAGAATTGTTCTGCATTCCCGCTTAAGTGCACATGCTATACAATGGACTTGCCGAACCCCCCTCCACCCCCCCCCCCCCCCCAGCAACTTGGGACACAAATTAAGAAGTTTTTCGATATGATGTTAAACGAAATTGCGCACAATCTTGATACTGTTGGAAAGAGGGACTCCTCAGCAACATCCAGAACAATTTCCAGCTCCATAGACCCCAGGTTAGCCGAATGATGGCCGAGACAAGCGAGTAGGTTTTTCTAACTAATGTTTCTGCATTCCCGCATAAGTGCACATGCTATACAATGGACTAGCCGAGACCCCCAACACGCAACGTGGGCCCCAAATGAGGACGTTTTTCGATCTGGTGTTCAACGAAATTGAGCACAATCTTGATACTGTTGGAAAAAGGGACTCCTCGGCAACATCCAGAACAATCTCCAGCTCCTCAGACGCAAGTTAAGCCGAATGATGGCCGAGATAAGCAAGTAGGTTTTTCAAAAGAATTTGTCTGCATTTCCGCATAAGTGCACATGCTATACAATGGACTAGCCAAGACCCCAACCACGCAACTTGGGCCCCAAATGAGAGCGTTTTTCGGTCTGACGTTGAACGGAATTGCGCACAATCTTGATACTGTTGGAAAGAGGGACTCCTCAGCAACATCCAGACTAATTTCCAGCTACACAGACCCAAGTTCAGGAGAATGATGGCCGAGGCAAGCGAGTAGGTTTTTCTAACGAATGTTTCTGCATTCCCGCATAAGTGCACATGCTATACAATGGACTAGCAGAGACCCCCACCACGCAACTTGGGCCCCAAATGAGGGCGTTTTTCGGTCTGACATTGAACAAAATTGCGCACAACCTTGATACTGATGGAAAGAGGGACTCCTCAGCAACATCCAGACCAATTTCCAGCTCTGCAGGCCCAAGTTCAGCCAAATGATGGCCGAGATAAGCGGGTAGTATTTTTTGAACTGATTTTTTCAGCATTCCCGCATCAGTGTACATGCTATACAATGGACTAGCCTAGACCCCCACCACGCAACTTGGGCCCTAAATGAGGGCGTTTTTCGGTCTGACGTTGAACGAAATTGCGCACAATCTTGATACTTTTGGAAAGAAGTACTCCTCAGCAACATCCATACCAATTTCCAGCTCCACAGACCCAAGTTCAGCCGAATGATGGCCGAGATATAGCGAGTAGCTTTTTCGAACTGATTTGTTCTGCATTCCTGATTAAGGGTACATGCTATACAATGGACTAGCCGAGAACCCCAAAACGCAACTTGGGCCCCAAATGAGGGCGCTTTTCGGCCTGACGTTAAACGAAATTGCGCACAATCTTGATACTGTTAGAAAGAGGGACTCATTAGCAACATCCAAACCAATCTCCAGCTCCTCAGACCTCAGTTCAGCCGAATGATGGCGTATATGAGCGTGTAGGTTTTTCGAAAGAATTTTTCTGCATTCCCGTATAAGTGCACATGATATGCAATGGACTAGCCGAGACCCCCACCACGCAACTTGGGCCCCAAATGAGGGCGTTTTTCGGTCTGACATTGAACGAAATTGCGCACAATCTTGATACTGTTGGAAAGAGGGACTCCTCAGCAACATCCATACTAATTTCCAGCTCCACAGACGCCAGTTCAGCCAAATGATGGCCGAGATAAGCGAGTATTTTTTTTCGAACTGATTTTTTATGCATTCCCGCATGAGTGTACATGCTATACAATGGACTAGCCGAGACCCCCAACACGCAACGTGGGCCCCAAATGAGGACGTTTTTCGATCTGGTGTTCAACGAAATTGAGCACAATCTTGATACTGTTGGAAAAAGGGACTCCTCAGCAACATCCAGAACAATCTCCAGCTCCTCAGACGCAAGTTAAGCCGAATGATGGCCGAGACAAGCGAGTAGGTTTTTCAAAAGAATTTGTCTAGCATTTCCGCATAAGTGCACATGCTATACAATGGACTAGCCAAGACCCCAACCACGCAACTTGGGCCCCAAATGAGAGCGTTTTTCGGTCTGACGTTGAACGGAATTGCGCATAATCTTACTACTGTTGGAAAGAGGGACTCCTCAGCAACATCCATACCAATTTCCAGCTCCACAGACCCAAGTTCAGCCCAATGATGGCCGAGATATAGGAGTAGCTTTTTCGAACTAATTTGTTCTGCATTCTGATTAAGGGTACATGCTATACAATGGACTAGCCGAGAACCCCAAAACGCAACTTGGGCCCCAAATGAGGGGGCTTTTCGGCCTGACGTTAAAAGAAATTGCACACAATCTTGATACTGTTAGAAAGAGGGACTCATTAGCAACATCCAAACCAATCTCCAGCTCCTCAGACCTCAGTTCAGCCGAATGATGGCGTATATGAGTGTGTAGGTTTTCGAAAGAATTTTTCTGCATTCCCGTTTAAGTGCACATGATATACAATGGACTAGCCGAGACCCCCACCACGCAACTTGGGCCTCCAAATGAGGGCGTTTTTCGGTCTGACATTGAACGAAATTGCGCACAATCTTGATACTGATGGAAAGAGGGACTCCTCAGCAACACCCAAAGTAATCTCCTTCTCCTCAGACCTCACTTCAGCCGAATGATGTCGGACATGAAAGAGTAGGTTTTTCGAAAGAATTGTTCTGCATTCCCGCTTAAGTGCACATGCTATACAATGGACTAGCCGAGACCCCCAACACGCAACGTGGGCCCCAAATGAGGACGTTTTTCGATCTGGTGTTCAACGAAATTGAGCACAATCTTGATACTGTTGGAAAAAGGGACTCCTCGGCAACATCCAGAACAATCTCCAGCTCCTCAGACGCAAGTTAAGCCGAATGATTGCCGAGATAAGCCAGTAGGTTTTTCAAAAGAATTTGTCTGCATTTCCGCATAAGTGCACATGCTATACAATGGACTAGCCAAGATCCCAACCACGCAACTTGGGCCCCAAATGAGAGCGTTTTTCGGTCTGACGTTGAACGGAATTGCGCACAATCTTACTACTGTTGGAAAGAGGGACTCCTCAGCAACATCCAGACTAATTTCCAGCTACACAGACCCAAGTTCAGGAGAATGATGGCCGAGGCAAGCGAGTAGGTTTTTCTAACGAATGTTTCTGCATTCCCGCATAAGTGCACATGCTATACAATGGACTAGCAGAGACCCCCACCACGCAACTTGGGCCCCAAATGAGGGCGTTTTTCGGTCTGACATTGAACAAAATTGCGCACAACCTTGATACTGATGGAAAGAGGGTCTCCTCAGCAACATCCAGACCAATTTCCAGCTCTGCAGGCCCAAGTTCAGCCAAATGATGGCCGAGATAAGCGAGTAGTATTTTTTGAACTGATTTTTTCAGCATTCCCGCATGAGTGTACATGCTATACAATGGACTAGCCTAGACCCCCACCACGCAACTTGGGCCCTGAATGAGGGCGTTTTTCGGTCTGACGTTGAACGAAATTGCGCACAATCTTGATACTTTTGGAAAGAAGTACTCCTCAGCAACATCCATACCAATTTCCAGCTCCACAGACCCAAGTTCAGCCGAATGATGGCCGAGATATAGGAGTAGCTTTTTCGAACTGATTTGTTCTGCATTCCTGATTAAGGGTACATGCTATACAATGGACTAGCCGAGAACCCCAAAACGCAACTTGGGCCCCAAATGAGGGCGCTTTTCGGCCTGACGTTAAACGAAATTGCGCACAATCTTGATACTGTTAGAAAGAGGGACTCATTAGCAACATCCAAACCAATCTCCAGCTCCTCAGACGCAAGTTAAGCCGAATGATGGCCGAGATAAGCCAGTAGGTTTTTCAAAAGAATTTGTCTGCATTTCCGCATAAGTGCACATGCTATACAATGGACTAGCCAAGACCCCAACCACGCAACTTGGGCCCCAAATGAGAGCGTTTTTCGGTCTGACGTTGAACGGAATTGCGCACAATCTTACTACTGTTGGAAAGAGGGACTCCTCAGCAACATCCAGACTAATTTCCAGCTACACAGACCCAAGTTCAGGAGAATGATGGCCGAGGCAAGCGAGTAGGTTTTTCTAACGAATGTTTCTGCATTCCCGCATAAGTGCACATGCTATACAATGGACTAGCAGAGACCCCCACCACGCAACTTGGGCCCCAAATGAGGGCGTTTTTCGGTCTGACATTGAACAAAATTGCGCACAACCTTGATACTGTTAGAAAGAGGGACTCATTAGCAACATCCAAACCAATCTCCAGCTCCTCAGACCTCAGTTCAGCCGAATGATAGCGTATATGAGCGTGTAGGTTTTTCGAAAGAATTTTTCTGCATTCCCGTATAAGTGCACATGATATGCAATGGACTAGCCGAGACCCCCACCACGCAACTTGGGCCCCAAATGAGGGCGTTTTTCGGTCTGACATTGAACGAAATTGCGCACAATCTTGATACTGTTGGAAAGAGGGACTCCTCAGCAACATCCATACTAATTTCCAGCTCCACAGACGCCAGTTCAGCCAAATGATGGCCGAGATAAGCGAGTATTTTTTTTCGAACTGATTTTTTATGCATTCCCGCATGAGTGTACATGCTATACAGTGGACTAGCCGAGACCCCCAACACGCAACGTGGGCCCCAAAGGAGGACTTTTTTCGATCTGGTGTTCAACGAAATTGAGCACAATCTTGATACTGTTGGAAAAAGGGACTCCTCAGCAACATCCAGAACAATCTCCAGCTCCTCAGACGCAAGTTAAGCCGAATGATGGCCTAGATAAGCCAGTAGGTTTTTCAAAAGAATTTGTCTGCATTTCCGCATAAGTGCACATGCTATACAATTGACTAGCCAAGACCCCAACCACGCAACGTGGGCCCCAAATGAGAGCGTTTTTCGGTCTGACGTTGAACGGAATTGCGCACAATCTTACTACTGTTGGAAAGAGGGACTCCTCAGCAACATCCAGACTAATTTCCAGCTACACAGACCCAAGTTCAGGAGAATGATGGCCGAGACAAGCGAGTAGGTTTTTCTAAAGAATGTTTCTGCATTCCCGCATAAGTGCACATGCTATACAATGGACTAGCCGAGACCCCCAACACGCAACGTGGGCCCCAAATAAGGGCGTTTTTCGATCTGGTGTTGAACGAAATTGCGCACAATCTTGATACTGTTGGAAAAAGGGACTCCTCAGCAACATCCAGAACAATCTCCAGCTCCTCAGACCCAAGTTCAGCCGAATGATGGCCGAGATAAGCCAGTAGGTTTTTCAAAAGAATTTGTCTAGCATTTCCGCATAAGTGCACATGCTATACAATGGACTAGCCAAGACCCCAACCACGCAACTTGGGCCCCAAATGAGAGCGTTTTTCGGTCTGACGTTGAACGGAATTGCGCATAATCTTACTACTGTTGGAAAGAGGGACTCCTCAGCAACATCCAGACCAATTTCCAGCTCTGCAGGCCCAAGTTCAGCCAAATGATGGCCGAGATAAGCGAGTAGTATTTTTTGAACTGATTTTTTCAGCATTCCCGCATGAGTGTACATGCTATACAATGGACTAGCCTAGACCCCCACCACGCAACTTGGGCCCTGAATGAGGGCGTTTTTCGGTCTGACGTTGAACGAAATTGCGCACAATCTTGATACTTTTGGAAAGAAGTACTCCTCAGCAACATCCATACCAATTTCCAGCTCCACAGACCCAAGTTCAGCCGAATGATGGCCGAGATATAGGAGTAGCTTTTTCGAACTGATTTGTTCTGCATTCCTGATTAAGGGTACATGCTATACAATGGACTAGCCGAGAACCCCAAAACGCAACTTGGGCCCCAAATGAGGGCGCTTTTCGGCCTGACGTTAAACGAAATTGCGCACAATCTTGATACTGTTAGAAAGAGGGACTCATTAGCAACATCCAAACCAATCTCCAGCTCCTCAGACGCAAGTTAAGCCGAATGATGGCCGAGATAAGCCAGTAGGTTTTTCAAAAGAATTTGTCTGCATTTCCGCATAAGTGCACATGCTATACAATGGACTAGCCAAGACCCCAACCACGCAACTTGGGCCCCAAATGAGAGCGTTTTTCGGTCTGACGTTGAACGGAATTGCGCACAATCTTACTACTGTTGGAAAGAGGGACTCCTCAGCAACATCCAGACTAATTTCCAGCTACACAGACCCAAGTTCAGGAGAATGATGGCCGAGGCAAGCGAGTAGGTTTTTCTAACGAATGTTTCTGCATTCCCGCATAAGTGCACATGCTATACAATGGACTAGCAGAGACCCCCACCACGCAACTTGGGCCCCAAATGAGGGCGTTTTTCGGTCTGACATTGAACAAAATTGCGCACAACCTTGATACTGTTAGAAAGAGGGACTCATTAGCAACATCCAAACCAATCTCCAGCTCCTCAGACCTCAGTTCAGCCGAATGATAGCGTATATGAGCGTGTAGGTTTTTCGAAAGAATTTTTCTGCATTCCCGTATAAGTGCACATGATATGCAATGGACTAGCCGAGACCCCCACCACGCAACTTGGGCCCCAAATGAGGGCGTTTTTCGGTCTGACATTGAACGAAATTGCGCACAATCTTGATACTGTTGGAAAGAGGGACTCCTCAGCAACATCCATACTAATTTCCAGCTCCACAGACGCCAGTTCAGCCAAATGATGGCCGAGATAAGCGAGTATTTTTTTTCGAACTGATTTTTTATGCATTCCCGCATGAGTGTACATGCTATACAGTGGACTAGCCGAGACCCCCAACACGCAACGTGGGCCCCAAAGGAGGACTTTTTTCGATCTGGTGTTCAACGAAATTGAGCACAATCTTGATACTGTTGGAAAAAGGGACTCCTCAGCAACATCCAGAACAATCTCCAGCTCCTCAGACGCAAGTTAAGCCGAATGATGGCCTAGATAAGCCAGTAGGTTTTTCAAAAGAATTTGTCTGCATTTCCGCATAAGTGCACATGCTATACAATTGACTAGCCAAGACCCCAACCACGCAACGTGGGCCCCAAATGAGAGCGTTTTTCGGTCTGACGTTGAACGGAATTGCGCACAATCTTACTACTGTTGGAAAGAGGGACTCCTCAGCAACATCCAGACTAATTTCCAGCTACACAGACCCAAGTTCAGGAGAATGATGGCCGAGACAAGCGAGTAGGTTTTTCTAACGAATGTTTCTGCATTCCCGCATAAGTGCACATGCTATACAATGGACTAGCCGAGACCCCCAACACGCAACGTGGGCCCCAAATAAGGGCGTTTTTCGATCTGGTGTTGAACGAAATTGCGCACAATCTTGATACTGTTGGAAAAAGGGACTCCTCAGCAACATCCAGAACAATCTCCAGCTCCTCAGACCCAAGTTCAGCCGAATGATGGCCGAGATAAGCCAGTAGGTTTTTCAAAAGAATTTGTCTAGCATTTCCGCATAAGTGCACATGCTATACAATGGACTAGCCAAGACCCCAACCACGCAACTTGGGCACCAAATGAGAGCGTTTTTCGGTCTGACGTTGAACGGAATTGCGCATAATCTTACTACTGTTGGAAAGAGGGACTCCTCAGCAACATCCAGACCAATTTCCAGCTCCACAGACCCAAGTTCAGGAGAATGATGGCCGAGACAAGCGAGTAGGTTTTTCGAACAAAATTGTCTGCATTCTCGCATAAGTGCACATGCTATACAATGGACTAGCAGAGACCCCCACCACGCAACTTGGGCCCCAAATGAGGGCGTTTTTCGGTCTGACATTGAACAAAATTGCGCACAACCTTGATACTGATGGAAAGAGGGACTCCTCAGCAACATCCAGACCAATTTCCAGCTCTGCAGACCCAAGTTCAGCCAAATGATGGCCGAGATAAGCGAGTAGTATTTTTTGAACTGATTTTTTCAACATTCCCGCATGAGTGTACATGCTATACAATGGACTAGCCTAGACCCCCACCACGCAACTTGGGCCCTAAATGAGGGCGTTTTTCGATCTGACGTTGAACGAAATTGCGCACAATCTTGATACTTTTAGAAAGAAGTACTCCTTAGCAACATCCACACCAATTTCCAGCTCCACAGACCCAAGTTCAGCCGAATGATGGCCGAGATATAGGAGTAGCTTTTTCGAACTGATTTGTTCTGCATTCCTGATTAAGGGTACATGCTATACAATGGACTAGCCGAGAACCCCAAAACGCAACTTAGGCCCCAAATGAGGGCGCTTTTCGGCCTGACGTTAAACGAAATTGCGCACAATCTCGATACTGTTAGAAAGAGGGACTCATTAGCAACATCCAAACCAATCTCCAGCTCCTCAGACCTCAGTTCAGCCGAATGATGGCGTATATGAGCGTGTAGGTTTTTCGAAAGAATTTTTCTGCATTCCCGTTTAAGTGCACATGATATACAATGGACTAGCCGAGACCCCCACCATGCAACTTGGGCCCCAAATGAGGGCGTTTTTCGGTCTGACATTGAACGAAATTGCGCACAATCTTGATACTATTGGAAAGAGGGACTCCTCAGCAACATCCATACTAATTTCCAGCTCCACAGACGCCAGTTCAGCCAAATGATGGCCGAGATAAGCGAGTATTTTTTTTCGAACTGATTTTTTATGCATTCCCGCATGAGTGTACATGCTATACAATGGACTAGCCAAGACCCCAACCACGCAACTTGGGCCCCAAATGAGAGCGTTTTTCGGTCTGACGTTGAACGGAATTGCGCATAATCTTACTACTGTTGGAAAGAGGGACTCCTCAGCAACATCCAGACCAATTTCCAGCTCCACAGACCCAAGTTCAGGAGAATGATGGCCGAGACAAGCGAGTAGGTTTTTCGAACAAAATTGTCTGCATTCTCGCATAAGTGCACATGCTATACAATGGACTAGCAGAGACCCCGACCACGCAACTTGGGCCCCAAATGAGGGCGTTTTTCGGTCTGACATTGAACAAAATTGCGCACAACCTTGATACTGATGGAAAGAGGGACTCCTCAGCAACATCCAGACCAATTTCCAGCTCTGCAGGCCCAAGTTCAGCCAAATGATGGCCGAGATAAGCGAGTATTTTTTTTCGAACTGATTTTGTATGCATTCCCGCATGAGTGTACATGCTATACAGTGGACTAGCCGAGACCCCCAACACGCAACGTGGGCCCCAAATGAGGACTTTTTTCGATCTGGTGTTCAACGAAATTGAGCACAATCTTGATACTGTTGGAAAAAGGGACTCCTCAGCAACATCCAGAACAATCTCCAGCTCCTCAGACGCAAGTTAAGCCGAATGATGGCCTAGATAAGCCAGTAGGTTTTTCAAAAGAATTTGTCTGCATTTCCGCATAAGTGCACATGCTATACAATGGACTAGCCAAGACCCCAACCACGCAACGTGGGCCCCAAATGAGAGCGTTCTTCGGTCTGACGTTGAACGGAATTGCGCACAATCTTACTACTTTTGGAAAGAGGGACTCCTCAGCAACATCCAGACTAATTTCCAGCTACACAGACCCAAGTTCAGGAGAATGATGGCCGAGACAAGCGAGTAGGTTTTTCTAACGAATGTTTCTGCATTCCCGCATAAGTGCACATGCTATACAATGGACTAGCCGAGACCCCCAACACGCAACGTGGGCCCCAAATGAGGGCGTTTTTCGATCTGGTGTTGAACGAAATTGCGCACAATCCTGATACTGTTGGAAAAAGGGACTCCTCAGCAACATCCAGAAGAATCTCCAGCTCCTCAGACCCAAGTTCAGCCGAATGATGGCCGAGATAAGCCAGTAGGTTTTTCAAAAGAATTTGTCTAGCATTTCCGCATAAGTGCACATGCTATACAATGGACTAGCCAAGACCCCAACCACGCAACTTGGGCCCCAAATGAGAGCGTTTTTCGGTCTGACGTTGAACGGAATTGCGCATAATCTTACTACTGTTGGAAAGAGGGACTCCTCAGCAACATCCAGACCAATTTCCAGCTCCACAGACCCAAGTTCAGGTGAATGATGGCCGAGACAAGCGAGTAGGTTTTTCGAACAAAATTGTCTGCATTCTCGCATAAGTGCACATGCTATACAATGGACTAGCAGAGACCCCCACCACGCAACTTGGGCCCCAAATGAGGGCGTTTTTCGGTCTGACATTGAACAAAATTGCGCACAACCTTGATACTGATGGAAAGAGGGACTCCTCAGCAACATCCAGACCAATTTCCAGCTCTGCAGGCCCAAGTTCAGCCAAATGATGGCCGAGATAAGCGAGTAGTATTTTTTGAACTGATTTTTTCAACATTCCCGCATGAGTGTACATGCTATACAATGGACTAGCCTAGACCCCCACCACGCAACTTGGGCCCTAAATGAGGGCGTTTTTCGGTCTGACGTTGAACGAAATTGCGCACAATCTTGATACTTTTAGAAAGAAGTACTCCTTAGCAACATCCACACCAATTTCCAGCTCCACAGACCCAAGTTCAGCCGAATGATGGCCGAGATATAGGAGTAGCTTTTTCGAACTGATTTGTTCTGCATTCCTGATTAAGGGTACATGCTATACAATGGACTAGCCGAGAACCCCAAAACGCAACTTAGGCCCCAAATGAGGGCGCTTTTCGGCCTGACGTTAAACGAAATTGCGCACAATCTTGATACTGTTAGAAAGAGGGACTCATTAGCAACATCCAAACCAATCTCCAGCTCCTCAGACCTCAGTTCAGCCGAATGATGGCGTATATGAGCGTGTAGGTTTTTCGAAAGAATTTTTCTGCATTCCCGTTTAAGTGCACATGATATACAATGGACTAGCCGAGACCCCCACCATGCAACTTGGGCCCCAAATGAGGGCGCTTTTCGGCCTGACGTTAAACGAAATTGAGCACAATCTTGATACTGATGGAAAGAGGGACTCCTCAGCAACACCCAAAGTAATCTCCTTCTCCTCAGACCTCAGTTCAGCCGAATGATGGCGGACATGAGCGAGTAGGTTTTTCGAAAGAATTGTTCTGCATTCCCGCTTAAGTGCACATGCTATACAATGGACTAGCCGAACCCCCCTCCACCACCCCCCCCCCCCCCCCCCCCAAGCAACTTGGGACACAAATTAAGAAGTTTTTCGATCTGATGTTAAACGAAATTGCGCACAATCTTGATACTGTTGGAAAGAGGGACTCCTCAGCAACATCCAGAACAATTTCCAGCTCCATAGACCCCAGGTTAGCCGAATGATGGCCGAGACAAGCGAGTAGGTTTTTCTAACGAATGTTTCTGCATTCCCGCATAAGTGTACATGCTATACAATGGACTAGCCGAGACCCCCAACACGCAACGTGGGCCCCAAATGAGGACGTTTTTCGATCTGGTGTTCAACGAAATTGAGCACAATCTTGATACTGTTGGAAAAAGGGACTCCTCAGCAACATCCAGAACAATCTCCAGCTCCTCAGACGCAAGTTAAGCCGAATGATGGCCGAGATAAGCCAGTAGGTTTTTCTAACGAATGTTTCTGCATTCCCGCATAAGTGCACAAGTAGTATAGTATATGACTTCAGACCTAGGCCAGTGACCCTAATGACGTCATCGAAGATGACGTCATTGGAGGGGCGTCGTCACCACGAAGTGGTGACGTCGCCCTCTAGCGGTGGTAAGTGGGAAAGTGGGAGCCAGGAAGTGGCGACAGCGCCCTCTCGTGGTGGTAAGTTGGAAAGTGGGAGCCAGGAAGTGGCGACAGCGCCCTCTCGCGGTGTGTAACTGGCGGAGCCAGTTGAAAAACGGTTGGTCTGGTCCACACGAAGTGTGGAGCAGGCCGTATCTCCCACGATAAGTGTCGCGCGCCCTCTGTAGATGGAACCACGAAGTGGCGACAGCACCGCACGCGCGCAGCGCCTTCGAACTGTCTAAGATGACGTCATCGATTATATCAGACAAGTCGAAACATGTTGGAACAAGAAAGTGAGCCTACTTTTGATTGGTCAATTCAAACATCACTCTACACGCCTATTGGTCGATGAAAATTGTTATCGTGGTTACGTTTTGTTTGAAGGGGTATAGTCATTGTTGTAGTTGTTTATTTACTGCAATGTTTTGATCCGTCGTTAAGAGCGAGAAAGTCCCGTTGGAACAAGAAGGTAAGTCGTATTTTGATTGGTCAATTCAAACATCACTCTACACTCTGATTGGTCGATGAAAATTGTTTGGAAGGGGTAGTCATGGTAGTAGTTGTTTGTTTACTGTAATGTTTTGATCCGTCGTTAAGAACGAGAAAGTCCTATAAAAGGGGCAGCTGTTTTTGGCGGGGTATTTACTTGCTCGTAGACGTCTGGAGAGATCGCACACCTTCGTCTAATATCACGAGTGTATACTCTCTAACGTAACATTCTGAGCCATGGCCAATCTACCCAAGCTAATTATGCCCGACGGTGTTACACAGGGCTCTATCGCACCACCTGCGACACCCACCCAAGATTTGGAAAGAGGACCATTTACGAGTGTGCCCAGCAATAAACTGAACCACGAGCACATCAAGAACGGATGGCGTGAAGCGTTTAGCGTCCACGAGGCCAAGCCCTACTTCTACAACATTTACACGAAAGAGAGCATGTGGATCGTCCCCACCCTGTTTGAGCCAGAACAATGTGCGATGCAAACTGGGCCACCAGCGCCCGAGTTACTGGCCGCCGCCATCGCCGAGGCAATCGGCAGCGTCAGACAGACCGAGACAGAAGACCAAGAAGTTGATTCGGCCTCCGATATCACATTGGCCTCCCCCTACGTGAAGAACAAGACCAACGTCAAGAGATGCTTCACACCAGATCCCAACCAGGAGGAGAACGAGAAGAAGGCTGTCAAGTTCAAGATAGGAGGTGAGCGTTATGCTTACGTAAAACGCTTCAAGGGACGTCGCTATGTTAACCTTAGGGAGTTTTATTACAACGAGAAGAAGACTAAACTGTTGGCCGGAAAGAAGGGGTTGAATCTAACGACCCCCGAATGGCACGAGCTGATGTTGCACAGCGACCGCATCACCAGAGCCCTGGAAACAGTGTAGAGTCCTCCTTTACACTTACCCATTTGTTTCATGTTATTTCCAGATGACGGTAATGACGGTGACAAACCCAACCAAAAAGCCACACCAATCGATAGGAGCAATGACGTCAGAGCATCTATGCCAGAGGGCAGAGAAGTCCTGAGGAGAATCCTGCTTAAGGACGTTACGGACCGTATACTTCATTTGGCCTTTCAAGCCGAAACCCAATTTGGTTGCGAGGGGTGTGATAACGATTTGCCAAGCCAATACCAGCATGCCTGCACGTTCTACGGCCTAAATCCCGAGTGCCGACTGGGCGACTTTGTGCCCGATCATCACGAGGAAGCGCTGCAGTTAGTGAACAAGGACAGAATAAAAACAATACTACGTACCGTTAGTAGACGCGTGAATATTACGGACGAATGGGACATGGACCAACAGAGCGACGGGATAATTAAGAACATTCTTAATGACTGGAAAACCAAACCGTCATTGATTGTAGACTCTTTTTATGCAGATAAATTCGACAGACTCAACTTTGTCATAACCGACGTGATTGAAAGAAGTAATGACTAATTTGCGATGCTATGTATGAGGCTCGGTACTTTTTATTGTTTTCATTTATTGATTTGGTTGTGGGTTGTTGTTGTTTGTTTGGGTTTTTTTTTTTTCTGTTTAGGTTTGCCGTGTTAACTTCATTATATTAAAAAAAAAAATAATAATAATAATAATAATTGTGTGTGTGTGTGATGCTTTAGAAGTTTGAGTCTTGTGAGAAATAAAAAAAAGAAGAAATAGTGTGAAGTAATGTATATCGGTGTCAGCGTTTGTTCCATTGTATCTTCATTAGTGTCATAGGTTTTATTATTATTATTATTATTATTATTAATATGCAGGGTATGGGGCCATATTATACTAAATGAACAGATAAATGAACATAAATTTATATAATATTTATTTATAAATAAATAAATAAATAGGTATTGATCAACGCATACACATAGATAAATAAAACACGACACGGGGTGCCTAAAACCAACCGGCATTCATCAGAATACCTTGAGTGGTCAACGGGCAATATACAGTTTTCTAACTACTTTATTCATCACTGCAATCACTGCAAACATTTTTTAAAACCATTTTATCAAATTATACTTTTTTTAACACGTTAATGAAATTAATAATACTAATAATAATAATCATCATCATTATTGCTATAATAGGACGACTTTGTCTATAATAACTCCAAATGGGCGACAGTGCTTTCGCCCTATTATAACATTTCCTTCACGTGCCTTACTAAAACAAATACTCCAAAGGGGCGACTTTCACATTTGGGCGACACCAACTTTGTAACCCTAACCGAGCAAGTCGCCCAGACCGACTCTTAAGTAGCAATCTGTGTCGCCGCCCAACATAGCATTAGTAAGTTTAATACTTGTTAACAGTGGTGCATCGAAGATCTAGGTCTACACAAAAGTAATAATTATCTAACGCACTAAGACTCTTGCAAAAAAGGCCCTAGAAATCTGTTTCATAATAAACTGTTTGTCATACACGTGAGACCTAACACCAGGGAAATGTCTGTTAATAAAGTCATTGATGATGACGTCATTGTCCATCGTATCTGAGGAAAACCATCGAATAATCCTTTGCATGGTCAGTCCTCGGCAGCGATGTAACAAAAAGAAGATGCAATACTGCCCGCACACGGTGGATAGAGGCCCCTGTAGACGGCGACGGTTGTAGTGAAGGCGTCTGGCGTTCCTCTTGAGAAACATCCTTATCTCCTTTAGTTTAATCGGTTGACCGTAGGAATCAAAATACTCCCCGATACCGTCCCGCGTGATGTAGAGCGCCACCCAGTGGCGACCCGGTTTTGTAGACGGGTCAGTGTTCACGACCAGAGCGCTAGGGAGGGGTAAGTTTCGTTTAGGGAGTTGATCGCATGCAAACACTCCCCTAAAGTATGGTTTGCAGAATCGGTCCCTCTGTAAAATATCACCGATTTCTAAGCTGTTCATGTTGTCTGCGTTCAAATGGCGTAATCGAAGATGACGTTGCGAGCTTGGTCAATCTCCAGAATGTTGTCGAACTCGGCATAGATAATGACGTTGATCGTTGCATCCAGCGGCTGTGCAAAGTGCATTTCCAGGCGGAGATTGCCACGCTTGACCAGGTTTAAGTGACCTCCAGTGGCCAGGTCAGGACTCAGGTCAAATGCGTACAGTGCGTACCCGCCGAAGTAGTCATCACGACTGATGTCATTGCCCTCGTCGTGGTACATTTTATCTATGCCTGAAAAGAGGTTTTGGTAGGCTCTGATATAATTACCTCCCGTCACGTTGTTGTATACGGGCTTCAGGGGCGAGTAAGGAATTTGCTCACCGTCCAAGTGCACCGTCAAAAAGTTGACGTTCATATGTTGAAAGTTGAAGGGGTTCTAGTTGTACCGACCATTGAACGCTTCATTGGTCACACAGCCCACCACGATGCGGGTCGGTAGTTGTCCGAGGAACACGTGATCTTGAGTGAGTGACAAGTTTCCACGTGGCACGGACACCATCTTGCATAGGTTGCGCTTGAGAGGGTACTTTGCAGTCCCTTTCTCCAAAGCCTTCATGTGTCCCAGCATGACGGCTGAACTCACTTTTACCTTTCGGACGAACACGGATGCATCCTGGATAGTTACCTTGTAGGCAACGTCGTCAGCATTGCTGCTCCGAATCAGTTTCAATTTGAGGTCCACACCATTCAGCATGTGTCTGTCTTGGAAGAAAATATCACTGTGTATTGGGCCTATCATGTCCACAGTGCGACTGAGTTTGGTGTATCCATGCCGTTTTTTTTAGACCTCCGTTTGACACTAAGGCAGCAGCCACGGGGTCAGAGGTGTCCATCTTAAGGGGAGTGTCTTTGTAAAACAGTGCTGATGTAAGTTGCGTATTCTTAGCATCGATTCCATAGTTCAGTAGAGTTTCGATCATGGCCCTGTATGGGTAGGTGGGCGTAGAGGGCGAGATTAAACGCTCGTTCAAACTCACATCAATCTGACTGAACAGGGAATGCAAAAATAGATTGACAGGACCCACGTGATCGTCGTCGGCTAGGTCTGTGCCGTTGGGTTTGGTCACTTTAGCTTTTACGTGAAGTTGGGTCTGATTCAGATCCATGTATTCTTCCCCCGATCCTGGGATGAAAAATTCAATGGGACCCCCATCTGAAATGGTAGAAATAGGGTGATATTCCACCCACTGCCCCTTTTCAATACTGGTCTGGGTGGGAGGAATAGTAAACAAATCCAGTTCGGACTTGGCGCACTCGCACGAGTGATTATGTAACAACGACATAATGACGTCAGAGGGTTCTATACGTCCACATACACATATACTGCTAATCAAAGATATCTCTCGCTCGCTTGCCTGACACCACACTGACGCGTCTCCCAGATTTCTTTCTTTTTATAGGCCTGCTACGACGTTGTCCCCGCGTGACCCCCTCGGTCAGACTGTGCAGCGCCCTCTTTGTAATATCGCTGCCTGCGTGACGAAGTCTGTTTTTTTGCGGCAGTCTTGACATTCTTTCCGTCTAAGGCATCTTGCGCAATACCCATCCCCGCACGGATGGCTTCCCTGCCCAGTGTCTTAGCTCCTTGTTTAATTAAAGGCATGGCTGATCGAAAAAGACCACCGAGGATTCCTCCCAGTCCGTAACCCTTTTGGGTTCGTGGCCCTGAAAACACGGGATGTCCACGACCTACTTGTCCCACGTAATAATCTTCATAATGTTTACTATTAGGCCGATAGAGTTCCCTCATGGTGATTAATGAAAGTAGGACGTCCGCAGTCTTCTAAAGTGAAGCTTAACGATCACGCGTCCAGCGATGAATGGAATAGGATGGCCCGCGTCGTCCCTTATATCCATTTCAATCGTGTCCACCAGTTTGTGTTTTAGGGGCATGTAATGAGGGCTATCGTATACTTTTGTAATGGTGTCTCCATATTTTCCCTCTACGTTGACGATCCTTAGTAGGGGCGCTCGCGTGTCACCCACCGTATGGTACTCAACGATGTTGGTGTATAGAAACATAGCATTGAATTGTTGTAAATCAATAACTCTAGGGGCTTTTTCAATCCCTGTAACCACCGCACCGTCATCGAAACCCAGGAGAGTTGCTAGGCGACCAAGTAACTTAAGCGATACACCATTATTCGTCTTTACAATCACTTTTTGGATGTATTTGTTATATCTGAAACGGACGTCATTAAAGTGTTGTATGGAGGGTTCAAAATTTTCAAAAATGTCACCCACTGTAGGATAGAAACCTTGAGGTACGACATGAAGGTGGAATTCTAAATCAGATTCACCCGCCGAACAGGCAATTGTATTTTCTCCCTCAATGACGTTCAGCCAGCGATGGGGGTAAGTAATCTCAGCCAAAGCCACCTCCCAATCTCCCTCAAATGAAAGGGGAGTGGGGAGAGTCACAAAGAAATGACTCAGCGTATTGTTGGGATGATTTCCCATCGAGCTGTTTGACGGGAGCGTGACGTAGAATGAGTCTGCCATGATTGACTCTCGAACAATGTATGGTAATCAATGAACAAAAGACGTGCGTTTATATAGAGTGAAGGCGGGTGACCCAACTGTTAAATTTGTCCGGGTACCCGACCCACTTTACAAAGTATTGGGTCTTTCCACGTCTTTTCCTGGTATCCATCACTTTCTCCACTTTGTATAGATCGTCCAACTTGACAGCACGCTGTAGTTCCTGTTCATAAAATGTCCCTTTTATTTCGTCACCACTGTAGTCTTGCAGTTTGTACACGGGTGGACGGCGTTGTATTTGGGCGCTGATGGTAAACAGTTCGGTCGTCCAATTGGGAAGATAACCCTTTCGAAAAGGCATGGCCGTCATACTGATACGGACCGTATCCCCCACTTTATAATTGAACCGAATCGGTTTAGGTTCAGTCTCACCGGGAGGGTACAGCGTCTGTCTCACTTTTTCGGCATTGTTGACATTGACTGAAGCGGGAGTTGTTTTGATACTTCGATGGAAGGAGTGGTTGTAGGACATCAGCAGCTTTGGCAACACCTTTATGTATTCATAGGTGTTTGCGGCCGTAAAATATTTATACATTTTTGTTTTCAAAGTTCTATTGAACCTTTCGACAACGCTGGCCTTTGTTTCGTTTTGAGTGGTGAAAAATCCAATCCCCTTGTTTTTTAAGAACGTTTGAAATGATCTATTGATAAACTCAGTTCCTTTGTCTGTCTGAAGCATGCTTGGTTTCCTACCACTTTTTAATATTTTCTTAAACGCATCTACCAGCGCACTGCCCGTCTTATTCCTAATGGGAACGGCCCAGGCATACTTTGATAAGACATCGATACAAGTCAGCAAGTATTTATAAGACCCATTATGCTTCGAAATCGAAGTCATATCAGCAAGGTCTGCTTGCCACTGGTGATCAATACCGTCCACAATTACCCTGTTTCTCGTAAACCTTCTGCGGGCGGGCTTGTGCAACGTGTACGTGTGTTGACGCGACAACCACTGCTTAAGTTGTCTGGGGCTTATGTCGACATTGTCTCTTTGAATAGCACGGTAGACAGCATTTACACCACCAAAGCCTGCCGGATGTTGAGGGTCGTAATATATTCTCTTCAGGTACTCGTCCATTGGATCCATCCGTAAATTCTGAATCTTCAATGATCAAAGTACTCCGGCAACAGACCAACACACAACGGATCTTTTTAAACATGTGTTTCAATGCGCAGTCTGGTTTGGGAGGACAACACTCCATGGCGAGGGTTTGATTGGAATGAGCGAATTAGCGTATTGCAGGGGTTAATAAGGAGTCCATTTAGGCTTCTTAACGATCCTTGTTTTTTTCTTTCTTTTTGGTGTACTGGTGGGGGTACCTTTAAGATGTGAGGCCTCAGCAAACAAATTCTGCAAACCGTAACTTTCCTCCTGGCCAGACTCCTCCCTCAGATTTACCTTTACGTGGGAAGGATATACGGGCTCTAAAACAGGTGGTTTGGAATCGATAGTAGGTCGTTCCCTCTCCAATTTCGGTGGTTGGTCGTCCTTATTCTCTAGGGTCATAGTCAGGGGGGCTGTCCTCTTCTTATTGAGCGTCATGTATCGATGCAAGGTCTGATGGTAAAGTTTTATTTTTTCTTCATCAGTAATATCCTGTCTGTCCATCAACTGTTTCATGTCAACATCTAACCCGTGGACGACACGAGTCGTCGGTGTTTGCTCGATCCTCCGGGCAGATTGTAACTTGGTCAGGGTTTCTTGGGGAACAAGGACCATCTTTTTAGTGTGCTGCATGATGTTTACTTAAACAAGAGACCTCCCAGAGCGCTCAACACAGGAGTGAGTAAAGCCCCTAAAAAACCACCCTTCTGACTTAAGGCCTTCTTCTTCTTCTGTATATTCGTTTTTTTGTTGGACAGTGTTCTCAGATGTTTTTTATAGCGCTTAAGTTTCTTATTTTGCGATGCATTCAATGGAATATTCCCATTTAAAATATTGAGGGCGCACTCGCATAGACACACGACTAGTTCTTTGTTCGCCCCTGCGATAATACCCTTGCGCTGTCTGTCCGTACCCTTCGCCAGCGCGTGGAGATATGGAGCTTGTCTGTTCACCCGTCCCACAGTCATCTTCAAATGATTGACGTCTCAGCGGGATCGATGTATTTATACCTTTGGAACGTAGACAGTTGTGTACTCGCTGGGGAAAATATGGGTCCTTAATCTCACGTCGTCAGGAGTTTCCGGTTTCAAATCTACAAAGAGGTATCCATAGGGGGAAGACGTAGCATCGCGGAAGGATTCGATCATGTATTTGGATTTACCGGGAAAAATTTGACGGGAAAGATTTATTATTTGCAGTGAATCACGTGGGTTTTTAAACAGGACCATATAGTGTGAATTTAAACTTATCGTGCGCATTTCCTTGCCCTGGTAAAATAAGTTTTGTAAAATGAGAATGACTGAAAGATTTCTGTGGTGACTCCCCTTGGTAAAGAGTTCGGTAACTTTTTTACTGTTGCTCACTTCTGACATCAGATCATCGATTACAATAAGGTTTCTTTTCGTCTTATCCAAGCTCGACAAATAGTCAGTAGGGAAGCCCTCATTAAAGTGCAGATTAGGGATAACGCTGGATAAATGATCATACACATCTTGGTATTCGCCGTAACACCAGTCAATATTATCAAAGGGAGGATCAATCCCTCCCTTGAGGGTCGAAGTCAAATATTTCTTTACAAATTGTGTTTTCCCACATCCCGTTGGGCCGGAGACAAGCGCTGTAAATTTGTGTTGCATCAATGACTCCATTTGTAGAAATGACAATAGTATTACGATGTAAGACTCTATATTGTGTTTTCAAAAGCGCGTAACAAACAAACAAGGTTATTAGTTGGTACCCTCCTCTTCTTATCGATTTATCCCGTTACTCAAGGCAACAACAACAACAGCAACAATAAGAGCAGTAAAAACTGATAACAAAGAAAGAAAAAAAAGCAGGTACCACAAGGTGAATTCTTTAGTCCATCCACGATTGAATCGATTTATTCTTGTACTCTCGACAACAACAACTAAAATGTTATATACATAGGTTTGATGGGTTATATACAAGTTACCCAATTAAAAAAAAATAAATAAATAAAAAAGATAAATAAATAAAAAAAAAATATAAAAAACAGCAACAACAACAACAAAGCTTGTACATTATAATTATCATTATTATCACTACACATTTACAATGAAAAGCAACTCATGTAAAGGAATAAACATCAATCGAGTTCACTATTAGGCCCATACACAGTGTTATTATGAAACCAATGAAACTCTTCAAATCAGAACGTATACCCAGATGATGTGATTATTAATAACCATACGGCAGTGTGTTGAAATTATCAATTCTTCTTCGTTTTGTGTAAACTACACGATAATCTTTTCGCTGTTGACGCGTTACTAGTACTCCAAAAGGCATGCGTGCAATCTTATGAGGATCGTGAACAGTTTTCTTATCTTGTTCACCCTCCGCATCGGTACGGACCATACCTTTTAGCGTGGCATAGTTTACAATGTTTGCATTTCTGTAGTTGAGTGTAATACCACGGACTTTGCAAGACGTAACGTGAGACTTAGACTTTGTGCTGTACACGGTGTAGCCATAGTTCTTAGGGCCTCCTGACGCAAATTCAGTAATGTAACTACCGCGTCCGTAATCTTTCTGAGTTCGTCAGTCAGGTCCCCTAAAAAGTCACCTACTGGGGGTTCGTACTCATCGCTGTCCTCGTGCGATACGTATATGATACTGTCCGTGTCATAGTATAACACCCTTTCTCCTAACCGCTCCAAAAAGGAATACAACTTTAAGCGGGCCTGTGCGGTGGTGTAGGCGGCAATGGCGACGTTAGTGTTACGCGCAGCTTCTACGAATTCTTCTCTATTCTTATACTGAACTTGAACCATATCATCGTTGACAAAGTCAACGTGATTCACCGTCTTACTTTCGTCAGTGAGAAGTTTGAAAAATGGCTCGGGTTCGCTCATGTATTCCGTTCTAGGCATGTTCTGTCTCTGCCCAAACTTACCCCAAAAGCTATTCAGCATTAACTTTGCCACTGCTCGCATACCTTCATTACGAGCGATCGCATTAGGATCTAACTGTACACCCTCGCGCCTCTCGTAATCCTTGATATATTGATCTTTCTTTTCTTCTGAGTCACACCATTTAGGCCAGCCACTCGCCTCCTGTTTCAGTTTTAGAAAGGTATTGATGTACCCCACGAACAATCCTCCCTCTCTGCTTTCTGTATCATACACGGACACTTCTTCAAAGTGCCAAATTTCATGGATTTTGAGCACTTTGTATCCTAGACTTAGAGCTCTTTTTAGTTCGTCTGACACCCAGGTCCCTCTGATCTTACGATCGGCTTGGCCGTGCAGACAAGGTTCAGTTTGCAGGGTTTCGCTGCACTTACCGCATAGCGCAAACATTAGTTTACCCGATGCGTGGCGTGGGAGAAGGGGATGGTACAATCCCCGTGGTGGAAGTACGTCGGCTTTAATAAAACCCTCATAGGATTGAATGTCCCCAAAGTTTTCTGTGATGATCTGGGGGTGGCCCAGAGGGTACTTTCCATACTTGCATACCCAAGGATACAAACTGCACACGTCCACATACTTGATCTTTTCGCCAGGTCCTGCCTTATGATATAATTTGGTTGCATTGGTACGACCGCCAAAAAATGCATCTCTTGGGGTTAGGGGGGGAACAATTTTGTTTGGATCATTGTCCAGTCCCTTAATGAAATCACCCATTTCTTGGTTTTCTTTGCATGCCTTGTGAAATTCGCATTCCCAAATCTCTTCCACTTGATACCCGACGCGTCTTAGTTCTAGGGTGCGCTTGATCGTTTGTTCGTACTTGTCGGTCATGTTAAGTGACGACATTGGTACGTAAGTACCGCGCTGCTTAAAACAATGGGGGCATGAATGAAAGAAACAGCCGTGGAACTCGAAAATTGTGTTGCCATGGTAACCATCCACTTTAAATCTACCGACAGAAACTTCACCTCCGTTCTCGGCATGTTGAATTCGTATGCCTCTACTGTGCGACAGCCATTTTATCCACTTCATGGCTACCTGGGAGTGGTTGTCATGCTTTCTATACCCCAATGCTGGAATAATACCTATTGTGTTCTTTTTTAGATAATTTTGCCTGAAAACCCTATTGCAGGCCGACGCAATGGTGATTGTTTCAAACGGGCACACGTCCGTTTGATCTATGAATATAGACCTAAATTTCAAAGCACCGCGACGTAATATGTCCACGTCGCTGCGACAGTACTCTTTCAATTCTTTCTGCAGATCGAATTGATTGTCCTTGTTTTCTTCATACCACCCCAAGAACTCTTCTCTCTTTGAGGCGGACATCCCATTGGGGTCGTAGTATTTTTTGTCAGGCATGGGACCGACATACTTTTCATTGGCCCTCGTGTTGAAGAGATGAGGGAAAAACCCTTTCTTCAATTCCACAAGCCCAAACGCAGATGGGACTTTAGAAAGAGGCATTGAAAAGAAATTCAGGGTATCGATAAACCTGATATTGGGGATACTTCCATTGTTAAGATCTTAGCACCATTAAGGACCACCCTCGGTAGGATACCTCGCTCAAACAACTCGGCAATAAGTATTGGACCATCGTACCCAGAAAAATTGTGAGAGAGACACACTGCCCCCCTGTTCGTTTTCTGTTCGTTAAATAACCAATTGCAAACATCTTTCAAGGTGTCTTTTCCTCTGAATATACGCTCGTTTTTGTCTTTACGACTGCAGTGCTTACAGGACATCTCGGGGCCTATGTTTTCAACATGCATACAAAATCTACAGACCTTATGCGCGATGCACAGATTAGGCACATGACGAAACACTGGCCCTAACGGATTAACAGCAATTTGTTGATCCTGTTGGCATTCGAAGTCAAAAAAGATATAGATGGGTAAAATATCTGATTTGTCTTTTTTATTATCGCTCACACCCTCACCGTCGTCATTGATTACGTCATCCCTATCGTCTTCTTCGTCATCGTCTTGAAACAGGTCATCATTACCCAACCCTAATTCGACCTCTTGTTCCCTAATGATCATTTCCTCTAGGTCCATGTCATTCACAGCCACGGGCTGTTCACCGGTCGGCCGCCTGGCGCTTGTCTTAATATGAGGCTTCATGTAACATTTGTGATCTCTCATCTCATATTCATTACACGTATTGCAAAATATTTCCCCACAGACGTGATCTTTCTTACTACGTCTGCTCTGCTTATATATGGTCTTTCCACACTGACATTTATGTATTTTCGAACATGTGGACAATCCGCCTACTTCGACCCTACCCTTACCGCGTCTGTTCAATTCCCTCCTGGGGGTTTCGATCTTGTGATTTTCGAAGCATTGCCTGCTCTTAAAGAGCCTGTTACATGCATCGCAAGTGATCCATTCAACGAACGGGCAATCAGGCCTTTCTCTATAACAACACTTACATTGTACGACACACCTGTGTTTGTTGGGATTACTGTAACCCTTCATACATGCGTCGCAAAAATAGGCGCGACATAAAAACCCTGCCATGCTCCTGATTACTGCAAAGTGGCCGTTGTAATAATACAAGAACAATTTTTTGGGGGCATCATCGCCTTTAAACCACAGAGCGTTGAACAGACTCTTGGAAAATACAATGATCTGGTACCCCTCTTGCGATAGAACCCATTGAAAGGCTTTTAATTCGTCCAAACCACAGTCCCTCAGGGGTACGTTTGCTCTTTGGTGCAGCGCTCTAGCTAATCTTTCTTGGTCTGGGCCCTTTCCCTGGCGTATGCTATTATAAACAATGGTCTGATCTAGTTCATTGTTGTCGTGGTCAAGACATGCTTTAGCAGTCACTATAGCACGCGCGCAGCACAATCTGTCCTTATTTTTGATAACGATACAACAGCGTTTCTTTTTTATCCAAGTCTCACAATCCATTCCACCCCTTTCTAAGTTGCCGGCCCCCTTGTCCATCTTTACCCTAGTCACTTTTATAGTGACGTTACCATCTAGATATACGTTCTGGTTACTCTGAAAGACTTTTTGTAGTCTTTCAAATAGCAAATCTACCGTGAGTGCGTCACGCCTCATAAACTCTATCCACATGTCATCACGAAGGCCTGGTAAATCAAATGACAGTGAAATCTGATCTTGAGGCTCAAAATCTAAAAATATTCTGTTCAATAGTGATTCGAATACATCACCCAGTATCTGAATTACTTCGACAATACCAATGATAGGATCTATCTCGTTAAATTGTACAGTGTACACATTCCCTTCTGTACGAAACCTATCAATACGTTTTGTTGTAATGCTAACGATACGATAATAATCTTCAGGATTTAAGCCAACCTGTCCATTCTCTTCTTCCTCCTGCCATGGGGATTGATCGTCATAATCCTCATCATTAGCATCGTTGTCGACATCATCCTCATCGCTTTTGTCCCCGTCCGAAGAGGTTCTAGATTTCTTGGACGCTGTTGAAGATTGAGAGGGGGGTAGGGATCTTTTACCGCTTCCTCCGGTAGTACCTGCATCGTCCGCGCCCCCAGCCTGTCCACCGTTCTGGTGATGCATAATTACATGTATAATGTAAAGATATTGTTTTAAAATTGTTTTTTAAAGGACACGGAATGTAAATTTAAAAAGAAAATTGATCAAACAACAAAGATTTAAACACAAATGACTCACTTTGTATTCTTGATGGAGTTGGGCTAGGCATTCGAGAAATTCAGCGCTGGGTGACCCCACCCTGTTGCTTAGGAACGACCTCGCTGAATTACGAACGTCACTACCGCTTATTAGATCAAGAGCAGATTCTGACACCCATCCTCGGCTAGAGAAGGAAGAATTTGGTGTCCATGACGCATCACCCATGCTGTCCTCATCATCATCATCATTAGGGTTAGGTGTTTGTTGACCCTGCAGATGCGGAGGAGTCTCAGGTACAAAGGTCCTCTGTTTGAAGAAAACAAAAAAATAACAAATAACAAATACTTAGGTTTGTAAGTTTTTTTTTAGATATGATGATGCGGTATTCATTAACATAAATTACTATAATAATGTAGGTTTTTTGTCGTTATTTATGTTTGTACATAAAAGAACATACCGTTTCGTCCTCTTCTATTTGAAGAATTTCGTCCAATTGTCCTTCCGAAGGATGGGGACTATTAAATGGCAAAAACGAGGCGCGGTCTTCTTGCTCAAAGCGGGCATAGTTGGCATCGGCCAGACGTTGAATTTGATCCAGTTGACTGTGGGTTGGATCGGGACTCAAGAATAAATATTCATCTGACGCATGCTCCTCGTCCCTTTCAAACAGGTTGCCGGGAAATTGTGCCATACTGATTTTTGTTATATAATTATGTATTACAGATAACTCAGTCTGTGTGGTATAACACAACAGCTCCTGTCGATGTCTTGCAAAGTAATGAAGCGCAACAACTCTAAACGTGTATAGTTATATGTTTGGTAGTTAGGAGAAATAAATATTTGTTTGTTAGGTCATCGCTAGGTGAATGATAACTACTTATTATTATTCATTAGGCACGTGCATGTCACATGTGAGACAGATGATCTACTGTCTCGTATTTGTTTGTCTGTTGTCATTGGTAACAGTATTGTGTTTTTGGCCTTCTAGAGTCTTCGTCGATCTGCTGTTCAATCTGTTGCTTAAAAAAACAAAAAAAAACAGACGTCTACGAGCAAGTAAATACCCCGCCAAAAACAGCTGCCCCTTTTATAGGACTTTCTCGTTCTTAACGCCGGATCAAAACATTACAGTAAACAAACAACTACTACCATGACTACCCCTTCCAAACAATTTTCATCGACCAATCAGAGTGTAGAGTGATGTTTGAATTGACCAATCAAAATACGACTTACCTTCTTGTTCCAACGGGACTTTCTCGCTCTTAACGACGGATCAAAACATTGCAGTAAATAAACAACTAATCTACAGAGGGCGCGCGACACTTATCGTGGGAGATACGGCCTGCTCCACACTTCGTGTGGACCAGACCAACCGTTTTTCAACTGGCTCCGCCAGTTACACACCACGAGAGGGCGCTGTCGCCACTTCCTGGCTCCCACTTTCCAACTTACCACCACGAGAGGGCGCTGTCGCCACTTCCTGGCTCCCACTTTCCAACTTACCACCACGAGAGGGCGCTGTCGCCACTTCCTGGCTCCCACTTTCCCACTTACCACCGCTAGAGGGCGACGTCACCACTTCGTGGTGACGACGCCCCTCCAATGACGTCATCTTCGATGACGTCATTAGGGTCACTGGCCTAGGTCTGAAGTCACATACTATACTACTTGCACATGCTATACAATGGACTAGCCAAGACCCCAACACGCAACGTGGGCCCCAAATGAGGGCGTTTTTCGATCTGGTGTTGAACGAAATTGTGCACAATCTTGATACTGTTGGAAAAAGGGACTCCTCAGCAACATCCAGAACAATCTCCAGCTCCTCAGACCCAAGTTCAGCCGAATGATGGCCGAGATAAGCCAGTAGGTTTTTCAAAAGAATTTGTCTAGCATTTCCGCATAAGTGCACATGCTATACAATGGACTAGCCAAGACCCCAACCACGCAACTTGGGCCCCAAATGAGAGCGTTTTTCGGTCTGACGTTGAACGGAATTGCGCATAATCTTAATACTGTTGGAAAGAGGGACTCCTCAGCAACATCCAGACCAATTTCCAGCTCCACAGACCCAAGTTCAGGAGAATGATGGCCGAGACAAGCGAGTAGGTTTTTCGAACAAAATTGTCTGCATTCTCGCATAAGTGCACATGCTATACAATGGACTAGCAGAGACCCCCACCACGCAACTTGGGCCCCAAATGAGGGCGTTTTTCGGTCTGACATTGAACAAAATTGCGCACAACCTTGATACTGATGGAAAGAGGGACTCCTCAGCAACATCCAGACCAATTTCCAGCTCTGCAGGCCCAAGTTCAGCCAAATGATGGCCGAGATAAGCGAGTAGTATTTTTTGAACTGATTTTTTCAACATTCCCGCATGAGTGTACATGCTATACAATGGACTAGCCTAGACCCCCACCACGCAACTTGGGCCCTAAATGAGGGCGTTTTTCGGTCTGACGTTGAACGAAATTGCGCACAATCTTGATACTTTTGGAAAGAAGTACTCCTTAGCAACATCCACACCAATTTCCAGCTCCACAGACCCAAGTTCAGCCGAATGATGGCCGAGATATAGGAGTAGCTTTTTGGAACTGATTTGTTCTGCATTCCTGATTAAGGGTACATGCTATACAATGGACTACCCGAGAACCCCAAAACGCAACTTAGGCCCCAAATGAGGGCGCTTTTCGGCCTGACGTTAAACGAAATTGCGCACAATCTTGATACTGTTAGAAAGAGGGACTCATTAGCAATATCCAAACCAATCTCCAGCTCCTCAGACCTCAGTTCAGCCGAATGATGGCGTATATGAGCGTGTAGGTTTTTCAAAAGAATTTTTCTGCATTCCCGTTTAAGTGCACATGATATACAATGGACTAGCCGAGACCCCCACCACGCAACTTGGGCCCCAAATGAGGGCGTTTTTCGGTCTGACATTGAACGAAATTGCGCACAATCTTGATACTATTGGAAAGAGGGACTCCTCAGCAACATCCATACTAATTTCCAGCTCCACAGACGCCAGTTCAGCCAAATGATGGCCGAGATCAGCGAGTATTTTTTTTCGAACTGATTTTTTATGCATTCCCGCATGAGTGTACATGCTATACAATGGACTAGCCGAGACCCCCACCACGCAACTTGGGCCCCAAATGAGGGCGCTTTTCAGCCTGACGTTAAACGAAATTGAGCACAATCTTGATACTGATGGAAAGAGGGACTCCTCAGCAACACCCAAAGTAATCTCCTTCTCCTCAGACCTCAGTTCAGCCGAATGATGGCGGACATGAGCGAGTAGGTTTTTCGAAAGAATTGTTCTGCATTCCCGCTTAAGTGCACATGCTATACAATGGACTAGCCGAACCCCCCTCCACTCCCCCCCCCCCCCCCCAAGCAACTTGGGACACAAATTAAGAAGTTTTTCGATCTGATGTTAAACGAAATTGCGCACAATGAATCTTGATACTGTTGGAAAGAGGGACTCCTCAGCAACATCCAGAACAATTTCCAGCTCCATAGACCCCAGGTTAGCCGAATGATGGCCGAGACAAGCGAGTAGGATTTTCTAACGAATGTTTCTGCATTCCCGCATAAGTGCACATGCTATACAATGGACTAGCCGAGACCACCAACACGCAACGTGGGCCCCAAATGAGGGCATTTTTCGGTCTGACATTGAACGAAATTGCGCACAATCTTGATACTGATGGAAAGAGGGACTCCTCAGCAACATCCATACCAATTTCCAGCTCCACAGACCCAAGTTCAGCCGAATGATGGCCGAGATATAGGAGTAGCTCTTTCGAACTGATTTGTTCTGCATTCTGATTAAGGGTACATGCTATACAATGGACTAGCCGAGAACCCCAAAACGCAACTTGGGCCCCAAATGAGGGCGCTTTTCGGCCTGACGTTAAACGAAATTGCGCACAATCTTGATACTGTTAGAAAGAGGGACTCATTAGCAACATCCAAACCAATCTCCAGCTCCTCAGACCTCAGTTCAGCCGAATGATGGCGTATATGAGCGTGTAGGTTTTTCGAAAGAATTTTTCTGCATTCCCGTTTAAGTGCACATGATATACAATGGACTAGCCGAGACCCCCACCACGCAACTTGGGCCCCAAATGAGGGCGTTTTTCGGTCTGACATTGAACGAAATTGCGCACAATCTTGATACTGTTGGAAAGAGGGACTCCTCAGCAACATCCATACTAATTTCCAGCTCCACAGACGCCAGTTCAGCCAAATGATGGCCGAGATAAGGGAGTATTTTTTTTCGAACTGATTTGTTAAGCATTCCCGCATGAGTGTACATGCTATACAATGGACTAGCCGAGACCCCCACCACGCAACTTGGGCCCCAAATGAGGGCATTTTTCGGTCTGACATTGAACGAAATTGCGCACAATCTTGATACTGTTGGAAAGAGGGACTCCTCAGCAACATCCAGACCAATTTCCAGCTCCGCAGGCCCAAGTTCAGCCAAATGATGGCCGAGATAAGCGAGTAGTTTTTTTACATAACTGATTTTTTCTGCATTCCTGCATGAGTGTGCATGCTATACAATGGACTAGCCGAGACCCCCACCACGCAACTTGGCCCCAAATGAGGGCGTTTTTCGGTCTCACATTGAACGAAATTGCGCACAATCTTGATACTTTTGGAAAAAGGGACTCCTCAGCAACATCCAGACCAATTTCCAGATCCACAGACCCCAGTTCAGCCAAATGATGGCCGAGATAAGCGAGTATTTTTTTCCAACTGATTTGTTATGCATTCCCGCATGAGTGTACATGCTATACAATGGACTAGCCGAGACCCCCACCACGCAACTTGGGCCCCAAATGAGGGCGCTTTTCAGCCTGACGTTAAACGAAATTGAGCACAATCTTGATACTGATGGAAAGAGGGACTCCTCAGCAACACCCAAAGTAATCTCCTTCTCCTCAGACCTCAGTTCAGCCGAATGATGGCGGACATGAGCGAGTAGGTTTTTCGAAAGAATTGTTCTGCATTCCCGCTTAAGTGCACATGCTATACAATGGACTAGCCGAACCCCCGTCCACCCCCCCCCCCCCCAAGCAACTTGGGACACAAATTAAGAAGTTTTTCGATCTGATGTTAAACGAAATTGAGCACAATCTTGATACTGTTGGAAAAAGGGACTCCTCAGCAACATCCAGAACAATCTCCAGCTCCTCAGACCCAAGTTCAGCCGAATGATGGCCGAGATAAGCCAGTAGGTTTTTCAAAAGAATTTGTCTGCATTTCCGCATGAGTGCACATGCTATACAATGGACTAGCCAAGACCCCAACCGAGCAACTTGGGCCCCAAATGAGAGCGTTTTTCGGTCTGACGTTGAACGGAATTGCGCACAATCTTACTACTGTTGGAAAGAGGGACTCCTCAGCAACATCCAGACTAATTTCCAGCTCCACAGACCCAAGTTCAGGAGAATGATGGCCGAGACAAGCAAGTAGGTTTTTCTAACGAATGTTTCTGCATTCCCGCATAAGTGCACATGCTATACAATGGACTAGCCGAGACCCCCAACACGCAACGTGGGTCCCAAAGGAGGGCGTTTTTCGATCTGGTGTTGAACGAAATTGCGCACAATCTTGATACTGTTGGAAAAAGAGACTCCTCAGCAACATCCAGAACAATCTCCAGCTCCTCAGACCCAAGTTCAGCCGAATGATGGCCGAGATAAGCCAGTAGGTTTTTCAAAAGAATTTGTCTGCATTCCCGTTTAAGTGCACATGCTATACAATGGACTAGCCAAGACCCCAACCACGCAACTTGGGCCCCAAATGAGAGCGTTTTTCGGTCTGACGTTGAACGGAATTGCGCACAATCTTACTACTGTTGGAAAGAGGGACTCCTCAGCAACATCCAGACCAATTTCCAGCTCCACAGACCCCAGTTCAGCCGAATGATGGCCGAGATAAGGGAGTAGTTTTTTCAAACTGATATGTTCTGCATTCCTGATTAAATGTACATGCTATACAATGGACTAGCCGAGAACCACACCACGCAACTTGGGCCCCAAATGAGGGCGCTTTTCGGTCTGACGTTAAACGAAATTGCGCACAATCTTCATACTGTTGGAAAGAGGGACTCATTAGCAACATCCAAACCAATCTCCAGCTCTTCAGACCTCAGTTCAGCCGAATGATGGCGGACATGAGCGAGTAGGTTTTTTGAAAGAATTTTTCTGCATTCCCGTTTAAGTGCACATGCTATACATTGGACTAGCCGAACCCCCCCCCCCCACGCAACTCAACTTGGGCCCCAAATTAAGGCGTTTTTCAATCTGATGTTGAACGAAATTGTTCAGCCGAATGATGGCCGAGATTAGCAAGTAGTATATTTTTCGAACTGATTTTTTCTGCATTCCCGATTAAGTATACACGCTATACACAAGACTAGCAGAGACCCCCACCACGCAACTTGGTCTCCAAATGAGGGCGTTTTTCGATCTGATCTTGAACGAAATTGCGCACAATCTTGATACTGATGGAAAGAGGGACTCATCAGCAACATCCAGACCAATCTGCAGCTCCTCAGACCCAAGTTCAGCCAAATGATGGCCGAGATAATCGAGTATTTTTTTCGAACTGATTTTGTATGCATTCCCGCATGAGTGTACATGCTATACAATGGACTAGCCGAGACCCCACAACCAAATGAGGGCGTTTTTTCGGTATGATGTTGAACGGAACTGCGCACAAACTTGATACTGATGGAAAGAGGGACTCATCAGCAGCATCCAGACCAATCCCCAGCTCCTCAGACCCAAGTTCAGCCAAATGATGGCCGAGATAAGCGAGTAGGTTTTTTAAACTAATTTTTCTCCATTCCCGCATAAGTGCACTTGCTATAAAATGGACTAGCCGAGACCCCCAGCACACAACTTGGGCCCCAAATGAGGGCGTATTTCGGTCTGACATTGAACAAAATTGCGCACAATCTTGATACTGATGGAAAGAGGGACTCCTCAGCAACATCCAGACCAATTTCCAGCTCCGCAGGCGCAAGTTCAGCCAAATGATGGCCGAGATAAGCGAGTAGTATTTTTCGAACTGATTTTTCTCCATTCCCGCATAAGTGCACTTGCTATACAATGGACTAGCCGAGACCCCTACCACGCAACTTGGGCCCCAAATGAGGGCGTATTTCGGTATGACATTGAACGAAATTGCGCACAATCTTGATACAGATGGAAAGAGGGACTCCTCAGCAACATCCAGACCAATTTCCATCTCCGCAGGCCCAAGTTCAGCAAAATGATGGCCGAGATAAGCGAGTAGTATTTTTCGAACTGATTTTTTCTGCATTCCCGCATGAGTGTACATGCTATACAATGGACTAGCCGAGACCCCCACCACGCAACTTGGGCCCAAAATTAGTGCATTTTTCGATCTGAGTGTTAAAGTGCAAGTGTTAGACAGTGATAGTGTGCAAGTGCTGGAGTTAGAGTGTTTGAGTTAGGGCCTTGTCACACAAGGCAACTTTAACAAGCAATTTGTGGGCAAGTGACAGCGCTGCAAACGAAAAGAAATTCTTGAAGTGCAATAAGGACATTTTTCTTCTTAAGACAATTTGGTGAAAATAAAAAATTGAGAGTGCGGGTTTTGAGAGTGCGGGTTTTGAGAGTGCGGGTTTTGAGAGTGCGGGTTTTGAGAGTGCGGGTTTTGAGAGTGCGGGTTTTGAGAGTGCGGGTTTTGAGAGTGCGGGTTTTGAGAGTGCGGGTTTTGAGAGTGCGGATTTTGAGAGTGCGGATTTTGAGAGTGCGGGTTTTGTGGGCAAGTAACAGCGCTGCAGCCGAAAAGTTGTTAGAGTTAAGGGTTTGAGTGCAAGTGTTAGGGTTAAGGTTCGAGTTAGAGTACGGGTTTTAAGGGTGCGGGTTTTAAGGGTGCGGGTTTTAAGGGTGCGGGTTTTGGTTTTAAGAGTGCTAGAGTTAAGGCCTTGTTACACAATGCAATTTTAACAAGCAATTTGTGGGCAAGAGACAGAGATAGATAGAGAGAGTGTTAGACTTACTCGTCTACAAAACACCATAGGTCTGTTGTGCTGATCTAAGCCCGCATCCTACAGCATGATTTCATATGCTCTCTATCTCACTAGGCCTTTCAGTTCTGTCCAGGATATAATCTTGTAAGGCCTCGAGGTCTTGAATAGCCAGGAGCCGGAGGTTGATCTCTCCTAGAGTTGATGGAAAAATAGAGTAAGCGAGTTAGGGGTGTTCAAATTAGTTGTTAGAATTAAGGGTTTGAGTGCAAGTGTTAGGGTTAAGGTTCGAGTTAGAGTACGGGTTTTAAGGGTGCGGGTTTTAAGGGTGCGGGTTTTAAGGGTGCGGGTTTTAAGGGTGCGGGTTTTAAGAGTGCGGGTTTTAAGAGTGCGGGTTTTAAGAGTGCTAGAGTTAGGGCCTTGTTACACAATGCAATTTGTGGGCAAGTAACAGCGCTGCAGCCGAAAAGAAATTCTTCAAGTGCAATAAGGACATTTTTCTTCTTAAGACAATTTGGTGAAAATACAAAATTCCATGTTTTTCTATGTGGAATTTGGTTGGACCCGATTGCCTGAAAATTGTCCTGTGTGACATGGCCCTTAGAGTGAGAGTGCTTGTGTTCGGGTTAGAATGTGAGAGTAAGAGATAGAGAGACAGAGGTTTTAAGGGTGCGGGTTTTAGGGGTGCGGGTTTTAGGGGTGCTGGTTTTAGGGGTGCGGGTTTTAGGGGTGTGGGTTTTAGGGGTGCGGGTTTTAGGGGAGCGGGTTTTAGGGGTGCGGGTTTTAAGGGTGCGGGTTTTAGGGGTGCGGGTTTTAGGGGTGCGGGTTTTAGGGGTGCGGGTTTTAAGGGTGCGGGTTTTAAGGGTGCGGGTTTTAAGGGTGCGGGTTTTAAGTTAGGGCCTTGTTACACAATGCAATTTTAACAAGCAATTTGTGGGCAAGTAACAGCGCTGCAGCCGAAAAGAAATTCTTCTACAAAACACCATAGGTCTGTTGTGCTGATCTAAGCCCGCATCCTACAGCATGATTTCATATGCTCTCTATCTCACTAGGCCTTTCAGTTCTGTCCAGGATATAATCTTGTAAGGCCTCGAGGTCTTAAACAGCCTGGAGCCGGAGGTTGATCTCTCCTGGAGTTGATGGAAAAATAGAGTAAGCGAGCTAGGGGTGTTCAAATTAGTTGTTAAGAGTTAAGGGTTTGAGTGCAAGTGTTAGGGTTAAGGTTCAAGTTAGAGTGCGGGTTTTAAGGGTGCGGGTTTTAAGGGTGCGGGTTTTAAGGGTGCGGGTTTTAAGGGTGCGGGTTTTAAGGGTGCGGGTTTTAAGGGTGCGGGTTTTAAGGGTGCGGGTTTTAAGGGTGCGGGTTTTAAGGGTGCGGGTTTTAAGGGTGCGGGTTTTAATGGTGCGGGTTTTAGGGGTGCGGGTTTTAGGGGTGCGGGTTTTAGGGGTGCGGGTTTTAAGGGTGCGGGTTTTAAAAGTGCGGGTTTTAAGAGTGCGGGTTTTAAGAGTGCGGGTTTTAAGAGTGCTAGAGTTAGGGCCTTGTTACACACTGCAATTTTAACAAGCAATTTGTGGGCAAGTAACAGCGCTGCAGCCGAAAAGAAATTCTTCAAGTGCAATAAAGACATTTTTCTTCTTAAGACAATTTTGTGAAAATAAAGAATTCCATGTTTTTCTATGTGGAATTTGGTTGGACCCGATTGCCTGAAAATTGTCCTGTGTGACATGGCCCTTAGAGTGAGAGTGCTTGTGTTCGGGTTAGAATGTGAGAGTAAGAGATAGAGAGACAGAGGTTTTAAGGGTGCGGGTTTTAAGGGTGCGGGTTTTAGGGGTGCGGGTTTTAGGGGTGCGGGTTTTAGGGGTGCGGGTTTTAGGGGTGCGGGTTTTAGGGGTGCGGGTTTTAGGGGTGCGGGTTTTAGGGGTGCGGGTTTTAGGGGTGCGGGTTTTAGGGGTGCGGGTTTTAAGGGTGCGGGTTTTAGGGGTGCGGGTTTTAGGGGTGCGGGTTTTAAGGGTGCGGGTTTTAAGGGTGCGGGTTTTAAGTTAGGGCCTTGTTACACAATGCAATTTTAACAAGCAATTTGTGGGCAAGTAACAGCGCTGCAGCCGAAAAGAAATTCTTCAAGTGCAATAAAGACATTTTTCTTCTTAAGACAATTTTGTGAAAATAAAACATTCCAGGTTTTTCTATGTGGAATTTGGTTGGACCCGATTGCCTGAAAATTGTCCTGTGTGACATGGCCCTTAGAGTGAGAGTGCTTGTGTTCGGGTTAGAATGTGAGAGTAAGAGATAGAGAGACAGGGATAGATAGAGTGTTAGACTTACTCGTCTACAAAGCACCATAGGTCTGTTGTGCTGATCTAAGCCCACATCCTACAGCATGATTTCATATGCTCTCTATCTCACTAGGCCTTTCAGTTCTGTCCAGGATAATCTTGTATGGCCTCAAGGTCTTGAACAGCCAGGAGCCGGAGGTTTATCTCTCCTGGAGTTGATGGAAAAATAGAGTAAGCGAGTTAGGGGTGTTCAAATTAGTTGTGAAGAGTTAAGGGTTTGAGTGCAAGTGTTAGGGTTAACGTTCAAGTTAGAGTGCAGGTTTTAAGGGTGCGGGTTTTAAGGGTGCGGGTTTTAAGGGTGCGGGTTTTAAGGGTGCGGGTTTTAAGAGTGCTAGAGTTAGGGCCTTGTTACACACTGCAATTTTAACAAGCAATTTGTGGGCAAGTAACAGCGCTGCAGCCGAAAAGAAATTCTTCAAGTGCAATAAAGACATTTTTCTTCTTAAGACAATTTTGTGAAAATAAATAATTCCATGTTTTTCTATGTGGAATTTGGTTGGACCCGATTGCCTGAAAATTGTCCTGTGTGACATGGCCCTTAGAGTGAGAGTGCTTGTGTTCGGGTTAGAATGTGAGAGTAAGAGATAGAGAGACAGAGGTTTTAAGGGTGCGGGTTTTAGGGGTGCGGGTTTTAGGGGTGCGGGTTTTAAGGGTGCGGGTTTTAGGGGTGCGGGTTTTAGGGGTGCGGGTTTTAGGGGTGCGGGTTTTAGGGGTGCGGGTTTTAGGGGTGCGGGTTTTAAGGGTGCGGGTTTTAAGGGTGAGGGTTTTAAAAGTGCGGGTTTTAAGAGTGCGGGTTTTAAGAGTGCGGGTTTTAAGTTAGGGCCTTGTTACACAATGCAATTTTAACAAGCAATTTGTGGGCAAGTAACAGCGCTGCAGCCGAAAAGAAATTCTTCAAGTGCAATAAAGACATTTTTCTTCTTAAGACAATTTTGTGAAAATAAAAAATTCCATGTTTTTCTATGTGGAATTTGGTTGGACCCGATTGCCTGAAAATTGTCCTGTGTGACATGGCCCTTAGAGTGAGAGTGCTTGTGTTCGGGTTAGAATGTGAGAGTAAGAGATAGAGAGACAGAGGTTTTAAGGGTGCGGGTTTTAAGGGTGCGGGTTTTAGGGGTGCGGGTTTTAGGGGTGCGGGTTTTAGGGGTGCGGGTTTTAGGGGTGCGGGTTTTAGGGGTGCGGGTTTTAGGGGTGCGGGTTTTAGGGGTGCGGGTTTTAGGGGTGCGGGTTTTAGGGGTGCGGGTTTTAAGGGTGCGGGTTTTAAGGGTGCGGGTTTTAGGGGTGCGGGTTTTAGGGGTGCGGGTTTTAAGGGAGCGGGTTTTAGGGGTGCGGGTTTTAAGGGTGCGGGTTTTAGGGGTGCGGGTTTTAGGGGTGCGGGTTTTAAGGGTGCGGGTTTTAAGGGTGCGGGTTTTAAGGGTGCGGGTTTTAAGTTAGGGCCTTGTTACACAATGCAATTTTAACAAGCAATTTGTGGGCAAGTAACAGCGCTGCAGCCGAAAAGAAATTCTTCTACAAAACACCATAGGTCTGTTGTGCTGATCTAAGCCCGCATCCTACAGCATGATTTCATATGCTCTCTATCTCACTAGGCCTTTCAGTTCTGTCCAGGATATAATCTTGTAAGGCCTCGAGGTCTTAAACAGCCAGGAGCCGGAGGTTGATCTCTCCTGGAGTTGATGGAAAAATAGAGTAAGCGAGCTAGGGGTGTTCAAATTAGTTGTTAAGAGTTAAGGGTTTGAGTGCAAGTGTTAGGGTTAAGGTTCAAGTTAGAGTGCGGGTTTTAAGGGTGCGGGTTTTATGGGTGCGGGTTTTAAGGGTGAGGGTTTTAAGGGTGCGGGTTTTAAGGGTGCGGGTTTTAAGGGTGCGGGTTTTAAGGGTGCGGGTTTTAAGGGTGCGGGTTTTAAGGGTGCGGGTTTTAAGGGTGCGGGTTTTAAGGGTGCGGGTTTTAAGGGTGCAGGTTTTAAGGGTGCAGGTTTTAGGGGTGAGGGTTTTAAAAGTGCGGGTTTTAAGAGTGCGGGTTTTAAGTTAGGGCCTTGTTACACAATGCAATTTTAACAAGCAATTTGTGGGCAAGTAACAGCGCTGCAGCCGAAAAGAAATTCTTCAAGTGCAAAAAAGACATTTTTCTTCTTAAGACAATTTTGTGAAAATAAAAAATTTCAGGTTTTTCTATGTGGAATTTGGTTGGACCCGATTGCCTGAAAATTGTCCTGTGTGACATGGCCCTTAGAGTGAGAGTGCTTGTGTTCGGGTTAGAATGTGAGAGTAAGAGATAGAGAGACAGAGGTTTTAAGGGTGCGGGTTTTAGGGGTGCGGGTTTTAGGGGTGCGGGTTTTAGGGGTGCGGGTTTTAGGGGTGCGGGTTTTAGGGGTGCGGGTTTTAGGGGTGCGGGTTTTAGGGGTGCGGGTTTTAGGGGTGCGGGTTTTAGGGGTGCGGGTTTTAGGGGTGCGGGTTTTAGGGTGCGGGTTTTAAGGGTGCGGGTTTTAAGGGTGCGGGTTTTAAGGGTGAGGGTTTTAAAAGTGCGGGTTTTAAGAGTGCGGGTTTTAAGAGTGCGGGTTTTAAGTTAGGGCCTTGTTACACAATGCAATTTTAACAAGCAATTTGTGGGCAAGTAACAGCGCTGCAGCCGAAAAGAAATTCTTCAAGTGCAATAAAGACATTTTTCTTCTTAAGACAATTTGGTGAAAATACAAAATTCCATGTTTTTCTATGTGGAATTTGGTTGGACCCGATTGCCTGAAAATTGTCCTGTGTGACATGGCCCTTAGAGTGAGAGTGCTTGTGTTCGGGTTAGAATGTGAGAGTAAGAGATAGAGAGACAGAGGTTTTAAGGGTGCGGGTTTTAGGGGTGCGGGTTTTAGGGGTGCGGGTTTTAGGGGTGCGGGTTTTAGGGGTGCGGGTTTTAGGGGTGCGGGTTTTAGGGGTGCGGGTTTTAGGGGTGCGGGTTTTAGGGGTGCGGGTTTTAGGGGTGCGGGTTTTAGGGGTGCGGGTTTTAGGGGTGCGGGTTTTAGGGTGCGGGTTTTAAGGGTGCGGGTTTTAAGGGTGCGGGTTTTAGGGGTGCGGGTTTTAGGGGTGCGGGTTTTAAGGGTGCGGGTTTTAGGGGTGCGGGTTTTAAGTTAGGGCCTTGTTACACAATGCAATTTTAACAAGCAATTTGTGGGCAAGTAACAGCGCTGCAGCCGAAAAGAAATTCTTCAAGTGCAATAAAGACATTTTTCTTCTTAAGACAATTTTGTGAAAATAAAAAATTCCATGTTTTTCTATGTGGAATTTGGTTGGACCCGATTGCCTGAAAATTGTCCTGTGTGACATGGCCCTTAGAGTGAGAGTGCTTGTGTTCGGGTTAGAATGTGAGAGTAAGAGATAGAGAGACAGAGGTTTTAAGGGTGCGGGTTTTAGGGGTGCGGGTTTTAGGGGTGCGGGTTTTAGGGGTGCGGGTTTTAGGGGTGCGGGTTTTAGGGGTGCGGGTTTTAGGGGTGCGGGTTTTAGGGGTGCGGGTTTTAGGGGTGCGGGTTTTAAGGGTGCGGGTTTTAAGGGTGCGGGTTTTAAGTTAGGGCCTTGTTACACACTGCAATTTTAACAAGCAATTTGTGGGCAAGTAACAGCGCTGCAGCCGAAAAGAAATTCTTCAAGTGCAATAAAGACATTTTTCTTCTTAAGACAATTTTGTGAAAATAAATAATTCCATGTTTTTCTATGTGGAATTTGGTTGGACCCGATTGCCTGAAAATTGTCCTGTGTGACATGGCCCTTAGAGTGAGAGTGCTTGTGTTCGGGTTAGAATGTGAGAGTAAGAGATAGAGAGACAGAGGTTTTAAGGGTGCGGGTTTTAAGGGTGCGGGTTTTAGGGGTGCGGGTTTTAGGGGTGCGGGTTTTAGGGGTGCGGGTTTGAGGGGTGCGGGTTTGAGGGGTGCGGGTTTTAGGGGTGCGGGTTTTAGGGGTGCGGGTTTTAGGGGTGCGGGTTTTAGGGGTGCGGGTTTTAAGGGTGCGGGTTTTAGGGGTGCGGGTTTTAGGGGTGCGGGTTTTAGGGGTGCGGGTTTTAGGGGTGCGGGTTTTAGGGGTGCGGGTTTTAGGGGTGCGGGTTTTAGGGTGCGGGTTTTAAGGGTGCGGGTTTTAAGGGTGCGGGTTTTAAGGGTGCGGGTTTTAAGGGTGAGGGTTTTAAAAGTGCGGGTTTTAAGAGTGCGGGTTTTAAGAGTGCGGGTTTTAAGAGTGCTAGAGTTAGGGCCTTGTTACACACTGCAATTTTAACAAGCAATTTGTGGGCAAGTAACAGCGCTGCAGCCGAAAAGAAATTCTTCAAGTGCAATAAAGACATTTTTCTTCTTAAGACAATTTTGTGAAAATAAATAATTCCATGTTTTTCTATGTGGAATTTGGTTGGACCCGATTGCCCGAAAATTGTCCTGTGTGACATGGCCCTTAGAGTGAGAGTGCTTGTGTTCGGGTTAGAATGTGAGAGTAAGAGATAGAGAGACAGAGGTTTTAAGGGTGCGGGTTTTAGGGGTGCGGGTTTTAGGGGTGCGGGTTTTAAGGGTGCGGGTTTTAGGGGTGCGGGTTTTAGGGGTGCGGGTTTTAGGGGTGCGGGTTTTAGGGGTGCGGGTTTTAGGGGTGCGGGTTTTAAGGGTGCGGGTTTTAAGGGTGAGGGTTTTAAAAGTGCGGGTTTTAAGAGTGCGGGTTTTAAGAGTGCGGGTTTTAAGTTAGGGCCTTGTTACACAATGCAATTTTAACAAGCAATTTGTGGGCAAGTAACAGCGCTGCAGCCGAAAAGAAATTCTTCAAGTGCAATAAAGAAATTTTTCTTCTTAAGACAATTTTGTGAAAATAAAAAATTCCATGTTTTTCTATGTGGAATTTGGTTGGACCCGATTGCCTGAAAATTGTCCTGTGTGACATGGCCCTTAGAGTGAGAGTGCTTGTGTTCGGGTTAGAATGTGAGAGTAAGAGATAGAGAGACAGAGGTTTTAAGGGTGCGGGTTTTAGGGGTGCGGGTTTTAGGGGTGCGGGTTTTAGGGGTGCGGGTTTTAGGGGTGCGGGTTTTAGGGGTGCGGGTTTTAGGGGTGCGGGTTTTAGGGGTGCGGGTTTTAGGGGTGCGGGTTTTAGGGGTGCGGGTTTTAAGGGTGCGGGTTTTAAGGGTGCGGGTTTTAGGGGTGCGGGTTTTAGGGGTGCGGGTTTTAAGGGAGCGGGTTTTAGGGGTGCGGGTTTTAAGGGTGCGGGTTTTAGGGGTGCGGGTTTTAGGGGTGCGGGTTTTAGGGGTGCGGGTTTTAGGGGTGCGGGTTTTAGGGGTGCGGGTTTTAAGGGTGCGGGTTTTAGGGGTGCGGGTTTTAAGGGTGCGGGTTTTAAGTTAGGGCCTTGTTACACAATGCAATTTTAACAAGCAATTTGTGGGCAAGTAACAGCGCTGCAGCCGAAAAGAAATTCTTCAAGTGCAATAAAGACATTTTTCTTCTTAAGACAATTTGGTGAAAATACAAAATTCCATGTTTTTCTATGTGGAATTTGGTTGGACCCGATTGCCTGAAAATTGTCCTGTGTGACATGGCCCTTAGAGTCAGAGTGCTTGTGTTCGGGTTAGAATGTGAGAGTAAGAGATAGAGAGACAGGGATAGATAGAGTGTTAGACTTACTCGTCTACAAAACACCATAGGTCTGTTGTGCTGATCTAAGCCCACATCCTACAGCATGATTTCATATGCTCTCTATCTCACTAGGCCTTTCAGTTCTGTCCAGGATAATCTTGTATGGCCTCGAGGTCTTGAACAGCCAGGAGCCGGAGGTTTATCTCTCCTGGAGTTGATGGAAAAATAGAGTAAGCGAGTTAGGGGTGTTCAAATTAGTTGTTAAGAGTGAAGGGTTTGAGTGCAAGTGTTAGGGTTAACGTTCAAGTTAGAGTGCAGGTTTTAAGGGTGCGGGTTTTAAGGGTGCGGGTTTTAAGGGTGCGGGTTTTAAGGGTGCGGGTTTTAAGGGTGCGGGTTTTAAGAGTGCGGGTTTTAAGAGTGCTAGAGTTAGGGCCTTGTTACACACTGCAATTTTAACAAGCAATTTGTGGGCAAGTAACAGCGCTGCAGCCGAAAAGAAATTCTTCAAGTGCAATAAAGACATTTTTCTTCTTAAGACAATTTTGTGAAAATAAATAATTCCATGTTTTTCTATGTGGAATTTGGTTGGACCCGATTGCCTGAAAATTGTCCTGTGTGACATGGCCCTTAGAGTGAGAGTGCTTGTGTTCGGGTTAGAATGTGAGAGTAAGAGATAGAGAGACAGAGGTTTTAAGGGTGCGGGTTTTAGGGGTGCGGGTTTTAGGGGTGCGGGTTTTAGGGGTGCGGGTTTTAGGGGTGCGGGTTTTAGGGGTGCGGGTTTTAAGTTAGGGCCTTGTTACACAATGCAATTTTAACAAGCAATTTGTGGGCAAGTAACAGCGCTGCAGCCGAAAAGAAATTCTTCAAGTGCAATAAAGACATTTTTCTTCTTAAGACAATTTGGTGAAAATACAAAATTCCATGTTTTTCTATGTGGAATTTGGTTGGACCCGATTGCCTGAAAATTGTCCTGTGTGACATGGCCCTTAGAGTGAGAGTGCTTGTGTTCGGGTTAGAATGTGAGAGTAAGAGATAGAGAGACAGAGGTTTTAAGGGTGCGGGTTTTAAGGGTGCGGGTTTTAGGGGTGCGGGTTTTAGGGGTGCGGGTTTTAGGGGTGCGGGTTTTAGGGGTGCGGGTTTTAGGGGTGCGGGTTTTAGGGGTGCGGGTTTTAGGGGTGCGGGTTTTAGGGGTGCGGGTTTTAGGGGTGCGGGTTTTAGGGGTGCGGGTTTTAGGGGTGCGGGTTTTAAGGGTGCGGGTTTTAAGGGTGCGGGTTTTAAGTTAGGGCCTTGTTACACAATGCAATTTTAACAAGCAATTTGTGGGCAAGTAACAGCGCTGCAGCCGAAAAGAAATTCTTCAAGTGCAATAAAGACATTTTTCTTCTTAAGACAATTTTGTGAAAATAAAACATTCCAGGTTTTTCTATGTGGAATTTGGTTGGACCCGATTGCCTGAAAATTGTCCTGTGTGACATGGCCCTTAGAGTGAGAGTGCTTGTGTTCGGGTTAGAATGTGAGAGTAAGAGATAGAGAGACAGAGGTTTTAAGGGTGCGGGTTTTACGGGTGCGGGTTTTAGGGGTGCGGGTTTTAGGGGTGCGGGTTTTAGGGGTGCGGGTTTTAGGGGTGCGGGTTTTAGGGGTGCGGGTTTTAGGGGTGCGGGTTTTAGGGGTGCGGGTTTTAGGGGTGCGGGTTTTAGGGGTGCGGGTTTTAGGGGTGCGGGTTTTAGGGGTGCGGGTTTTAGGGGTGCGGGTTTTAGGGTGCGGGTTTTAAGGGTGCGGGTTTTAAGGGTGCGGGTTTTAAGGGTGAGGGTTTTAAAAGTGCGGGTTTTAAGAGTGCGGGTTTTAAGAGTGCGGCTTTTAAGTTAGGGCCTTGTTACACAATGCAATTTTAACAAGCAATTTGTGGGCAAGTAACAGCGCTGCAGCCGAAAAGAAATTCTTCAAGTGCAATAAAGACATTTTTCTTCTTAAGACAATTTTGTGAAAATAAAAAATTCCATGTTTTTCTATGTGGAATTTGGTTGGACCCGATTGCCTGAAAATTGTCCTGTGTGACATGGCCCTTAGAGTGAGAGTGCTTGTGTTCGGGTTAGAATGTGAGAGTAAGAGATAGAGAGACAGAGGTTTTAGGGGTGCGGGTTTTAGGGGTGCGGGTTTTAGGGGTGCGGGTTTTAGGGGTGCGGGTTTTAGGGGTGCGGGTTTTAGGGGTGCGGGTTTTAGGGGTGCGGGTTTTAGGGGTGCGGGTTTTAAGGGTGCGGGTTTTAGGGGTGCGGGTTTTAGGGGTGCGGGTTTTAAGGGTGCGGGTTTTAAGGGTGCGGGTTTTAAGTTAGGGCCTTGTTACACAATGCAATTTTAACAAGCAATTTGTGGGCAAGTAACAGCGCTGCAGCCGAAAAGAAATTCTTCAAGTGCAATAAAGACATTTTTCTTCTTAAGACAATTTTGTGAAAATAAAACATTCCAGGTTTTTCTATGTGGAATTTGGTTGGACCCGATTGCCTGAAAATTGTCCTGTGTGACATGGCCCTTAGAGTGAGAGTGCTTGTGTTCGGGTTAGAATGTGAGAGTAAGAGATAGAGAGACAGGGATAGATAGAGTGTTAGACTTACTCGTCTACAAAGCACCATAGGTCTGTTGTGCTGATCTAAGCCCACATCCTACAGCATGATTTCATATGCTCTCTATCTCACTAGGCCTTTCAGTTCTGTCCAGGATAATCTTGTATGGCCTCGAGGTCTTGAACAGCCAGGAGCCGGAGGTTTATCTCTCCTGGAGTTGATGGAAAAATAGAGTAAGCGAGTTAGGGGTGTTCAAATTAGTTGTGAAGAGTTAAGGGTTTGAGTGCAAGTGTTAGGGTTAACGTTCAAGTTAGAGTGCAGGTTTTAAGGGTGCGGGTTTTAAGGGTGCGGGTTTTAAGGGTGCGGGTTTTAAGGGTGCGGGTTTTAAGAGTGCTAGAGTTAGGGCCTTGTTACACACTGCAATTTTAACAAGCAATTTGTGGGCAAGTAACAGCGCTGCAGCCGAAAAGAAATTCTTCAAGTGCAATAAAGACATTTTTCTTCTTAAGACAATTTTGTGAAAATAAATAATTCCATGTTTTTCTATGTGGAATTTGGTTGGACCCGATTGCCTGAAAATTGTCCTGTGTGACATGGCCCTTAGAGTGAGAGTGCTTGTGTTCGGGTTAGAATGTGAGAGTAAGAGATAGAGAGACAGAGGTTTTAAGGGTGCGGGTTTTAAGGGTGCGGGTTTTAAGGGTGCGGGTTTTAAGGGTGCGGGTTTTAAGGGTGCGGGTTTTAGGGGTGCGGGTTTTAGGGGTGCGGGTTTTAAGGGTGCGGGTTTTAAGGGTGCAGGTTTTAAGGGTGCAGGTTTTAGGGGTGAGGGTTTTAAAAGTGCGGGTTTTAAGAGTGCGGGTTTTAAGTTAGGGCCTTGTTACACAATGCAATTTTAACAAGCAATTTGTGGGCAAGTAACAGCGCTGCAGCCGAAAAGAAATTCTTCAAGTGCAATAAAGACATTTTTCTTCTTAAGACAATTTGGTGAAAATACAAAATTCCATGTTTTTCTATGTGGAATTTGGTTGGACCCGATTGCCTGAAAATTGTCCTGTGTGACATGGCCCTTAGAGTGAGAGTGCTTGTGTTCGGGTTAGAATGTGAGAGTAAGAGATAGAGAGACAGAGGTTTTAAGGGTGCGGGTTTTAGGGGTGCGGGTTTTAGGGGTGCGGGTTTTAGGGGTGCGGGTTTTAGGGGTGCGGGTTTTAGGGGTGCGGGTTTTAGGGGTGCGGGTTTTAGGGGTGCGGGTTTTAGGGGTGCGGGTTTTAAGGGTGCGGGTTTTAGGGGTGCGGGTTTTAAGGGTGCGGGTTTTAAGTTAGGGCCTTGTTACACAATGCAATTTTAACAAGCAATTTGTGGGCAAGTAACAGCGCTGCAGCCGAAAAGAAATTCTTCAAGTGCAATAAAGACATTTTTCTTCTTAAGACAATTTGGTGAAAATACAAAATTCCATGTTTTTCTATGTGGAATTTGGTTGGACCCGATTGCCTGAAAATTGTCCTGTGTGACATGGCCCTTAGAGTGAGAGTGCTTGTGTTCGGGTTAGAATGTGAGAGTAAGAGATAGAGAGACAGGGATAGATAGAGTGTTAGACTTACTCGTCTACAAAACACCATAGGTCTGTTGTGCTGATCTAAGCCCACATCCTACAGCATGATTTCATATGCTCTCTATCTCACTAGGCCTTTCAGTTCTGTCCAGGATAATCTTGTATGGCCTCGAGGTCTTGAACAGCCAGGAGCCGGAGGTTTATCTCTCCTGGAGTTGATGGAAAAATAGAGTAAGCGAGTTAGGGGTGTTCAAATTAGTTGTTAAGAGTTAAGGGTTTGAGTGCAAGTGTTAGGGTTAACGTTCAAGTTAGAGTGCAGGTTTTAAGGGTGCGAGTTTTAAGGGTGCGGGTTTTAAGGGTGCGGGTTTTAAGGGTGCGGGTTTTAAGAGTGCGGGTTTTAAGAGTGCTAGAGTTAGGGCCTTGTTACACACTGCAATTTTAACAAGCAATTTGTGGGCAAGTAACAGCGCTGCAGCCGAAAAGAAATTCTTCAAGTGCAATAAAGACATTTTTCTTCTTAAGACAATTTTGTGAAAATAAATAATTCCATGTTTTTCTATGTGGAATTTGGTTGGACCCGATTGCCTGAAAATTGTCCTGTGTGACATGGCCCTTAGAGTGAGAGTGCTTGTGTTCGGGTTAGAATGTGAGAGTAAGAGATAGAGAGACAGAGGTTTTAAGGGTGCGGGTTTTAGGGGTGCGGGTTTTAGGGGTGCGGGTTTTAGGGGTGCGGGTTTTAGGGGTGCGGGTTTTAGGGGTGCGGGTTTTAGGGGTGCGGGTTTTAGGGGTGCGGGTTTTAAGGGTGCAAGTTTTAAGGGTGCAAGTTTTAGGGGTGCGGGTTTTAGGGGTGCGGGTTTTAGGGGTGCGGGTTTTAGGGGTGCGGGTTTTAGGGGTGCGGGTTTTAGGGGTGCGGGTTTTAGGGGTGCGGGTTTTAGGGGTGCGGGTTTTAGGGGTGCGGGTTTTAGGGGTGCGGGTTTTAGGGGTGCGGGTTTTAGGGGTGCGGGTTTTAGGGTGCGGGTTTTAAGGGTGCGGGTTTTAAGGGTGCGGGTTTTAAGGGTGAGGGTTTTAAAAGTGCGGGTTTTAAGAGTGCGGGTTTTAAGAGTGCGGGTTTTAAGTTAGGGCCTTGTTACACAATGCAATTTTAACAAGCAATTTGTGGGCAAGTAACAGCGCTGCAGCCGAAAAGAAATTCTTCAAGTGCAATAAAGAAATTTTTCTTCTGAAGACAATTTTGTGAAAATAAAAAATTCCATGTTTTTCTATGTGGAATTTGGTTGGACCCGATTGCCTGAAAATTGTCCTGTGTGACATGGCCCTTAGAGTGAGAGTGCTTGTGTTCGGGTTAGAATGTGAGAGTAAGAGATAGAGAGACAGAGGTTTTAAGGGTGCGGGTTTTAGGGGTGCGGGTTTTAGGGGTGCGGGTTTTAGGGGTGCGGGTTTTAGGGGTGCGGGTTTTAGGGGTGCGGGTTTTAGGGGTGCGGGTTTTAGGGTGCGGGTTTTAAGGGTGCGGGTTTTAAGGGTGCGGGTTTTAGGGGTGCGGGTTTTAGGGGTGCGGGTTTTAAGGGTGCGGGTTTTAGGGGTGCGGGTTTTAAGTTAGGGCCTTGTTACACAATGCAATTTTAACAAGCAATTTGTGGGCAAGTAACAGCGCTGCAGCCGAAAAGAAATTCTTCAAGTGCAATAAAGACATTTTTCTTCTTAAGACAATTTGGTGAAAATACAAAATTCCATGTTTTTCTATGTGGAATTTGGTTGGACCCGATTGCCTGAAAATTGTCCTGTGTGACATGGCCCTTAGAGTGAGAGTGCTTGTGTTCGGGTTAGAATGTGAGAGTAAGAGATAGAGAGACAGGGATAGATAGAGTGTTAGACTTACTCGTCTACAAAACACCATAGGTCTGTTGTGCTGATCTAAGCCCGCATCCTACAGCATGATTTCATATGCTCTCTATCTCACTAGGCCTTTCAGTTCAGTCCAGGATAATCTTGTATGGCCTCGAGGTCTTGAACAGCCAGGAGCCGGAGGTTTATCTCTCCTGGAGTTGATGGAAAAATAGAGTAAGCGAGTTAGGGGTGTTCAAATTAGTTGTTAAGAGTTAAGGGTTTGAGTGCAAGTGTTAGGGTTAACGTTCAAGTTAGAGTGCAGGTTTTAAGGGTGCGGGTTTTAAGGGTGCGGGTTTTAAGGGTGCGGGTTTTAAGGGTGCGGGTTTTAAGGGTGCGGGTTTTAAGGGTGAGGGTTTTAAAAGTGCGGGTTTTAAGAGTGCGGGTTTTAAGAGTGCTAGAGTTAGGGCCTTGTTACACACTGCAATTTTAACAAGCAATTTGTGGGCAAGTAACAGCGCTGCAGCCGAAAAGAAATTCTTCAAGTGCAATAAAGACATTTTTCTTCTTAAGACAATTTTGTGAAAATACAAAATTCCATGTTTTTCTATGTGGAATTTGGTTGGACCCGATTGCCTGAAAATTGTCCTGTGTGACATGGCCCTTAGAGTGAGAGTGCTTGTGTTCGGGTTAGAATGTGAGAGTAAGAGATAGAGAGACAGAGGTTTTAAGGGTGCGGGTTTTAGGGGTGCGGGTTTTAGGGGTGCGGGTTTTAGGGGTGCGGGTTTTAGGGTGCGGGTTTTAGGGGTGCGGGTTTTAGGGGTGCGGGTTTTAGGGGTGCGGGTTTTAAGGGTGCGGGTTTTAGGGGTGCGGGTTTTAGGGGTGCGGGTTTTAGGGGTGCGGGTTTTAGGGGTGCGGGTTTTAAGGGTGCGGGTTTTAAGGGTGCGGGTTTTAAGTTAGGGCCTTGTTACACACTGCAATTTTAACAAGCAATTTGTGGGCAAGTAACAGCGCTGCAGCCGAAAAGAAATTCTTCAAGTGCAATAAAGACATTTTTCTTCTTAAGACAATTTTGTGAAAATAAATAATTCCATGTTTTTCTATGTGGAATTTGGTTGGACCCGATTGCCTGAAAATTGTCCTGTGTGACATGGCCCTTAGAGTGAGAGTGCTTGTGTTCGGGTTAGAATGTGAGAGTAAGAGATAGAGAGACAGAGGTTTTAAGGGTGCGGGTTTTAAGGGTGCAGGTTTTAGGGGTGCGGGTTTTAGGGGTGCGGGTTTTAGGGGTGCGGGTTTTAGGGGTGCGGGTTTTAGGGGTGCGGGTTTTAGGGGTGCGGGTTTTAGGGGTGCGGGTTTTAGGGGTGTGGGTTTTAAGGGTGCGGGTTTTAGGGGTGCGGGTTTTAGGGGTGCGGGTTTTAGGGGTGCGGGTTTTAGGGGTGCGGGTTTTAGGGGTGCGGGTTTTAGGGTGCGGGTTTTAAGGGTGCGGGTTTTAAGGGTGCGGGTTTTAAGGGTGCGGGTTTTAAGGGTGAGGGTTTTAAAAGTGCGGGTTTTAAGAGTGCGGGTTTTAAGAGTGCGGGTTTTAAGAGTGCTAGAGTTAGGGCCTTGTTACACACTGCAATTTTAACAAGCAATTTGTGGGCAAGTAACAGCGCTGCAGCCGAAAAGAAATTCTTCAAGTGCAATAAAGACATTTTTCTTCTTAAGACAATTTGGTGAAAATACAAAATTCCATGTTTTTCTATGTGGAATTTGGTTGGACCCGATTGCCTGAAAATTGTCCTGTGTGACATGGCCCTTAGAGTGAGAGTGCTTGTGTTCGGGTTAGAATGTGAGAGTAAGAGATAGAGAGACAGAGGTTTTAAGGGTGCGGGTTTTAGGGGTGCGGGTTTTAGGGGTGCGGGTTTTAGGGGTGCGGGTTTTAGGGTGCGGGTTTTAGGGGTGCGGGTTTTAGGGGTGCGGGTTTTAGGGGTGCGGGTTTTAAGGGTGCGGGTTTTAGGGGTGCGGGTTTTAGGGGTGCGGGTTTTAGGGGTGCGGGTTTTAGGGGTGCGGGTTTTAAGGGTGCGGGTTTTAAGGGTGCGGGTTTTAAGTTAGGGCCTTGTTACACACTGCAATTTTAACAAGCAATTTGTGGGCAAGTAACAGCGCTGCAGCCGAAAAGAAATTCTTCAAGTGCAATAAAGACATTTTTCTTCTTAAGACAATTTTGTGAAAATAAATAATTCCATGTTTTTCTATGTGGAATTTGGTTGGACCCGATTGCCTGAAAATTGTCCTGTGTGACATGGCCCTTAGAGTGAGAGTGCTTGTGTTCGGGTTAGAATGTGAGAGTAAGAGATAGAGAGACAGAGGTTTTAAGGGTGCGGGTTTTAAGGGTGCAGGTTTTAGGGGTGCGGGTTTTAGGGGTGCGGGTTTTAGGGGTGCGGGTTTTAGGGGTGCGGGTTTTAGGGGTGCGGGTTTTAGGGGTGCGGGTTTTAGGGGTGCGGGTTTTAGGGGTGTGGGTTTTAAGGGTGCGGGTTTTAGGGGTGCGGGTTTTAGGGGTGCGGGTTTTAGGGGTGCGGGTTTTAGGGGTGCGGGTTTTAGGGGTGCGGGTTTTAGGGTGCGGGTTTTAAGGGTGCGGGTTTTAAGGGTGCGGGTTTTAAGGGTGCGGGTTTTAAGGGTGAGGGTTTTAAAAGTGCGGGTTTTAAGAGTGCGGGTTTTAAGAGTGCGGGTTTTAAGAGTGCTAGAGTTAGGGCCTTGTTACACACTGCAATTTTAACAAGCAATTTGTGGGCAAGTAACAGCGCTGCAGCCGAAAAGAAATTCTTCAAGTGCAATAAAGACATTTTTCTTCTTAAGACAATTTGGTGAAAATACAAAATTCCATGTTTTTCTATGTGGAATTTGGTTGGACCCGATTGCCTGAAAATTGTCCTGTGTGACATGGCCCTTAGAGTGAGAGTGCTTGTGTTCGGGTTAGAATGTGAGAGTAAGAGATAGAGAGACAGAGGTTTTAAGGGTGCGGGTTTTAGGGGTGCGGGTTTTAGGGGTGCGGGTTTTAGGGGTGCGGGTTTTAGGGGTGCGGGTTTTAGGGGTGCGGGTTTTAGGGGTGCGGGTTTTAGGGGTGCGGGTTTTAGGGGTGCGGGTTTTACGTTAGGGCCTTGTTACACAATGCAATTTTAACAAGCAATTTGTGGGCAAGTAACAGCGCTGCAGCCGAAAAGAAATTCTTCAAGTGCAATAAAGACATTTTTCTTCTTAAGACAATTTGGTGAAAATACAAAATTCCATGTTTTTCTATGTGGAATTTTGTTGGACCCGATTGCCTGAAAATTGTCCTGTGTGACATGGCCCTTAGAGTGAGAGTGCTTGTGTTCGGGTTAGAATGTGAGAGTAAGAGATAGAGAGACAGAGGTTTTAAGGGTGCGGGTTTTAAGGGTGCGGGTTTTAGGGGTGCGGGTTTTAGGGGTGCGGGTTTTAGGGGTGCGGGTTTTAGGGGTGCGGGTTTTAGGGGTGCGGGTTTTAGGGGTGCGGGTTTTAGGGGTGCGGGTTTTAGGGGTGCGGGTTTTAGGGGTGCGGGTTTTAGGGGTGCGGGTTTTAGGGGTGCGGGTTTTAGGGGTGCGGGTTTTAGGGGTGCGGGTTTTAGGGGTGCGGGTTTTAGGGGTGCGGGTTTTAGGGGTGCGGGTTTTAGGGGTGCGGGTTTTAGGGGTGCGGGTTTTAAGGGTGCGGGTTTTAAGGGTGCGGGTTTTAAGGGTGAGGGTTTTAAAAGTGCGGGTTTTAAAAGTGCGGGTTTTAAGAGTGCGGGTTTTAAGAGTGCGGGTTTTAAGAGTGCGGGTTTTAAGAGTGCGGGTTTTAAGAGTGCTAGAGTTAGGGCCTTGTTACACACTGCAATTTTAACAAGCAATTTGTGGGCAAGTAACAGCGCTGCAGCCGAAAAGAAATTCTTCAAGTGCAATAAAGACATTTTTCTTCTTAAGACAATTTTGTGAAAATAAATAATTCCATGTTTTTCTATGTGGAATTTGGTTGGACACGATTGCCTGAAAATTGTCCTGTGTGACATGGCCCTTAGAGTGAGAGTGCTTGTGTTCGGGTTAGAATGTGAGAGTAAGAGATAGAGAGACAGAGGTTTTAAGGGTGCGGGTTTTAGGGGTGCGGGTTTTAGGGGTGCGGGTTTTAGGGGTGCGGGTTTTAGGGGTGCGGGTTTTAGGGGTGCGGGTTTTAGGGGTGCGGGTTTTAGGGGTGCGGGTTTTAGGGGTGCGGGTTTTAGGGGTGCGGGTTTTAGGGGTGCGGGTTTTAGGGGTGCGGGTTTTAGGGTGCGGGTTTTAAGGGTGCGGGTTTTAAGGGTGCGGGTTTTAAGGGTGCGGGTTTTAAGGGTGCGGGTTTTAAGGGTGCGGGTTTTAAGGGTGAGGGTTTTAAAAGTGCGGGTTTTAAGAGTGCGGGTTTTAAGAGTGCGGGTTTTAAGAGTGCTAGAGTTAGGGCCTTGTTACACACTGCAATTTTAACAAGCAATTTGTGGGCAAGTAACAGCGCTGCAGCCGAAAAGAAATTCTTCAAGTGCAATAAAGACATTTTTCTTCTTAAGACAATTTTGTGAAAATACAAAATTCCATGTTTTTCTATGTGGAATTTGGTTGGACCCGATTGCCTGAAAATTGTCCTGTGTGACATGGCCCTGAGAGTGAGAGTGCTTGTGTTCGGGTTAGAATGTGAGAGTAAGAGATAGAGAGACAGAGGTTTTAAGGGTGCGGGTTTTAGGGGTGCGGGTTTTAGGGGTGCGGGTTTTAGGGGTGCGGGTTTTAGGGGTGCGGGTTTTAGGGGTGCGGGTTTTAGGGGTGCGGGTTTTAGGGGTGCGGGTTTTAGGGGTGCGGGTTTTAGGGGTGCGGGTTTTAGGGGTGCGGGTTTTAGGGTGCGGGTTTTAAGGGTGCGGGTTTGAAGGGTGCGGGTTTTAAGGGTGAGGGTTTTAAAAGTGCGGGTTTTAAGAGTGCGGGTTTTAAGAGTGCGGGTTTTAAGAGTGCGGGTTTTAAGAGTGCTAGAGTTAGGGCCTTGTTACACACTGCAATTTTAACAAGCAATTTGTGGGCAAGTAACAGCGCTGCAGCCGAAAAGAAATTCTTCAAGTGCAATAAAGACATTTTTCTTCTTTAGACAATTTTGTGAAAATAAAAAATTCCATGTTTTTCTATGTGGAATTTGGTTGGACCCGATTGCCTGAAAATTGTCCTGTGTGACATGGCCCTGAGAGTGAGAGTGCTTGTGTTCGGGTTAGAATGTGAGAGTAAGAGATAGAGAGACAGAGGTTTTAAGGGTGCGGGTTTTAAGGGTGCGGGTTTTAGGGGTGCGGGTTTTAGGGGTGCGGGTTTTAGGGGTGCGGGTTTTAGGGGTGCGGGTTTTAGGGGTGCGGGTTTTAGGGGTGCGGGTTTTAGGGGTGCGGGTTTTAGGGGTGCGGGTTTTAGGGGTGCGGGTTTTAGGGTGCGGGTTTTAAGGGTGCGGGTTTTAGGGTGCGGGTTTTAAGGGTGAGGGTTTTAAAAGTGCGGGTTTTAAGAGTGCGGGTTTTAAGAGTGCGGGTTTTAAGAGTGCGGGTTTTAAGAGTGCTAGAGTTAGGGCCTTGTTACACACTGCAATTTTAACAAGCAATTTGTGGGCAAGTAACAGCGCTGCAGCCGAAAAGAAATTCTTCAAGTGCAATAAAGACATTTTTCTTCTTTAGACAATTTTGTGAAAATAAAAAATTCCATGTTTTTCTATGTGGAATTTGGTTGGACCCGATTGCCTGAAAATTGTCCTGTGTGACATGGCCCTGAGAGTGAGAGTGCTTGTGTTCGGGTTAGAATGTGAGAGTAAGAGATAGAGAGACAGAGGTTTTAAGGGTGCGGGTTTTAAGGGTGCGGGTTTTAGGGGTGCGGGTTTTAGGGGTGCGGGTTTTAGGGGTGCGGGTTTTAGGGGTGCGGGTTTTAGGGGTGCGGGTTTTAGGGGTGCGGGTTTTAGGGGTGCGGGTTTTAGGGGTGCGGGTTTTAGGGGTGCGGGTTTTAGGGGTGCGGGTTTTAGGGGTGCGGGTTTTAGGGTGCGGGTTTTAAGGGTGCGGGTTTTAAGGGTGCGGGTTTTAAGGGTGCGGGTTTTAAGGGTGAGGGTTTTAAGGGTGAGGGTTTTAAAAGTGCGGGTTTTAAGAGTGCGGGTTTTAAGAGTGCGGGTTTTAAGGGTGCGGGTTTTAAGAGTGCTAGAGTTAGGGCCTTGTTACACACTGCAATTTTAACAAGCAATTTGTGGGCAAGTAACAGCGCTGCAGCCGAAAAGAAATTCTTCAAGTGCAATAAAGACATTTTTCTTCTTAAGACAATTTTGTGAAAATAAATAATTCCATGTTTTTCTATGTGGAATTTGGTTGGACCCGATTGCCTGAAAATTGTCCTGTGTGACATGGCCCTTAGAGTGAGAGTGCTTGTGTTCGGGTTAGAATGTGAGAGTAAGAGATAGAGAGACAGGGATAGATAGAGTGTTAGACTTACTCGTCTACAAAACACCATAGGTCTGTTGTGCTGATCTAAGCCCGCATCCTACAGCATGATTTCATATGCTCTCTATCTCACTAGGCCTTTCAGTTCTGTCCAGGATAATCTTGTATGGCCTCGAGGTCTTGAACAGCCAGGAGCCGGAGGTTTATCTCTCCTGGAGTTGATGGAAAAATAGAGTAAGCGAGTTAGGGGTGTTCAAATTAGTTGTTAAGAGTTAAGGGTTTGAGTGCAAGTGTTAGGGTTAACGTTCAAGTTAGAGTGCAGGTTTTAAGGGTGCGGGTTTTAAGGGTGCGGGTTTTAAGGGTGTGGGTTTTAAGGGTGAGGGTTTTAAGAGTGCGGGTTTTAAGAGTGCGGGTTTTAAGAGTGCGGGTTTTAAGAGTGCGGGTTTTAAGAGTGCTAGAGTTAGGGCCTTGTTACACACTGCAATTTTAATAAGCAATTTGTGGGCAAGTAACAGCGCTGCAGCCGAAAAGAAATTCTTCAAGTGCAATAAAGACATTTTTCTTCTTAAGACAATTTTGTGAAAATAGAAAATTCCATGTTTTTCTATGTGGAATTTGGTTGGACCCGATTGCCTGAAAATTGTCCTGTGTGACATGGCCCTTAGAGTGAGAGTGCTTGTGTTCGGGTTAGAATGTGAGAGTAAGAGATAGAGAGACAGAGGTTTTAAGGGTGCGGGTTTTAAGGGTGCGGGTTTTAGGGGTGCGGGTTTTAGGGGTGCGGGTTTTAGGGGTGCGGGTTTTAGGGGTGCGGGTTTTAGGGGTGCGGGTTTTAGGGGTGCGGGTTTTAGGGGTGCGGGTTTTAGGGGTGCGGGTTTTAGGGGTGCGGGTTTTAGGGGTGCGGGTTTTAGGGGTGCGGGTTTTAGGGGTGCGGGTTTTAGGGGTGCGGGTTTTAGGGTGCGGGTTTTAGGGGTGCGGGTTTTAAGGGTGCGGGTTTTAAGGGTGCGGGTTTTAAGGGTGCGGGTTTTAAGGGTGCGGGTTTTAAGAGTGCGGGTTTTAAGAGTGCGGGTTTTAAGAGTGCTAGAGTTAGGGCCTTGTTACACACTGCAATTTTAACAAGCAATTTGTGGGCAAGTAACAGCGCTGCAGCCGAAAAGAAATTCTTCAAGTGCAATAAAGACATTTTTCTTCTCAAGACAATTTTGTGAAAATAAATAATTCCATGTTTTTCTATGTGGAATTTGGTTGGACACGATTGCCTGAAAATTGTCCTGTGTGACATGGCCCTTAGAGTGAGAGTGCTTGTGTTCGGGTTAGAATGTGAGAGTAAGAGATAGAGAGACAGAGGTTTTAAGGGTGCGGGTTTTAGGGGTGCGGGTTTTAGGGGTGCGGGTTTTAGGGGTGCGGGTTTTAGGGGTGCGGGTTTTAGGGGTGCGGGTTTTAGGGGTGCGGGTTTTAGGGGTGCGGGTTTTAGGGGTGCAGGTTTTAGGGGTGCGGGTTTTAGGGGTGCGGGTTTTAGGGGTGCGGGTTTTAGGGGTGCGGGTTTTAGGGGTGCAGGTTTTAGGGGTGCGGGTTTTAGGGGTGCGGGTTTTAGGGGTGCGGGTTTTAGGGGTGCGGGTTTTAGGGGTGCGGGTTTTAGGGGTGCGGGTTTTAGGGGTGCGGGTTTTAGGGTGCGGGTTTTAAGGGTGCGGGTTTTAAGGGTGCGGGTTTTAAGGGTGAGGGTTTTAAAAGTGCGGGTTTTAAGAGTGCGGGTTTTAAGAGTGCGGGTTTTAAGAGTGCTAGAGTTAGGGCCTTGTTACACACTGCAATTTTAACAAGCAATTTGTGGGCAAGTAACAGCGCTGCAGCCGAAAAGAAATTCTTCAAGTGCAATAAAGACATTTTTCTTCTTAAGACAATTTTGTGAAAATAAATAATTCCATGTTTTTCTATGTGGAATTTGGTTGGACCCGATTGCCTGAAAATTGTCCTGTGTGACATGGCCCTGAGAGTGAGAGTGCTTGTGTTCGGGTTAGAATGTGAGAGTAAGAGATAGAGAGACAGAGGTTTTAAGGGTGCGGGTTTTAAGGGTGCGGGTTTTAGGGGTGCAGGTTTTAGGGGTGCGGGTTTTAGGGGTGCGGGTTTTAGGGGTGCTGGTTTTAGGGGTGCGGGTTTTAAGGGTGCGGGTTTTAGGGGTGCGGGTTTTAGGGGTGCGGGTTTTAGGGGTGCGGGTTTTACGTTAGGGCCTTGTTACACAATGCAATTTTAACAAGCAATTTGTGGGCAAGTAACAGCGCTGCAGCCGAAAAGAAATTCTTCAAGTGCAATAAAGACATTTTTCTTCTTAAGACAATTTGGTGAAAATACAAAATTCCATGTTTTTCTATGTGGAATTTTGTTGGACCCGATTGCCTGAAAATTGTCCTGTGTGACATGGCCCTTAGAGTGAGAGTGCTTGTGTTCGGGTTAGAATGTGAGAGTAAGAGATAGAGAGACAGAGGTTTTAAGGGTGCGGGTTTTAAGGGTGCGGGTTTTAGGGGTGCGGGTTTTAGGGGTGCGGGTTTTAGGGGTGCGGGTTTTAGGGGTGCGGGTTTTAGGGGTGCGGGTTTTAGGGGTGCGGGTTTTAGGGGTGCGGGTTTTAGGGGTGCGGGTTTTAAGTTAGGGCCTTGTTACACAATGCAATTTTAACAAGCAATTTGTGGGCAAGTAACGGCGCTGCAGCCGAAAAGAAATTCTTCAAGTGCAATAAAGACATTTTTCTTCTTAAGACAATTTTGTGAAAATAAAAAATTCCATGTTTTTCTATGTGGAATTTGGTTGGACCCGATTGCCTGAAAATTGTCCTGTGTGACATGGCCCTGAGAGTGAGAGTGCTTGTGTTCGGGTTAGAATGTGAGAGTAAGAGATAGAGAGACAGAGGTTTTAAGGGTGCGGGTTTTAAGGGTGCGGGTTTTAGGGGTGCAGGTTTTAGGGGTGCGGGTTTTAGGGGTGCGGGTTTTAGGGGTGCGGGTTTTAGGGGTGCGGGTTTTAGGGGTGCGGGTTTTAGGGGTGCGGGTTTTAGGGGTGCGGGTTTTAGGGGTGCGGGTTTTAAGGGTGCGGGTTTTAGGGGTGCGGGTTTTAAGGGTGCGGGTTTTAAGTTAGGGCCTTGTTACACAATGCAATTTTAACAAGCAATTTGTGGGCAAGTAACAGCGCTGCAGCCGAAAAGAAATTCTTCAAGTGCAATAAAGACATTTTTCTTCTTAAGACAATTTGGTGAAAATACAAAATTCCATGTTTTTCTATGTGGAATTTGGTTGGACCCGATTGCCTGAAAATTGTCCTGTGTGACATGGCCCTTAGAGTGAGAGTGCTTGTGTTCGGGTTAGAATGTGAGAGTAAGAGATAGAGAGACAGGGATAGATAGAGTGTTAGACTTACTCGTCTACAAAACACCATAGGTCTGTTGTGCTGATCTAAGCCCACATCCTACAGCATGATTTCATATGCTCTCTATCTCACTAGGCCTTTCAGTTCTGTCCAGGATAATCTTGTATGGCCTCGAGGTCTTGAACAGCCAGGAGCCGGAGGTTTATCTCTCCTGGAGTTGATGGAAAAATAGAGTAAGCGAGTTAGGGGTGTTCAAATTAGTTGTTAAGAGTTAAGAGTTTGAGTGCAAGTGTTAGGGTTAACGTTCAAGTTAGAGTGCAGGTTTTAAGGGTGCGGGTTTTAAGGGTGCGGGTTTTAAGGGTGCGGGTTTTAAGGGTGCGGGTTTTAAGGGTGCGGGTTTTAAGGGTGAGGGTTTTAAAAGTGCGGGTTTTAAGAGTGCGGGTTTTAAGAGTGCGGGTTTTAAGAGTGCGGGTTTTAAGAGTGCGGGTTTTAAGAGTGCGGGTTTTAAGAGTGCGGGTTTTAAGAGTGCTAGAGTTAGGGGTGCGGGTTTTAGGGGTGCGGGTTTTAGGGGTGCGGGTTTTAGGGGTGCGGGTTTTAGGGGTGCGGGTTTTAGGGGTGCGGGTTTTAAGTTAGGGCCTTGTTACACAATGCAATTTTAACAAGCAATTTGTGGGCAAGTAACAGCGCTGCAGCCGAAAAGAAATTCTTCAAGTGCAATAAAGACATTTTTCTTCTTAAGACAATTTTGTGAAGAAAAAAAAATTCCATGTTTTTCTATGTGGAATTTGGTTGGACCCGATTGCCTGAAAATTGTCCTGTGTGACATGGCCCTTAGAGTGAGAGTGCTTGTGTTCGGGTTAGAATGTGAGAGTAAGAGATAGAGAGACAGGGATAGATAGAGTGTTAGACTTACTCGTCTACAAAACACCATAGGTCTGTTGTGCTGATCTAAGCCCGCATCCTACAGCATGATTTCATATGCTCTCTATCTCACTAGGCCTTTCAGTTCTGTCCAGGATAATCTTGTATGGCCTCGAGGTCTTGAACAGCCAGGAGCCGGAGGTTTATCTCTCCTGGAGTTGATGGAAAAATAGAGTAAGCGAGTTAGGGGTGTTCAAATTAGTTGTTAAGAGTTAAGGGTTTGAGTGCAAGTGTTAGGGTTAACGTTCAAGTTAGAGTGCAGGTTTTAAGAGTGCAGGTTTTAAGGGTGCGGGTTTTAAGGGTGCGGGTTTTAAGGGTGCGGGTTTTAAGGGTGCGGGTTTTAAGGGTGAGGGTTTTAAAAGTGCGGGTTTTAAGAGTGCGGGTTTTAAGAGTGCGGGTTTTAAGAGTGCGGGTTTTAAGAGTGCTAGAGTTAGGGCCTTGTTACACACTGCAATTTTAACAAGCAATTTGTGGGCAAGTAACAGCGCTGCAGCCGAAAAGAAATTCTTCAAGTGCAATAAAGACATTTTTCTTCTTAAGACAATTTTGTGAAAATAAAAAATTCCATGTTTTTCTATGTGGAATTTGGTTGGACCCGATTGCCTGAAAATTGTCCTGTGTGACATGGCCCTTAGAGTGAGAGTGCTTGTGTTCGGGTTAGAATGTGAGAGTAAGAGATAGAGAGACAGAGGTTTTAAGGGTGCGGGTTTTAAGGGTGCGGGTTTTAAGGGTGCGGGTTTTAAGGGTGCGGGTTTTAGGGGTGCGGGTTTTAGGGGTGCGGGTTTTAGGGGTGCGGGTTTTAGGGGTGCGGGTTTTAGGGGTGCGGGTTTTAGGGGTGCGGGTTTTAGGGGTGCGGGTTTTAGGGGTGCGGGTTTTAGGGGTGCGGGTTTTAGGGGTGCGAGTTTTAGGGGTGCGGGTTTTAGGGGTGCGGGTTTTAGGGGTGCGGGTTTTAAGGGTGCGGGTTTTAAGGGTGCGGGTTTTAAGGGTGAGGGTTTTAAAAGTGCGGGTTTTAAGAGTGCGGGTTTTAAGAGTGCGGGTTTTAAGAGTGCTAGAGTTAGGGCCTTGTTACACACTGCAATTTTAACAAGCAATTTGTGGGCAAGTAACAGCGCTGCAGCCGAAAAGAAATTCTTCAAGTGCAATAAAGACATTTTTCTTCTTAAGACAATTTTGTGAAAATAAATAATTCCATGTTTTTCTATGTGGAATTTGGTTGGACCCGATTGCCTGAAAATTGTCCTGTGTGACATGGCCCTGAGAGTGAGAGTGCTTGTGTTCGGGTTAGAATGTGAGAGTAAGAGATAGAGAGACAGAGGTTTTAAGGGTGCGGGTTTTAAGGGTGCGGGTTTTAGGGGTGCAGGTTTTAGGGGTGCGGGTTTTAGGGGTGCGGGTATTAGGGGTGCGGGTTTTAGGGGTGCGGGTTTTAAGGGTGCGGGTTTTAGGGGTGCGGGTTTTAGGGGTGCAGGTTTTACGTTAGGGCCTTGTTACACAATGCAATTTTAACAAGCAATTTGTGGGCAAGTAACAGCGCTGCAGCCGAAAAGAAATTCTTCAAGTGCAATAAAGACATTTTTCTTCTTAAGACAATTTGGTGAAAATACAAAATTCCATGTTTTTCTATGTGGAATTTTGTTGGACCCGATTGCCTGAAAATTGTCCTGTGTGACATGGCCCTTAGAGTGAGAGTGCTTGTGTTCGGGTTAGAATGTGAGAGTAAGAGATAGAGAGACAGAGGTTTTAAGGGTGCGGGTTTTAAGGGTGCGGGTTTTAGGGGTGCGGGTTTTAGGGGTGCGGGTTTTAGGGGTGCGGGTTTTAGGGGTGCGGGTTTTAGGGGTGCGGGTTTTAGGGGTGCGGGTTTTAGGGGTGCGGGTTTTAGGGGTGCGGGTTTTAAGTTAGGGCCTTGTTACACAATGCAATTTTAACAAGCAATTTGTGGGCAAGTAACAGCGCTGCAGCCGAAAAGAAATTCTTCAAGTGCAATAAAGACATTTTTCTTCTTAAGACAATTTTGTGAAAATAAAAAATTCCATGTTTTTCTATGTGGAATTTGGTTGGACCCGATTGCCTGAAAATTGTCCTGTGTGACATGGCCCTTAGAGTGAGAGTGCTTGTGTTCGGGTTAGAATGTGAGAGTAAGAGATAGAGAGACAGAGGTTTTAAGGGTGCGGGTTTTAAGGGTGCGGGTTTTAGGGGTGCGGGTTTTAGGGGTGCGGGTTTTAGGGGTGCGGGTTTTAGGGGTGCGGGTTTTAGGGGTGCGGGTTTTAGGGGTGCGGGTTTTAGGGGTGCGGGTTTTAGGGGTGCGGGTTTTAGGGGTGCGGGTTTTAGGGGTGCGGGTTTTAGGGGTGCGGGTTTTAGGGGTGCGGGTTTTAGGGGTGCGGGTTTTAGGGGTGCGGGTTTTAGGGGTGCGGGTTTTAAGGGTGCGGGTTTTAAGGGTGCGGGTTTTAAGGGTGAGGGTTTTAAAAGTGCGGGTTTTAAGAGTGCGGGTTTTAAGAGTGCGGGTTTTAAGAGTGCTAGAGTTAGGGCCTTGTTACACACTGCAATTTTAACAAGCAATTTGTGGGCAAGTAACAGCGCTGCAGCCGAAAAGAAATTCTTCAAGTGCAATAAAGACATTTTTCTTCTTAAGACAATTTTGTGAAAATAAATAATTCCATGTTTTTCTATGTGGAATTTGGTTGGACCCGATTGCCTGAAAATTGTCCTGTGTGACATGGCCCTGAGAGTGAGAGTGCTTGTGTTCGGGTTAGAATGTGAGAGTAAGAGATAGAGAGACAGAGGTTTTAAGGGTGCGGGTTTTAGGGGTGCGGGTTTTAGGGGTGCGGGTTTTAGGGGTGCGGGTTTTAGGGGTGCGGGTTTTAGGGGTGCGGGTTTTAGGGGTGCGGGTTTTAGGGGTGCGGGTTTTAGGGGTGCGGGTTTTACGTTAGGGCCTTGTTACACAATGCAATTTTAACAAGCAATTTGTGGGCAAGTAACAGCGCTGCAGCCGAAAAGAAATTCTTCAAGTGCAATAAAGACATTTTTCTTCTTAAGACAATTTGGTGAAAATACAAAATTCCATGTTTTTCTATGTGGAATTTTGTTGGACCCGATTGCCTGAAAATTGTCCTGTGTGACATGGCCCTTAGAGTGAGAGTGCTTGTGTTCGGGTTAGAATGTGAGAGTAAGAGATAGAGAGACAGAGGTTTTAAGGGTGCGGGTTTTAAGGGTGCGGGTTTTAGGGGTGCGGGTTTTAGGGGTGCGGGTTTTAGGGGTGCGGGTTTTAGGGGTGCGGGTTTTAGGGGTGCGGGTTTTAGGGGTGCGGGTTTTAGGGGTGCGGGTTTTAGGGGTGCGGGTTTTAGGGGTGCGGGTTTTAGGGGTGCGGGTTTTAGGGGTGCGGGTTTTAGGGGTGCGGGTTTTAGGGGTGCGGGTTTTAGGGGTGCGGGTTTTAGGGGTGCGGGTTTTAGGGGTGCGGGTTTTAGGGGTGCGGGTTTTAGGGGTGCGGGTTTTAAGGGTGCGGGTTTTAAGGGTGCGGGTTTTAAGGGTGAGGGTTTTAAAAGTGCGGGTTTTAAAAGTGCGGGTTTTAAGAGTGCGGGTTTTAAGAGTGCGGGTTTTAAGAGTGCGGGTTTTAAGAGTGCGGGTTTTAAGAGTGCTAGAGTTAGGGCCTTGTTACACACTGCAATTTTAACAAGCAATTTGTGGGCAAGTAACAGCGCTGCAGCCGAAAAGAAATTCTTCAAGTGCAATAAAGACATTTTTCTTCTTAAGACAATTTTGTGAAAATAAATAATTCCATGTTTTTCTATGTGGAATTTGGTTGGACACGATTGCCTGAAAATTGTCCTGTGTGACATGGCCCTTAGAGTGAGAGTGCTTGTGTTCGGGTTAGAATGTGAGAGTAAGAGATAGAGAGACAGAGGTTTTAAGGGTGCGGGTTTTAGGGGTGCGGGTTTTAGGGGTGCGGGTTTTAGGGGTGCGGGTTTTAGGGGTGCGGGTTTTAGGGGTGCGGGTTTTAGGGGTGCGGGTTTTAGGGGTGCGGGTTTTAGGGTGCGGGTTTTAAGGGTGCGGGTTTTAAGGGTGCGGGTTTTAAGGGTGCGGGTTTTAAGGGTGCGGGTTTTAAGGGTGCGGGTTTTAAGGGTGAGGGTTTTAAAAGTGCGGGTTTTAAGAGTGCGGGTTTTAAGAGTGCGGGTTTTAAGAGTGCTAGAGTTAGGGCCTTGTTACACACTGCAATTTTAACAAGCAATTTGTGGGCAAGTAACAGCGCTGCAGCCGAAAAGAAATTCTTCAAGTGCAATAAAGACATTTTTCTTCTTAAGACAATTTTGTGAAAATACAAAATTCCATGTTTTTCTATGTGGAATTTGGTTGGACCCGATTGCCTGAAAATTGTCCTGTGTGACATGGCCCTGAGAGTGAGAGTGCTTGTGTTCGGGTTAGAATGTGAGAGTAAGAGATAGAGAGACAGAGGTTTTAAGGGTGCGGGTTTTAGGGGTGCGGGTTTTAGGGGTGCGGGTTTTAGGGGTGCGGGTTTTAGGGGTGCGGGTTTTAGGGGTGCGGGTTTTAGGGGTGCGGGTTTTAGGGGTGCGGGTTTTAGGGGTGCGGGTTTTAGGGGTGCGGGTTTTAGGGGTGCGGGTTTTAGGGTGCGGGTTTTAAGGGTGCGGGTTTGAAGGGTGCGGGTTTTAAGGGTGAGGGTTTTAAAAGTGCGGGTTTTAAGAGTGCGGGTTTTAAGAGTGCGGGTTTTAAGAGTGCGGGTTTTAAGAGTGCTAGAGTTAGGGCCTTGTTACACACTGCAATTTTAACAAGCAATTTGTGGGCAAGTAACAGCGCTGCAGCCGAAAAGAAATTCTTCAAGTGCAATAAAGACATTTTTCTTCTTTAGACAATTTTGTGAAAATAAAAAATTCCATGTTTTTCTATGTGGAATTTGGTTGGACCCGATTGCCTGAAAATTGTCCTGTGTGACATGGCCCTGAGAGTGAGAGTGCTTGTGTTCGGGTTAGAATGTGAGAGTAAGAGATAGAGAGACAGAGGTTTTAAGGGTGCGGGTTTTAAGGGTGCGGGTTTTAGGGGTGCGGGTTTTAGGGGTGCGGGTTTTAGGGGTGCGGGTTTTAGGGGTGCGGGTTTTAGGGGTGCGGGTTTTAGGGGTGCGGGTTTTAGGGGTGCGGGTTTTAGGGGTGCGGGTTTTAGGGGTGCGGGTTTTAGGGTGCGGGTTTTAAGGGTGCGGGTTTTAGGGTGCGGGTTTTAAGGGTGAGGGTTTTAAAAGTGCGGGTTTTAAGAGTGCGGGTTTTAAGAGTGCGGGTTTTAAGAGTGCGGGTTTTAAGAGTGCTAGAGTTAGGGCCTTGTTACACACTGCAATTTTAACAAGCAATTTGTGGGCAAGTAACAGCGCTGCAGCCGAAAAGAAATTCTTCAAGTGCAATAAAGACATTTTTCTTCTTTAGACAATTTTGTGAAAATAAAAAATTCCATGTTTTTCTATGTGGAATTTGGTTGGACCCGATTGCCTGAAAATTGTCCTGTGTGAAATTGTCCTGTGTGACATGGCCCTGAGAGTGAGAGTGCTTGTGTTCGGGTTAGAATGTGAGAGTAAGAGATAGAGAGACAGAGGTTTTAAGGGTGCGGGTTTTAAGGGTGCGGGTTTTAGGGGTGCGGGTTTTAGGGGTGCGGGTTTTAGGGGTGCGGGTTTTAGGGGTGCGGGTTTTAGGGGTGCGGGTTTTAGGGGTGCGGGTTTTAGGGGTGCGGGTTTTAGGGGTGCGGGTTTTAGGGGTGCGGGTTTTAGGGGTGCGGGTTTTAGGGGTGCGGGTTTTAGGGTGCGGGTTTTAAGGGTGCGGGTTTTAAGGGTGCGGGTTTTAAGGGTGCGGGTTTTAAGGGTGAGGGTTTTAAGGGTGAGGGTTTTAAAAGTGCGGGTTTTAAGAGTGCGGGTTTTAAGAGTGCGGGTTTTAAGGGTGCGGGTTTTAAGAGTGCTAGAGTTAGGGCCTTGTTACACACTGCAATTTTAACAAGCAATTTGTGGGCAAGTAACAGCGCTGCAGCCGAAAAGAAATTCTTCAAGTGCAATAAAGACATTTTTCTTCTTAAGACAATTTTGTGAAAATAAATAATTCCATGTTTTTCTATGTGGAATTTGGTTGGACCCGATTGCCTGAAAATTGTCCTGTGTGACATGGCCCTTAGAGTGAGAGTGCTTGTGTTCGGGTTAGAATGTGAGAGTAAGAGATAGAGAGACAGGGATAGATAGAGTGTTAGACTTACTCGTCTACAAAACACCATAGGTCTGTTGTGCTGATCTAAGCCCGCATCCTACAGCATGATTTCATATGCTCTCTATCTCACTAGGCCTTTCAGTTCTGTCCAGGATAATCTTGTATGGCCTCGAGGTCTTGAACAGCCAGGAGCCGGAGGTTTATCTCTCCTGGAGTTGATGGAAAAATAGAGTAAGCGAGTTAGGGGTGTTCAAATTAGTTGTTAAGAGTTAAGGGTTTGAGTGCAAGTGTTAGGGTTAACGTTCAAGTTAGAGTGCAGGTTTTAAGGGTGCGGGTTTTAAGGGTGCGGGTTTTAAGGGTGCGGGTTTTAAGGGTGAGGGTTTTAAGAGTGCGGGTTTTAAGAGTGCGGGTTTTAAGAGTGCGGGTTTTAAGAGTGCGGGTTTTAAGAGTGCTAGAGTTAGGGCCTTGTTACACACTGCAATTTTAATAAGCAATTTGTGGGCAAGTAACAGCGCTGCAGCCGAAAAGAAATTCTTCAAGTGCAATAAAGACATTTTTCTTCTTAAGACAATTTTGTGAAAATAGAAAATTCCATGTTTTTCTATGTGGAATTTGGTTGGACCCGATTGCCTGAAAATTGTCCTGTGTGACATGGCCCTTAGAGTGAGAGTGCTTGTGTTCGGGTTAGAATGTGAGAGTAAGAGATAGAGAGACAGAGGTTTTAAGGGTGCGGGTTTTAAGGGTGCGGGTTTTAGGGGTGCGGGTTTTAGGGGTGCGGGTTTTAGGGGTGCGGGTTTTAGGGGTGCGGGTTTTAGGGGTGCGGGTTTTAGGGGTGCGGGTTTTAGGGGTGCGGGTTTTAGGGGTGCGGGTTTTAGGGGTGCGGGTTTTAGGGGTGCGGGTTTTAGGGGTGCGGGTTTTAGGGGTGCGGGTTTTAGGGGTGCGGGTTTTAGGGTGCGGGTTTTAGGGGTGCGGGTTTTAAGGGTGCGGGTTTTAAGGGTGCGGGTTTTAAGGGTGCGGGTTTTAAGGGTGCGGGTTTTAAGAGTGCGGGTTTTAAGAGTGCGGGTTTTAAGAGTGCTAGAGTTAGGGCCTTGTTACACACTGCAATTTTAACAAGCAATTTGTGGGCAAGTAACAGCGCTGCAGCCGAAAAGAAATTCTTCAAGTGCAATAAAGACATTTTTCTTCTCAAGACAATTTTGTGAAAATAAATAATTCCATGTTTTTCTATGTGGAATTTGGTTGGACACGATTGCCTGAAAATTGTCCTGTGTGACATGGCCCTTAGAGTGAGAGTGCTTGTGTTCGGGTTAGAATGTGAGAGTAAGAGATAGAGAGACAGAGGTTTTAAGGGTGCGGGTTTTAGGGGTGCGGGTTTTAGGGGTGCGGGTTTTAGGGGTGCGGGTTTTAGGGGTGCGGGTTTTAGGGGTGCGGGTTTTAGGGGTGCGGGTTTTAGGGGTGCGGGTTTTAGGGTGCGGGTTTTAAGGGTGCGGGTTTTAAGGGTGCGGGTTTTAAGGGTGCGGGTTTTAAGGGTGAGGGTTTTAAAAGTGCGGGTTTTAAGAGTGCGGGTTTTAAGAGTGCGGGTTTTAAGAGTGCTAGAGTTAGGGCCTTGTTACACACTGCAATTTTAACAAGCAATTTGTGGGCAAGTAACAGCGCTGCAGCCGAAAAGAAATTCTTCAAGTGCAATAAAGACATTTTTCTTCTTAAGACAATTTTGTGAAAATAAATAATTCCATGTTTTTCTATGTGGAATTTGGTTGGACCCGATTGCCTGAAAATTGTCCTGTGTGACATGGCCCTTAGAGTGAGAGTGCTTGTGTTCGGGTTAGAATGTGAGAGTAAGAGATAGAGAGACAGAGGTTTTAAGGGTGCGGGTTTTAAGGGTGCGGGTTTTAGGGGTGCGGGTTTTAGGGGTGCGGGTTTTAGGGGTGCGGGTTTTAGGGGTGCGGGTTTTAGGGGTGCGGGTTTTAGGGGTGCGGGTTTTAGGGGTGCGGGTTTTAGGGGTGCGGGTTTTAGGGGTGCGGGTTTTAGGGGTGCGGGTTTTAGGGGTGCGGGTTTTAGGGGTGCGGGTTTTAGGGGTGCGGGTTTTAGGGGTGCGGGTTTTAGGGGTGCGGGTTTTAGGGGTGCGGGTTTTAAGGGTGCGGGTTTTAGGGGTGCGGGTTTTAGGGGTGCGGGTTTTAAGGGTGCGGGTTTTAAGGGTGCGGGTTTTAGGGGTGCGGGTTTTAAGGGTGCGGGTTTTAAGTTAGGGCCTTGTTACACAATGCAATTTTAACAAGCAATTTGTGGGCAAGTAACAGCGCTGCAGCCGAAAAGAAATTCTTCAAGTGCAATAAAGACATTTTTCTTCTTAAGACAATTTGGTGAAAATACAAAATTCCATGTTTTTCTATGTGGAATTTGGTTGGACCCGATTGCCTGAAAATTGTCCTGTGTGACATGGCCCTTAGAGTGAGAGTGCTTGTGTTCGGGTTAGAATGTGAGAGTAAGAGATAGAGAGACAGAGGTTTTAAGGGTGCGGGTTTTAGGGGTGCAGGTTTTAGGGGTGCGGGTTTTAGGGGTGCGGGTTTTAGGGGTGCGGGTTTTAGGGGTGCGGGTTTTAGGGGTGCGGGTTTTAAGTTAGGGCCTTGTTACACAATGCAATTTTAACAAGCAATTTGTGGGCAAATAACAGCGCTGCAGCCGAAAAGAAATTCTTCAAGTGCAATAAAGACATTTTTCTTCTCAAGACAATTTTGTGAAAATAAATAATTCCATGTTTTTCTATGTGGAATTTGGTTGGACACGATTGCCTGAAAATTGTCCTGTGTGACATGGCCCTTAGAGTGAGAGTGCTTGTGTTCGGGTTAGAATGTGAGAGTAAGAGATAGAGAGACAGAGGTTTTAAGGGTGCGGGTTTTAGGGGTGCGGGTTTTAGGGGTGCGGGTTTTAGGGGTGCGGGTTTTAGGGGTGCGGGTTTTAGGGGTGCGGGTTTTAGGGGTGCGGGTTTTAGGGTGCGGGTTTTAAGGGTGCGGGTTTTAAGGGTGCGGGTTTTAAGGGTGCGGGTTTTAAGGGTGAGGGTTTTAAAAGTGCGGGTTTTAAGAGTGCGGGTTTTAAGAGTGCGGGTTTTAAGAGTGCTAGAGTTAGGGCCTTGTTACACACTGCAATTTTAACAAGCAATTTGTGGGCAAGTAACAGCGCTGCAGCCGAAAAGAAATTCTTCAAGTGCAATAAAGACATTTTTCTTCTTAAGACAATTTTGTGAAAATAAATAATTCCATGTTTTTCTATGTGGAATTTGGTTGGACCCGATTGCCTGAAAATTGTCCTGTGTGACATGGCCCTTAGAGTGAGAGTGCTTGTGTTCGGGTTAGAATGTGAGAGTAAGAGATAGAGAGACAGGGATAGATAGAGTGTTAGACTTAATCGTCTACAAAACACCATAGGTCTGTTGTGCTGATCTAAGCCCGCATCCTACAGCATGATTTCATATGCTCTCTATCTCACTAGGCCTTTCAGTTCTGTCCAGGATAATCTTGTATGGCCTCGAGGTCTTGAACAGCCAGGAGCCGGAGGTTTATCTCTCCTGGAGTTGATGGAAAAATAGAGTAAGCGAGTTAGGGGTGTTCAAATTAGTTGTTAAGAGTTAAGGGTTTGAGTGCAAGTGTTAGGGTTAACGTTCAAGTTAGAGCGCAGGTTTTAAGGGTGCGGGTTTTAAGGGTGCGGGTTTTAAGGGTGCGGGTTTTAAGGGTGCGGGTTTTAAGGGTGAGGGTTTTAAAAGTGCGGGTTTTAAGAGTGCGGGTTTTAAGAGTGCTAGAGTTAGGGCCTTGTTACACACTGCAATTTTAACAAGCAATTTGTGGGCAAGTAACAGCGCTGCAGCCGAAAAGAAATTCTTCAAGTGCAATAAAGACATTTTTCTTCTTAAGACAATTTTGTGAAAATAAAAAATTCCATGTTTTTCTATGTGGAATTTGGTTGGACCCGATTGCCTGAAAATTGTCCTGTGTGACATGGCCCTTAGAGTGAGAGTGCTTGTGTTCGGGTTAGAATGTGAGAGTAAGAGATAGAGAGACAGAGGTTTTAAGGGTGCGGGTTTTAAGGGTGCGGGTTTTAGGGGTGCGGGTTTTAGGGGTGCGGGTTTTAGGGGTGCGGGTTTTAGGGGTGCGGGTTTTAGGGGTGCGGGTTTTAGGGGTGCGGGTTTTAGGGGTGCGGGTTTTAGGGGTGCGGGTTTTAGGGGTGCGGGTTTTAGGGGTGCGGGTTTTAGGGGTGCGGGTTTTAAGGGTGCGGGTTTTAGGGGTGAGGGTTTTAGGGGTGCGGGTTTTAGGGGTGCGGGTTTTAGGGGTGCGGGTTTTAGGGGTGCGGGTTTTAGGGGTGCGGGTTTTAGGGTGCGGGTTTTAAGGGTGCGGGTTTTAAGGGTGCGGGTTTTAAGGGTGCGGGTTTTAAGGGTGCGGGTTTTAAGGGTGAGGGTTTTAAAAGTGCGGGTTTTAAGAGTGCGGGTTTTAAGAGTGCGGGTTTTAAGAGTGCTAGAGTTAGGGCCTTGTTACACACTGCAATTTTAACAAGCAATTTGTGGGCAAGTAACAGCGCTGCAGCCGAAAAGAAATTCTTCAAGTGCAATAAAGACATTTTTCTTCTTAAGACAATTTTGTGAAAATAAAAAATTCCATGTTTTTCTATGTGGAATTTGGTTGGACCCGATTGCCTGAAAATTGTCCTGTGTGACATGGCCCTGAGAGTGAGAGTGCTTGTGTTCGGGTTAGAATGTGAGAGTAAGAGATAGAGAGACAGAGGTTTTAAGGGTGCGGGTTTTAAGGGTGCGGGTTTTAGGGGTGCGGGTTTTAGGGGTGCGGGTTTTAGGGGTGCGGGTTTTAGGGGTGCGGGTTTTAGGGGTGCGGGTTTTAGGGGTGCGGGTTTTAGGGGTGCGGGTTTTAGGGGTGCGGGTTTTAGGGGTGCGGGTTTTAGGGGTGCGGGTTTTAGGGGTGCGGGTTTTAGGGGTGCGGGTTTTAGGGGTGCGGGTTTTAGGGGTGCGGGTTTTAGGGGTGCGGGTTTTAGGGGTGCGGGTTTTAGGGGTGCGGGTTTTAGGGGTGCGGGTTTTAGGGGTGCGGGTTTTAGGGTGCGGGTTTTAAGGGTGCGGGTTTTAAGGGTGCGGGTTTTAAGGGTGAGGGTTTTAAAAGTGCGGGTTTTAAGAGTGCGGGTTTTAAGAGTGCGGGTTTTAAGAGTGCGGGTTTTAAGAGTGCTAGAGTTAGGGCCTTGTTACACACTGCAATTTTAACAAGCAATTTGTGGGCAAGTAACAGCGCTGCAGCCGAAAAGAAATTCTTCAAGTGCAATAAAGACATTTTTCTTCTTAAGACAATTTTGTGAAAATAAATAATTCCATGTTTTTCTATGTGGAATTTGGTTGGACACGATTGCCTGAAAATTGTCCTGTGTGACATGGCCCTTAGAGTGAGAGTGCTTGTGTTCGGGTTAGAATGTGAGAGTAAGAGATAGAGAGACAGAGGTTTTAAGGGTGCGGGTTTTAGGGGTGCGGGTTTTAGGGGTGCGGGTTTTAGGGGTGCGGGTTTTAGGGGTGCGGGTTTTAGGGGTGCGGGTTTTAGGGGTGCGGGTTTTAGGGGTGCGGGTTTTAAGGGTGCGGGTTTTAGGGGTGCGGGTTTTAGGGGTGCGGGTTTTAGGGGTGCGGGTTTTAAGGGTGTGGGTTTTAAGGGTGCGGGTTTTAAGGGTGCGGGTTTTAAGGGTGCGGGTTTTAAGGGTGCGGGTTTTAAGTTAGGGCCTTGTTACACAATGCAATTTTAACAAGCAATTTGTGGGCAAGTAACAGCGCTGCTGCCGAAAAGAAATTCTTCAAGTGCAATAAAGACATTTTTCTTCTTAAGACAATTTGGTGAAAATACAAAATTCCATGTTTTTCTATGTGGAATTTGGTTGGACCCGATTGCCTGAAAATTGTCCTGTGTGACATGGCCCTTAGAGTGAGAGTGCTTGTGTTCGGGTTAGAATGTGAGAGTAAGAGATAGAGAGACAGGGATAGATAGAGTGTTAGACTTACTCGTCTACAAAACACCATAGGTCTGTTGTGCTGATCTAAGCCCACATCCTACAGCATGATTTCATATGCTCTCTATCTCACTAGGCCTTTCAGTTCTGTCCAGGATAATCTTGTATGGCCTCGAGGTCTTGAACAGCCAGGAGCCGGAGGTTTATCTCTCCTGGAGTTGATGGAAAAATAGAGTAAGCGAGTTAGGGGTGTTCAAATTAGTTGTTAAGAGTTAAGGGTTTGAGTGCAAGTGTTAGGGTTAACGTTCAAGTTAGAGTGCAGGTTTTAAGGGTGCGGGTTTTAAGGGTGCGGGATTTAAGGGTGCGGGTTTTAAGGGTGCGGGTTTTAAGGGTGCGGGTTTTAAGGGTGCGGGTTTTAAGGGTGCGGGTTTTAAGGGTGCGGGTTTTAAGGGTGCGGGTTTTAAGGGTGCGGGTTTTAAGGGTGCGGGTTTTAAGGGTGCGGGTTTTTAAGGGTGCGGGTACTTTTGTTTATACATGTATGTGGCTTCAAAAACTGCCCCTTTAAGATGACGTCACGTGACATGTAATGACATCATGATAGTGTCATGTCAATTTTCAGCTATAAACCTACTGGGCTACCTAGATATTACTTATCAACTTAATCGAACTTGTACTTTTGTTTATATGTGGCTTCAAAAACTGCCCCTTTAAGATGACGTCACGTGACATGTAATGACATCATGATAGTGTCATGTCAATTTTCATCTATAAACCTGCTGGCCTACCTAGATATTACATTTCAACATAATCGAGCTTGTACTTTTGTAGATATATGGCTTCAAAAACTGCCCCTTTAAGATGACGTCACGTGACATGTGATGACGTCATCATGAGGTAAAAGTTCGGCACACATTGTGAGCAGTTAGTCTAAGTGTCTGCCAAGTTTAAAAGTACCCAAAGTGCCGGTAAGAAAGAAAACGTTTACAAATGCTATGGGCAAAAGTCTAGCGACTTGAAAAGACTACAAATCAGCCTTTTTATAAACAGCATGCACATTCAAGCCATGCTTATCTGCCCTTCCCATAACTCCTTTGTGTTATATTGAATTTAGTCTAAATTTTGAAATGGCTGTCATTTCTTACTTGAGTGAGCCACAATCATGAAATGGCTGTCATTTCTTACTTGAGTGAGCCACAATCATGAAATTTTGGAATTAGGTACAGACAAAATCCATGTATACATTTTTGTAATCGGATTGACCCTTACATGCGTTAAAAAAAAAACCACATTTTTGATGACGTCATCATGACGTCACACAATTTTCGCCTTTCAGGGCATATCTTTAAAACACCAAAGCTATAACAAAAAGAATTTTTAAAATATCTTGTTTTGTTCGCTAGATATATTGAACAGAATGTTACGATTTTAAAAATTTCAAAAATTCATAAAAAATCATGTGATGACGTCATCATGATGTAAAAGTTCGGCACACATTCTGAGCATTTGGTTTAAGTGTCTGTTAAGTTTAAAGGCAATCGGTTGCTTTAAACATAGAGGAAGGATATAGTAGCCAAAGTGCCGGTAAGAAAGAAAACGTGTACAAATGCTATGGGCAAAAGTCTGAAAAAAGAAAGAAAACAAACAAACAAACTTCCGAAACAGCCAGTAATTGTATACCTCGCAAAAGTTAAGCTGTCAATCACAAAGGTTTCAGGGCTAGGGGTGCAGGATATTTTATTTCAGACATCCTTTTTATTTCAGGGCGAATGAATACTGACATTGTAATAAGTACTGATTTTTTTTAAACATACATGTAGCATGGCAGAACAGGTGAGCAATAATATTCCAAGCAAAGGATACAATAATCCATCCTTACGTTTAATTCAGCCACAGGAGGGTAAACATTATTTTCCTTGCTCGACGTTAAAAACGGCAATCGATGAATTTATTTAATCAGCTACATGTATGTTTCCCATTGTGTTATATTTGTTCTGCTTGCTCTAATTTTTCTGGTGATTTTCACGCCAAGATTGCGTTAAGCCCGCCCACTAGACTATCGACGGGTACCAGCGAATTGTGTAGATATCAACAGTCAATCTGCGTGAACTAGCTGATTTATTTAGAGCTTGAGGCACGAACCACGTGCGAGCAGCCCCAAGTGCAGAAAAGCATTGAAGCATTTCTCAATGAATGGTTGAAATGGATACGCCCACTAATCGGCATAATTTGGTCTAATCACCGAGCCACCAAGTCTGCCAAGTTGTCAATTATCTTATGCACCTATCAATTGCTTCCCCCACCCCTCTCCTGGGGCTGCCCCACCCAAGATGTGGGGATTGTCACTTTTGAAGTGACCAAATCCCCACCCCTGGAGCAACATTTTAGTGACAATCCCTGACATACATGGGTGGGGCACCCCCACCTCATGGTTTTGAACTTCTTCTGATGTGGAAACAATGGCAAAATGAGTGACCAAAATCCCCACCCTGGGGCTTGAAAAATGTTACCAAAACCCCACATAAGACCTGGGGAAGCCCGGGGGAGGGGTGGGGAACACATTATTTACACAATAAATAAAAAGTTCGAAAGGATGATGTCACTTCGACTTCAACCTCGCTTACAAGGAAATTAATTTTAGCGAATTTGCTGGTGAAAAGAAAGTATCACCGAGAAGGGAAAATAGGGGTTCCGAAAAAAATAGCCGATTTTAAAAATGATATCGGCAATATCTCGATTTTTCGATTTTAAAAGCATGTAGCCGATTTCAATTTTTGGGAGGCGAATATCGCATCATCGCGATTTTATCGTATCGCCCAGCACTAACGTCTGCCTTCATCAAACATGTGCGGCTTCATCACCCGATGAATTAGGCCTAAGATTTGTCTTTCTTGCATGCTTGTCAATGACATGTTTGTTTCAATTTCTAAAGAAGCCTGTTAAATGTCCAAACAATTGCACATCTCATCTGCTTGCCAATCACATAAGATTTTGTCAGAAACGATCAAAATTATAGGCCTGTATTTCTGTAACGTGATTGTATACTGTTGGGTAAACTGCTGCAATAAAATCACCATGATGGCATGACATTTTCTTGAGACAGAGGGCCAGGGGGCACCTCTGTAAATGTTTTTCCTGTGAAATAAAATACAATTTGAAGGAAATACTATTTTAAATTGTCACTTTTTTTTGTAGCTTTACATAGGTACACCAGTGTCTGAAAAGTGCTTAAGTGCACTGCATGCACTGTGAATGTTGTGAAATTCAAATTAGGCCGAAAAGTAAAAACTTTATTGAAGAATACAAAGTAAAAACCAACAACAATGCTAGAGAGTACACTCCAAGACCATTCCTGTCAAACTAAACACAGCTCTATGGTCATACCCCATCTGAACCCCCCCAGTTTTAGATCAACATACAAAGATGATTTACATGCCTTTACAAATGTATTTACAAGTCTGGTCTTGGTCTTGGTCTTGGTCTCGGACTGTCGGTCTCGGTCTCGGACTTCCTGGTCTTGACTACAACACTGACACCATGTCATGACAGCGTTCTACTCACCAGGGTCATCTGGTATTAATCACCAATGTCATTTCCTTGGTCAAATTAACCGCTGGCGAATTGTGAAAAAACATCACACAACTTCGTCGAACTATCTGCCACTGTTCTAGCGTACCACGGCTTAACAACCTTCTTCGCCGTACGAATGCTAACGCACACAAATATAGCCACATTCGTGTGTTTCAGCAAATAAAAGCAACAAATTCGTCACACGAAAATCAGCTTTTCAGGAATGGTGGGGTTGGCGTGAAACAGCTGGGTGGTTCCAAAACTACTTCGGCTGACATGCCATAAAAACGAAGTATGGGTACCAAATTGCACAAAAAGCTTCATGTAGGCGCAATTTCAGTCGTTTTGTATATATGTGACCCGCTCTGAAAAAAGGTATATTATGTCGCAAAATATGAACATTGAGTTTTAAGTATGTTTGGAAAGCCTGCAATGTAAGCTTTCATTTGGTACATGATAGAGCTCCAAAGCCCTTTCCGTTCTGGAGATATCACACTTTTGCATATGAATTAGTTCTATGGGGTTCAAATTGCACAACAGCGAAAACAGGCTGTGAAATATGTAGTTCTAATACAATGCAATGGAACAATGCACTCTAAAAAGGTTATTTTTTCACTTTATTCACTGAAATCAACATTGTTGTGCACCAAACCTGAAACTTTAGATATTTAAGATATCATGAAAGACAAAAAACAAAAAAATGAATTTTTATGAAAAATGTCACCCTCTTGGGTTGAAAGGGCCATTACACGTACATGCATAGCGCGACTTATATCACCTTTTTCTGGAGCGGGTCACATATATGTATATAATGCTGCTACCGTAGCTGAAGCACACCAAATTTTGTTAAGCGACTGTGTATTATACTACGAAAAGCGCCGAGCTCATACTCAATTAGACTTTAAGCACAGTCATGCAATATCACTCAGTATACCACGAACATTTGTATTGCTAACGTGGAAAAAGAGTCTAGACGTCGGGCTCATATACATGTACTCAATTGATAGACTCTACGCATAGTCATGCGATGTCAGTATAGTATACCATATAGTATATTGTATTGCGAACGTGGAAAAGGAGTCTAGACCAATTTTTACGGCAAAATAAACCAAGAAACTTAGTTTTTGTTTCGAATATTTTCACGATTTTTTTCTTTTTTTTAGGTGTTTGGGCCTTTTTCTAGTGAGTGAATGCAAAAAAAAAAATAAAACAGTTCACCAATCTTAAGATCGGACATACATGTAGGCCAAAGTTTTTGAAGATCATTATTCGGTGTCATACACTTTACGTCTTGTCATTTCCAAAGCCTAAAAAAAAACCCAAAATAAACTAAATTATACAAGTTAATTCGCCAAGTTCACAAGAATTGCCCCCCCCCCCCAAAAAAAAGGAAAGAAAAGTTTATATTAATGATAGTTGTTCAAAAATCTATCGGGTTATATCACTGGGAAATCATAGGCCTACATGTACATGTACATGTACTTCCAATGTGGGAAGTAGGCCTACATGTACATGCGGATCAATTTTTTTAACGAGCCCAAACATGCGTCATGATTTCTCATGAACTTAATTTTAAAAAGGAGTTCGTATATATCCAACAAAACCTATCGCGCGGTACAAGTTGTCTTAACTCGTACCCCGGACAACTCGCGCCCCGGACAACTCGCACAACTCGTACCTTCGCCAACTCGTACCTTCGCCAACTCGTACCTTCGCCAACTCGTACCTTCGCCAACTCGTACCTTCGCCAACTCGTACCTTCGCCAACTCGTACCTTCGCCAACTCGTACCTTCGCCAACTCGTACCTTCGCCAACTCGTACCTCTAATTAAGACAACTCGTACCGCGCGATAGGTTTTGTTGGATATATACAAATTCCTTTTTAAAATTAAGTTGATGAGAAATCATGACGCATGTTTGGGCTCGTTAAAAAAATTGATCCGCATGTACATGTACATGTAGGCCTACTTCCCACATTGGAAGTACATGTACATGTAGGCCTATGATTTCCCAGCGATATAACCCGATAGATTTTTGAACAACTATCATTATTATAAACTTTTCTTTCATTTTTTTTTGGGGGTGGCCATTCTTGAGAACTTGGTGAATTAACTTGTATTTGATATAATTTTGTTTATTTTGGGGTTTTTTTTAGGATTCGGAAATGAGAAAGAGGACCTCTGGGCAAGACGTAAAGTGTATGACACCGAATGATGATATTCAAAAACTTAGGCCTACATGTATGTCCGATCTTAAGAATGGGGACCTGTTTTAGTTGTTTTTTTGCGTTCACTCATTGGCAAAGTACATGTAGTTTGGGTCACTTGGTTAAATCATTGGATGTTGTATAGCAGACGGCCAAGATGTAAAGTGTATAAGATCTTAAAAACTTATGTCTGATCTTAAGAATGGAGGCCCATTTTTTGGGGGCGTTAACTACCTTCTATTTATTATCTCTTATTATCTCTTATTTCTTTTCTTTTTTTGGGGGGTGGGAGTGGGGATCTTGTTTTCTTTATTTAAAACAGCGAATGATTCAATGCAACTAGTTTAATTATTTGTTTATATCTTGATTACCAGTTATTTTTTAGCAAAACGTATAATTTATGGAGTTTTGAAGGATCCAAACTAACTCATTATTTAACCAATCATCTCTCATAATTATTGTGGTGGCGTGGCATCCATTTGATTTGAAGTTGGAAGTACGGTGAGATCATAGTAAATTAAGTCCTATTCACGAATTTGACAAAGCAAGAATGTGCCACGCTAAATGCGTACATTACCAGTAACGTGCGGCAAGTTCAAAGGCGGATGTCTCAATACTTGGGGCCTATATTTTGTAGGCCTGTGCATTCAAATAATCACACACCATCAAATAAATTACTCCAAGCAAATACCTGTAATACTGAGAGCACTGACCATTTCCGCTGCCCCAGTATCTGAACAACATTCACTTTCTCAATATCAATATTCCCGCCCGCTCTTTGATCATACCGCGGAGTTCCGTCGCAGTGTAAAAACCGCAGCTCACATTCCATTGAAAGAGTAAAGCCCGGTTCATACTTCATGCGAATGCAAAGCGAATTTATGACGTCAACGCCAATCATTCGCGCTGCGAATTCGCAAAAGTTGAACACATTTCAACTTGTGCGAAGCTTCGCTGCGAATGTTTCATGACGCCAAATTCGCTTCACATTCGCATGAAGTATGAACCGGGCTTAACAAGATAGCCAAGATAAGATATAAACAGCATATTGGTCGGCCACATTATTGACAATTTCCATTAACTGCATTTTGGTTGACGCATTGTTTTCAAAACACCGCCAGACCGTTCGGATCTTTTGGGTCGAAACAGAGTTGGAAATGGATCAATTTGTCTTTATTTATTTACTTATTTTTGGTCTGAAATTTTACTTTGAATTTTTCACCTTAAGTTTTGGGTACCCGAACCGGAAAAATGGATCCGGGTATTGAAGCCGGCATTCGGGTACCCGGATACCCGGAACAGGCCTAATAGTTTGGCTATGACACCACAAGTCCACCCTGTACATGTACTTTAGTGTGGACTTTCCTTTGTTTTCATGTAGTTTAGAAAAATGGAGACAAAAGCTGAATGTTTTTTTACCGTGATCCCCTGAGGCTTAAATGTAGTGTACACGATTGGTAATCCTCCAATTTCTTTTTACTGAATTATTACGATATACCTTAGTAGACTTAAGTTAATAGTAGTCTCAATCATCCTGTGAAATGATGGCACCAGGTGTGCTGTCGTTGTCAAGCAAAGTGGAAATGAATATTCGTTTTCCAACGATTTCCAGCTGGAAATCGTTGGAAAACTGCCCTGTAGCCGTTACTCATGGCGCGCCCCGGACATGATGACGCCATGGCATATCCGGGGCGCGTCACAAGCCCAGATAGCCATGCGCGCCTTGAATAAAGGCTACCATCCGCCCGACGGTTGAAAACGAGCGTAGTTTTTCTCTCGTTTTTTTCGCTATCTAACAACGCAAAACTTTGAACATGTCAGTGGAATGATATTTCCTATAAAAAAATAACCCCCAAATCCGCCCATTTCTGAAAACTGCAACAATGACCAATCATGTACACTGCCTTTAAGTGTTCCACTTCATTTTGCGACAGATAACACTAACCCAAAAATGCCCCTGAAGCCCTTTTTCATAGAGGGGGAAACCTGATGTGGACATGTGCAAGTCCACATAAAGTTTATCTCCTGCTTCGTGTGGACCTCTTTTTTTTGGCGATTGTGTAGTGTAGGGCCCCTCTTTAGTTTTGATGAAATTAGATGCAAGGGTATTTTTTCTCATTCCAAAATGACTTTTTCTACCTAAAGCAGACTTCTCTCAATTCTATTGACATCGTTTTTTGTAATTTTGAACAGTTTATTTCAGTAGAAAATGCAATTTTCATACGCGCTTTACGGCAGTTGCTATGCGAATGAATGCGGTTTTGCGTGTTTACTGTGCGTCGCGGTGATCGCCATCTTTATTTTCGCATTGCGTTTTGTCGTCCTCATCTCCGATTTACCACAAAATTTCCCTCAAAACTAAAACCCTGCCCTTTATCTACGGCATATGTACCGGTTGGTTTGTAATGTCGCTAACTAGTTTGGTAATTCCAATAAATTATTGATTTAAATCACTGGAAAAAAATCAAAAAAATCACTAATAAAAATCATGTTTTTTTTTTTTTTGTAAAAACAATTTCTGTTATTTAAACCTGACTTTCATTAACTTTAAATCGCTTATACTCACTCTAAAGGGATGTATAAGACCAGTTTCCTGAAACAGTGTACTACATTTATCTTGGGTACAATGCATATGATTCTGAAGTACATGTACATTGTGTGTGTAATGTACTACCTGATACAGTATTCATCTCTTGGTATGTACATAAGTTTAAATAACTTGATGCATGTAATGCGCCTATCAATTGATAACCCCCGACCTGATCTGACCCGCCTGCCCCCACCCCACCCCAAACCCGACCCCCCCCCACCCCCACCCCCCCTTTCCCAAACAAAACAAAACTAACAGCTATTAAGTAATAAACTGATCAGACGAAAAGCATTTGGGTTACGGTCATTTATTAAGTGTGGCGCACGGTAGTGCTGGGCGATACGACGATAAAATCGCGATGATGCGATATTCGCCGCCCAAAAATCGAAATCGGCTACATGTTTTTTTAAACCGAAAAATTGAGATATCGCCAATTTTTTTCGGAATCCCTATTTTCCCTTAAAAATCAGTGATACTTCTTGTTACCAGCAAATTCGCTAATATTAATTTCCTTGTAAGCGAGGTTCAAGTCGAAGTGACATCATCCTTTCAAACTTTTTATTTATAGTGTAAATAATGCGCCTATTAATTGCTTAATTGCAATTCGTTCGGTTTAAAGTCTAAATTTATAATAATGGACAACTTGAGCTGTCAGTAAATCTGCGATAAGATGCAAAATCTATTAAAACGTTCTAAATGTCTAAACAATCAGCGTACTCCGCACTTCATTGTAATATTTAGTTTCATTCACATGCAAATTAGCCAGCCCAGCTTTGGCCATTTGAAGCACGATATGTGGGAAAGAGACCCCCCCCCCTTCATTGTGTTCCTGGAATCTCAGGAATTCTTTTAAGAAATCTAGAGAGGTATGTTAGGTAACAATAGTCTGTGTGTATAGGGTAATGGCTCTGGCTGGTGGCGGTAACAAAGAAAAGGCTTTGATCCAGACATCCCCAGACTAAGCTAGGCCTTTTCACACTAGACAAAATCTCGGGGGCGGCCCCGGAAACGCTCATGCCTAACCCCGGGGCGAGCTCGCCCTGGGGTTGGCTGAGGTAGGTTTGCGCGAAACGAGTGTGAAACGACGCGGGGTTGAACTCGGGGTGAAAACACGGGGGCGAGTTCTCCCCGGGGTTCGGCGCTCTAATGTGAAAAGGCCTTTAGACTACGCTGTTTCTCAATATTGATGGCTGGCCTAAGAACGGCCTCAAACAATGACTGGCGACAAACACGTCCGCCGATTATGTAGTTATGAACAAACTTTTGCAACATTTCAATCATGCTGAAATTTGTTGAAGATTTTATCGCCATATCGGCGATATCGCGAGGTAAAAAAATCGACTACGAAAAAAAATCAATATCGTCAGCCCTAGCGCACGGTCATCTTTTTAAAAAATACATGTCCGCAGTTCACTTTTAACAATGTAGGGCCTACCACACAAATGAATTTCCTGTGTTCCTTTTCCAGCAAAATCTAAAATAGCAAAAGTACAATTATTATTGAACTTGATAAATTGAATGAATTTGTTCATTCCTTTTCCAGCAACGTCTAAAATAAAGTCGTCAAAGAGTACAATTAATTAGGCCTAACCAGCTAACGTTAGGATCAAAGCACATCAATCAGTTTACGGCCCGGACCATTTCAGACCCTGATTGACTATGAATATGACTATAGCCGTATAGGTACGACTTGACTTCTGTGTAAAGGTAGGAGTTGTCTTGAAGTTGAATGAAGGTACGAGTTGGCCAAGGTACGAGTTGGCCAAGGTACGAGTTGCCCTACCCCTAGAACTATGGGGTTCCGACAGGAACCCCATAGAAAGACGCCGATTTTTCCCATAGGCTAGTACAGCAAGAATAAGAAAGTCATTCCCATGCAATCACGTTTCTACATTGTACACGAGAATTACTGCACGGTTTTCCCCAAAAATCATAATATGCCTCATTTACATCCTCACCTTGCTTGCGCCAAGTCAATTTTCGCCTGAAACGGTTCCAATTTGCGGGAAAAAAAATGACAAAAATCTTCAGTCGTTCCGAAGCAATCACACACACAAACCATCGAGGAAGCCGCACACACGAAGCTCCTATTTGGTATCCCGGCATGCATCCTGCCGGGTCATGTGCGGGGGGCCGTTGGTCGGTCAAGTCATGATTATTCATCGAAAATTTGAAGCGCGGTACGACAGGCAATGCATGCAGACGGTATATAACGGACACGCGGCAGTTGCCTGCAAGGTGAGGATGTAAATGTGGCCGAGTGGGATTTTGGGGGAAAACCGTTCAGCGGTTTTCGTGTGCACATGTCAAACGTGGGTGCATGGGAATGACTTTCTTATTCTTGATGTAGGCCTACTACAACTAGCCTATGGGAAAAATCGGCATCTTTCTAGGAGTTCCCGTGTCGGGGTACGAGTTGCCCAAGGTACGAGGTGGTACGATGATGTCGAGTTGAAGGTACGAGTTGGCCAAGGTACATGTAGGGGAAGGCACTGTTCCAGAACAACCAAAACGACATCATCATGTATTACTGAAAGTGCACAAGGCCTTATTGAATAGGCACAAGGCCTTATTGAATAGGCACAAGGCCTTATTGAATACTAGGCACAAGGCGCGATGCACGTGACTATGTCATTTTGGTGGTTCTTTATAAGTGCTTACCACATAGACCATATCGCAAATACTGCCTGGTCGAGACGTCACAATGGTCACAAGGGATTGTGGGAAGGAAATGGGAGCGATTTTGGTGCGCGTTTCTTTCGCACGTCCCTAGTAACCATTGTGACGTCTCATCCAGGCGGTATTTGCGATAAGGTCTACGACTAGGGCAGGCCTACGACTACGACGAGTTGACCCGTTAATACTAGTTTACCGTACATTACTACAATGTATCGACGTTGTTTTCACGAAGTGACAAAAACTCTGTTTCCGGCGAAAATGACGTTTGGAGTAAATCGCATTTTTAATTTTACTCTTTTAGAAATCTTGATTTCACAGACTTTCCAGGAGCCAGGCAGTATAAATATAAGATGTCCAGGAAGTGTGTGAGCTATACATTCATTGCTTTGTATCTTTAAATCAATATCTGCATTAATTAAATAGTAATTAATTAATTAACATTTTTGTCACTTCGTGAAAACATCAAAACCCAGACGCTGTACATATCGCGTAGTTTTTGTCACTTCGTGAAAACATCCAAACCCAGACGCTCTACTTATTTTACCATAGCGCGTAGTTTTTGTCACTTCGTGAAAACATCAAAACCCAGATGCTATACTTATTTTACCATAGCGCGTAGTTTTTGTCACTTCGTGAAAACAGTAACTTATAGACTGCCAACTTTTTGTTAATTAACAACTCCCGATAATTAAAAAACTAATTAACATTAGGCTTTGGAAATTGGTTTAAAATGTTTCAAGTCCAACTAACATTAAAATTATGTAAAAATCTCAAATTCGACAAAATATGGATTTTTCAGGTTTTTGTCACTTCGTGAAAACATCGACGGTATGTAGGCTACATACGCAGGGCCGTTGTCAATGTAAACAATTAATGGCTGAACAATCCCTCCCCCAATCCAGCCATAAAATGAAAGATGAGGGGCTACATTACCTTTGAAGCAATATCCAAGTTGCTATCGTCGTCCATAATCCAGAGCTTTGCTCTATACTACTGTTTCAGTTTGTTGTGTTGTTGTTGTTGTTGTAGATAGGGTTGGTGAGCGGTATAGTGACGTAGTACTAAGGTCGTGCGGTCTAAGCGACTCTGTGGGCTATTCGATACCACAATATCTAGCATGATACCACAATATCTAGCATGATAGACCTACAAAGGCTACATGCAATATAGAATACGACACATTCCAAAATCTGTGACAGCTGTAGGTTTGGGAAGATTGAGGGCGCTCTTTACGACAACACAAAATCTGGCAAAAATCCTATAATTTTGATTGTGCTGCCACAGCATAAGTAATGAAAATGCCTAACACAACCCAGTGGACATAAAGATCCCAAAGGGGCACACTTTATGCAAGACACTCTTAGCCTACATGTACATTAACAATCAATACATGCTGCCGGCCCATATTAAAGCACAGCGATCTATGGGGGCCGCCATCTTTGCTAAAATTCAACGATATGAAACTGGTGATTAAAACATCCCCACTACATGTCTCATGTGGCTGACTTACTATGGAAAGTCTGTGCATCAACAATTCCCAACTGTATTTCTGTCGGCAGTGCCACATTTATATAAAAAGGTGAATTTCATACCTGTTTGTTGGAACGGAATGGTCAGGCCAACAACACGAGACGGGCTGACAGTGTTTGCCCGCCCGCCGTGTGGTGGCGCTGTAACCATTCCGTTCGGACCGCTTACTGTACTGCCCGACCAACTCTACATTAACATTACAGTTACGTACATATTTGATAATATGTTGGCTGTTTTGTTTGTGTACAAGAAGTTGTTGGAGTGTTATTTGGGTATTGAGGAGACCAAGTGATTTGATGAGGATTTGTCTTTGGACGTTATATTTACGACAGTTCAAGAGAAAATGCTTAACATCCTCAGTGCATGAGCATACTTCACATAATCCATTTGGATGTTTGCCGATTTTATATAGGAAATTATTTAAGCCTTTACATACACCAAGTCTAAGTCTATGCATGATAACTTCATGGGTACGTAACATTCCCCAGCTAGAGAAAATGAAAGATGGCTTATATTTTATATTATTTAGATTAGTGATGGGAATGGTTTTGGTCCATTTTTCCTTAAGTTCTTCTTTAAGAATGTGTTTGATTTCATTCTCTAGGAGGGTACGGTGATCGATACTGGTTTTGTGTGTGGCTGATTTGGCGATTTCATCAGCTCTTTCATTTCCATTGATCCCACAGTGCCCAGGGATCCATTCAAAGTTAACTATATTGCCTTGGTAGTGGATGTTATTTAAGGTGTGGCGAATATCACAAACGATTTTATGTTTGGGGAAGGTTTTAGAGATAGACTGGATGGCACTAAGGCAGTCACTGAAAATGCATGTATGTAAAGGCTTAACATCTTCAACCCATTCTAATGCAAGGAGAATTGCGAAAAGTTCTGCTGTAAAGATAGAGACGCCATTATTGAGGCGGGAAGCTTTACTGTATTTAAGTTGGGGGATATACCACATCCGACAGTATCAAGAGTGGGATTGTGAGAGCCATCCGTGTATAAGTGTGTAGAGAATTTATCCATGTTGTATTGATGGTCTCTAAACTAAGATTGTTCTTGTCATAAATATTTGTAGCATCTGCCACTCGAGAGAGGATTTCAGTGGAGACAGAAGGCTTGTTATAATGCCAGAAAGGAGTGGGGTCGTTGAGGGGGAAAACTGCATACGGGTATTGGGAGATCCTAGCTTCAAAAGGGGTGTTGTGGGTTGTAGACATCCATTTGTCAGCAAAATAATGCTTTTGCCAGTTATCAGAATGGATGTCATCATTAGGATGTGTTTTGTGTGTATTAACTTTGATTCCGTATAGGTTACATAAGAACTGTCTACGTAGAGCCAAAGGTGGGTCTCCACATTCGGTCTGTAGCCTAAAAAGTGGGGAACTGTGAATAGCTCCTGTACAAATTTTAAGAGCTTGGTATTGAATACTGTCAAGTTTTTGCTTGGCAGTCAGGGGTGCAGAGTCGAAAGCTTCACACCCGTATTCCAAGATGGGTTTTATTAGAGCACTATATAGCTGATAAAGTGTTTTACAATCGGCCCCCAGGAAATACCGCTAATGCATCTGGGGATGTTAAGTCTCTTTTTACATTTTGTAATTATACTGTCGATGTGTGGATTCCATGTTAATTTGCTGTCAAAAATCACTCCCAGGAATTTGGCCGAGGACAAAGTCTGTAATCTAAGGTTTTGGATGTGCAGGGAGATATTGATAAGTTTTTTATTGGTGAACAAGACAACAATTGTTTTGGGGATAGACAACTTAAAACCCAATTTGTCACACCAAGATTTGACATTATTAAGGTTTTGTTGGATTTTCTTTTCTAGGTAAGATGTGTTTCTGTTGGATTTCCAGATGGCGATATCATCTGCATATTGTGAGACATTTGCATCAACGACATGGTGGGAGAGATCATTGACAGCAACGTTCAAAAGGAGAGGACTGATAACACTGCCCTGTGGAACACCATTTTCCATGGTTCTTTCTTTAGAAAGACAATTATTAACTTTAACTTGAATTTTTCTATCATTAAGGAAATTATCAATCCATTCTATTATCCGACCATAAATACCCATGGAATGTAATTTAATAATAATACCTTTGCGCCAAAGCATATCATAAGCTTTTTCAATGTCAAGAAAAATAGCAAGGGTGCTTTCTTTATTACTCCTGACTTTATTGATAGATGATTCCAAATTGACAATGTGATCTTTGGTACTTCTTCCTTTCCGGAAACCACTCAGGGGATTGGATAATAAGTTATGGGTTTCTAGATACCATAGTAATCGAGAATTAACAATTCGTTCCATTATTTTACAGAAAGTAGCTGTGAGTGCAATGGGTCTATATATGATAGGGGGTTGGTTGATTCTTTTCCTGGTTTGAGGAATGGAATAAGGATAGCACCCTTCCATTGTTTGGGGCATTGAGAGGTATACCATATCATGTTAAAGATGATGAGTACGTAATTACGAATTTTCATGGGGAGGTGTTTAATGACATCGTTTCTTATTCCATCTTTACCAGGAGAGGTGCACTTAGAGGAATCAATTGCATGGTTTAATTCTTCTAAGGTATATAAGAGGCTCATTAATCACACTGTCATTGTTACTATCAATACAAAAATCATTTCAGCTTTATTTTTGATGGGGGTAATAAAGGGCTGTAATTGTTCGTGCTGCTGACTTTAGCATAGCTGTCGGCAAGGGCTTCAGCCTTGTCTTGGTATAATGATATCTGTGCCATTGTGGTTTAGAACTGGTATGCTACTTGAATTACGAGTTTTTTTCTATTCGTTTAATGTTGTTCCAAATAACTTTAGTATTAGTTTTCGGATTTATTTCGTTGCAAAAGATTTCCCAATCTTTTCTTTTAGCATTTTTAATTGTCTTCCTGGCTATGGCACAAGCCCTTTTATACTCTATAAGGTCTGTAGGAGGACTAGTTTTTCTGAAAATAGTAAGAGCTTTTTTCTTACTATCTATGGTCTGTTTGCAATCATCATTCCACCAGGAGGTAGGGGTTTAATTGTGGTTTGGGTTGGTTTTTGGAATTGAGCAGCTCATGGCTGACTCAAGCTCATTGATGAAGTTGTTGTATGTATCATCAATGTTTTCTGAAGTGTTGGGTTCAGATATATTCAGATTGCAAGCAACTTGAAATATATTCCAATCAGCTTTTTTAATGGACCATTTAGGTGTGAAATTAGCTTTACTTTTATAAATAGAATGATTATAACCAGTGATGATGGGGCAGTGATCACTTCCCCAGGAATCATCCAGAACTGTCCAGTTACATTTAGCAGCTAGATTAGGTGAGACAAAAGTGACATCAATACAAGAAAGAGTACCATGAGAACTATTCGCTCTTGTACCTTGACCAGAATTAACACAGACCATATCAAAATCTGTTATTATATCGTCAATAATCTTGCCGTTATGGTCAAGCTTAGAGCTGCCCCACAGGGGGTTATGACCATTCAAATCTCCACAAATTATGCGAGGATTCACAGTTCTATTTAGTATATCTCTTAGATAGCTGTCTTCTAAGGCGTTGCATGGGTTATATATGTTGATGATGTTGGTTTTATTTTTATAGGTATCATAAATTTCTCCAATTTGATACTCAATAGGAGTGTCAGAACCATGTATGTATTTAAAGGCTAGACCACGTTTAACAAGGAATGCACAGCCTCCTCCCCTTTTTTTAGTTCCTGTGTTCTGTCTGTCGTGACGATAAATATCGTATCCAGGTAGGGTAAAACTTTTCCCTTCTTTAAGCCAGGTTTCCTGAATACATATGAGATCTGGTTTTTGTGTCCAGGAAAAATTGTTTATAGATGATTTTAATTCATTGCAATGAGCTGTAAGAGACTGTGCATTCCATTGTAAGATTAACACCATAATGAGAAAAATCATGACGAAGTTTTGTTCGATTTTCCTTTATGTATAGTGATCTGGCTGGTTTTATGGGCTTCTGACGGGTCTGCGTTTTGTTGGGTCGAAGATATCTTGGTCTTATCTTGGGTAGGTTTGGGGCCCGATTTGCCTCTCCTTGTATTGGTACGTGTGGATGTTCTTTGCCTTCCTTGTGTTTCTTTAGTCTGTGTTGGGGGGTTGTCAGAATGGATCATGTGATTGACAAGGGCCTTAATCGCTGTGTCTCTTTCCTCTTTGTTCTTCAGCGTGTCCCATATTTGTATCGTGCCTGAGAGAAGTTCCGTTAGGTATTGTTCGTTGCACATGCAATGTGTGTGCTCGGTTTGTGTTCCTTCCGTTGCAATAGTTTGAGTGCTCGCGTCTTTGGAGGTTGGGGTTTTTGTGATTGGTGTGGTTGGCATCGTATTTGTGTTTTCCAAGGTGTTTGTGTTTGACCGCAGAGAATTTTTGTTTCCGTTGCTTGAGGATTGTGCCATGTTGGAACATGGTTGTGCTGGCGAGGGAGTCAACTGAGAGCTCGTGCGTATTGATATGTCAGTTTTGATTGCATTTGCAGCTTCGGCGTATGAAATATTATATGTGACTCTGATTCCTTGAATTCGCTTTTCCTGTTTGATGGTGCTGCATCCCCCATAAGCAGATGAATGGTTTCCTCCACATCTGCAACATCTAGTGTTGTCTTTTTGCTTACACTGTTCATAGTTGTGGGGCCCTCCACATCGCACACAGCGTGTAGAGCTTCTGCAGTTTTTTGCAGTATGGCCCAGTCTTTGACAGTTGAAGCATCGGATTATGGGAGGGATGTACGGTTTGACTATGAAATTTTCATATCCTATTTGTATCCGGAATGGTGGGTTTGGTGAATTAAAAGTCAAACAGATAGAGAGGCTCTTTTCAAGTTTGCCATCTCTTTTGCGCATGAGTCGTTTGACTTCTACGACTCCATGTTGCTTACATACAGATAGAATTTCGTCTTCTGATGTGTCAGGTTATGACACCTTTACTTTGAGTTTCTGATTTAGCAAATTCTGCTTGTACACTCCATTGTTCTAGGCGACTGATGGTTTTGAGTTTTTTTGCTTGAGCTGATGTGTGACATTTAACTGTGATGCCTCCTTGATTATTCTTGGAGACACTCTTGATGTAGTCTTTTAGGTTTCCCACATTGTTCAGATTCTGAATACGAGTCCCAAATGAACAACCAACAAAACGTCGACGGGAAACACAGTAAAATACGATACTTATCAATCTCAACCCACATTAGTAACCATTACCTCTCCAGATGTCAAACTGTCAAAAATAAACCCAATCAGAATTGCCAAAGCTTTGAACAATGTGGGAAACCTAAAAGACTACATCAAGAGTGTCTCCAAGAATAATCAAGGAGGCATCACAGTTAAATGTCACACATCAGCTCAAGCAAAAAAAACTCAAAACCATCAGTCGCCTAGAACAATGGAGTGTACAAGCAGAATTTGCTAAATCAGAAACTCAAAGTAAAGGTGTCATCTATGGCATATAACCTGACACATCAGAAGACGAAATTCTATCTGTATGTAAGCAACATGGAGTCGTAGAAGTCAAACGACTCATGCGCAAAAGAGATGGCAAACTTGAAAAGAGCCTCTCTATCTGTTTGACTTTTAATTCACCAAACCCACCATCCGGATACAAATAGGATATGAAAATGTCATAGTCAAACCGTACATCCCTCCCATAATACGATGCTTCAACTGTCAAAGACTGGGCCATACTGCAAAAAACTGCAGAAGCTCTACACGCTGTGTGCGATGTGGAGGGCCCCACAACTATGAACAGTGTAAGCAAAAAGACAACACTAGATGTTGCAGATGTGGAGGAAACCATTCATCGGCTTATGGGGGATGCAGCACCATCAAACAGGAAAAGCGAATTCAAGGAATCAGAGTCACATATAATATTTCATATGGCGAAGCTGCAAATACAATGGACTAACCGAGACCCCAACCACGCAACTTGGGCCCCAAATGAGGACGTTTTTCGATCTGATGTTGAACAAAATTGCGCACAATCTGGATACTGATAGAAAGAGGGACTCCTCAGCAACATCTAGACCAATCTCCAGCTCCTCAGACCTAAGTTCAGCCAAATGATGGCCGAGATAAGCGAGTAGGTTTTTCAAACCAATTTGTTTCCATTCCCGCATAAGTGCACATGCTATACAATGGACTAGCCGAGACCCCACTACGCAACTTGGGCCCCAAATGAGGGCGTTTTTCGGTCTGACATTGAACGAAATTGCGCACAATCTTGATACTGATGGAAAGAGGGACTCCTCAGCAACATCCAGACCAATTTCCAGCTCCGCAGTCCCAAGTTAAGCCAAATGATGGCCGAGACAAGCGAGTAGGTTTTTCGAACGAATTTTTCTGCATTCCCGCAAAAGTGCACATGCTATACAATGGACTAGCCGAGACCCCCACCACGCAACTTGGGCCCCAAATGAGGACGTTTTTCGATCTGATGTTGAACAAAATTGCGCACAATCTGGATACTGTTGGAAAGAGGGACTCATTACCAACATCCAAACCAATCACCAGCTCCTCAGACCTCATTTCAGCCGAATGATGGCGGACATAAGCGAGTAGGTTTTTCGAACAAATTTTTCTGCATTTCTGCTTAAGTGCACATGCTATACAATGGACCAGCCGAAACCCCCCCACCCCCCCCCCCCCCCCCCCCCAACGCAACTTGGGCCCCAAATTAAGGCGTTTTTCGATCTGATGTTGAACGAAATTGCGCACAATCTTGATACTGTTGGAAAGAGGGACTCCTCAGCAACATCCCGACCAATTTCCAGCTCCACAGACCCCAGGTTAGCCGAATGATGGCCGAGACAAGCGAGTAGGTTTTTCGAACGAATTTTTCTGCATTCCCGCAAAAGTGCACATGCTATACAATGGACTAGCCGAGACCCCCACCACGCAACTTGGGCCCCAAATGAGGACGTTTTTCGATCTGATGTTGAACAAAATTGCGCACAATCTGGATACTGTTGGAAAGAGGGACTCATTAGCAACATCCAAACAAATCTCCAGCTCCTCAGACCTCAGTTCAGCTGAATGATGGCGGACATAAGCGAGTAGGTTTTTTGAACAAATTTTTCTGCATTCTAGCTGAAGTGCACACGCCATACAATGGACTAGACGAACCCCCCCCAACCCCCCCCCCCCCCCCCCCCACGCAACTTGGGCCCAAAATTAGGGCGTTTTTCGATCTGATGTTTAACGAAATTGCGCACAATCTTGATACTGTTGGAAAGAGGGACTCCTCAGCAACATCCAGAACAATCTCCAGCTCCTCAGACCCAAGTTCAGCCGAATGATGGCCGAAATAGGCGAGTATCTTTTTCGAAAGAATTTGTCTGCATTCCCGCATAAGTGCACATGCTATACAATGCACTAGCCGAGACCCCAACCACGCAACTTGGGCCCCAAATGGTGGCGTTTTTCGGTCTGACATTGAACGAAATTGCGCACAATCTTGATACTGTTGGAAAGAGGGACTCCTCAGCAACATCCCGACCAATTTCCAGCTCCACAGACGCCAGTTCAGCCGAATGATGGCCGAGATAAGCGAGTGTTTTTTTTCGAACTGATTTTGTCTGCATTCCTGCATGAGTGTACATGCTATACAATGGACTAGCCGAGACCCCCACTACGCAACTTGGGCCCCAAATGAGGGTGTTTTTCGGTCTGACGTTGAACAAAATTGCTCACAATCTTGATACTGATTGAAAGAGGGACTCATCAGCAACATCCAGACCAATTTCCAGCTCCTCAGACCCCAGGTTAGCCGAATGATGGCCGAGACAAGCGAGTAAGTTTTTCGAACGAATTTTTCTGCATTCCCGCAAAAGTGCACAGGCTATACAATGGACTAGACGAGACCCCCACCACGCAACTTGGGCCCCAAATGAGGACGTTTTTCGATCTGATGTTGAACAAAATTGCGCACAATCTGGATACTGTTGGAAAGAGGGACTCATTACCAACATCCAAACCAATCACCAGCTCCTCAGACCTCATTTCAGCCGAATGATGGCGGACATAAGCGAGTAGGTTTTTCGAACAAATTTTTCTGCATTTCTGCTTAAGTGCACATGCTATACAATGGACCAGCCGAAACCCCCCCACCCCCCCCCCCCCCCCACGCAACTTGGGCCCCAAATTAAGGCGTTTTTCGATCTGATGTTGAACGAAATTGCGCACAATCTTGATACTGTTGGAAAGAGGGACTCCTCAGCAACATCCCGACCAATTTCCAGCTCCACAGACCCCAGGTTAGCCGAATGATGGCCGAGACAAGCGAGTAGGTTTTTAGAACGAATTTTTCTGCATTCCCGCAAAAGTGCACATGCTATACAATGGACTAGCCGAGACCCCCACCACGCAACTTGGGCCCCAAATGAGGACGTTTTTCGATCTGATGTTGAACAAAATTGCGCACAATCTGGATACTGTTGGAAAGAGGGACTCATTAGCAACATCCAAACAAATCTCCAGCTCCTCAGACCTCAGTTCAGCTGAATGATGGCGGACATAAGCGAGTAGGTTTTTTGAACAAATTTTTCTGCATTCTAGCTTAAGTGCACACGCCATACAATGGACTAGCCGACCCCCCCCCCCCCCCCCCCCACGCAACTTGGGCCCCAAATTAGGGCGTTTTTCGATCTGATGTTTAACGAAATTGCGCACAATCTTGATACTGTTGGAAAGAGGGACTCCTCAGCAACATCCAGAACAATCTCCAGCTCCTCAGACCCAAGTTCAGCCGAATGATGGCCGAAATAGGCGAGTATCTTTTTCGAAAGAATTTGTCTGCATTCCCGCATAAGTGCACATGCTATACAATGCACTAGCCGAGACCCCAACCACGCAACTTGGGCCCCAAATGGTGGCGTTTTTCGGTCTCACATTGAACGAAATTGCGCACAATCTTGATACTGTTGGAAAGAGGGACTCCTCAGCAACATCCCGACCAATTTCCAGCTCCACAGACGCCAGTTCAGCCGAATGATGGCCGAGATAAGCGAGTGTTTTTTTTCGAACTGATTTTGTCTGCATTCCTGCATGAGTGTACATGCTATACAATGGACTAGCCGAGACCCCCACTACGCAACTTGGGCCCCAAATGAGGGTGTTTTTCGGTCTGACGTTGAACAAAATTGCTCACAATCTTGATACTGATTGAAAGAGGGACTCATCAGCAACATCCAGACCAATTTCCAGCTCCACAGACCCCAGGTTAGCCGAATGATGGCCGAGACAAGCGAGTAAGTTTTTCGAACGAATTTTTCTGCATTCCCGCAAAAGTGCACATGCTATACAATGGACTAGACGAGACCCCCACCACGCAACTTGGGCCCCAAATGAGGACGTTTTTCGATCTGATGTTGAACAAAATTGCGCACAATCTGGATACTGTTGGAAAGAGGGACTCATTACCAACATCCAAACCAATCACCAGCTCCTCAGACCTCATTTCAGCCGAATGATGGCGGACATAAGCGAGTAGGTTTTTCGAACAAATTTTTCTGCATTTCTGCTTAAGTGCACATGCTATACAATGGACCAGCCGAAACCCCCCCACCCCCCCCCCCCCCCACGCAACTTGGGCCCCAAATTAAGGCGTTTTTCGATCTGATGTTGAACGAAATTGCGCACAATCTTGATACTGTTGGAAAGAGGGACTCCTCAGCAACATCCCGACCAATTTCCAGCTCCACAGACCCCAGGTTAGCCGAATGATGGCCGAGACAAGCGAGTAGGTTTTTCGAACGAATTTTTCTGCATTCCCGCAAAAGTGCACATGCTATACAATGGACTAGCCGAGACCCCCACCACGCAACTTGGGCCCCAAATGAGGACGTTTTTCGATCTGATGTTGAACAAAATTGCGCACAATCTGGATACTGTTGGAAAGAGGGACTCATTAGCAACATCCAAACAAATCTCCAGCTCCTCAGACCTCAGTTCAGCTGAATGATGGCGGACATAAGCGAGTAGGTTTTTTGAACAAATTTTTCTGCATTCTAGCTTAAGTGCACACGCCATACAATGGACTAGCCGAACCCCCCCCCCCCCCCCCCCCCACGCAACTTGGGCCCCAAATTAGGGCGTTTTTCGATCTGATGTTTAACGAAATTGCGCACAATCTTGATACTGTTGGAAAGAGGGACTCCTCAGCAACATCCAGAACAATCTCCAGCTCCTCAGACCCAAGTTCAGCCGAATGATGGCCGAAATAGGCGAGTATCTTTTTCGAAAGAATTTGTCTGCATTCCCGCATAAGTGCACATGCTATATAATGCACTAGCCGAGACCCCCACCACGCAACTTGGGCCCCAAATGAGGGCGTTTTTCGGTATGACGTTGAACAAAACTGCGCACAATCTTGATACTGATGGAAAGAGGGACTCATCAGCAACATCCCGACCAATTTCCAGCTCCACAGACCCCAGGTTAGCCGAATGATGGCCGAGACAAGCGAGTAAGTTTTTCGAACGAATTTTTCTGCATTCCCGCAAAAGTGCACATGCTATACAATGGACTAGCCGAGACCCCCACCACGCAACTTAGGCCCCAAATGAGGACGTTTTTCGATCTGATGTTGAACACAATTGCGCACAATCTGGATACTGTTGGAAAGAGGGACTCATTACCAACATCCAAACCAATCACCAGCTCCTCAGACCTCATTTCAGCCGAATGATGGCGGACATAAGCGAGTAGGTTTTTCGAACAAATTTTTCTGCATTTCTGCTTAAGTGCACATGCTATACAATGGACCAGCCGAAACCCCCCCACCCCCCCCCCCCCCCAACGCAACTTTGGCCCCAAATTAAGGCGTTTTTCGATCTGATGTTGAACGAAATTGCGCACAATCTTGATACTGTTGGAAAGAGGGACTCCTCAGCAACATCCAGAACAATCTCCAGCTCCTCAGACCCCAGTTCAGCCGAATGATGGCCGAAATAGGCGAGTATCTTTTTCGAAAGAATTTGTCTGCATTCCCGCATAAGTGCACATGCTATACAATGCACTAGCCGAGACCCCAACCACGCAACTTGGGCCCCAAATGGTGGCGTTTTTCGGTCTGACATTGAACGAAATTGCGCACAATCTTGATACTGTTGGAAAGAGGGACTCCTCAGCAAAATCCAGACCAATTTCCAGCTCCGCAGGCCCAAATTCAGCCAAATGATGGCCGAGATAAGCGAGTAGTATTTTTCGAACTGATTTTTGTCTGCATTCCTGCATGAGTGTACATGCTATACAATGGACTAGCCGAGACCCCCACCACGCAACTTGGGCCCCAAATGAGGGTGTTTTTCGGTCTGACGTTGAACAAAATTGCGCACAATCTTGATACTGATTGAAAGAGGGACTCATCAGCAACATCCAGACCAATTTCCAGCCCCACAGACCCCAGGTTAGCCGAATGATGGCAGAGACAAGCGAGTAGATTTTTCAAACCAATTTGACTCCATTCCCGCATAAGTGCACATGCTATACAATGGACTAGCCGAGACCCCCACCACGCAACTTGGGCCCCAAATGAGAGCGTTTTTCGGTCTGACATTGAACGAAATTGCGCACAATCTTAATACTGATGGAAAGAGGGACTCCTCAGCAAAATCCAGACCAATTTCCAGCTCCGCAGGCCCAAATTCAGCCAAATGATGGCCGAGATAAGCGAGTAGTATTTTTCGAACTGATTTTTGTCTGCATTCCTGCATGAGTGTACATGCTATACAATGGACTAGCCGAGACCCCCACCACGCAACTTGGGCCCCAAATGAGGGTGTTTTTCGGTCTGACGTTGAACAAAATTGCGCACAATCTTGATACTGATTGAAAGAGGGACTCATCAGCAACATCTAGACCAATTTCCAGCCCCACAGACCCCAGGTTAGCCGAATGATGGCCGAGACAAGCGAGTAGATTTTTCAAACCAATTTGACTCCATTCCCGCATAAGTGCACATGCTATACAATGGACTAGCCGAGACCCCCACCACGCAACTTGGGCCCCAAATGAGAGCGTTTTTCGGTCTGACATTGAACGAAATTGCGCACAATCTTAATACTGATGGAAAGAGGGACTCCTCAGCAAAATCCAGACCAATTTCCAGCTCCGCAGGCCCAAATTCAGCCAAATGATGGCCGAGATAAGCGAGTAGTATTTTTCGAACTGATTTTTGTCTGCATTCCTGCATGAGTGTACATGCTATACAATGGACTAGCCGAGACCCCCACCACGCAACTTGGGCCCCAAATGAGGGTGTTTTTCGGTCTGACGTTGAACAAAATTGCGCACAATCTTGATACTGATTGAAAGAGGGACTCATCAGCAACATCTAGACCAATTTCCAGCCCCACAGACCCCAGGTTAGCCGAATGATGGCCGAGACAAGCGAGTAGGTTTTTTCGAACAAATTTTTCTGCATTTCCGCTTAAGTGCACATGCTATTCAATGGACTAGCCGAAACCCCCCACCCCCCCCCCCCCCCCAAACGCAACTTGGGCCCCAAATTAAGGCGTTTTTCGATCTGATGTTGAACGAAATTGCGCACAATCTTGATACTGTTGGAAAGAGGGACTCCTCAGCAACATCCCGACCAATTTCCAGCTCCACAGACCCCAGGTTAGCCGAATGATGGCCGAGACAAGCGAGTAGTTTTTTCGAACGAATTTTTCTGCATTCCCGCAAAAGTGCACATGCTATACAATGGACTAGCCGAGACCCCCACCACGCAACTTAGGCCCCAAATGAGGACGTTTTTCGATCTGATGTGGAACAAAATTGCGCAAAATCTGGATACTGTTGGAAAGAGGGACTCATTAGCAACATCCAAACCAATCACCAGCTCTTCAGACCTCAGTTCAGCCGAATGATGGCGGACATCAGCGAGTAGGTTTTTTGAACAAATTTTTCTGCATTCTAGCTTAAGTGCACACGCCATACAATGGACTAGCCGAACCCACCCCCAACCCCCCCCCCCCCCACGCAACTTGGGCCCCAAATTAGGGCGTTTTTCGATCTGATGTTTAACGAAATTGCGCACAATCTTGATACTGTTGGAAAGAGGGACTCCTCAGCAACATCCAGAACAATCTCCAGCTCCTCAGACCCCAGTTCAGCCGAATGATGGCCGAAATAGGCGAGTATCTTTTTCGAAAGAATTTGTCTGCATTCCCGCATAAGTGCACATGCTATACAATGCACTAGCCGAGACCCCAACCACGCAACTTGGGCCCCAAATGGTGGCGTTTTTCGGTCTGACATTGAACGAAATTGCGCACAATCTTGATACTGTTGGAAAGAGGGAATCCTCAGCAACATCCCGACCAATTTCCAGCTCCACAGACGCCAGTTCAGCCGAATGATGGCCGAGACAAGCGAGTAAGTTTTTCGAACGAATTTGTCTGCATTCCCGCAAAAGTGCACATGCTATACAATGGACTAGACGAGATCCCCAACACGCAACTTGGGCCCCAAATGAGGACTTTTTTCGATCAGATGTTGAACACAATTGCGCACAATCTGGATACTGTTGGAAAGAGGGACTCATTACCAACATCCAAACCAATCACCAGCTCCTCAGACCTCATTTCAGCCGAATGATGGCGGACATAAGCGAGTAGGTTTTTCGAACAAATTTGACTCCATTCTCGCATAAGTGCACATGCTATACAATGGACTAGCCGAGACCCCCACCACGCAACTTGGGCCCCAAATGAGGGCGTTTTTCGGTCTGACATTGAACGAAATTGCGCACAATCTTAATACTGATGGAAAGAGGGACTCCTCAGCAAAATCCAGACCAATTTCCAGCTCCGCAGGCCCAAATTCAGCCAAATGATGGCCGAGATAAGCGAGTAGTATTTTTCGAACTGATTTTTGTCTGCATTCCTGCATGAGTGTACATGCTATACAATGGACTAGCCGAGACCCCCACCACGCAACTTGGGCCCCAAATGAGGGTGTTTTTCGGTCTGACGTTGAACAAAATTGCGCACAATCTTGATACTGATTGAAAGAGGGACTCATCAGCAACATCTAGACCAATTTCCAGCCCCACAGACCCCAGGTTAGCCGAATGATGGCCGAGACAAGCGAGTAGATTTTTCAAACCAATTTGACTCCATTCCCGCATAAGTGCACATGCTATACAATGGACTAGCCGAGACCCCCACCACGCAACTTGGGCCCCAAATGAGAGCGTTTTTCGGTCTGACATTGAACGAAATTGCGCACAATCTTAATACTGATGGAAAGAGGGACTCCTCAGCAAAATCCAGACCAATTTCCAGCTCCGCAGGCCCAAATTCAGCCAAATGATGGCCGAGATAAGCGAGTAGTATTTTTCGAACTGATTTTTGTCTGCATTCCTGCATGAGTGTACATGCTATACAATGGACTAGCCGAGACCCCCACCACGCAACTTGGGCCCCAAATGAGGGTGTTTTTCGGTCTGACGTTGAACAAAATTGCGCACAATCTTGATACTGATTGAAAGTGGGACTCATCAGCAACATCTAGACCAATTTCCAGCCCCACAGACCCCAGGTTAGCCGAATGATGGCCGAGACAAGCGAGTAGGTTTTTTCGAACAAATTTTTCTGCATTTCCGCTTAAGTGCACATGCTATTCAATGGACTAGCCGAAACCCCCCACCCCCCCCCCCCCCCAAACGCAACTTGGGCCCCAAATTAAGGCGTTTTTCGATCTGATGTTGAACGAAATTGCGCACAATCTTGATACTGTTGGAAAGAGGGACTCCTCAGCAACATCCCGACCAATTTCCAGCTCCACAGACCCCAGGTTAGCCGAATGATGGCCGAGACAAGCGAGTAGGTTTTTCAAACCAATTTGAATCCATTCCCGCATAAGTGCACATGCTATACAATGGACTAGCCGAGACCCCCACCACGCAACTTGGGCCCCAAATGAGGGCGTTCTTCGGTCTGACATTGAACGAAATTGCGCACAATCTTAATACTGATGGAGAGAGGGACTCCTCAGCAAAATCCAGACCAATTTCCAGCTCCGCAGGCCCAAATTCAGCCAAATGATGGTCGAGATAAGTTTGTAGTATTTTTCGAACTGATTTTTGTCTGCATTCCCGCATGAGTGTACATGCTATACAATGGACTAGCCGAAACCCCCCCACCCCCCCCCCCCCCCCAACGCAACTTGGGCCCCAAATTAAGGCGTTTTTCGATCTGATGTTGAACGAAATTGCGCACAATCTTGATACTGTTGGAAAGAGGGACTCCTCAGCAACATCCCGACCAATTTCCAGCTCCACAGACCCCAGGTTAGCCGAATGATGGCCGAGACAAGCGAGTAGATTTTTCAAACCAATTTGACTCCATTCCCGCATAAGTGCACATGCTATACAATGGACTAGCCGAGACCCCCACCACGCAACTTGGGCCCCAAATGAGGGCGTTTTTCGGTCTGACATTGAACGAAATTGCGCACAATCTTAATACTGATGGAAAGAGGGACTCCTCAGCAAAATCCAGACCAATTTCCAGCTCCGCAGGCCCAAATTCAGCCAAATGATGGCCGAGATAAGCGAGTAGTATTTTTCGAACTGATTTTTGTCTGCATTCCTGCATGAGTGTACATGCTATACAATGGACTAGCCGAGACCCTCACCACGCAACTTGGGCCCCAAATGAGGGTGTTTTTCGGTCTGACGTTGAACAAAATTGCGCACAATCTTGATACTGATTGAAAGAGGGACTCATCAGCAACATCTAGACCAATTTCCATCCCCACAGACCCCAGGTTAGCCGAATGATGGCCGGGACAAGCGAGTAGGTTTTTTCGAACTAATTTTTCTGCATTTCCGCTTAAGTGCACATGCTATTCAATGGACTAGCCGAAACCCCCCACCCCCCCCCCCCCCCCAAACGCAACTTGGGCCCCAAATTAAGGCGTTTTTCGATCTGATGTTGAACGAAATTGCGCACAATCTTGATACTGTTGGAAAGAGGGACTCCTCAGCAACATCCCGACCAATTTCCAGCTCCACAGACCCCAGGTTAGCCGAATGATGGCCGAGACAAGCGAGTAGGTTTTTCAAACCAATTTGAATCCATTCCCGCATAAGTGCACATGCTATACAATGGACTAGCCGAGACCCCCACAACGCAACTTGGGCCCCAAATGAGGGCGTTCTTCGGTCTGACATTGAACGAAATTGCGCACAATCTTAATACTGATGGAGAGAGGGACTCCTCAGCAAAATCCAGACCAATTTCCAGCTCCGCAGGCCCAAATTCAGCCAAATGATGGTCCAGATAAGTTAGTAGTATTTTTCGAACTGATTTTTGTCTGCATTCCCGCATGAGTGTACATGCTATACAATGGACTAGCCGAGACCCCCCCCCCCCCCCCCCCATGCAACTTGGGCCCCAAATGAGGGCGTTTTTCGGTATGACGTTGAACAAAACTGTGCACAATCTTGATACTGATGGAAAGAGGGACTCCTCAGCAACATCCAGACCAATCTCCAGCTCCTCAGACCCAAGTTCAGCCAAATGATGGCCGAGATAAGCGAGTAGGTTTTTCAAACCAATTTGTCTCCATTCCCGCATAAGTGCACATGCTATACAATGGACTAGCCAAGACCCCCACCACGCAACTTGGGCCCCAAATAAGGGCGTTTTTTGATCTGACATTGAACGAAATTGCGGACAATCTTGATACTGATGGAAAGAGGGACTCCTCAGCAACACCCAGAACAATCTCCAGCTCCTCAGACCCAAGTTCAGCCGAATGATGGCCGAGATAAGCGATTAGTTCTTTTTCCGAACTGATTTTTTCTGCATTCCCGCATAAGTGCACATGCTATACAATGGACTAGCCGAGACCCCCACCACGCAACTTAGGCCCCAAATAAGGGCGTTTTTTGATCTGACATTGAACGAAATTGCGGACAATCTTGATACTGATGGAAAGAGGGACTCCTCAGCAACATCCATACCAATCTCCAGCTCCTCAGACCCAAGTTCAGCAGAATGATGGCCGAGATAAGCGAGTATTTTTTTTCGAACTGATTTTTTCTGCATTTCCGCATGAGTGTACATGCTATACAATGGACTAGCCGAGACCCCCACCACGCAACTTAGGCCCAAATGAGGGCGTTTTTCGGTCTGACATTGAACGAAATTGCGCACAATCTTGATACTGTTGGAAAGAGGGACTCCTCAGCAACATCCATAGTAATTTCCAGCTCCACATACGCCATTCCAAGTTCGATCTTCGAAAGGGCGCCCTCTATCATGATCGCCATTACTGGGAGGCGGTTGGTCCGCCCAATTTGCATTATGCATGTGACCGCCTGATGAACTCTAAAAGGCGGAATGGCGCGAAATATAAACCAACAGTGTTGAGGAGCAGACGATCAACAACAAAATGATGTAATTTAGATGTTAATGTTTTGTTAAATCCGTTGTTTCAAATCATATTGCTGGTGTGATTGTTGTGCTTAAAGAAAATGTGTCCACGAATAAAAAAAGGGATCCAAGGCATGACTAAAATTATTAATTTACGTGCACTGCCCGGCGAAGTTGGTCCGTCGTGCGTGGCGCGCAACTCGTTCGGTCTTCGTCGACGGGGTTTACATGGCGTCAGCCCCGTAGTCGACTGCAATCACGGCACGGTCATGACGGTGCTAATAAATACCTGCGTGTACGTACTGTTGGAGTGACTGTCGGAATCAAATCTGTGTCCGAGTGATAAGCCACCAAGAAAGCGTACTGGTGAGTTTTGCTTCAAAGTCTCAAAAGACATGAAGGATGGCTTAGAAAAATAGAACTTGAAGTTGTAAATTTTAAAATAACAGCACAGTGTCGAGTTAATGATGTTTTAGCCAAGATAAGCCATAGCCTAGGCTATATGTCATAGCCTAGCCTCAACACTCAAGGCAGATTGCCCAGACATAACGTTAGCCTAGCTAAGCCTGATGTAATCCCTTAAAGGGGCTATGTCGTCGCGCCATCTCGCGTTAACGAATCAAATATTGGAGTGCGCCCCCTTGCGCTTCATTTTGGTTATGTGATATTTTTAACCTCCGTCCGTTTGTTATGGCTGTTCTGAGAATTGGCTTTTGGAAACTACACCCCCTGGAACACGCACGTCCAGCGTCTGTGTACTGAATTGAAATACACATATCATACGTGTAGCCTACACACATACTTATAAACAAGTAGCACACATCGTGGCACTCAGTTCTCTAAGAGTAAGATTATTAGAAAAAACGTTCAAATTTCATCCGTTTATTTCATAAAATTTCATTCACATGTACACAAGTGCCATGGAATATTTGTCTGAAAGTTGCATAAAATTGGAGGTTGACGATATAGAAGTAGAACCTTACGCTGGAGAGAACCTATGACATGTACATGCCGAAACTCTTGCCAGAGAGGACGACTCGGCACACGGGGTGCTTGTCCATGTAAATGTGCACAGCAAAACTGCAACGTGTCTTGTCGCTGTGGGACAGTTCGCGCTAAATTTTGTACACAAAATCCCACAGGCGGGGTATCCGTAAAAGGGGCTATGTATTATGTGTACATTCATTTGGATGTATCTTGTTCGTAGTTGCTTGTAAACTTAGGTCGATAAAAAGCTTCAGGCTTATTTTGACCCGTCACTTCAATAACAAAATTATCATGCTACTAAAAGAGTGTAGTGGCTGTAGTGGCTGCAGACAGTTCTTTAGCAGCGAAAAAAAAATTAAAATCTAGAACTTAGAAGTACACTATTTTAAAACAGTTGATAGATGGAGTTGAAACAACTTCACTTGGTCGCTATTCCAATGGCACTTGTCAACAACTCGCTGTGTGAAACAATATTTCCGCACATCAAGTCTACATGTACAGTACATACATTACATGTACAGTACATCCGATCCATGTATACTCGGTATGTGAATTGTTCATGTCATAAAAAGTAATAAGCGAATAATTCGTGCAAAACAGGTGAAAATTAGGGTTGTTTGAATATTTGTCGGGGCGTGTATTTCTTTGTTTCTTCGGTAGTCATCTTTATCATAGTGATGTGGGGATCTGTGCGTCAATGGCGTAAACACGGGAAAGGAGTTCAGGGGCCCGCCGATTTGTATTTCTTTTTGGTTTCGTAAATTTAAAAAGGGGAAATTGTACACAAAGTGATGTTTCAAATTTCAAGCGGTGTTTGGGGCGGGGGTATCCCCCGTTGAGAAAAAGTTCAAGATGCAGTACTTCGTTGACAAATTCAATAATCATCCCCACTTTTCGACACGGATAAAAGCCCGGTTCATACTTCATGCGAATGCGAATGCGAAGCGAATTTCATGACGTCAACAATTGAAGTTTGATTGTGACGTTCTCCGTTACCATAACAAATTCGCTTCGCATACGTATTTGCATGAAGTCTGAACCGGGCTTTACTCGCCACTGGTGAAATCTCATTTCATTGGCGTATATTATTTATTGGTAATAACTGTTATTATTGTGTTTATTATTTGATAGTGTTTAAATAACTCTTATGATGTAACTTTCCATAAAGTCCTTCCGTCAAATGTAACACAAGGTTGTGGACTCAATATCGCCATCAGTACAGCTGTTTTACTTTGATTTGCTCATCATTGCACGCACAGCCGATTTTAGTCGAAATTTATTTCGATACATAGGCCTACAACTTTATTTTTGTATAGGAAGGGGCTGGTGCATTATTTATTTTACAATTATAAATACAGATTTACTTATTTACGTATTTTCGTTTGGTTCTGTCATGGTAAATTTTGGCGTTTGGCGGGTGGGGTGTCACGGACTATGTTCGACTGTAGGCCTATCTGATCTGGCGCGCGCGCCCTTTGGGTCAGCGCGCGCGAGCCCTGTAGGTCAGCGCGCGCGCGCCCTGTAGGTCAGCGCGCGGTCGTGGGATATTATTTGCAGTTACTGGGTTCATCTGCGTTCATCAGTTCGGGATTCAGTGTACAGCCGCAAGCCTGCTATGAACGTGACGACACAGCCCTTTAAATGTGATTAACTTTGCTTATACTAATAACAGGCCTATTGTTATAATTCCATTTACATTTTTGAAATAATTTTGCATGTAAAATGTAACTTTCTAAATCATGAATTCAATACAAATCAAGCCAATTGGTAGTGATCAGTAATACATTTGTGTATTTTATATAGGCTTAGAATAATTCATGGAGTGGATTGATGATGTGCGTCATTGGCCGAGGCTAGACTTTCAAGGTAATGCGCCTATCAATTGCTCTCCCACCCCCCCCCCCCCCCCCCCCCCCCCCCCTTCGGGCTGCCCCATCCAAGATGTGGGGAATTGTCACTTTTGACAAAATCCCCACCCCTGGGGCAACATTTTGGTTACAATCCCCAACATACATGAGTGGGGCACCCCACCTCATGGTTTTAACTATGATGGGGAAACAATGGCAAAATGAGTAAGTGACCAAAATCGGGCTTGAAAAACGTGGCCAAACCCCCACATAAGACCCGAGGCAGCCAAAAGAGGGGGAAGCAATTGATAGGCCCGTAATTTTCAGATTCAAAATCATCAATCGAGTCCATCCATGTATATCACATTTTTTGAAAATATTTGCAACAGAAGCATGGATTATTTTTTGCAATATTAATGTCGGTCACTCCCCAGCCCCAATTTAGGATGCAGAGGGTTCAGGAGTCAGGACACTATTTATTACAGATTTCTATGAACTTTGCTTTGTTTAGTTTTATTTGGAGATATGGATGAAGCACATGCTGAGTCGATTGGGAACCCATATTCTCCACACCTCTAAAAAGCATATAAAGTTACATGTATGACGCATTGTAAAAAGAAATCAATTATTTGTACATCTTACATTTTTTGCTTTTATATATATCTGTTTACATATATATATACATTCACTGTACTATAAAGCCATAATTAAGTTTAATAATTATTGAAAATCAGCTTAATAAATATGACCTTTGTTTCCTTCATTTTCAGATATTTATGACTACTACATAAACGGACCTGCATGTGATGAACATCCAAACTTAAACCATCGAAGCATAAGTGAAGGCCTAAATTATTTTCATTCCGGATGGGTTGGAGTTGTGAAGCATTGCTACAAAACTGATAATAAGGTTAATATTACATTGGCTGGTCAAGTTCGATTTTCCCAGAGGATAAAAAACTTTCACAATGTTGAAGTAACTGTAAATAAAGCCAATAGGCAAATAATTACTGTTAAATGTAACTGTACTGCTTCCGAAGGGAAAACCTGCAGCCATTCAGCTGGCCTTCTCTTTAAACTTGTAGAAGCTCATGAATCCGGATTCACAGCCAGTTCATGTACAGATACGTTATGCATGTGGAATCGTTCAACACAGGAAAATGTATTTCCAGATACCTTAAGTAATATCCGTGGAAAGAATGAATCAACCATCAACAGAAGTCTTGCATTTGACACTGATAAACAACTTATGGACCACTTGAATAGTTCTACACTGAGGGAGCTTTCTGCAATACCTGGAACTATTTTAAATCAAGTTAAATCAGCCAAGCCATTGTACCATCCCCACAGCAAATGCGCACTACCAGACCATGAACTGCACATTACCAACAAGCAGTGCCCTGCATGCCTCATGACCTATGAGAAATATGTACAAGTCTCAACTGCCGATGCTGCAATGCTTGCCCAGTCCACTGTTAATCAGAAGTCTGCACTGTGGACATCACAAAGAAAACTCAGAATAACGAGCAGTACAGCAGCTAGTGTTCCCAAGAAAGTGGACACGGACCCTGCCAAGTGGATACAAAATCATTTAAGTCAAACATTTCAAGGGAATTCAGCAACACGCTATGGACAGGAACATGAAGCAGTTGCTCGTGAGCAGTTTGAGAGGGACACTGGTAAACATGTGGAAACAACTGGTCTGGTTGTCAATCCAGAGGAAAGCTGGCTAGGAGCCAGTTTAGATGGAATTGTAGATGAAAATACCATCCTTGAAATTAAGTGCCCCACACAACAAAAACTTTCTAAATATAGTTCTGTTAATGGCTTGATAAACAGTGGACAGTATCATGCACGGAGATTTCTTGTTTCATGTGGGGGGGGGGGATGATTTTTGAAAGGCCATCCTTAACAGAGTGAGAAGTATTTTCCTAAAATAATATTTCTATTTTTAACATATTTTTTACTTCAAAAAGGTTCACTTTTTTTGTTTGTTGGCAAAACAGATGAATCATTCCCCAAAAACCTACTTTTGTTGCACTCTTTTGTGTAATGAATGAACTTCTACTTTTCCGGCTCTAATAAGATTAGAAATAGACATTTTTTTTCCAGAAACCGGCTATTCTAATGTCAATTCAGAATGGCCGGAGTATGATCAGAAACCGGCCATTCCAATGTCCATTCAGAATGGCCGGAGTATGATCAGAAACCGGCTATTCCAATGTTCACTCAGAATGGCCGGAGTATGATCAGAAACCGGCTATTCTAATGTCCACTCAGAATGGCCGGAGTATGATCAGAAACCGGCTATTCCAATGTCCACTCAGAATGGCCGGAGTATGATCAGAAACCGGCCATTCCAATGTCCATTCAGAATGGCCGGAGTATGATCAGAAACCGGCCATTCCAATGTCCATTCAGAATGGCCGGAGTATGATCGAAAACCGGCCATTCCAATGTTCACTCAGAATGGCCGGAGTATGATCAGAAACCGGCCATTCCAATGTCCATTCAGAATGGCCGGAGTCTGATCAGTGACCGGCCATTCCAATGTCCATTCAGAATGGCCGGAGTATGATAAAAAACCGGCCATTCCAATGTCCATTCAGAATGGCCGGAGTATGATCAGAAACCGGCTATTCCAATGTCCATTCAGAATGGCCGGAGTATGATCAGAAACCGGCTATTCCAATGTCCATTCAGAATGGCCGGAGTATGATCAAAAACCGGCCATTCCAATGTTCACTCAGAATGGCCGGAGTATGATCAGAAACCGGCTATTCCAATGTTCACTCAGAATGGCCGGAGTATGATCAGAAACCGGCTATTCCAATGTCCATTCAGAATGGCCGGAGTATGATCAAAAACCGGCCATTCTAATGCATAAATCATGTGCTTTTGATCCGATTCACCTCAAAATATTGCCTAAAATACATTATCTGGGAACTTAGAAACCAGATAAATCCACTGACTAGAAATTCAATATTTTCCTGAGGTTTTTCTAAACCTTGGTTATGCTACTCCATGTCATGTCAGATACAACTTCCTTAATTGGAATATTTGCCAAAATTGTTACACAAGCAGGCACATATGTACCATTTATATGTACGTACCCCATTAATTGGGACTCCACAAACAATGCATGCAGTTTCTTTCGTTCTCTTCAGACAGTGGAACAGTCTTTCACTAGTCGAACTCTAAAATTTGAGTCCTCTTTTCTTGTTTGTCTAATATTCTCTGAACTCATTGATTACCCTGTTAAATGCGAAATACTGTCAAATGTATATGTACACGAAGTGTTCACTGAATGAATACCAAATAGAATAAATAGGACTGTAGTCTTATTCTTCATTCTAAAAACATAATTCATACTAAAAATATAAGTAAAAATCAAGTTACATTTGATCAAAATGTACTTTTACAGTCACGAATACTATTTGGATTAAATATAAGTTCCTGAATGACAATTGTATTTTAACTCTCAGCTGGTATTAAACAAAGGTTTAAACAGACCCACTTATTTACAGGCTCTGGATTAATAGGAATAGTGAAACCATTTAATAAGGATGTTTTAACCCTAACTCCCTACATCATTTTTCCTACATGTAACCTAAACTTCAAAAGACCCTCAATCTTCGAAATTTCTCCATTTGGCAAAGAGGATTTGGAGGATTTGGGAGGATTTGGGAAGGTTAGGGTTAATATGGCATACGTACAATGCAACTTCTAAAACATGGGATGCTTTGTTTGTCATGTTCAGAATGGAAGTTCATAACAATCTAAGTCTGCCTACAAATACATCTTTTTAAGTTGTCAGGGAGCATAATTTATATAGGTTGCTTAAGCACAGATATGACATGTTGTCCACCAACGAATGTACTGAAATGTACATGTAGCTCAGGTTCAGTTGAACTGCAACGTTTCTGGAACAGTGGTGTAACATCTGCTTCACGAGTCGCTTCTTTGATTTTGTTGAACTATAGATACACATAAAAACACACAACAAAAAATGAATAGTGCAAAACGTCATTTCAGTAATCATTGTAAATTGTAAACAACCTACATGTACAATATTACATGTACTTCATGACAATTTTTTTGTTATGAAAACGAAATGTTTCTGTTACCTTTATATTTCTACTTGCCTTCATTATTTCACAATAATTATTTTATCTACCTCAGTTCCAAAAAATATAGTACATGTACATGTACATGTACATGTATTATTAATTTGTTTGGCAGCAAATCAAAATAGTCAGCCTGAAGGGCTGGTCACACTGGTCAGGATAACGATGACGAAAACGAAAACGATGCGAATAAACACTATTGGCGGGTAGAAGGCGCATGTATTACATGGGCGACAATTCAACCAACCAATCAATGGTGTATATTCTCAACGTTTTCGTTATCGTTGTCGTTATCGTGGCCAGTGTGACTGGCCTTTAAACTAATTAGGCGTAAGAAAATAACATGGCACTTTGTAAAACCATATACATGTATGTGTAGGCGGTGCAGATACAGGTACATGTACATGTACATTGTAGATGGTGCATCTGATAGTTGCATTGTATAGAAACAGCTTATCCCCCTCCTCACTTCAAAATAATTAGGTTTCATCAGTGGGGATGAAATGGTCACCAAGATTTTTTTTTCTATTATTTCTTTTCAGTGTCCAGATGATGAGGGTGGGAGAGATGTTGTGTATTGAAGTAAAATGAAATATGCAAGTTTCCAACAATGCTTAGTCAGATGTTTGGAATTTGTTATAAGATTGTTTCTACTTGGGAGAGTTGGAAACCTGACAAGTTAAAGTTAGTGTACATATTTGGTCATTGCTGCAATTTTCAGAAATGGGCGGATTTGGGGGTTTAGTATTTTATAGGAAATATCGTTCGACTGACCTGTTCAAAGTTTTGCATTGTTTGATGGCGAAAAAAAAACGAAAGAAAAACGGCGCTCGTTTTCAACCATCGGGCGGATGATAGTTTTACTTTCAACATTGGTGTATCAATCATTTTAGTTTATAAATAACCGAGTTAACCAGGGCTTAAAAAAGATGGGAAAAATCACACTTTTAAATGCTGTGTTTCAATGTCACAACTTCTTGACTAAAATTTTAGGTTATTTTGAACCAAAATTAGGACAATGCATTGTCATGATACAAATTTTGTTGGTTTTATTTAGTTCACAATGATGTTAGTTACACAATAAAAACACAGAAAAGAATATGTGAACTAACCACACTTGACAAATCCGCCAAGAAAGTATAGGAATGTACATTTTTACCATTGGCCCCCATATTTATGGAATGACCCTAATGTCAATTTATACAAAGGATGTAAATTTACATGCACTTTGTAAAAATAATTATAACATATTTGCTGTAAATATACAGCATCACATTGAAATGTTGTTTATTTACAGAGAATCTACTGTTCTACAAAAATCTCATTAAGCAGCAACCAACTGACCAATCAAAATTGAATTTGTGTGTTTACAAAAGCCATGTTAAATTGTAGTGTTTTCTTCCTCCACGTGTACAGCAACAGTAAACTGCGTGTGTGTATTAAAGGCGATTTCACTGCACACTATCACTGCACACTGCAAAAATCGCATTGATACATTCACACGACCAATCTCGGTGATCGTCGCACGGATGTCGCATCGATGCGCAATTTTTGATGTCTCCTTGAACCCTGTCACGAACCACACGGGACCCATGCGATTTGGTGACAGGGATACATACATGTAATACTACACACGGCACAGAATCCGTGCGTTCGTGACATGCAATTTCATCACACCGGACCCGTGCTACACTGCATGTTTCTCAATAACATTAACCTACCCAGCCTGCCTGCCTGCCCTGAGAAGCATTTCTCTGATGATGTGTCCACTTCTGTCATGCATGGTCACAATCCTCTTGGGGATCCACTGCTACACTGTACATGTACCTCCAACACCTCAAAGAAGTCCAGTGAAGGGCCCAGATTTATAGGTGGCCTCTCTAACACTCAAACTTTTCGTTGAAAAACAAGCAAAAAATAAAATTATCTTGGATACATTTTTAGCAGTAACGAAGCCTTGTTTTTTTCTAGGAAGCACAGTACAGTAAAACATCTCCAGCAGCAGTAAATACAGTACATGCAGTAGTACATGCTTTGAGGGTCAAATCACAACACAAATTCTTGTTTATCACACAGTGAAATTGGCAACCAGCATACCTTTGGTGTAAGTTGATAGCTGATGTTACATAACATAAACAGTCTCTGCTGGAGCACATGTATGACATGAGATAAGTAAATAGGTGCCTGTGTGCATACAGGAGTGTGATAAACTCAAGGCCATCTACACATAGGGTCTAGTGAAGACTGGTGGTCCCACTTTAGCCCCTGGTGACTTTAATTTAGCCCCTTGTTTTTAATAACCATCATTTTGGAGATGGTTGGACAGGAATATTGAAATTGTTTTGGGTATTGTACGATGTACATAGGTTTATGAGGGGTTGTCTAATGCAGCGATTTAACATTTCATTCAACATCAGAATACAAAAAAAACATGTTAACAGGAGTTAGCCCATTTTTTTCACAATAACTTTTGCAAACAATAACATTGAATTATCAAAATCATTTTAAAAACACAATAGAACTTACACCATTTACTTTGGTGTAATTAAAAAAAATCAATGGATTTGCGGTTAGTATTTCATAGCATGATAATGGCAAATACTCTAGCACCGACCTGTTTAACGTGTGCATACATGTAGATGCTGGGAAAATTAGACGGAAATTATGTTCTACTTGTCTGGTTCCCTGACCATACTTTGGCCAAACAGATCAATTTATAGAGTCAGGGAATCATCAGGTCGGGGCACTATAGACTATTTCCAATGCTTGTCAGCAGACAGTCATTGGGAAAACAATATAAATTTCCTTTCTTGAAAAATGACAGCACACCATGTGCCATGATTTCACAGGATGCCTGATGAGACTGCTATTTACTTACAGTCTAGTATAGTATTTCGTAATAATTCAGTAGTTTTGTTTTCTGATGTTTACAAATGTTGTATACTACATTTAAATCTTGAACTATAAGAGGCTGTGCATGCCATGTTTGTTAGGACAGTAGAAGAGTTGGTACTCAGAGATTTTTTGTGTGTTCTTGTTTTCCTTTTCCTTTTTCTTTTCTTTTCAAGTTCATTTGACCCTTCTTATCATGGGGTGTTTCCTACATGTATATGTACATGTACATTGTACCTCCATGATTCAAGTGAAATTTTTCCAAAAAGGGTTCTAAAGTACATGTACATGTACATGTACAATATCTACAATGCTACCATGGAGGTAGGATGATGCTACCCACAGCATGCATGCATGTAGGTACTAGGGTAATTTAAACCACCTCCATGTACAAATGTACTAAGCATAGAGCAAGGAAAGCCGCTCAAACCAAACTAAAAAAACATGTACATTGTACATGTGCACACATGCAAAACCACAATGATTCCTGTCACACAACAGAAAATGTCCTTGGGGCTTATGCTCATGGGGGCCTGCTCATAAAACCTTATCAGGCTTAAGTAATCAGGACTGATGACCCCCACTTGCTTGCATCAACTACATGTAAACTACATTGTACATGTACATTTTGTAGGTCTTACCATGGAGCTTACCATCCTCCATGGTCTTACCACAAAGAATGTATAGCACTAGGGTTACAACTAATTTTGAAAGTGGTATCGACTGTGAAATTTGTGATTTATTTGGGAATATTAGGAAATTCTTAAACCTTGTGAAAAATTTCGGAAGTACAAAAGTAAAATAAAATAAATGTCAAAAGATGGTTGATGTACTTGGACAAACATTTTTAGGATAGCCGATGAGTGTTTAAGAAGAAAGGGAATGAATCCTTTAGTATTTGAAAATGACCACTCAGAAAACTACATATCTTAAAAACCCTGTTCACTGGTGACAGGATTTTCAGTCGACAAAGATATTACAAAATCACTGATAGGAGGGATGGACTTTTTACACTATACTTATGTATCACAAGTACATGTACATTTGTAGTTACAATGTAGGAGCGGAAATTACTAGAATGTCGGACACCATCTTTTCAAAATACATGTAAATTATAATTAAATCCCGACAAAAAATCCTGAAATCAGGAAAAATCCTGACAAATCTCACCCCTGGTACATACTTTTAGGATTGGCATATTTTTTTTTACCAACGATCGAGTACGACTGCACGTAGTACGTTTAAAAAATTGACTTATTAAATTGGCACAAATGATCATTGACGGGCAGGAGAAGTTATCTTTTTGAACATTTTGATCTAAAGCAGGGCACAACACTCAACATACTCAATAAGGAAAATCGGCTTTAACACCAACACCATGCGTACTCACGTTGGTCTTGGTCTCGGAAGTTGAGGTCTCAGTCTTGGTCTCGGAAGTTGAGGCCTCAGTCTCAGTCTCGGAGACCTAATGTTAGGTAAGGACATAATAAATGTGTGAGGGTGCTGTTTGTTTGGTGACTCATTTTCTGAATAGGAAATTGTGATTTATTTTTTTGAACATTCTTACAGCTTTATTTAAATTCAAATATGCCTATCAGAATTTTTGAAATCATGATTGCCATCTGCCTTTTATTCATTGAAATAAGGCATGAGTTTTAAGCAGTTCTGTCATAATCTGCACTCCAATTTGTGTACAAAATATTAAATCACACTTTACTCTGCATTTACCGTACACATTTCAGGGACCAAAATATCCCTGCTTTAAATCAAATTTTTTTGAATTTTGAAAATCCGATGGAATCCGAACTTTAATCAAATCGTTTCTTATGACTTTCTCTTCAAAACTACATCAAAAACAAATGTACAAAATCTATTTGAAAAATGTATTAGTCTCTCTACGTTAGGCTATGTCTAGCCCTATGGGCTCCGTGCGCCAACAAAAGAGGGCGCTGTCCACATAGCAACCGCACTTCCGTGGGGAGTACGTCGCTGGTATTACGCACTGCGCTCCTCGTTCATTTGATACTCGTATACCAGTGGGATTGCTTTGTCTGTTTGCCGACTCTCGATAATTGAGTTTTCAATAAGAATATCACAGCGGGAACCAGACACTTAAATTGAAGTCAGGTAAGATGGCGTCGATATTGACCCCCCAACTCGCCTTTTCTTTCCGCTGAGGGGGTAGTTGTGCACGGAGCTCATAGGGTTGTAAATGGTTCCTTTTTTAACTTCTAACTTTTTACTGTCACCATTACCATGATTACAGCCCTACTCCAACGGCACGCCACCCCTACAACCGGTCGACTTTGTACACATGTATGTACTTCCAAAAATGTAAGGCTCTCCGTTAGCCTTACAAGGATATGTGATTTTGGTCCCCGTAACTCAATGGGGTTTGCAATACGCTCTTGCGATATCTGTTTCAATGTTCCAGAATTCCACTTTCCCAAACCTTAATCTCCCCAGAAGGTTATCCAATCCCTCCTACATATCTTTTAGACTTTTGCGGCCCATATGCGGAACATTGAAACGGACAATTTATTGAGTAATGGAGTTTTTACTCACCGACCGACGTATGCAGCCAAAATGAACATGGCGTCGCACAGCTGACTGATACAGTCCACCAGAATGCGCATGCGCGTGGATTTTTCGAAGAAATTTGGGGCTCGACCATTTTTTGAAGGAGGGGGGTGCATCTTGTCTACATCGCGCAACGGTGATGTGTGCAATGTGATAAATTATTGGCGCGCTATTATACCTAGTGTTGTTCCTTGGCCTGACAATGTTTGTTATGCCCATACGTCTAAATGTCATGGCGGGTAGCCACGTAGCTATTTTTTGCCAATGCGAGCTTTTATTTTATGCAAACCAGAATAAAGCAGAATCTGGATCGATGGTCATTATTTTGTTCACGTTGCACACATCACCGTTGCGCGATGTAGACAAGATGCACCCCCCTCCTTCAAAAAATGGTCGAGCCCCAAATTTCTTCGAAAAATCCACGCGCATGCGCATTCTGGTGGACTGTATCAGTCAGCTGTGCGACGCCATGTTCATTTTGGCTGCATACGTCGGTCGGTGAGTAAAAACTCCATTACTCAATAAATTGTCCGTTTCAATGTTCCGCATATGGGCCGCAAAAGTCTAAAAGATATGTAGGAGGGATTGGATAACCTTCTGGGGAGATTAAGCTTTGGGAAAGTGGAATTCTGGAACATTGTAACAGATATCGCAAGAGCGTATTGCAAACCCCATTGAGTTACGGGGACCAAAATCACATATCCTTGTAAGGCTAACGGAGAGCCTTACATTTTTGGAAGTAACATGTATGTATCTCCCCAAATTCTTATCGCTGAACACTTTTATACATCATTGTATTCCTGAGATGTTAGCAATTTCTACAATATATACATGTACATGTAACAAGGCTTAACTAAATGCTGAATTCGTCCGGCTGTCTTAAAAAAATGACAAATGCTCCAAAACCTTCCAAAACGTCTTTACATGGAGGCCGCCATCTTGTTTGTATTCATCGCTATGATCTAAAGAAGTCAGGGCACCCGGCGGTTGTAGAAAATGGTCTGCTCATGAATTATGCATGACATGTCGCGCGGATGTTTATTTGCATACGCACAACCAACATGTACAAACTTGTATTGCAGCCGGTCCCCGTATATATTTTGTGCGCATGCACGAAACAACCGCACGACGTTACATGTATACAAAAAGACGTCTTGGAAGGTTTTGGAACATTTGTTGGTAATCCTTATCTTTAGGAGTTCTGTTCAAAACTTACTTTTGCAGATGACTTTACAGTACTAAAGGGACTTTTGTAGGCTAAAGCAGTATTTTTTTCTTCAGATATCATTAACTCATGCTTGTTGTAATTTTTTGAAACGCATTTTCAAAGAAAATGTGACTTTCTTACCTTTTTATGCAGTCAGAGACGTTGCCGTTTTACCCCATAATTTCCCTCATAAATCAAAACCCTGCCCTCTTTCAACAAAATTGAGCTTGCTCTGTTGCTCATATTCAACATGATATCTTAGCTAACTATTTACTATAATTTAGATGATTTCAAGCACACGGAGTGACTTTTCCTGCCTGTATCATCGCAAAATATTGAGGTACGTTCCGAAACATAAACTTATGGAACGGGGTTTTAAAGATAAGGATTAATTACCCATTTGTCATTTTTGAAAACCTCACACAAATTCAGCATTTAGTAAGCCTTGTTGTAGAAATTGCTAACATCTCAGGAATACAATGATGTATATAAAAGTGTTCAGCGATAAGAATTTGGGGAGATATTTGAAATCAAAGTCGACCGGTTGTAAATCCCGGCGTGTAGGGGTGCCGCTGGATGAAAATCTTTGCCGTGAAAATGCCCTGAAAATCCGTCTTTTGCCGTGAAATAAAAATTCACGGCAATTTCACGGCGTTTATTTCCAGCAAATATTGGCAATTATGTTCACGGCGAATTCACGGCGAACCCGGCAGGCTGGATTCCTTTGTTATGCATAACGGTAAACCATTCTTCAACTGACAAAAGAACAGATTAGATTTACTGTGGGTGCAAACATAACGGCCAGGCATAACAGGGAACTCTCCTAATTTGATGTGTTTGTGGTTGCGAGTACAGCGGTCTGATCCGCATTTATAAAGACGATCGACTCATGGCTCATGCGAATATGTTATGCACGAACATCAATCTCGCAGGTATAAAAAGGGACAGGTGGTCACGGTTTGTTGGGAGCGGGTTGTGATACATGCAGTGTGTACTTTTCCAGTCGCGGATCCTATCCGTAGGGTCCCGATGTGTTGTTAAAACTGTTGTTGTTGTTGTGCTTGCTGGTGTTTTTTAAATTTTTTTATTTGCGTTTCTGCAACGATTTTAATAAAACAGGGGACCTTAGGCCTATCGCGCGTAGAATAGATTTAGCCTAACTACTCCTCGTAAATCGATGGAGGAAGGAATGATCTACATTAATGCCACAAAAAACTACTCATTTGAAGGCCAACAGCCGGCTTCACGGAGCAGTCAATTTTTGTTCTTTCTTAAAATGTTTAGCGTTTCTTTCATTGCAGTTGTAAAATGTAATTTATTTCTCACCATTTCCTGATTTGTATACAAAAACCAATGACTTCTTAGGCCGTGTCCGAAATGGGCGTCTTGCTACTAGCTACGCGTAGTTGTAATGGACGAACACCTCGAGCACGTTGAAAGTTACATGCATGCAGTCGCCTGATCGGACTGACCAATCATGAACTCCGTAACGCGCAACGATCGGCTCCACCTCTGCGCTGAGTGCTTTGATTGGTCGAAACTATTTTCCCTAGTCATGCTAAACCAATCACATCACTCAGCGCATGAGTTTGGCTGGATTGTCTGGGTGGTGTCTCTGCGCTGCTCGCTCCCGGGCGCGCGCGGCCCAGCCGCGAATTATTTTTCCCCCAAACGTTATGGGTGCATAGGACCTAGGGCTGGGTATATAATGCCATAAATTATCATTGTCTACCGAGCATTCCGATGGTTCAGTGGATACGGTGTTAGACTGTGGGGTGGGTAGGAGATTGAGCTTTGGAGGTTTTTTTTAAAGGGAAATAAAGTCCTAAATTTCATTACGTTCGAATTTTTTTTTTTTTTTAATTCGTGGCTCCGGAGGATTTTTTTAAAAGGGAAGTAAAGTCCGAAATCTCATAGGACATGCGTCATAGCATTTACCACATTCGGATGTTGCTTGGGAGAAAACAAATTCGCCTCCCGGCCCGAGTTGCCGTTTTCTGATTCTACAGGCACTTTTAATTTTCCAAATGAGCTGGCTTAGGCTCCAGGCTAGTTCTGTTTTGATGCAAAATGCACAATTCAGAGCTGCCAACCAGTACGGATTTTCCGTATTTCGTACTGAAATTCATGAGAAATAAGGAATACGGAAGTAAGGATTTGGATTTTAAAACACGGATTTTGTGAAATCTGACTATAATAATCAGGCATGGGAATTTTTCGCTGTTTTCTGTGCTTTTCGTTTTCCCGGTATGTTTTTGTTATAAGACTCCGCGTTTGTTTTGTCCGCACATGTAGGCCCACATTTTGTTCCGAATTCATTGGCTCGCGCTACCCAGACGAGTGGCGCGCCCCGGACATGCTGCATACATGCACATTCGGGATGTATCACGCGTCCAGGTAGCTACGCGCGCCTTGACTAAGGTTAAAAACAGGCCCCGTTTTTCTCTCGTTTTTTTTTTTGCCATCCAACAACGCAAAACACAAAAAATAAAATTATCTGGAAACCATAGCGGTACCGGTACATTTATGATTTAAATTGAAACATAAAATCAAGAATAAACCCACGTATGCTTTCAATGGACAAAGTCTTTTGGGAAAATTACCGTACATCATTATAAACCTTACGATAAGGGCGTCCCTGTTTTACATTCTATGGTTCTCATTTCCGACCCACCCTATTTTTGGCTCCCAACCGATTCTTTTTTTTTTTTTATCCCGCCGACCCTGTCTGGAATTTCCTACGAATAAAAAAAATAGAAAAAATGATTATCTTAAGAATTTCCCGCGTCGAATTCCGGAGAAAAAAAGTCCATGGAAATTTTACGTAGGCCTACCTAGTAATTTTGGCTGTGCGAAGCGCCCGGTTGTCTTTTCTCAAGATGAATTTCTCTGCGCATTAGCTGCATGTGCGTGCATTGTACACTGGGAATAAGACGATGGCATTCAGTGCGGCTGCTTGCTCTTGACCAAGGCTAGCAACAAAGCATCGCGCACGCGCAGATGCGCTTTAGGGGGTACCCTTATTGAACAATTGCTGTAACCCCTCAGGTCTTAGTAGCCTTTTTTGAGGCGGAGTTCGGAATACGTTAGCTGCGTGTACGTACATTGTACATTGGGAATAATACGGTAGCATTCAGTGCGGTTGTTTGCACTTGACCAAGACTACACCAACGATGGAATCCAGTATGCATGCACGCACACGTGCGTGGTGCGGACTCTACTCCGGAGATATGACGGATAAGTTATGTCGGGGTTTAGAAAACGATCAAAGAAACGACACATTTAATGTATTATTTATTTCTCCATGGTACATCATACGTTATGTATTATTCTGTCGTAAACTTTATTTGAAATAGCTGGAACTTCGGGTAAGGTAATCTAGACTAACCCACACATGCACCATATGCCTAGGCCTATAGTTAGAGAAATCTTAAATGCTGCAAAAAGCAACATATCGCGATATTCTTCGGTATATATCGAATTCCCCAATACAATATTTATTACGGGTTTGTTATTATTTTTACGAGGGGGCCCTTGACTAGTTACGAAGGCATCGATGGTAAACTGGACGTCGAACGCTTGGCCGCCATACCTAGCCTGCCGTCATGTTTAACTGTCAATAAACCACGCAACTTCTGCCAGCTTCGACAGTTACATTACAATTTATTGATGGTTGATAATCACACGATACAAAAGAGTGAACAATAGAGCAAGTTAATGAGCTGGGCAGAAACTGCCCGCAAAAAATTCACGGCGTTTTCACGGCGTTTTCTTGGCGATAAAATCCCGAGAGTATTTCACGGCGTTTTCATGGTGTTCTCTCGCCGTGAAATTGCCGTGAAATTTTAGTTCACGGCAAAACGGATTTTCACGGCAAAGATTTTCATGGAGTAGGGCTGTAATCATGGTATTATGGCGACAGTAAAAAAGTTAGAAGTTAAAAATGAACCATTTCCAGCCATATTTGTAGGGCTAGGCAATGTCTCGGTCTCTGAACATGAACTTTAAAATCGACTACAACTATGGAGCGTCAAAAGTGGACAACCGTATTTTCCCATTTTTTGCTAGTAGAATTTTAGGTTTTTAGAGTTTTAAAAAACTCAATTTTCTGCTGGCAGAAATTTGGATTTTACTTTGACGACTATCTCGGCGCCTCAAAAGTGGACAACTAAAAATCTCAAATTCTTTCTCACAAAAATCATGATGCTCCAAAAGTGGACAACCCCGTTTTCCCATTTCCTGCTAGCAGAGATTTAGATTTTAGAAGTAGCAACACCCGTTTTAAAAAATGTCAATTTTCTGCAAGCAAAAATGTTGGTTTTACTTTGCGACTTTTTTGACGCCTCAAAAGTGGACAACTAAAAATCCGTAATTTCTGTCAGTAAAAAGCCGCTGACCAGCCTTCGCAGATAGGAATCGTCCACACTTTGCACAGGGGTTATTAGGTTAACTGAGAACGTGATGACGTGAACAGAAAATTGACATTTTTTTAAAACAGGTGTTGCTACTTCTAAAATCTAAATCTCTGCTAGCAGGAAATGGGAAAACGGGGTTGTCCACTTTTGGAGCATCATGATTTTTGTCAGTAAGAATTTGAGATTTTTAGTTGTCCACTTTTGAGGCGCCGAGATAGTCGTCAAAGTAAAATCCAAATTTCTGCCAGCAAAAAAATGTTAAACATGTTTTTTAAAACCGGTGTTGCCATTTCTAAAACCCTAAAATTCTACTAGCAGAAAATGGGAAAATATGGTTGTCCACTTTTGACGCTCCATACTACTACTAGTACAACACTGCCTCCAATTCTTAAAACGGCCACCAAAATACTAGATACGCCACCTAAGATACCAGTACAGTTCCAGTACTAAGATGCGTGGTACTAAGGTTTACTTACGATCCGGATGAAAAGAGAAGTTTTCCGTTCCGTTCAAGTTAGACATGTTAGAGGGGCACCCGTCATCCCGTACCGGCCGTCGCGTCGGCCATCTTGTCCACTTTGTTTGTGACCTCGTCGTATTCTCCGAACGCGTGTGATATGCGACTAGTGTTAATTATTTGAATGCAATGTTAAATCTGCATGTCGAACCTTAACCACACCTGCTGTAAACTATATTTAACCTGATAAAAGTCGAATATTCAGCAACATACATACGTCATGTGGGTAGTAGCCACGTCAAGTTGCCAACTGATAATTTATTGTTTACATCGGCGAGTATCCAGACCCTATCCAAAGGCATTACTTAAAAATTAGAAATGGGGCCAGTCTGGAGGGTATCATGTTTTAATGGGCTTGTTCTAAAATGTTAAATTAGCAGGAAAGAAAGTTCTCCTAAGAAATCTTTTTGTAACTATATTTGGAAAAAAAATTAATAGTTACATTTAAACACCTATATGCCGCAAATATATTTTCTTAGTTTTGTATATTAAATACCATCGAAATAATATTTATAACAGCGCCACCAACAGTTTAATCTGAGCCAACCAAAAGTTAGAAGTGCCACCCCTCACGCGTCACAGATGTCATCGTGCAATTTTTGTTTTACACAGGGTCTACGAAGCATAAATGAATGTTCACCTTGTTTTGTAGCTTTAAACACACCAAAAATATTCTGGGCAACATGTTACAGAAGAATTTCCAAATACCAAGATTATTGTCTCAGAATCTCAGAAAGTTGACTGGATATCGCCGCTAGGCATCATCATCCAGTTAAAACCATGGAGGAATTTCTCTATGTTAAAACTATACATCACGATTTCCATCATACATGGTAAACCATGTCACAGATAGAGAGCAAAAGTACGTACGTGTAGGGTCTGTATGGGTTCGCGACTGAAACAAAAATTCCTTTTTTTTTAATGAACTAAACATGTTAAAAAAAATTGCCAAATTACTTCAACCGACTTAGAAAGTAGAATGTGCAAATAATGCAAAAACAAAGGAACAAACGTGATTGTTTCTGACTGTCCTTTTTTTTTCTATTACATGTAGTCCTACCGCGACCAATTCACTTCTGGACTAATAAAATAATATCAATCGGTCTGTAAAATATGTATTTTGAAGATTTTAGAGCTGGGTCCGTGCGGACGGTAGGCCTGTCCAATTCTAATATCTACATTCAGTGTAGGGCAATTTGATATTTTTACAATGAGTACTGGGTCACAAAACACTGCCAAGCACATTTTTGAGAGTGACCGTCTTAAAAAAGTAAGGCAACATTAATGTTCGTTTAAAAGTGAAGTGTTTTGTTTTCATAATAGGAAATCTGTTTTCAGTCAGTGCACGGATATACCGACTTTAATTATTTTTGCAGCGCGTATATGAATTCTGTGGGTTTCAGATTTTTCAATAGTTTATGCTTGAGGTTTGCACAGGGAAGACGCCAGGGTTTTTTCTTTGATCCAGCAAGCAAATTCACTCTTATAGACATAATACAATGTATGAGTGTCGTTTCCATCCAGTTAATATGATAATGATTCTGTTGATCTAAATTATGACCTATAAGAAATTCTGTTGAGCTAAATCATGAATTAATTAAGACCCAGTTATTGAGGATTACTTTTACTTTTTGTTCTTTTTCGTTTCAGTGAACACTTAAATGAGCGTCAAAAACGTCAATGAACGTGATACCACCATACCCATGAAAAATGTTAATGAGGCAAATGAACCTGTTAAAAAGAAGTCCAAACCCTTTGAACATAACGCTCAGGCTGAGATTGAAGGTGGGAGTTTTTGCAATTTTAACGTTTCCTCAGTTCGGAAAAATTTATGAAGCTACGCGTCGACTAAAACCAAATCAACTGACGAAAATTCGAAATTCCTTAGGTTAATCATTATCGTCGCGACGAATGTGATACTTTGAAGTGGCAAAAGTGTGTGGCCCGCACTAAATGAAAAATAAAAGAAGAAATCAAACAAGTAATAATTATGACATTATACGCATTCCCAGATGAATTGGACAAATTAGTCTAAACGCCGATCAGTTCAGGCCGGACGGACGGACGCCCCGACGGCCCGACGGGGGGATGGATATATTTTATTATCGTCAACTTGGATTGGCAATCATTCTGTTGTATGGTGATTATATGCGCCATACTTCAACGTTATGTAAAGCCTCATTGAAAGTCCCCCCCCCCCCCCCCCCCCACCCCGCACCCCCCCCCCCCCCCCCCCCCCGCCCCCTGAAACTATTTACAAGTTTTTCTCAGTACTTTTTCTGACATGTTTTATTTTAACCAAAAACCTACTTTTTGTTATTTTGGGCGTCTGCAAATTCTTCAAAAAGGTTTAAATTATTCTTGGTTGATTTCGCATTATCTAATGCACATAAAGATTCACCATTATTGTCGGTCCCAAAGAATTCGATATTTGCAAAGTAATTATTTTATGGGTGGGCCTATTCGTTTGACGGTCTCTTTAACAGTGAACAACTTTTGTATCGCTAGAAAAATTAGCAAAAAATACATTACTTTTCAAGGTGAAACTCGAAAGAGCACTGACAATATCTTTGCACATCCATAAAAAAATAAACTTAGTACCATTTGCTTTTGCTGTAATTTTGAGAAATAAATGGATTTGGGGTTAGTATTTTAGCGTGCTAGCAAATACTGTAGTACATGTACTGACCTATTTAATTTTTTGTGCGCATAGATGCTGGGAAAACAGACAGAACAAGTTGTAGTCTTCTTGGGCCCTGGCTATACTATAGACAAAACGCAGCAATTTATAGACGGTATAGGGATTATCAGGTCGGGACTATTCCAACGATTGTCGGCCGTCGGACAATCGTTCGAAAACGATATAAATGCACGGTCCACTTTTCTTGACAAAACGACAGCACATCAGGCACGTGCCATCATTATTTCACATGATGCTTGAGACTGCTATTTTATTACAGTAAAGTACGGTATTTCGTAATAATTCAGTAGGTTGCTTTTTGAAGTTTGTAAATTGTTGTATACCTTTAAACAAAACAAAACAAAACAAAACAAAACAAAACAACAAAAACAATTAGCGTACAGTTGCGGTAAATTGGTTTTTGTCCATGATGAACTATGCCTTAGAGGACAGTCGAGAGGGGGGGGGGGGGGGGGGGGGGGGGGGGGTGAAGTTGCGACTTTGCCAGGGGTGCGAAGCAGTGGTAGCTGCATACAGAGGCTAAAGTGACTTTCCCTAGGCGCTCAAGCTGCCCGAAAACTCTCGCACATTCAACTACATTTCTCGATGATTTAAACTTATTAATATTGTATAAGTGTTATGGAAATTCGGCCAAAAAAACCCACAAACTTGTGCTGCCCTTAAATGGGAAAAATGGGAGGGAGGGTCGGTCGGTCTATTTTTTTTTACCATCAATGAAAACAATACTACAGGCAAAAGTAAGCTAAAAGTGAGATGGCGAAATGGACGATTGTACCAGCTGTATTTATAAAGACTGATTTTAATAAAACTTGTGCGGGAAAAAGTGAGATTTCGAAAATGTCTTTAAAGATTAAAAAACACGCGACACGACTTTTGTGACTTTAAGTTAGGGTCGGTCGGGTGGGGCAACACAACTATGTTTTGGCCTTCTATTACACGAGGGCCAATCGGACTAATTAAAGCATATCCACAGGCCTATTGTACAGCAAGGCGTAGGCGTGAACCAGTCTAATTGTGTGAAATTAAATGTTATGACAACATTCAGCACCTGTACCCGATTCCCCCACCCTCCCAGCACCCCTTCTACACCCCACCCAACCCAATGTTGGGAAGTGACTGAAAACCCCTTTTGGCGTACGTGTAATATTGCCAAAACCACCAATCCCGACGTACGTCCAGCTGCAGGTGGAACCGAGAAGTCCGCCGGTGGCCGGGGGGAGAATATTTTCCCAAACGACATCCGAATGGGTTAACGCTATGAGGTTTCGGACTTGACCTTTTTTTTTTTGGAAATCCTCCGGAGCCACATATTAGGAGAAAAGAATGAATTCGAAAGTAATGAAATTCCGGACTTTATTTCCCTTTAAAAAAATCCCCCAAAGCTGAAAATTAAAAAAATAAAATAAAATGGTAACATTGGGGTCTCGAACCATGTGCCTTCTGCCTCATGGTCTAGCACCGTATCCACTTAGGCCATCGGAATGCTCAGCAGACCTCGAGAATTATTGCATTATATACCCAGCCCTATAACGCATGCGTACGTATATTAAAAGTATTATAGAGGGCGCTCAACAATGAATCTATTCGGATGTAGTTTGGGAAAAATAATTCGCGGCCGGGAGGGGGGGGGGGGGGTGTGAAGGCAACCCGCCGGAGTGCATAGCGGCGGGGAGGCCCGCTGGGAGGGGTGTGGAAAACAACTGAATGATGTATTATCATGACAATAAGGTTTATATTTGCCGGACTATGGAATGTCTCGTGCACCACGGAGGAACATATGATGCACGATATGGGGCAGAGCGAACCCCCCCTCTTTTGTGTTGGTCATTGTGTTCCCGGAATCTCAGGAATTCTTTTCAGAGGTCCAGGGGGGATGTGTTAGGTAACAATAGTCTGGAGAGTGTATAGGGTATAGGGACAAAAGGGGGGTACCCCTCTGCCCCATATCGTACTGGGTATACGGAGGAAGGTTTTCATTTATGTATAGTCTGGTTCCCTGTCCTGAAGATTCCCTGACGTCTAAATATTCGGTCAGGTAGCTACCGCGGTTTAAAATAGATCATGACGTACAGTGTTAGTCCGAGTGACGTCAGTGGCATCATTCAAATTTTAACATTCTTGCAAAATCCAGTCCGCAAAATACTGCAAGAGTGTGGCATTGATTTTTCAGTTTGTATGCAGGCCTATAATGGAGAATTCAAATTCCAGGATCTATAACGGGCCTGACAGATATTTTGGTATTCCCAACATCAACGTTAATAGCCGAATATTACCGAAAACAAGTTCGGAAAACCTCGGACATTTTCGGAAAAGGCCAGAATCTGGGAATTTTCGTCACGTGACATTGGCGGATACCGGAAGCACGATGTGGGGGGAAAAGGGACCCCCTCTTTTGTGTTGGTCATTGTGTTCCCGGAATTTTAGGAATTCTATTCAGAAATCTAGGGGATGTGTTAGATAACAATAATCTGGAGTGTGCTCAGCGGTATAGGGATAAAAGGGGGGGGGGGGGGGGGGGGTACCCCTTTCCCCATGCCATCGTGCAGGGTACATATGCAGCACGATATGGGGCAGCTTTTTCCACTCCGTATATTTTGTAGGATCCTACACTTCCTACAGTCCTACACCATTGAAATGTGCACAAAGTAAAAAGCAAAGACGGCGCCGCTATATTTATATTTGCTGGGGGAATCTCCATGCAGTCCCACAACACCCTGCACTACACGGGGGGGAAACATCATACAGCATTTCGGGGAGGCGAGATCCGACAGTCCTACACCATCCTACACTGCACAAAAAAGTCCTACAGGAATCCTACACACGGGGGAAAACATCATACATCATTGAAGTGTGTACAAATATATAGTGATATTTCGGGTAGGCGAGATCCGACAGTCCTACACCATCCTACACTGCACAAAAAAGTCCTACAGGAATCCTACACACGGGGGAAAACATCATACATCATTGAAGTGTGTACAAATATATAGTGATATTTCGGGGAGGCCAGATCCGACAGTCCTACACCATCCTACACTGTACAAAAAAGTCCTACAGGAATCCTACACACGGGGGAAAACATAATACATCATTGAAGTGTGTACAAATATATAGTGATATTTCGGGGAGGCGAGATCCGACAGTCCTACACCATCCTACACTGCACAAAAAGTCCTACAGGAATCCTACACACGGGGGAAAACATCATACATCATTGAAGTGACTTTTTGTGCAGTGTAGGCGAGATCCGACAGTCCTACACCATCCAACAAAAACTGATGTCATAATTTTTATTTTTATTTGTCTTTAAAGTGACATCTTTCGTATTTACCTAATATAGGTTTTCCCGGCCAATTTCACCATGTATTCGTTCATTTTAACGCCTGGCTCATTCAATTTAAATTGATTATTGAATGATCGCGCAGATCGTCCGACAATCAAAAATAATCATTCAATTTCACTATCTGAGCATTCTTTCGAGCTTCACTCGTTCCTGTAAAAAATGCATTCAAATTAAAAGCATCGCATCGTTCATTCAATTTCGTCCGAACCAGCAGAGAGGTGTCGATCGGTAATTCATTTTTATCAATGGGCAAACTTATTCCACATTTCTTCAAGCATTTTAAAAGACAAATCTGCAGGCCCGTCTGCCTATAAAAACGGTCACTCTAAATTACATCTGACGTCTTCAAGCAGGAATGTCTTGCACGTCAAGAGATCGATGGATGAATCAGTGAAATATGAAAACTTACAAAAACAGACTGAAAACAAACCAGAAATAACAGAATACATGTAAACATGTCATCATAAAGATGCCCCTTATCGATTTATTCAAACTTTTAAAGACGTAGAGAAGATCAATAGTGAAAAAAAGAATCCTGAGCCAGTTTCTTTTCATTATTTCCTTACATTTATTTCTTATATAAATTAATTTGTTGCATTATACATGTACACTTTATTGACACAAAGATTTTAAAAGAAAACAAATGAAACTAGCTAGAAGAAAACAGGAAAATATAGCAATTACAAAAATCTTATTAATTTGAATGAACGAACGATGAAAATGATTGCCCATAAAACTAAACACATGGTGGCAAGGGGTTAAATGACAATAAAAACATAAAATGGTTCACTCGATTGGCAAATAGTCCTATAATCACTCCGCCAGGGCTTATGTATTTTTTTATAACCGAATACAACTTTTGTTTTCAAATTTTTAAAAACTTCATACCATCATGGAGTAGTACAAAAAGATAACAAGTTGCCCAACTTACATTACTAATGTGATACATTTGATGCACCCTACTGTGGGCCATGGTTGTTGATACATGTATATATGTCTTTTTCCATTCCCATCTACCCCGCTTGCGCCATTTGTCTAAAAGTCGTTGATGCGGGTAGCAAGCAAATCTGATGTCATAAGACGGAGTCTCCTTTTGTGCCAATTGCCCGACACAATGGGAGACCGTTTTATGACGTCTTATTTATTTGCTGCCTACAGCGATGATTTGTTGACAAATTGCACTAGAGGGCTGGACGGGGCTGACAAAACAACACCTTTCTCAATTCATTTCCGTTTTATTTTTATGGCTGAAATAATTTCCTGGCTGTTTTACTGTCATAAACAAAATGAGAAATAATGCAGATTCCTCTCATGCAGTGGCGTAGCCAAGGGGGGGGGGGGGTGGGGGTGGTGGGGGGGGGGGGGGGGAGGGGGGGGAACTGCCCCCTCCCCATGTGGGAACCCTTGCCCCCCCCCCCCTTTCCCCCCTCTGGATATTTGGGATACGCGTTACTATAGGCCCTATAGCGAATTTGCGTCACTATATGCGTTATAGCGAATATCCCCCCTTGAAAAAAGCCATGCCCTCCGTTTGCCCCCTCCCCCTAGGAAGAGCCTGGCTACGCCACTGCTCTCATCACAGCCTCCTCTTTAAATCATATAATTTTAATAAAGCCTTTAGATCCACAGAAAAAAAACTAACTACTATAGGTTTTCCCGGTTAATTTCGCACTTCTTTCATTTAAAATTGCTTAAAAGAAAGTATTGTAATTCACGGGAAAACAATTTTATTCGTCCTATTTATCGTCATTTTCGTCTCACTCCGGGAATGGCGTTGAATTAGAAAAGCAAATTCGTTTTTTGTCATTCATTTTACCGATTTAATCATTCAATTTCGTCATTGAATTTATCGTTAAGATGGTTTGAATTAGCTGTTATGTGGACGTCATTTTGGTTGTGATTCAAAATCAACTAAAAGGAATAGGCCGAAGAAATCAGGCATAAACATTTCGCAATAATACCACAACTCATTGTTATTTGACTTTCTCTTGTTAATTAGATTAAGGGCCAATGCTTTGTATACAAATGTATGGCATATAAATGCGAAACATAACTCGTGTTGTACGATGTTCATGTTCAATTCACAAGGGCGAAGAAAATGACCCGCGTAAAGATAAATAATGCAATGCATTCTAACAACATTTCTTGTTTTGATTTGAGGTTCATGTTTAATCACAAAAAGAAAATAAAGTAATGTTCTTTCTTCGCATTCCTTGAATTTCATGCGATCTTACCGAATTTGCATGATAAAATCATTTCATTGAATGCTCATTAAAAAAACGACCAGAAGATGACTGGTAACTTGTCTTTCATAAACTCTTCAATCATGCCACTGACGAAATTGAATGATTAAATTACATTAGTAATGTAAGTTGGGCAACTTGTTATCTTTTTGTACTACTTCATGATGGTATGAAGTTTTTAAAAATTTGAAAAAAAAGTTGTATTCGGTTATACAAAAATACATAAGCCATGGCGGAGTGGTTATAGGACTATTTGCCAATCGAGTGAACCATTTTATGTTTTTATTGTCATTTAACCTCTTGCCACCATGTGTTTATGTTCATGGCAATCATTTTCATCGTTCGTTCATTCAAATTAATAAGATTTTTGTAATTGCTATATTTTCCTGTTTTCTTCTAGCTAGTTTCATTTTGTTTCTTTTAAAATCTTTGTGTCAATAAAATGTACATGTATAATGCAACAAATTAATTTATATAAGAAATAAATGTAAGGAAATAATGAAAAGAAACTGGCTCAGGATTCTTTTTTTCACTGTTGATTTTCTCTACGTCTTTAAAAGTTTGAATAAATCGATAAGGGGCATCTTTATGATGACATGTTTACATGTATTCTTTTCTTTCTGTTTTTTTTCAGTCTGTTTTTGTAAGTTTTCATATTTCACTGATTCATCCATCGATCTCTTGACGTGCAAGACATTCCTGCTTGAAGGCGTCAGATGTAATTTAGAGTGGGATAGCTCGGACCTTTTTATAGGCAGACGGGCCTGCAGATTTGCCCATTGATGAAAATGAATTACCAATCGACACCTCTCTGCTGGTTCAGACGAAATTGAATGAACGATGTGATGCTTCTAATTTAAAAAATGCATTTTTTACAGGAACGAGTGAAGCTCGAAAGAATGCTCAGATAGTGAAATTGAATGATTATTTGATTATCTAATGACGATCTGCGCGATCATTCAATGTCAATCTAAATTGAAAGAGCCAGGCGTTAAAATGAACGAATAGGCCTACATGGTGAAATTGGCCGGGAAAACCTATATTAGGTAAATACGAAAGATATCACTTTAAAGACAAATAAAAATAAAAATTATGACATCAGTGTTTGTTGGATGGTGTAGGACTGTCGGATCTCGCCTACACTGCACAAAAAGTCACTTCAATGATGTATGATGTTTTCCCCCGTGTGTAGGATTCCTGTAGGACTTTTTTGTGCAGTGTAGGATGGTGTAGGACTGTCGGATCTCGCCTCCCCGAAATATCACTATATATTTGTACACACTTCAATGCTGTATGACGTTTTCCCCGTGTGTAGGATTTCTGTAGGACTTTTTTGTGCAGTGTAGGATGGTGTAGGACTGTCGGATCTCGCCTCCCCGAAATATCACTATATATTTGTACACACTTCAATGCTGTATGATGTTTTTCCCCCGTGTGTAGGATTCCTGTAGGACCTTTTGTGCAGTGTAGGATGGTGTAGGACTGTCGGATCTCGCCTCCCCGAAATATCACTATATATTTGTACACACTTTAATGCTGTATGATGTTTTCCCCCGTGTGTAGGATTCCTGTAGGACTTTTTTGTACAGTGTAGGATGGTGTAGGACTGTCGGATCTCGCCTCCCCGAAATATCACTATATATTTGTACACACTTCAATGATGTATGATGTTTTTCCCCCGTGTGTAGGATTCCTGTAGGACTTTTTTGTACAGTGTAGGATGGTGTAGGACTGTCGGATCTCGCCTCCCCGAAATATCACTATATATTTGTACACACTTCAATGATGTATGATGTTTTTCCCCCGTGTGTAGGATTCCTGTAGGACTTTTTTGTACAGTGTAGGATGGTGTAGGACTGTCGGATCTCGCCTCCCCGAAATATCACTATATATTTGTACACACTTCAATGATGTATGATGTTTTCCCCCGTGTGTAGGATTCCTGTAGGACTTTTTTGTGCAGTGTAGGATGGTGTAGGACTGTCGGATCTCGCCTCCCCGAAATGCTGTATGATGTTTTCCCCCCGTGTAGTGCAGGGTGTTGTGGGACTGCATGGAGATTCCCCCAGCAAATATAAATATAGCGGCGCCGTCTTTGCTTTTTTCTTTGTGCACATTTCAATGGTGTAGGACTGTAGGAAGTGTAGGATCCTACAAAATATACGGAGTGGAAAAAGCTGCCCCATATCCGGCAGGGTATAATCATTGATCTCCATTATATAGACTGGATAGGACACCGCGTCTAAACGCCGTCCTGAGTGCGCGTTTTAAACTAGGGTAAAGAACGAACGTGACGCGACTGCGTTGTGTGTACTTTCAAACGGAGTTTTTAAAAAAGTGGAAGACTTTTTTTCTTTAATTCTTCATTTTCGTGGGGAAAAAATGGAGTTCGCAACCGAATTGGTCAAAATAGACAAGAACAGTGGTTAATGTGTGCGCGGGAGTGAACTGCCCGGAGAAGGATGGAAACTTGAGTCGGGAAAAGGGAATACCCTTTTACAAGTAAGCTGATGATTATTATTTAACGGTGCGTCTATAACGTTGATGTGTAACGTTACAATTAAAGAAAAGGCTAATGCACAGAAACAAAACTTCTTTAATAACACAATTGAAAAAAAAAAGAATTTATACGAGGACCGGTTGCTTATAACATACTAATTGGCATTCTTGATTGGAAAGGTCTGGTAACTACGGTAGCTGTGCATGTGTGAGTTTGTATATGCCGGCAATCGTGGACCTAGGACAAAAGAATTCGAGCGTAGACAAAGGGGTCCACGTTTGACCTAACGTCCACGATTGAAAATCGTGAACAAAACCAATGGGAGGCCTTCCGAAAAAGTTGGAGTATAAACAAAAGAGGAACAATGGGAGGTCCACGATTGCACCCGTTTACATGACTGTGTGCGTTTGTGTGTGGGTGGGTGTGTATTGATACCGGCAATCGTGGACTAGCGACGAAAGAGTCAGGGCGTAGACAAAGGGTCCACGATTAACCGAATGTCCACGATTAAAATTCGTGTACAAAGCATATGGGAGGCCTTCCGAAAAAGTTAAAGTACAAACAAAAGAGGGACAATAGGGAGTCCGCGATTGTCGATATTTACACACATGTGTGTGTGGGGGGGGGGGGGTATTAAACAGGCTTCCCGTATTAACAGCAGCAATCAAGGCAGACCGAGTGAGACATAAGCTCACAAAAAAAATACCCTGTTCAAAAATCATTTCCTGATGAGTCTTTTAATTGTGACTTAGGATGAAGGATTGTTTATTATTAGTTTTCCATATTTCCCAGCGAGTTTTGTCTTGAACTTTTACTTTCAAATTGTGCTCCATTTTGTTATAAATTTGTGTTACATTTGAATGAACCTCGATACATTTTCTCTTTGTGAGTGTTTAGTTTATGAAATAATACATGTAACAATGGGTGCTCAGAATAATTCCAGACTGAGTAGCCTACATGAAGCGAACACACAGTGCGCGTTACCCTCTTGCGCCGCCATTGCGCGGCCGCGCATTCGTGCACGAACACGACGCGGTGTCCTATCCAGTTTATATAATGGAGATCAATGGGTATAATCCCAACCTCGTTCCCATGGCTTACTATATTTTCAAACCTCGTTCCCATGGCTTACTATATTTTCAACCTCGTTTCCAATAGTAAGCCCTGGGATGGGAACTCCTTACTCGTGCCCTGATTGGATAGTGAAAATACAGCATTAGCTTATTAGCATATAGAGAAATTAAAACCGTACAGTTGGTGATTCCACTGTATTTCTTGATAAAAGTTTGCCGCGCCAAAAGTGAAACTTTTGTTCGTATTTTTTAACGTTAGTGACTTTTCTGTAGTATATATTCTCTGAAATTTCTGCAATGGTGACGCCCAGCCCCTAAAAAAATACACCCGTCAAATCTGATACTTGCATCTTGAAGTTAAATTGTGTTCCAAAAGCGACAAACGTGGGACGCACATCTGGAGAGTCAGTGGACAAAAAAAGTTTTCCGCACCTGCTTTCAAAGTAGCTTTAACACGAAGTGACACAATATGCCGAAGTTATAAGTTGTGGAACGAAGGTCCATAAAACGGTGGAGGATGCACGGGGTCAACATCGCTAAACTGGCGTGCATGTAGTAGCAGTGGTTGTAGCAAATTATTCCTCAGATCTCCTGGTCAGAGTGCTCCAGCTAGCTGCGAACGAAACGGTGGGTTTTTGGTCCTGTGTGCCAACGGCAAACGCCGCCCGCCATGCCGCAGTCCGAGGCCTGTTGTCCCGGCGAAAGCCTGTCCTTTTTTTAGGCTTTATCAAAACTGACAAAAGGAAGTCCGAAGCCTAATTTGCCTCGAGTGTGCGCCACCTACAAGGGTATGTAACTTTGTTTTTTGTCCTCTTCATTTTGAGATAAATGACGCTTCGTTGATGCTCAACCATGTCAACCATTCTGAGAACCCATGAACTGCACGTAGTTTGCCGCCTTTTTCACGATTTTACAATCAAGCTAGTCAATCTAGTACCAAAGAGCCTATGCTGTGAATTCGACGAAGATGTGAAGTTTAAGAATTGCCATCAGACTACTACGTGCTCAGAATACATCGCTCACAGGGAGCCTAATTTGCATGCGTATCCAAAAATATTGGATATTTAAATGATCCCATACCAGGGTGAGAGAGCAGCTGTGGTGTCGGTGAGGGCGCTGCTCGACACCATGGGAACGAGGTTGGGTATAATCCGGACCTAATCATCCTCGACTCCATGGGCGCGTGTGCGTTCCTCCACTAAGATCGCGCAAGGCATGGTGGGAAAACATGGCGCCGCAAGATCGTACCCATGGTAACGAGGTTGGGACCTAATATTCATCAGAAATAGTCAGAATATTTTGGTCTGGGAACCAGACTAGACGATGCATATCAGGTGCGCATACCCCGTGTCTAGATTTCGCGTACGTACTCGTACTCGCGATCGCATCGCACACATGGATGGGTACGGATGCATGCTAGTCCATGCTTGCCAGTGAATAAGCCAATGAGAAGAGGTCTACTACATCTACACACTACGCTGGTATACGTATACGTATCAGCGGTTTGACATGCCATGCCGTAAGTAAAATATGGCGCCGTTTCAAACAAAGTCGTAGTGTATTAAGCCACGTGTGCGGTGAATAGACATGATTTGATCATCCCGCGATCCATATTCGTCCAAAGTTGTCTGACTACAGTTGCAGCCACACAACTCACATCTGTCATGTCTGTCAGTAGAAGTTCTACCAAAGCACCGTATGGCGGGTAAGTAACTAACAACAGTTTACATGTAGTTCAGGCTAACTATGCTTCGGACATGTGTATCATGGCCGGTCATGCATGGAGGAAGAGTAGCCTCACGACTAGTCCGAGTAACTTGGACCCTTCATATCGCCTTTTTAAACATTTGGACATGATCTGGCGATAGTTATGGGCGGCCATTGGGGCAAAAAAGACAACCGCAAAATTAAAGTAAAGCAAAAACAAAATAAAAATAGAATTCGAAAAAATAAACAATAAAGCTACAATTAACAATGAGAATGCAGCAAAATTAAATCAAGAACCCCAAAACAAAATTAAAACGCCCACAAAAATACAAAAAACAAAAAATAAAACGTTTGTGTTAAATGTACAATAAAACACAAAACTAACAAAATGCAGTGGAAATTAACAAATACCCGCGACAAATAAAAAATCCGCCACGGCAATAATACCCCCGCGGCGCGACTAACGGAAACCCCGCGCTCATCATTGAAGCCACGCACGGAACATTATAAACCCCTCAACGAATGAAAGCCACGCAACGAATATAAGTCACACAACGAATGTAAGTCACGCAACGAATGAAAGCCACACAACGAATGTAAGTCACGCAACGAATGAAAGCCATGCAACGAATACAAGTCCGGCGCGCGATACGAGTGCCAAAAAATTACTAGAAGTCCCGCAACGAATATAAAGCCTAAAAAATTACTAAAAGCAGGGAACCAGTCTGCACGGACTGGTACCCTGCGGCATCACTCCACGCATTGTTGATGCACGCTCGCAAACTCGATCGAAAGGCCCTTAGGCTTTAGCATGGAGAGCATGCAGCGTCTGTATATGCCTCCAAGCTGCGTACCCGGCGTGGTGGGGAAGATTTCTGCCACAGTCCGTACGTTAACTGCAACACGTGCAACTTTTATTGCAAGTAAAAGGTTTGTATTTAAATGAGGTTATTCTTGAGTTCATAAAATACTGAAGTGGTTTTGTCTTTGGGCCATTGTCTGAACATGGATATGGTTGTCGGTCACTTCGCCCAAAAACCACATCGCCCTCAACCACTTCGCCCAAACGCCACTTCGCCCAAACCCCACTTCGCCCAATTACCCCTTCGCCCAAACGCCACTTCGCCCAAAAACCACTTCGCCCAATTACTACTTCGCCCAAAAACCACTTCGCCCATAAACCACTTCGCCCAAAAACCACTTCGCCCAAAAAACACTTACCAGTGTATTTATCAGTTCTAACTGAATGTTACTGAGACTTTTTAAAAAAAATGCACCGCCACTGCCCTGGAAGAGTTTTAAGCCAAAAAAGGATAGGGCCTATCCGTGTTTTTCGAAAGTACAAAATGACTTTCGCGGGTTTTTTTTTCGCCCTTCCCGCCTGTACGGTAAAGCAGGAATCACGACAATACTGGAATAAGTTAAAACCTAAGTTATTGTATATATGCAGATTTAATTTATTTGTGTGGGTACTTGTATGCGTGTAAATATTAATGCCATATATAGTCGTGTTTGTAATATAGGTTTTCCTGGCGGGCAATTTGCCGTTTTCGTCTATTTGGTCATTCAAATTATGGTGCATTCAAGACTGTATTTGCGTTTTGTGACATCCTTTTTGTGACCATGCTTTTCTTTTCTTATTAGTAATATGCCTTATATATGGGCAATTATTTTCATCAATCAGTGACGGATCTACGGGGGGGGGGGGGGGGGGGGGGGGTTTGGGGGTTTAAACCCCCCCTTGGGCTGAGAAAAAAATTAAAAATAACCAGTGTCGGGTGTCGAAAATTTGGCACGCTGGGGTGTGTAGGCCAATCACCTCAGGTAACCCCCCCCCCCCCCCCCCTTAGTGAAAACCTAGATCCGCCCCTGTCAAGTGGTCATTCAAATTATTACGATTTTTTAAATTGATATATTTTCCAAGAGGTTTTTATAAAAATTGCGTGAAATTTATAATGTAATTTTTTACAAACATTTATAATGTAACATCTTAACTGATATGAGGGATTATGATGTATGTAACGAACTAATAAAATGAAAATAAGGCATACGGATCGGGCATGGGCGAAGTGGTTTTTGGGCGAAGTGGTTTTTGGGCGAAGTGGCGTTTGGGCGAAGGGGTAATTGGGCGAAGTGGTTGAGGGCGATGTGGTTTTTGGGCGAAGTATGGTCTGAACATGGTCTGAACATAAGCAGTTTGTCCTGATCGACCGACTCGCCCTTTCCTGACCAACTCGGCCCCTGCCTGGCCGTAGTCCGAGTAACTTGGACCCTTTATCGCCTTTTTAAACATTTGGACATGATCATGTCCAAATGTTAAAAAAGGCGATAAAGGGTCCAAGTTACTCGGATGCTCGGACTAGCCCGGCCGCATAATTGTTTTCCCTAAGACTAGGACTAGGATCTATTCCCCACCCTGGGCCAAGGCTTGAAAAATATTGGGGGGGGGGGGGGGAGGGTAGAAAGCAAAAGGTGCATTATTGTATAGTGTTAAGGCATACAAACTCGCTTTAAGTATGACCTCCGTCCAAACTTTAAACACTTGATTTGTATCTACATGTAGGAAGCCAAGTTAAAATCGTAGCGTGGAGAGAAAATATGTAAAAATGACCTTTGACCTTGATTTATGAAAATAAGGCTGTATATACATGCATGTTCATGTATATGTAAACCATCTTTAAAAAATCATAATTGTGACCCGCTCTGAAAAAAGGTATATTATGTCGCAAAATATGAAAATTGAGTTTTAAGTATGTTTGGAAAGCCTGCAATGTAAGCTTTCATTTGGTACATGATAGAGCTCCAAAGCCCTTTCCGTTCTGGAGATATCGCACTTTTGCATATGAATTAGTTCTATGGGGTTCAAATTGCACAACAGAGAAAACAGGCTGTGAAATATGTAGTTCTAATACAATGCAATGGAACAATGCACTCTAAAAAGGTTATTTTTTCACTTTATTCACTGAAATCAACATTGTTGTGCACCAAACCTGAAACTTTAGATATTTAAGATATCATGAAAGACAAAAAACAAAAAAATGAATTTTTATGAAAAATGTCACCCTCTTGGGTTGAAAGGGCCATTACACGTAAATGCATAGCGCGACTTATATCACCTTTTTCTGGAGCGGGTCACAATTTAAAAAGTTTAAGAGCGCCCATTATTTTCCAAGATTGTTGCTAACATCATAAACTAACTTTGTAAAAAAAATATTTCAAAATATGAAGTGTACCTTCTTTCATAATTCAAGGTCAAAGTTCATTTTGTTATATATTTTCTCTACACTTCACGCTACGATTTTGATTTTCAAATTGATGTACAACTTGGCCTTCTAGGTGGACTACACTTTTGGAGATACAAGTGTTTAAAGTTTGGAGGTCATGCTAATTAGTCCAAAGTTTGCTGACCTGTATCTCAAAAATTAATGAGCCAAATTAAAAAAAAAAAAATCTGTTTTGAGGGTTTCTCATATAGGCCAATCGTAACACCAAATTTCATTTCAATATGTGAGGGTCAAGTGAAAAATCGTGTTGATTTGACATAGAATGACCCGGGTAAAAAATTATGATGATGGCAACATGCAGCAATAAACACACACTGAAAACTAAGTGCCCAAGCATCCGCTACTGGAAAATCAGGTAAGAAAGTCGCATTTCCTCCCAAAATTCATTGAAAATTCAAATAGGGTCAATATACAATTACCTGATATAAGATTACCTGAGGTTGCAGATGTCATTTTAATTTTAAATGACTGAGGTGTCCTAAACTCTACAATCCCCAAACTCTCCACATGACTGACTTGCCTCCTGTCCTGACAAACTAGAATCGAACTTTCCCACTAAAATAACTTTCTAAAAGTAAAAGTCAATTATCCTTCAGTATGAGTGATGAATTTATAAAATAGACAGGTGAGGCACAGATGTGGTGGAAACCATGGAATAAAAATAGAACAAATTTACTTTGAACTAATGAAATATCCGTGCCAATGAAGGTCACCGTTTATGCAGTTGTGCCAAGTATACAGAGGGAGTCCAGCATTATGGCCGAGGTATTGCCCCCATTCCCGAATAACATTGCATGTCCCTTTTTTGTTTGCTTCCACAGTATTGTGAAATGGAGGCTGGGGGACTGTTGGGGCAATATTCCCAATGGCAGATTTATGACAATTTCAGACGTCGAATTGCGGAGACAGTGTCAACATTGGAGCAGGGAACAGATTTGTCAGTTGCAGAATATAAAATAGACAGTGTCTGTAGAGATGCGGTGCAATACCAAGCCGTTTTACCCGATGGTTTTGTAGAACTGTTGCTACAAGCTTTTCGTACAGTCCATGCAATTACAGGAGATGACCAACAGGAAGCTACAAGTGGTTACAGGCCAGAGGTCGTACATACTGGTATGATTGGACGTCCATCATTTCTCATTCATCATAATCAACTTGAGTTTCTGGCAGGTGAGTACAATATTTTAGATAAAATAAAATGAAAAAGAGTACGCTTGAGCAAGTTAAATAATTCTAATTTTTTTAATAAAACCAAAATTAAAATAAACCCCGACCAGAGTATGACCCAGCGTGGCCCAGACCAACCCTGTGCTGGCTAAACCCTTCCCAGCCCGGCCCAACCTACCCTGGCCCAGCACAACCTAGCCCAGCCATCCGGTCCAGGCTCAATATGTTCCGGCCATACCTGGCCTGGCCAAACCCAACCTGGCCCAGATCAACTTAACCCAGCTGAACCTGCCCTGCCTCGGCCCAACCTGCCCTGCCTCGGCCCAACCTGCTCCGACCCGGCCCAACCCCTCCCTACCCACCCTGTCCCAGCTAGGGCTGTTCATTTTCGTATTAATCAATATTCGATTATTCGAAACTGGATTTGACCGAATATTTGATACTCGCTTCAAAAACCAAACTACAACCACCGTTTTTACAAGTGTCAAGGGTTTTACGGACAGGAACAAAAACCTCTTGCCACAAAAAAGTTACCTTTCGACTAAAATGCAGCATTTGACACTGTTAAGCTCCATACTTTTTCTACTAAAATAGCATCAGAGTTGTATCTGTAAGTGTATATATATTTTTTGAATCTTCAAACCGGCAAAAAGGTATTCAAATATTTAGTTGACGATCGAATATACAAATATTCTGTATATTCAGGACAGCCCTAGTCCCAGCCCAACTCACACAACCCAAACATTACCCGGTACTTTAAGTTGGGATTAAGCAATCTGCTCAAAGCATTCAAATGTGTTTGAAGATTTGATGTTTTTCATTCCTTGTCCATTGATTTATTCATGAGCTATTGAGCTATTATTGTAGTAAATGGCAGACTGAACCTTTTGATAATAGGAAAGTAATTTTCCTCCTCGGTCTTGCCTTCTCATTTCACCTCGCCTCCTGTTTTAACTGTTTTTTTTTCCATTTAAATTGCATTTGCTGTTTATTTTAATCCTTCCATTGTGGAGAGAAATAAAATAAAATACAACATAAATAAGCTAAATAATTTAAATTAAAATAAATATGTCTAAAATGCTCAAAGGTGCATAATGTTGCTACATAAACATGAAATTAAAATAAATTACTTAAAAGAGCATACTCTCTTTATATTGTTTAGAATGCAGATTTTCTACCAGGCAAATGAGTCGGGTGTTGGGTGTGAGCCAGCGTACTGTCAAATACCGGCTGCAGCAATTTGGCATTACTCTGAAATCTTCATACAGTGCAATTCCAGATGATGAACTAGATGCCCAAGTCAGTTCAATTATTGGTAACATCCCAAACTCGGGTACGTATATGCCTGGAAGTAATATTGTCCACAAACACGGTATAATTCTCCAATTATACTGGCAAACTTATGAAAAACTTGTTTTAGCAACATATTCAATCCATGTTTTGAGCTGCAAAAATGTTGATGAATGGGGGGAACATTATACACTGTACTACTAATTTAAATACAGATGCGAATTAAGTTATACACTATTTAAAAAAGAGAGTGCATGTTCATTTTGTCACTTGTGTGTGTGATTTAAATGAGGAATAATCATCCCCCCCCCCCCCAAACAAAAAAACCAACAAAAAAAACATTGTGCACCTTTTGCATTACTGTTTTTTTTTTTTTTTTTTTTACATTTCCCCTGTTCTATCCTAGCATGAGCAACTTACTCTTAATAAGACACTTGATTTAACTGTACTGTGACTTTCCCTTCTTTTGAACCTAATTCCGAATGCATGTCTTCAGAATGGCATTAGATATTCAATAGATCTAATAGGCCCGAGTGACAATATCGAGTGTATATGGAGCGTTTTCAAATAACTTAATGTGATTTAAATGTGGCAAATCGTATCCGAGGATTATTTGTCTTAGGCCTAAGTGCTAGAACGTTTAAAGTGTATCTGTTCATGCCACATTTTTAACAAATGTATTACGAGGTTATAGTTGGAAGTTCCTTTGTCTCATAGCAACGGGATGATTGAATTTAATTTTTTGGTGTGTTTTGTCGCTATTTTTTATCCCTTCCAGCAAGTGAACCGCATTTTTGCACTTTTAAGCCGTAGTTATTCGTATTTAACCATGAAGATTCACGGCGAGTCTTGTTTCTGATAGTTTGACATGTATTTACTTTTTAGCTCCAAAAATATAGTTTTGTGAAGTGTTTCATTTGGATGTTGTGATTTGATTTACGTGTATTGTATACCGCATAATGAGCACTGTGATCTGGCTCCCATGGCAAGTGTATCCAGTTTTAGACTACAAATGTCTCATTGGATTTTATAGGTTTGATTGAACTTGCAACCCCCCTTAACTTAATTGTAGGCGGACAAAGCCAAGTCGAGTGTTCAACACACCATGACCATTTATGTTATTTCCCATTTATTTGCAGGCCTGAAGACAGTACATGGTTACTTGTGCTCGCGAGGTATGAGGGTACAGCGGCGAAGACTACGTGAAAGTCTATTTAGATGTGATCCAGCAAGACAGGAGTTACGGCAGGTTTGTGCTATAAGAAGGCGGCACTACAGTGTGTCATCACCTTTGGCATTATGGCACATAGACGGCAATCATAAATTGATACGGTGAGAAACTTTGTATTCATTTATTGTTATCTGCTACAAAGTTTAGGTCTGTTTATTTTTTAATAATTCAGTATTTGAATATTCGATACTCGCTGATCAAGTTTTTCATGCGTCAGCTGCAACTGCATGCCGCACCATTACGCCAGTGTTTTACTTGCGGCGATCGATATTATGGACTGCTCCATTAACATTTTTTTGCATGTGCCTGTTGTATCAAGATCATTACGGGTATGTAACGTTCTGATAAGCAACCATCTCTAGCCTCAAGCTTTTGCTGGAATATTTATTTTACAAGTTTCAAGGGTTATACGGGTGGGAAAAAAAACCTCTGGCCCCAAAAAAATTACCTTCTACAAAAATGCGGCATTTGACACTGCTTAACCTCCCTAACTTTTCTATTAAAATAGCACCAGAGTCGTATCTGTAGGTGCATATATATTTTTCGAATATTTGAACCAGCAAAAAGGTATTCTAATATTCGGTTGACGATTGAATATTTGTTATATTCGGGACAGCCCAAATATTTGTAAAGGATATGAGGCTGAGGAAGGCACATACATGTAGTTGTTTGTGTTATCTCTTGCCTTGGCACAATTTAATTTTGGCTTTTTGACTAAATAATACTTTCTTGCTTCTTGATAATTTAGATGGCGCTTTGTTGTCCATGGCGGAATTGATGGTACAGCAGAGCAATTGTGTTTCTTCATGGCAGTGGCAACAACTGGGCAGACACTGTATTGAAGTGTTTCCAGGGAGCTGTCGAGGAATGGGGCCTTCCTTCCAGAGTGAGAGCAGATATGAGGGGTGAAAATGTATTAGTCAGGCAATACATGATGGACCATCCCCTACGAGGCCCCCATAGAGGCAGTTTCATTGCTGGAAGGAGTGTGCACAACATACGCATAGAGAGGCTATGGAGAGACGTATTTGAGGCAGTCTTATCATCATTCTATGCACTGTTCTTCCATATGGAAGATATTGGGGTTCTTGTAGTTGATAATGAAGTTCACCTCTTCTCCCTGCATCATGTCTTTCTCCCTCGGATAAATAGACTCCTGCAAGAATTTATCTGTATGTGGAACAACCACTCCATCCGCACAGCTCATAACCAGACCCCACTGCAGCTATTCATTGACGGCATGCATGCTGTGGCAAATGACTCGTCCGTCATTCCAAATGAATACTTTGGAGACATCACCGGTGAAGTAAATAAATTTGAGTTATATTGTTTGTAATCAAGTTCAATGTATTCATGAACATTATCCTAAACAAGATTTTGTTTCCTTGTTTTTAAAGTCCAAATCGGCAACTCAGGATTGATCAATACAATTGCACAAGGTTAATGCTTTAACCCTTGCTCTTGTTTACACTCCAACAAACTGTTTTATTCGCCCCCCAAAAATGCCTATGTTTATTGCATGGTCCTTCAATAACTGTCACATTATTTCAATAGGGAGTCCTTGTACACTCCAAGGAATGCCAAAGGAAACTGGATGATAACTTGGTCATGCTGTGAGTAAACAGTGTATTACACTGATAAGCAAAGCCACATGCCATAATCCTCTGGAGTGAGATGGAGGGTATGTCTAATAGGCTGTGAAGTAAAACACTCTGTACTTTTAGAACACCAGGTTGGTGTTATGTTATATAATGTTATAATACTTAAAATTGATATTTAACATTATAAAAAGTTAGGCCTACTAATAATAAATACAATGTCAATTTCTATCAAGACTTGCCGGTCAAGTGAGCAACAACAATGACCAGCAACCCCCCAAGTGCCCTCCAATGCACTCCAGTAGGAGCTTTGAAATCATTGTCTGGTAAAGCAAAGAATCCTCCAATGCACTGCAGCTGGAGTGCATTGGCATGTACCACTGACTTGCAATAAACAACACTCATAGAGCAAGGGTTAAGAGTACAAACAGAACTGACTATAGGATATGACGAATGACTTGTTTAATGTATAGTTAACTTAAAACACCCCAAACGTTTTTCCTTAGGTCAACATGTATGGTATTGATCACGAAGCCCCACTACCCCTTCAGGAAGATGGCGATGTCAATGTCCTACCAATCCAGGTGTTGCTGACTGTAGAAGAAAATTAAGTGCTTGCCTCAACCCTAAATACCGAGTTCCCAGCGACACTTGAGGATCTGTGGGAGTACCAATCATATGTACGTTGCTGTGAAGTAGTGCATGGTCTGACCGACCCCGAAGTTGGTGATTAAAAGTGCGACCAAAGTAGATTTTGGCCTAATTGTTCCTAGGACTTTCAGATGTTTTAGTCCATACACAATAAGCATTATTTGGCTCGCGTGTAATTTTTCTCAACTGATTTATAATGAAAGAGAGGTTTGCGGAAACACCATGTGAAAGTATTTCTCAATAAGAGAATGGTTCTGAAAATCCCTCAGGATGCAATTTAAGGTTACTTAAAGAGCAACTCCAACAATTCCCAACTTTTCTTGTGTTTCGATTTAATTGAGAAGAGCTATGTCAAATAAAACAGATACTTGTCAAGATCCCCATCTTTGACGCCGGTGTTTATGTAAAAAAAATGCATTTTTGTTGCCTTTCTTTCCACGAGTCTATCCCAGTTTTGTAAAACCGAGCATGACGTCAAAGCTCATTTACATCTAATGAATATTCATTTGACGTATTACCGGGTACACATGCACTTAACATCATGTGCAGCTTTCTACATAATTTTTTGGCATTTCTCAACAGTGCCACCAGCGGCCAATTTGTGAAAAATGTTCATAAACTCGAAAGAAAATGTTAATAATTTCTCACAAAATAACACAACATTGCGACGCAAAACAAACATGATTTTGTATTGAATATGTAATTTATAATAATATTGAACACACTAACTTTATTTCTATAAATTTATTTCTAACACTTTTAAAAACCGTCAAACAATCCACTTTTCAAAATTGTTAGAGTTGCTCTGTTCATTTTCTTAAAGTTTAGGCATTCTCCTAAAGACGGTCAGAGTATACTGACCGGAACGTCGAGTTATACCTCTGGTTCTTTTCAGAACCATTCTCTCATTGAGAAATACTTCCACATGGTATCTCCGCCATGCAAAGCCTCAAATCTTACCTAACCAACTGATTTTTGGTGTGTAGGGGTAATGTCCCAATTAGACACCATTATGTACTTGTGCCTGTGTGCCAGGATAAATTTAGTTTGTTGGCTTTTCCGCCAATTTTGTGGAAATGGCTTTATTTGTGTTAATTTTTTTTTTTTGGCTTTTAAAACAATAAGTCGTAAAAGGCCTTGTTTTTTTATTTTTATTTATTTATTTTTTTTTAGTTCTGACAAAAATACCATAGACTTTACTACACGAATTGTGTCGGCGGCAATTTAGGTCTTAAAAAACCTCAGATCTTACCTCAAACATTGACCCTAAGCTGAAATTGTATGCCGAAGAGTGAGGTCATCTTAAAGGTGTGTTTTTCCAGGGCTCATATCTAATTTCCTTCAAACCCTGGTATGTTGGTTATTAGGCTAGCTCGTGTTATAGATGAAAATTGAGGTGACGTCAAGATGACTGTCATACGATTTTATAGTAATTTTAAAGTCTCTTAAAGCCATATCTCACCAACAGAACATGCTAAATTCAAATTTGTTTTTGTAATAGCTTTGTTAGCTCCTATATTAATTCTTCTTGTTCCTTAAACATTTCAGTGGACTAGGCAAAAGCTCAACTTAGTGTCTTTCCTATTGTTTGCAAGATTTGGACAATTGATTTGTATTTATCCAAATTCCTTTGAATCTATTTTAAGGACATTTTCACTTTAGATGTTTTATCTCTGACAATTCTGGATTGCACTTTGAGTCTTACACATGTATTTTCTTGTGGCAGCAAATAAATAATTTTGTCAATTAGTTTGAACTGAGAAAAGCTATTTGCGTTTATCATTTTTCTTTTTGCCCTACCCTAAAAAAAAATTGTCTGACCCAATCCTTTAAACCAGTGTAGTGAAAACCTTTTTTGTATGTAAATAAACAGGGGACCAATTTTCCAGGTTGCACCTGCCTCGTTAAATACCTAAGGCCCAATTCGCATTTGCAGGGAAATTTTTTCTTCCAGTTGCAGGTTTCCCCCCCCCCCAAAAAAAAAATCTGAGCTGCGGATCAGCAATACTTGCTTTAATGAAATAAAGTATAGAAGAGTAGGAAACGAGAAATGAATTGCAATACAGAATAATATGCTGTTGTGGTGAAAGTTTAATTTTCCAACACTGATACATATATATAACGAATGTCCACTTTCAACATTTCTCTCGGGAAAATACCAACACAAAATCAAAGTAGTGTACATTTACCAAGAAGCACATTTTAAGTGTTGGGTCTTATGCCTTTAATGGTACGCAGTCACAGAATGTCATGAGAAAGATATTGTCATTCTACCTGTTTTCAAAGCACAAATCTGGGGTTGCTCGAAAAAAGCCTATTCCTGTCGGCAAGCTGCTCAGAGCGGCTTGTTGTAAACATTCTGTAAAACAATTACGTCACAGCCCCATTATAATACTGTAGTGAAAGAGTTAACTGCGTGTCAAATTCCATGCTTGTAACATCAAAGGCACAATCACATTAACTATTTGCCGTACTACTGAGATTTTCGGATTCTTTATACATGTGTGTGGCACCAAAGTATCCAAAAGCAGTTTAAATTTATTATATAAGTGTTAAAAATAGAAAACATACTTAGCTGAACAACATAAAAATGTTTGATTACCCCCCCCCCTAAAAAAGAAAAAGTATATATGCAATGTGACCGAGTACATGTACATGCACTTCAAGCCATTTTTTGTGCAGACAATTTAAGCCCCTGAATGATACAGATGCACCATTAATAAGTCTTGTTATAAGCTCAGATGGTGCAAGTACGACATAATTTGCTTTGTGAACTGTTTTTTATCTTTAAAAAAAGCCATTTACATTTCATCATAACCTTTTAATTGCTATTTTTTTTCTCTAAAACAATGTTTGAAGAAAAATTTCAGATTAAAATGGATGTACACCCCCCCCAAACAAACTACCTTTTTTTGCAAGTTTGCATCGGTTGTACTATTTTCATAATATTGTTTAAGGGTGCGTTCGAGTAGGTCGACTTGGGTTAGCCACGTGCCGTTCGATTAGCTCTGACATAATAACCTTGGCTTACTCGGGTCAGACTCTGCTCGTGGAATTACATCACACGCATGTGTAGTTATTAGTCTGATTTAACCCACAGATTCTACTGGAGCGGGGAATTAAAAACGGCTGACTCGAGGGCGATTGTGTAGTTAAGGACTCTTTTTCCCATAAGAGAAAAAAATCCACTTTTAAGTTATTGGACGAGCAAACTAGGTTTGCTAATGTAGATAGAGGGTAGGTTTTCAATTTTTTTGGGGTCAAATTTTGGGTTAACGAAGATGGCAAAATGCAACACAAAAATAAAGATTGCAAAAACCACACTGATTCGCAAAACAGGTAAGAAAACTGCATTTTCTACCGCAAGAAACTATTGAGAATTATAAAAAAATGATGTCATTAGAATTGAGAGAAGTATACTTTAGGTTGATAACTTTATTTTGGAATTACAAAAACGATCTTCAATCGAAATAGATCAAATATAAAGAAGGGTCCTTAAGTGCAAGGTGATATCTACAGGAGAGGGCGTTTGAGCGTTCTATTAGCACAGCCATCATGGCTGACCTGTCTGCCTTTACCCAGGTCGACCCGAGTGAGCTACTCGAACGCACCCTTAGAACAACACTGTACAATCTCTAAAAAAGCACACTTCTAACAATAGGTGCAAGGATACTAGCTCGGTCCCAGTAATCTTTATATAACAATGGTGCATTGTGTTCCTCGAAACTTTTAAAGGAAGACAACCATTTATAATTTGTGCATTTCGATGGCAAGGGGTTAACATGCATACAGGGCTCTGGTCATATGGGCATACAGAATTTTGACGCAGTTCATACTTCATGCGAATTTGACATGAATCATTCGCAGCGAAGATTCGCACAAGTTAAATGTGTTCAACTTTTGCAAATTCGCAGCCCGAATATTTTGCATTGACGTCATAAATTCACTTGACACACATTCGCAGTGGCATGAAGTATGAAGCAAGCTTTATTACATGTCTCCCAAACCTTTGTTTATGCGACTCAAAAATGTTCCTTGTTATCAAACTAAACCAAAGTAGGTATTCTTGAACCCATAATCAAACTTATCAAAAACAATCTCTGTATTGGGCACATTGTTTCCCTGCAGTGGGATTGGAAGAATCAGTGTATTTGTACATGTCACTGCCCTTGGCAGATATGAGGCAGAACGTTCAAAAATGATTTGGGGCTTCTGTTCAAACCCAAGCAGTGGTGGAATAGGGAGCCCGGTTACAAATTCCAGCACATCTGCTAGGGATGCTATACGTCGTCCTTCTGTACAAATCAAGGGGGAAAATGAAACAAATGAATAGCAATTAACATTTTTTAAGGAAGGAGATCTTTATAAATAATTTTCCAAATCATGCATCTGACTTCTGATGCTGTCCTCTAAAAACAAAAGAAAAACAAATTAACAAATACTGTATACAGGTTGGTTAATGTACATGTGTATTCAACCATCTCTTGATTGTCTTGCACATTATGGAAGCATTTACTTAGTTTCATAAAAGTGAACAATGACTGATCAGGTTCATCATCGGTTACAAAAACATATTGTAGTGTACAAGTTTAACGTCTAAGGAGGTGACAGTGTGTCCAGTCTTGGACAGGGCTAAGGAAGATGCTTTGACTCCTCTCGTTGCGATATTGGTGTTCTAGGATGAGAAACCAAAAGTACAAATGATGGCAGTACACATTCATGTACTTGGAGTGTGATGCTCGATTGCTCTCAAATATTAAAGCACCGACAAACAAGATCATTTGTAAGTTTATCAAGGGTTATTACCTGACAATTGTCTCAGGTATCTGATAAAGATACTCATGGTAAACTCTTCCATCTGCCTAGCAGTGGAGCCAACCTCCGAGAAGTTCTTCTTGAATAGGCCCAAAAGTGAGGTCAATGTCAAGGCATCAGGGGCACTTTGCACCAGTAGTTCCTTGCACTGTGAGTATGTTACCATCAACTGCATGACAGAAACATTAAAAAAAAATAATCTATAATATTCCTACATAGTCAATTCTACATTATTTTAATTTTATGATTAAATGTGTTTAAATATTTGTTGAGAGAAGCCCATGCACATACTACACATACTACACATGCTGGATAAAGAACAATGATTGCACGTACACATGACCTACTAGCTCAGTGGCACTCGGTGCATGCCTGAGCACTCTACATGTTTTGTTTCAGCAAATTTTAAGCAATATTTCGAGGAAAAAAAGGGTATTTATGGATGGGGGAAAAATGCAGTGACCCTTTAACAGCAACTAAGACCCTCCTCTGTCATTGGTGTGGGGTCATGGGGTTAATTGTGCCAAATGCTCGTAGAACTTACATTGTATACATTAGTAGGGAGGAACTTTTTCCCCTCAAGTTGAATTATCAGCTGCCTTGCATTTCTTCCTTTACAGGAAACTTGGTCAGCTTTTGGCAGGGTGATATTTTACAATATAACCCTAAAATAGTGATGGCTATACACTATACCTGAAGAATCCCAGTTGTACTCAACCCATTGCAAAACTGCTCGAGTGCACTACCTGCTGACATGTTGCCAGACTCGCACATATCTTCAACTAGACTAGTTGAAAGGACAGTTGTAGGCGGTCCTCCTTGCATCAAGCACAGTCCTGTGTGCATAAAAGTAGATATTTTATTATCAAAAAGGTTAATAATAATACAGGTCCTTAGCGCTTTTAGCAAGATCAAAGCGCTTTACAGATATATTACCCCTGGTCATCGGGCCCGTTCAGGGCACGTTCTTATTCAGCTGATTGCAGCTACTCGAATGTAATGCACTTAACAGACTAATAATAGTGCCCACGCATGCGTGTGTCGTTTGAACGCTTGCGCACACCATTAGCAGAAATTTTAAAATACAAGTCTCTGAGACACATCTTTGGAAATGACATTCTTTTGTTATTTTCTTCAAAATGACAGCATGCCAGAAAGAAGAATTTCGCAAAAAGTCATAATATCTTTCCAACAAGTAAGCTTTTCAACATTATTTTGGTTGGTTACTTTTTGGATAGCCGCATAAGGTATATTCCAGCTTGAAAGTATACGACAATCCAAAACTGGAAACAAACTTGGAGTTTGTCTGACCCCATCCCAACATTCAAACTTAGAAGGGATAACTTACCGAATACAATTCCTGATGCCCTATACACTCCATCCATGAAAGCTGGGTTGTCACGCAGCACATAACTGCCATCTTGCTCCTTATCAAAGACTCTATCCAGGACTTCCTTAAGGGCAATCCTGAGAAGTTCACGCCTTGGGCCACCCAAGTCGCTTGCATCCTCGCCGAAAAATTCGACACAGAGTGGTATGTTGGGTCTGAACTCATCACCCCTTACTTCTGAGAGTAGATCATCCATTACAGATGATCTGCAGATAAAGACTTGGTAGGTTTCTCCTTCCATGTCTTCAGCCGTAACAGGGTCCAGCTTCCTGCCTTCCATGAACATTTGTCTGAATGTGGTGAGACAGGCAATAGACGAAGAATCTTGTTCCCTGTTTAATAAACAATACATGTGTCTTTGTGATCTTGATATTTGTTTACAGATTTAGCCCCCCCACCCTCCACAGGCATCAACTTGAAGTGTTTCTGCCACCCCTCCCTTACCCCCACACACAACCTAGGGAACCATTAGCATTAACTATAAAGGAGTTCATACACCATTCAATAGCAGGAGCAGTGTCAATGGCAATAAATGAAAATGTTCAAATTAAAAAAATTAGTAAGCGAATTAATGATTGATTAATTAATAGGTATAACATTGGAAATAACTTGACACTAATTAACATCAGAAATGATGCACTTTGCATGATTTTGGTAAACTCTTAAAATACATCCTTAATTTATAGACCGGGCACGTGTTCGTTCTAGGCCAATCAAAATATAACAATAGCCACTTTTCGCCCCGGGGCCACCACTGAGAATCCCCCGCACCGGGGGGAAGTCACCCCTGATCCAGTCCAGGGGTGATATTTTTCAACCCGGGGCGAGACTGATTTCGGGGGTGGCCCTGGGGTAAAACGGCTAATGTGTGATGTCATCGCACATTCTCAAGCCCCACGTGCGGGGTTTAGTACAACCTGGGTTGAGAAATGGGAGGTCCCGACCTACTAGTTTGAAACGTTCATGCTCGGCGCTCTAGTGTGAAAAGGCCTAAATAGGCTGTGATACTTCACTACTTTTTGAACACCACGTTGATGTTAAAGTAATGTTGTGTTATATAATGTTACAATTCAAATTAATATTTAACATTATAAAAAGTTATTGATAATAAATAGAATGGCAATTTCCATCAAGACTTGAAGATCAAGTGAGCAACAGCAATGACCAGCAACCCCCCAAGTGCCCTCCAGTAGGAGCTTTGAAATCAATTGTCTGGTAAAGCAAAGAATCCTCCAATGCATTGCAGCTGGAGTGAATTGGCATACATGTACCAGTATGTACCACTGACTTGTAATAACACTCGTAGAGCAAGGGCTAACAAAATACGTTAGGTGAACGAGAATTAGGTGAACAAGAACATGCAGTAATCAAAGTTATTAATTTCAAGGAACACAACATCAAAACAACAATAATACACACATGGTGTGGTTTGCATTATAGCTAGAATCCTCTTAATTGATTCCTCTCTATCCTAAAACAAAAGGAAAATAGAATGAAACATCACATTATCGTTAAGCAGGAGTAAGTGTAAAAAATCAGCTATGCAGTATTTCATGGGAAAAGTTTAGGTAAGCAATCCTCTTAATGTCTATCTGATATTAATCCAACCACATGGGATATAATTTTGGAAATTGGTGCATTTTGGGTATTTTATGTCTAATTTTGTGGTAAAACAAAGAAAAAAGGTTCTGTTCTTATAATCTGGTTCCCTTAACCCACTTCAGGTAAAACAGAGCAGTTTATAGACTTTCAGGTCAAAGAATCAGACTAGACAGCTTGCACCTGTTCACACTATACCCAGCACGATATGGGGCAGAGGGGTAACACCCCCCCCCCCCCCCCCCCCCCCATGTTGTCCCTATACCCTATACACTCTCCAGACTATTGTTACCCAACACATCCCCCTAGTCCTTTGAAAAGAATTCCTGAAATTCCGGAAACACAATTACCAACATTACCTCTGCCCTATATCATGCATCATATGATTTATGCATGTGTAAACCACTGCAAAGAAAATGTGGACTAAGTACATTTTGCAATTTGGGTAAAGTATAAACAAAAAGTGTTTTTTCAAAATAATTTTCGTTTAAAAATGATACAAAAATTTCTACTTTTCTTTAATACGACAGCACACCAGGTATCATGATTTCAAAGAATGCTAGAATTTTTAACAGTCCAGTATTAAGCATTTGATAATAATTTGGTATTTTTGTTTTTGATGATTGGAAATGTATATTGCCTTTAAAACCCTCCTATTGTAAGTATCACAACCTATCGAAAAACCGAATCCTTTCCTCTCCCACAGCTTGTGTGTCTCAACCTGTCACTCAATAGTTGGGTGGGGGGGGGGGGGGGGGGGGGGGTTGATAGATAGGGTAGTTGGCTCCATTTTAGCACTAAGAGAGGGAGGATTAAGTACATAATGAAAACATACATAGATTATCAGAGGGTTAACACAGCCAAAAACATTTTTTAAAGTCATAATCAAATTATTCTTACATTCACATTTCTGCTGGCTGCTGAGGCCGTTGTGTTGGAAGGAGTCACTTGTCTGTCTGTTGTGACCACTACACTTGAAGTCTAAGAGTAAATATTAAAAGATTAAACTTAAAACAAAAACAAGGAAAAATCTATCTTTTGGTAGAGTACCTCGAGGGTGAAACAACCCTCACTAAAATCCCTCCAGTCCAACATTGACAGTAATGTGCACATCTGTATGAAGATCGTAAAATGAAGACTGTACTGACTGGTGCTGCTTGTTTAACTTGAGAATAAATAAGTTTTTCACAACATTAACAGACTTCCAAAATGCTACGGTTTTTAATTTTAAGAGGTGTGGCATTTTGTGTACAGATGACATCATTCTTTGAAAGGTCAAACTACTGTACAGGGTGTCCCAAAAACTGTCCCTGTGGAGAGGGTATTACAATTCTCATAATTAATTAACCCTCCTATACTTATAGCTATCACAGCCTATCAAAAACTCTAAACACCAACTCTGACAGTTTGTGTGTTTCAATCTGTCATTTGATAGGTTTTGATCTGTACAACTGGGTCGATTTTGGCCAGGTGCACAGGAGGGTTAAAATTCTCAAATTCAATTACAGAATTTATGAGCACAAACATTTTTCTTTCTTGTGTGAATTTTTTGTTGGATTCGATTCAGTACTTTGGATGACAAAGCCCATTATGTAACACCAGTCCATTCTGATCCATTCCAAGTTTGACAATACATGTACACATACATACTCCTTATTCAATCTTTGAATCATTTGCTTCATTTGATAACATGTGTCATTGTCTGCTATTTAAAAGGCCTGCCCCTGCCTGAATGGCATGAATTACTTTTAACTGTTTTAATTAAAGAACATATTAATAACAAATGCATGATCAACAATAAGAAGTGTCAACAATAATGTTCCTCCTGTTTAGTTTAACTTCCGCAGGGAGTCTGGGGTGTCATGAATGTATGATTGCATCTGTGGAACGAAGGGTTTGAGAAAACTGTCAATAAACAGGGAGATATGTTCCGTGGGTGAACCATTACCAGAGACAATGGGCCTACCGGGGTTGCCAGCCTTGTGAATCTTTGGAAGGAGATAAAATCTAGCAGTCCTACAGTCAGAGGGAGAGAAAAATTTATGAGCTTTCTTAGACAGCTGGTCACGTGATCGCATATCGTCCAGCACCTGTTGTATATCTTGAGAGAAAGTACCTGTGGGGTCAGAGTCAAGGCAGATGTAGTTAGTATGATTGTTCAACTGGCGGTGGGCCTCGTCAATGTACTGATGACGATCCATGATGACCACAGCTGAACCTTTGTCGGCCGGCTTGATGATGATATCAGTATGGGAGCGCAAGGCATTCAATGCCAAGCGCTCCTCTCTGCAGAGATTGTCATGAGTTCTGTGGACAAAGTTATCAGGGTTAGTGACTTTAGAACTGACAACTTAATCATAAGTCTCGAGGGCTGGTACACGATTCTTGGGGGGTACCCAGGTACTTTTGACACGGAACGGTTCTGGGTCACATCGGTAGTATTCCGTGAAATCTTGGCTCTACCTGGTTCACAGTGTGGGGAGTAGGACAAAAATTTAGACCCTTTGAGAGAAGTTTATGTTCAGCGTCAGATATGGATGAGGAAGAAAGGTTAACTACAGTATTGGAAGGGGGTGGTGGTGTAGACTGGGGCCTGGGGCGTCTGAAGCGTCTCTGTCTGCGTTGATGTTGCTTGGTAAGCAAGCCACCAATCTTCTTGTTTCTCCTGTTAAGCAGAACAGAGTCAAGGTTAGATATGCTCTTATCAATCTCATCATGGAATTTACTGTATCTGGTGTCAGAACAACTGGATCTAAGATTCTAATTAGTCTTACATTGATGTTTCTTGTGGCTGTTGAGGTGGCTGTTGAGGCTGGTGTGTTGGCAGTACATCCTGGCCCATCTATGGAGACCTCTAGACTTGAACTCTGAAAGCCAATCAATTCAATAAATACAATCAGGCAACAAAATAATGCAAGGTTTCAAATCCCACAAACCAAAAATGACTAAAAAGTGATACAATTCATAAAAACAATGGACCTATCACCATTAAGTCTATACTTTGCTTATCACACAAAACTTGTGTACCAAAATCCACAACCTATATGTTACATATGATCTATTCTCAAAAATTGTGTTGATTTTTACTCAAGGCGGTCAAACATGTGGTCCAGTGAATGGTGGTCAAGTACACAAAAATGGGTGAAATGTAACCAATGTCAAATCTTGGACAATGCTACTGCGAAAGGTTTATTCTCTGACCAACCTGCTTGATGTTGTAACGAGACTGAAACTCTTTCCAGATCTGTGGTCTTAAACCATTCCCCAGAGCTGAACGGACCTTATGCTGTGTGTCACTTGGCTTGGGAGGCTGGGCCAAGAGGTAGCGACAGATTTCACCAATGTACTGGATAACCTGTGAGGAGGGGGACATAAGTCAGCATTATTCCAAAATGGTTAGTTCCCCACATTGATGTGCTGGCCAAAGGGGAGATGGTTTGGTCTTGCCACCTAAGTATGTAGGTCTGGATATATGGTATAGTTGTAAGGTAAGCAACACTACTCTCTCTGTTGGCTACCCTTTTCCTAGAGTGACTTTTAGCCTTATAATGAGAGAACCTCCATCAACAAATATGCATATTCTCTGTTATAATTTTTAAGGGCGACTCAAAATAAAATGCAAATTCTTTTTTCGGGTCATTTCGGTTTAGTTGTGGTAAAAATGATAATTGATGTTTGGAACATATCAAAAAAAATTAAGTTTCTGGCCTTTGCCAGATTGTCGAAAACTGAGGTTGAAATACCACGAAATATGGACAATTTGAAAACAAATTTTTAATTTTTAAACCCTATTGAAAACAGCTGAACTATGTTAATGAGAAACTTTTCTTTTGTCTATTTGTGCTTCAACAGAAAATTTATACTCAAAAACAAAATTATAAATATTACAAAAGAGACTGTTTATTCTATACGACTAAGAGGAAAAATGGCTGTGGTTAGTGAAGATGTTTTAATACAAACCATTTTGTGATATCTGTGATCAATGGTATTAATCTCTGGCTGAATATGTAATTGTTATAAAGAAACTTCCTTGTGTTGTGCTAAGTTGACTTTTAAAAAAGTATAAAACAGAATGAACTTATCATTAATACACTTTTTAATAAAGTGAAAATTGCAAGAATATTTCTGGGTTTTTTTCCAAAATTTGACAGTCTGATGATCTCTAAACATGTCTAAAACAACTTCTGGGGCAAAAGGACCCCTGTGGATACTGCTGTCTATGGTCCTAAACTAAAATAAGTCCTATACCCCTTTGACCACTAAACGCCCCACCTTAGCCTTAGTCTCAAAATATTGTTCTGGGTGGTTTTCATTTTTGTACTGCGAATACAATTCAAACTATTCACTGATTTTGAGCTTCATTTCCTCAAAACACAAGGAGACTAATAACTTCAAAAATTAATAACGTGTGCTCGAAATGAGCTAAATCAACATGCAATACATTAAATTATAGCTTATTACATATACTTTCAGGAAATACCATAATCCTACTTTTCAACTTTTGCTACCTTCCAACCGATGTGGTAGGACAATATTTCCCAAGATGTGTTTCTGTGATTCTATTACGACAGGTCAATTGTTAAGCCATCCATATCCACCTTACCGTAGCCCGGTATTTGATACAGTCATCCCAAAACCTGCTAGCAGAAAACTTCTTCCTCATCGCCATAGTAGTACCATTCAAGACTACCTGTCCCACACCGACGATACCTCCAGCGGAGTGATATAGAGGCATGGTGTTGTAGATGACATCATGAAACCCGAATTGGTAGGCATATCTGATGCCGTAGGCCATGTACATGAACCTGTTTTTGAAAACAGTGAAAAGAAATTTGGTTTAACCTTTGCATAATAGACTGATCAATTAACCCTAACCCCTGTGGCACTTTTACTAGGTAGTGTCCTCAACCAGTCAAAATCCAAAACTGTGCAGTATACCCATGGCACATTCTTTGGACTTGGACAAATTGGGGCATCATAGCTCCATGTAAAGTAATAGTGCCAAGGCACTACAGTCCTGAACCCATCAAAATACAACACAACATGGTGTTGGATTTTGGCAGATTTGGGACAGCTAGTTTAAGTACCACCCCTTTACATACATGTACAGGGTGGTCCAGAAAAAAACTTTTAACAAAGGTGGGATATCACTATAAGTTTTAAGTGTGAAAAGCATTTTCAAAATATCCACTTTTTCCCCTTACTTTTTCTAGTAATTAATAACATTAAGCTGCCACCCTAACTTTAAAGTTGTTTAGTGTTTTAATTTTGGCAGATTAATTCCTCCTTTTTCATTTACATGTTTACCATTCCTTAACCCTCCTGTTCTCAGGGCCAAAATCGACCCAGCTGCTGTACAGATCAAAACCTATCCAATGTCAGATTGAAACACACACAAACTGTCAGACTTGGTGTATAGAGTTTTTGATAGGCTGTGATAGTTATAAGTATAGGAGGGTTAAACTCCATGACAGCGAAAAGACATGTCTTATTTATGGGTGTCTCTGTGAATTGAATGGTAAATTTCAATTTTTATCCGGATGGTAAGTCAAGTGAACCTTAGTACCTCCATCTAATCATGGAACTCCACTTGTTCCGCAGGTGGCGTATCTAGTATTTTTGTGGTCGTTTTATTTGTGAAATCTGATGTTTTTGTTGGGATCAGCAAACAGCCGTTGTATATCGAGCCCCGAGGTGCGCGCAGTGCAGCTGGCCGATAATCGAAAGTTCAAAAATCCGCTCCATTACTTTTTATATAGCTGGTTTGTGCATGCACCGAAGTTACACGAAAAATTCACTTGAGCATATTCTTATTTTGAGGGGATGACAAGCTGCATGAATTACTAATCTGCATTTTAGGTGAGTGTTTGGTTGATATATTCAGGGAAACGGAAGATATCGGCAATAAAAAAACCGACCCTTGCCAACCCAATAGGAGTGTTTCTAGCTCTAAATGGCAAATCTCACATGTCATGAGCCTAGACTAGGGCACTAGGCTAGACCTGGAATTTTCAAGCTAGGGTAGGCCCTAGCCCTACAAATAGGGCTGTAAATGGTCCGTTTTTTAACTTCTGGATTTTTACTGTCACCATTACAGCCCTACTCCAACGGCAGCCCTACACGCCAAGTTTTACAACTGGTCGACTTTGATTTCAAATATCTCCCCAAATTCTTATCGCTGAACACTTCATCATTGTATTCCTGAGATGTTTGCAATTTCTACCATATATAACAATGCTTACTAAATGCTGAATTCATCCGGCTGTGAGGTATTCAAAAATGAAAAATGCTCCAAAACATCTTTACATGGAGGACGCCATCTTGTATTCATCGCTAGGATCGAGAGAAGTCGGGGCACCCGGCGGTTGTAGAAAATGGTCTGTTATGAATTATGCATGATAGCATGTCATGTACGACGCGCGGTTGTTTCGTGAGAAGTCTAGGCACCATACTCGGCGGCTGCAGAAACTGGTCTTATGAATTATGCATGAGGCGTCGCGCGGATGTATGCACACACGAATCCGCGGACGTTTTATGCATAATTCATAACAAGACCAGTGCCCTGACTTCTCACGAAACAACTCATATCATGCATAATTCATAAGCAGACCATTTTCTACAACCCCTGGGTGCCCTGACTTCTCTTCATCCTAGCGATGAATACAACTACAAGATGGCATCCTCCATGTAAAGACGTTTTGGAAGGTTTTGGAGCATTTGTAATTTTTGAATACCTCACAGCCGGACGAATTCAGCATTTAGTAAGCATTGTTATATATGGTAGAAATTGCAAACATCTCACGAATACAATGATGTATAAGTGTTCAGCGATAATAAGAATTTGGGGAGATATTTAAAATGAAAGTCGACCAGTTGTAAAACTCGGCGTGTAGGGGTGCCGTTGGAGTAGGGCTGTAATGGTGACAGTAAAAAGCCAGAAGTTAAAAAAAGAACCAATTACAGCCCTATTTGTAGGGCTATAAGGGTAGGCCCCTACTAAAGCGGTGATGAGGACAACAAAACGCAACGCGAAAATAAAGATGGCGATCACCGCGACAAACAGTAAAACACGCAAACCGCATTCATAGCATAGAGCAACAACTGCCGTAAAGCGCGTAACACCGTAAGAAAATTGCATTTTCTACCGAAATAAACTGTTAAAAATTACGGCAAAAAAACAATGTCAACAGAATTAAGAGAAGTCTGCTTTGAGAAAATACCCTTGAGTCTAATTTTATCAAAACTAAAGAGGGGCCCTACATTACATAACTGCCCGGGCATGCCCTGATTGGATGTCGGACAACTCGACCGTTGGCCGACTCGACTCAAGACAACTCGACCGTTCAGACAACTCGACCGTTTACCAAGTCTAGTCGTCCGTTGAGACAAGTCGACTTTGACATGGAGACAACTCGACCGTGCGATGCGTTGTACATAATGTAGCTAGCGGATTGCGTAGTATTTTCAACACAGGTTGCCCGTCAGTGTTTGGGTATTTGCGTGTTCGCGTGGCCCAGAATAGTTTAGAATGTGTGGTATATAACCGTGCGCGGGATCCGGTCAGGTACGTGTACGGTGACACGGCATGCACGGCAAGCGCGACGCCCGGACCCAGCGCGTTCAAGGCCCGCGAGAGCGACGCGGTATGCACGGTGCAAAGCCGCGGGTGGGCAGCCGCACCGGTATTTTTTGCCGCACCAATGCGGTGATAGGCTGGTATTCTTAAACATCTCAGTTGATGATGGCCAGTGTAGAAGCATGGAGGAAGAAAACACACCTCCATTGTACTGGTAGAAGCTAGATGTAAAATGTGTGGATTACAAATGTAGTTTGTTATTCAAAGTGTTATTCTAATCCCTCGTCATAGGCCCTACCGTTGGTTGACAATAAGTTTGTGTACCCATGGAATTGGAAATAATTGTATTTCTCCATGGTAATTGGTTACTTCCAAAAATGTAAGGCTCTCCGTTAGCCTTACAAGGATATTTGTTTTTGGTCCCCGTAACTCAATGGGATTTGCAATACGCTCTTGTGAGATCATTTACAATGTTCCAGAATTACACTTTCCCAAACGTTAATCTCCCCAGAAGGTTATCCAATCCCTGCTACATATCTTTCAGACTTTTGCGGCACATTTGCAGAACATTGAAACGGACAATTAATTGAGTAATGGAGTTTTTACTCACCAACCGACGTATTCAGCCGAGATGAACATGGCGTCGCACAGCTGACTAATACAGTCCACCAGACTGCGCATGCGCGTGGAGTTTTCGAAGAGATTTAGGGCTCGACCATTTTTTGAAGGGGGGGGGGGGGGCATCTTGTCTACACTGTGTAAAGCGCGTCATGCACACATCACCAAAGCGCGATGTAGACAAAACTTCCCGGCCCTGCATATATATCCAAGGCCTATATAGACGTTACCCAGCCCCCTGTCATGCCTGTGTCCATCCCGGCCCCCTGTGTACCCCAGCCCCGTCCAAAAGGACAGCGATGTCCGGCCCATCAACCCAGTCACCCCGTGCCGTTCCTTCCATAACCAATTCCCCTATCTACGAGTTGACTTGTCTCAACGGACGACTTGTCTTCCCATTTGACCAAAAAACGGTCGAGTTGTCTCGAGTCGAGCCGGCCAACGGTCGAGTTGTCCGAGCCCCCCCTGATTCCAGGGCAGGGGGGGGGGGGGGGGGGGGGGGGGGGGGCGGGGCGAGTTTGACCCGATACTGTCTCATACTCATAGACCGTATCGCAAATACCGCCTGGTTGAGACGTCACAATGGTCAAAAGGGATTGTGGGAAGGAAATGGGAGCGATTTTGGTGCGCGTTTCTTTCTCACGTCCCTAGTAACCATTGTGACGTCTCATCCAGGCGGTATTTACTATTTGCGATAAGGTCTAGACTATAGACCTTATCGCAAATACCGCCTGGATGAGACGTCACAATGGTTACCAGGGACGTGTGAAAGAAACTCCACCAAAATCGCTCCCATTTCCTTCCCACAATCCCTTGTGACCATTGTGACGTCTCGACCAGGCGGTATTTGCGATACGGTCTATGGTATGGAGGATAAACCTCATTTAAATACAAATACAAACTTTTCACTTGCCTAAAGGTTGCACGTGTTGCAGCTATTGAACGTGGTACCACTGGGTACTGACACTGATTGTTTTGGCTGAAATCTTTGATTTACCAAAATTTCCTCACGCACGGTGTAGCTCTATGCTCTAACTAACGTAGACCTCCTTCCTCTATTCCCGCCTAATGTCAGCCGAACATGGCCGCGGGGGATGCATGCATGATGCATGATATGGGAGGCATGATAATAGACCGTAGGGTACCAGTCCGTGCAGACTGGTTCCCTGCTTTTAGTAATTTTTTAGGCTTTATATTCGTTGCGGGACTTCTAGTAATGTTTTGGCACTCGTATCGCGCGCCGGACTTGTATTCGTTGCATGGCTTTCATTCGTTGTGTGGCTTTCATTCGTTGCGTGACTTACATTCGTTGCGTGACTTATATTCGTTGCGTGGCTTTCATTCGTTTTTTTTGAGGGGGATTTATAATGTTCCGTGCGTGGCTTCAATGATGAGCGCGGGGTTTCCGTTAGTCGCGCCGCGGGGGTATTATTGCCGTGGCGGATTTTTTATTTGTCGCGGTATTTGTTAATTTCCACTGCATTTTGTTAGTTTTGTGTTTTATTGTACATTTAACACAAACGTTTTATTTTTTGTTTTTTGTATTTTTGTGGGCGTTTTAATTTTGTTTTGGGGTTCTTGATTTTATTTTGCTGCATTCTCATTGTTAATTGTAGCTTTATTGTTTATTTTTTCGAATTCTATTTTTATTTTGTTTTTGCTTTACTTTAATTTTGCGGTTGTCTTTTTTGCCCTAATGGCCGCCCATAGATAGTAGGGTCCAAGTCGATTGCGCGATAGAGAATGGCCAAAAATTCAATCCAAACAAAAAACATCAGAATTCAACCTTACAACGGCCACCAAAATACTAGATACGCCACCGCCTGAACAAGGTTTACTTAACATCCAAATGAAATGAAATTTTACCGTTTAATTCCCAGAGACCCCCCGCAGAACATGTCTTTTCGCTTTTTTGGAGTTCAAATATAGTGACTCCTCCATCTTGCATGACGTACGTCACCCTGATGCGCAGCGCCCGCAATGCACCTAGTCTAGGTTCCAAGACGTTCTTAGCAGTGCGACGTATAGCGCGCACGGCCGGCCGACAGCACCCTCTCGCTACACATACACACGCCAAGGCGTGTGTTTGTGTTTGTGTAGCTAGAGGGCGCTGCCGTGCGCGCTGTACGTCGCACCGCGCTAAGGACGTCTTGGAACCAAGACTAGCATGCACTGCGCGACAACCTGTTTATGCCGGCGACTGTTTCGTGAAGAATTTCCTACCCCATGACGCGCGTGCAACCTCGAATCAATATACTACACATGCTACATGTATAACTCTATGATCTACACACGAACACGTACAGCGACCGTTTTACCACTCACGAAACAGTCGCCGGCAGGTTGTCGGGCGGTGCATGCGGGCGCTGCGCATCAGGGTGACGTCATGCACGGTCGAGGGGTACGGTCACTATTCGAACTACGTACTGACTGACTACAAAAAAGCGAAAAGACATGTTCTGCGGGGGTCTCTGGGAATGAAACGGTAAAATTTCACTTTTTATTTGGATGTTATTGTTAAGTAAACCTTGGTACATTCATCTGATCATGGAACTCCACTTGTTCAGGTGATGGCGTATCTAGTATTTTGGTGGCCGTTGTAAGGTTGAATTCTGATGTTTTTTGTTTGGATTGAATTTTTGGCCATTCTCTATCGCGCAATCGACTTGGACCCTACTATCGCCAGATCATGTCCAAATGTTAAAAAAGGCGATATGAAGGGTCCAAGTTACTCGGACTACCTCACGACTACCTACAAATACATGTAGGGCTGTAAATAGTTCTTTTTTTTTTACTTCTGGCTTTTTACTGTCACAGTGAAAAGCCAGAAGTTAAAAAGGAGGCGATTGTGTAGTGTAGGGATTTTTGTTCCCTTAATCATGGTTTCCTACCTCCATGCCCTAAGCATAAGGGAACAAAAATCCACTTTTACTTGCCAAACTAGTTAGTAGTTAACGACATTACAAACCAACAGGTATGCCGTAGATAAAGGGCAGGGGTTTAGTTTTGAGGGAAATTTGGGGGTAAAGCGGCGATGAGGACAACAAAACGCAATGCAAAAATAGAGATGGCGATCACCGCGACGCACAGTAAACACGCAAAACCGCGTCATTCGCATAGCAACTGCCGTAAAGCGCGTAAGAAAATTGCATTTTCTACTGAAATAAACTGTTCAAAATTACAAAAAACAATAAGTCTGCTTTTAGGTTGAAAAAGTCATTTTGGAATGAGAAAAAATACCCTTGAATCTAATTTCATCAAAACTAAAGAGGGGCCCTACACTACACAATCGCCAAAAAGGAACCATTTACAGCCCTATTATTTGTTGGGCTACCCCACGACTCTAGTGTGGCTGGCGGATTTTGACATCGGGCTGGTCCTTTACATGTCCATATACATGTATATGTTCGTGTGGTGAGAATTTCAAAAATTCGTGCGGTTGGGTAGCACTATCTGGACAGCGTTTTTAACGGTCTGGATGTGTTCTCTGTCATCTTAGTTAGCTATCCCCCAAACTGCTAACGGCTAGTCATCTTACTCACCATAGATGTTCCACTGAAATGGAATGGTGTCCAAGTTGAGTTCAATGTCCAATATTTCGGGAAATGGTAAGTAAGATGACTAGCCATAAGCAGTTTGGGATAGTTATTACCACAGAGAACACATCCAGACCATTAAAAACTGGTGTCAGCCATTTGGAAATGACGTCACCGTGTTCCAAACAGCTTGCCGACGGTTGTTTGATGAGAGCACAGCTAGCTTATTACGATCTCGCATGAGATGTTCCACTGAAATCGTGTTAGCTAGTTTGCTCTCATTAAGCAGCCGTCGGCAAGCTGTTTGGAACACGGTGACGTCATTTCAAAATGGCTGACACAAGTTGAAATCGTTTGCACGCAAGATTATGGTGTCCAAGTTTAATGTCCAATACTTCGGAAAATGGTAAGTAAGATAGCTACATGTGTAAGATGACAATCCAGACCGTTCAAAACGCTGTCCAAATTCTCACCACACGAACATATGGGCAGGACGTGTGGCAGATCAGCTCGATGTCAAAATCTGCCAGCCACACTCATGGGGCTAGGAGGAAAAGGCACGATACTATCCTCCGTAGTCATTTGAACTTGAAGCATGTACAACGTCGCGTCATGATCGTCATTACCTACTATACACTGGGCTTGAATTTCATTCAAATAATTTTACGCTGACAAGATCATCATTGGACTTACGCGTACTACCAGACCAGAGCATTTGGGAAAAGACAAATTATTATGTTTATCAAAAGTCAGTAACTGAAACTGATCAGGAATTTCTGTTCAGGCAGTGTCAACTGTATAACAAAAAAATATCAAAATTTGTCAATGATGAAAAAAATCCGGCAGACTTCATTCCTCCATGGTTAGGCCAAGTAAACAAAACATGTTTAGCATTCGGGTTTTGTAAAAAAAAAAAAGGACTGGCTTTTTATTGTTTGTTTTTAAGATGGCCGCCATTCTTTTTAAATGTCCAGCTACACAACTCACATCTGTCAGGCTGTCCTTCCCTTCTACTGCAGTAGTGGTAGTTCTACCAAAGCACCGTATGCCGGGTAAGTAAGTTTTATGTATAGTACATGTAGCCTCGTTGTGCTTGGGGCTCGGACAACTCTACCGTTGGCCGACGTGATTCGGGACAACTCGTCCATTGAGACAAGTCAACTCGCAGATAGGGGAATCGCTGGGGTAATCCCTGTGGTACTCGACGATGGGGGGGGGGGGGGGGGGTTCGCTGGGGATCTGGGCTAGGCGTCGGTCTATGTTTTGTGGCAAGGGGCTGGGATATGCGGGGACCTTCATGTACATGTACATGGTGCGCCACGCCATCTGCACCGTGAACTCGACGGTCGCATTGTCTCGCTGGTCTCGACGGTCGCGTTGTCTCGACGGTCGTGTTGTCTCGACGGTCGAATCGGCCGACATCTGCTCAGACATGTACATGTATGGTCATGTACAACGTCACATCATGATCGTCGTTACCTACTATATACTGGGCCTGAATTCCATACAAATAATTTTTAACACTGACAAGATCATCATTATGCGTACTACCAGACCAAAGCATTTGGGAAAAGACAAATTATGTTTATCAAAAGTCAGTAACTGAAACTGATCCGGAATTTATGTTCAGGCAGTGTCAGGTGTTAACTGCAATTCGTATAACAAAAAATTCAAAATGTGTCAATGATGAAAACAATCAGGCAGACTTCATTCATACAAAATGTGGAATTGTTTTTTTTCTCTTTGGTTAGGGCAAGTAAAAAAAAAAAAAAAAAATAAAAAAATCAAGGTTTATTTTTAAGATGGCTGCCATTCTTTTTAATTTCTAACAACCGTAGGTTTTTCAGCTGTTCAAATACACAAAAATCCAGGCGACCCTAAAAAGGAAATGGGAGGGGATGCTAAACATGTCTTTTTTTTACTTTGGTGTTGGACTGTGCTAAATATGTAGACTCTGCAGTATACCCAAATTACTGGAATCTGGCCATGTGTATTTCAAGCCTCTCCATACCATGAACTATATGAAGCCCCCACGGATGTGGCTGGGTAATTTGCTATGCGTACCCTTATTAGCCAGTTGAAGCCCATGCATCTGTGTATCCAAATTTATGAACAATGATGTTAAACAAATTTCCAAGCATGCCAAGTAGGCCTGGCATCAGATGTCAAAAGTGAATGTACATGTACATCCAGTGGAAATGGGGAACTGCAGTGCATATCCAATGTAAACATGATAAGCAAGTGAAAAAAAAAGCCTTGCCACTGAGGCAAAATGCCTGCAAAGCCAAATTGTGTACTAACCTCATATCTCTCAAATATACTTCAGTCAGTCACATTTTGATGTACATGTGTATTAAATGAATGTTTACTGATATTGTTTATTGCTGTCTGAATGCTGTCTGATGCACTGAAAATTGTCATTAAACTGTTGCATTATAAACCAACAAGATTAGTGTATTATTTAATTATTATGATTTTGATTTAATTCTCGCTTTACTGTCTTTTCTACAGATTATCATGGGTGACCGGAGAAAGCCCCCTCTGAATGTGATGATGTGGAAAATGTCACTACTTTGAAGAAAGGTGTTCTTGTGGCACTATATGCAAAGTACATGTATATCAAAGAAATACCACTGGCACGGTGCTACATGGACAGGTACAATGCAAACCATTATATAATGGTGTCGGATCAAACAGGAAACCTGCCTGATTTAAGGATGGCGATATAGGACTTTGCGCCAACATAAAAGGGGTGCCTAAAAGCATCAACCCAAGAATGCCTGAAAAAAACATCCTGAGCTTGAAAAAAGCAAACTTGTCACTGAACTTCGCACGTAATTACATGTAGATGCTTAGAAGGCAACTGTACCTGCAGTAGAAAAAACTGAAAAGTATGAATTGCCCATGATCAAAGGGACATGGTCACTACCACTGAGAGGTTTACATAAGAAATTTTTTCATACAGGACACTTTAGATATGCCACAACTGGCAAACACATGGTATTCTGATGGTGGATGTAAGTTTTATTGGAACTGCCAAGAAAGTTAAATCACCATGTACATGTACGTGTAATTCCTATTACCGTTACAAACGTTGGGTGCTTGTATCCAATTGCAAGGATCAGTATTTCTCAGACAAGGGCCTAATGGAGGAAAAAAGGAGTTGGGGCTGTGGGGCTTTCTTTTCACATTTTCAGAGTGAACAAAGAAACTGGCAGGAGCGGGATTCGAACCTGCGACCTCTCGGTTACTGTACCAGCACTCTAACAACTGAGCTATCTTGCTATCAATTATTATTACTGTTTTTTGGTTTTTTTTTAGGCTTTGTCCTTCAACTTAACACGGAATGAATAAAATTGGCATTTTACATGTACATGTAAATGCTTACCTTTATATTCTGCATGGAACTCCATGTGGTTTTAGTGTTGCATTCTGGTCGCACATCAGGAAGGAGGTTACATTAATTTTTGTATTTGACTTTTAAATTAACGTGCATAATAATTTTTCTTTAAATCTACAGTATGTGTCTGCAGAAACCAGGAGAGACACCATACTAAATGGACATTAAAATGAACAGTTTCTGATCAAACTCCGGTCATTCTGAGTGGACATTAGAATAGCCGGTTTCTGATCATACTCCGGCCATTGTGAGTGGACATTGGAATAGCCGGTTTCTGATCATACTCCGGCCATTCTGAGTGAACATTGGAATAGCCGGTTTCTGATTATACTCCGGCCATTTTGAATGGACATTGGAATAGCCGGTCACTGATCAGACTCCGGCCATTCTGAGTGAACATTGGAATAGCCGGTCTCTGATCATACTCCGGCCATTGTGAGTGGACATTGGAATAGCCGGTCTCTGATCATACTCTGGCCATTGTGAGTGGACATTGGAATGGCTGGTTTCTGATCATACTCCGGCCATTCTGAGTGGACATTGGAATAGCCGGTTTCTGATCATACTCCGGCTATTGTGAGTGGACATTGGAATAGCTGGTTTCTGATTATACTCCGGCCATTGTGAGAGGACATTGTAATAGCCGGTTTCTGATCATACTCCGGCCATTCTGAGTGGACATTGGAATAGCCGGTTTCTGATTATACTCCGGCCATTGTGAGAGGACATTGTAATAGCCGGTTTCTGATCATACTCCGGCCATTCTGAGTGGACATTGGAATGGCCGGTTTCTGATCATACTCCGGCTATTCTGAATGGACATTGGAATGGCCGGTTTCTGATCATACTCCGGCCATTCTGAGTGGACATTGGAATGGCTGGTTTCTGATCATACTCCGGCCATTCTGAATGGACATTGGAATAGCCGGTTTCTGATCATACTCCGGCCATTCTGAGTGGACATTGGAATGGCTGGTTTCTGATCATATTCCGGCCATTCTGAATGGACATTGGAATAGCCGGTTTCTGATTATACTCCGGCCATTTTGAATGGACATTGGAATAGCCGGTCACTGATCAGACTCCGGCCATTCTGAGTGAACATTGGAATAGCCGGTCTCTGATCATACTCCGGCCATTGTGAGTGGACATTGGAATAGCCGGTCTCTGATCATACTCTGGCCATTGTGAGTGGACATTGGAATGGCTGGTTTCTGATCATACTCCGGCCATTCTGAGTGGACATTGGAATAGCCGGTTTCTGATCATACTCCGGCTATTGTGAGTGGACATTGGAATAGCTGGTTTCTGATTATACTCCGGCCATTGTGAGAGGACATTGTAATAGCCGGTTTCTGATCATACTCCGGCCATTCTGAGTGGACATTGGAATAGCCGGTTTCTGATCATACTCCGGCCATTCTGAATGGACATTGGAATAGCCGGTCACTGATCAGACTCCGGCCATTCTGAGTGGACATTGGAATGGCTGGTTTCTGATCATACTCCGGCCATTCTGAATGGACATTGGAATAGCCGGTTTCTGATCATACTCCGGCCATTCTGAGTGAACATTAGAATAGCCGGTTTCTGATCATACTCCGGCCATTCTGAGTGAACATTGGAATAGCCGGTTTCTGATCATACTCCGGCCATTGTGAGTGGACATTGGAATAGCCGGTTTCTGATCATACTCCGGCCATTCTGAGTGAACATTGGAATAGCCGGTTTCTGATTATACTCCGGCCATTGTGAGAGGACATTGTAATAGCCGGTTTCTGATCATACTCCGGCCATTGTGAGTGGACATTGGAATGGCCGGTTTCTGATCATACTCCGGCCATTCTGAGTGAACATTGGAATAGCCGGTTTCTGATTATACTCCGGCCATTGTGAGTGGACATTGGAATAGCCGGTTTCTGATTATACTCCGGCCATTGTGAGAGGACATTGTAATAGCCGGTTTCTGATCATACTCCGGCCATTGTGAGTGGACATTGGAATGGCCGGTTTCTGATCATACTCCGGCCATTCTGAGTGAACATTGGAATAGCCGGTTTCTGATCATACTCCGGCCATTCTGAGTGAACATTGGAATAGCCGGTTTCTGATCATACTCCGGCCATTGTGAGTGGACATTGGAATAGCCGGTTTCTGATCATACTCCGGCCATTCTGAGTGAACATTGGAATAGCCGGTTTCTGATTATACTCCGGCCATTGTGAGAGGACATTGTAATAGCCGGTTTCTGATCATACTCCGGCCATTGTGAGTGGACATTGGAATGGCCGGTTTCTGATCATACTCCGGCCATTCTGAGTGAACATTGGAATAGCCGGTTTCTGATTATACTCCGGCCATTGTGAGTGGACATTGGAATAGCCGGTTTCTGATCATACTCCGGCCATTCTGAGTGAACATTGGAATAGCCGGTTTCTGATTATACTCCGGCTATTGTGAGTGGACATTGGAATAGCCGGTTTCTGATTATACTCCGGCCATTGTGAGAGGACATTGTAATAGCCGGTTTCTGATCATACTCCGGCCATTCTGAGTGGACATTGGAATGGCCGGTTTCTGATCATACTCCGGCTATTCTGAATGGACATTGGAATGGCCGGTTTCTGATCATACTCCGGCCATTCTGAGTGGACATTGGAATGGCTGGTTTCTGATCATACTCCGGCCATTCTGAATGGACATTGGAATAGCCGGTTTCTGATCATACTCCGGCCATTCTGAGTGAACATTAGAATAGCCGGTTTCTGATCATACTCCGGCCATTCTGAGTGAACATTGGAATAGCCGGTTTCTGATCATACTCCGGCCATTGTGAGTGGACATTGGAATAGCCGGTTTCTGATCATACTCCGGCCATTCTGAGTGAACATTGGAATAGCCGGTTTCTGATTATACTCCGGCCATTTTGAATGGACATTGGAATAGCCGGTCACTGATCAGACTCCGGCCATTCTGAGTGAACATTGGAATAGCCGGTCTCTGATCATACTCCGGCCATTGTGAGTGGACATTGGAATGGCCGGTTTCTGATCATACTCCGGCCATTCTGAATGGACATTAGAATGGCCGGTTTCTGATCATACTCCGGCCATTCTGAATGGACATTGGAATGGCCGGTTTCTGATCATACTCCGGCCATTCCGAGTGGACATTGGAATAGCCGGTTTCTGATCACACTTTGGCCATTCTGAGTGGACAATGGAATAGCCGGTCTCTGATCATACTCCGGCCATTTTGAGTGGACATAAGAATAGCCGGTTTCTGATCATACTCCGGCCATTTTGAGTGGACATAAGAATAGCCGGTTTCTGATCATACTCCGGCCATTGTGAGGGGACATTGGAATAGCCGGTTTCTGATCATACTCCGGCCATTGTGAGTGGACATTGGAATAGCCGGTTTCTGATCATACTCCGGCCATTGTGAGTGGACATTGGAATAGCCGGTCACTTATCAGACTCCGGCCATTCTGAGTGAACATTGGAATAGCCGGTCTCTGATCATACTCCGGCCATTGTGAGTGGACATTGGAATAGCCGGTTTCTGATCATACTCCGGCCATTCTGAGTGGACATTGGAATAGCCGGTTTCTGATCATACTCCGGCCATTCTGAGTGGACATTAGAATAGCCGGTTTCTGATCATACTCCGGCCATTCTGAGTGGACATTGGAATAGCCGGTCTCTGATCATACTCCGGCCATTCTGAGTGGACATTGGAATGGCCGGTTTCTGATCATACTCCGGCCATTCTGAATGGACATTGGAATGGCCGGTTTCTGATCATACTCCAGCCATTCTGAGTGGACATTAGAATAGCCGGTTTCTGATCATACTCCGGCCATTCTGAGTGGACATTGTAATGGCCGGTTTCTGATCATACTCCGGCCATTCTGAGTGGACATTAGAATAGCCGGTTTCTGATCATACTCCGGCCATTCTGAGTGGACATTGGAATAGCCGGTCTCTCATCATACTCCGGCCATTTTGAGTGGACATAAGAACAGCCGGTTTCTGATCAGACTCCGGCCATTCTGAGTGGACTTTAGAATGTGGTATTTTTGGCAATATATTCTTTCAAAGTAAGGGTCGAATTTAAACTGTTGTATTTCTTGTCATAAACCTAGCCGTTATGAACGAAGGCTGGAAGAAGTGTATATTTACATGTAAAACATTGTACTCTGCTCTGTATATTTTTCAAGGAAGTCCCTTGTCATTTTTCACTAACTAAAATGTGGTTCCCTTTTGATGGAAAGCACTTATTCAATAATTTTAACGAAAATACAAACCTTTGTTACTTGACAAAGTTTTAGAAAATAATAAAAAAATTGAATTGAAATGTTCCGTTTCCGTATTTGTGTCAGTACCAGAAGTTTTCCTACTCTAAAGTTTGTGCTTTTACTATCTGATTGCAAGTGCAACACTTTTAGTACGATAATTTTGACAAAACAGAAAAAAGTTGATGTTTTTTGATGAAAATCGCCTTCATGACCAAATATGAAACTAGGGAAATAGTTCTGAACGCGTTCCTTGTGTGGAGCGCGACACGGCACGGGGTCCAAGGGACCGCTTAAGGTAGGGGCCCCCTGGTGGGTTGCAGGCGCAAAGCCCTTGCTAGGGGTTGAGGTAAAGCCCCCTGGAGCCCCTGGGGTTTACACAATTTGAGGTGCAAAATTGTGTCAAAATTCAACCTTTTCTTGAGCTTGAATTGCAATAAATGACGATTATTAACCCCTTCAAGCATTAAAAAAATACAAAAGATCTTCAAAACTCAACTTTCTCATCCAATGTAGGCCTATTTGGAAGCGTAAGCGTTTCTTTGCACAACGGAGCTCTGGTCACCTAGCAACACAAATAATGCCTATGCATTATATTAAGAAAAAAATATTTACAAAATAATTATTGCAAAATAATTTTTGGAGTGTGCATGCCCCAGTGGTGCAATCTGAGGCGATTCCTGGATACTTTCACCTGATTTGTTTAAACAAAAGTTGTGACGATTTTATGGAGAATATATACATTTATATCATGATTTTAGGCAATATTTTCTTGCCATTATTTTAGCCATGTCATGACTACAAAAATCTAGACGGGGCAAACCAAAACGGATAAATGCGAGCGCGAAGCCCTTACGGCGTGGGGTCCGGGACCCGCTGAAGGGCCCCGGAAATTTTGGGAGTGTGGATGCCCCAGTTGTGCAATCTGAGGCGATTCCTGGCTACTTTCACCTGATCTTTTTAAACAAAAGTTGTGACGATTTTATGGAGAATATATTATATACATGTATATCATGATTTTTGCCATTATTATTTAGTGATTATTTTAGCCATGTCATGACTACAAAAATCTAGACGGGGGCACACCCAAAACAGATAAATGCGAGCGCGAAGCCCTTACGGTGTGGGGTCAGGGGCCCGCTTAAGGGCCCCAGAAAATGTTGGATTCTGTATGCTCCGTGGTGCAATCTGAGGCGATTCCTGACCCCTTTCACCTGACCACTTTCACCTTGTTTAAGTTGTTAAGATTACATTGTATATGGAGAATATATATATCATTATGTTAGCCATTATAATTTTTTAGCCATGTCATGCATCACTACAAAAATCTATGTTTCTCCCTCCCCCATTTTTGGCGTCTACTTTGCAGTTTTTTTCCTTCATTTTTTATTTATCCGGAATTTTTCTTGTTTTTAATTCAGTTCAGTTGAAGTTTTCAAGAAAAGGGCTTGATTTCAGACTGTTCCTTGCCCTGTGTTAAAACCATCGGCAGAGGATTTAGGCACATTTAGTATGTCATTCAGTCAAGTGATCCATTGTTTCCTGCTGGTTGGGGCCATTTAACCTGTAATAAACTCCCCAAGGGGATTATATGTTAAGATGCACCGCGTTTACGCTAGATCCGGCAAAGGGATTAAAATGGGATCGAACCCGGCAAGGAGGATTGAAGGGGGATCGATGGACAGAGTTGAAATCCCAGGGATCCGGGAAATACTACGGTTTTCTCTTAAAAGAGGGATACAGTTCCATGGCATGATTGATAACCTTTTTTTTTCTTATTGCATTTTTCAGTAGTTTTATGCCAAAAAGTAGACACGGCAGATGTTTAATATCGGCGGCGGTATATTTTTTAAAGGAGGTTGCCCTCCTCCTCCCTTTCTTTTCTCTCACCTCCCCCTCTATTTTTTCCCTCTTCTTTTTTTTCTCTCTTTTTTGGACTCAATTTACCGAAGGGCGCGTGCCCCTGCGGCCCCCCCCCGGATCCGCGCCTGTGTACATACCGAGCTCTTGCCCACAGTGCGTTTAAACTCAATACAGGGAAAGTAAACGAACGACACTCGCACTTGCTGGGCTGCGTGGTGCTGGCCTGTCAAGGTGTCATGGTATCGCATTACAAGCGAGGACAGAAAAAAGGGTATAACAAAGGGAACAATACTGTCCTCACATTTATTTCTTTGTTCCGGAAAAAGTGAGGACAGGCAAACTAGTGCTTAGTCTATGGGGATGGGTTATATTAAAGGGAACAATGGAAAGTCATCACGTGTATAGCGAAACAAAAATACATGTATTGGCAAGTTACGGACTCTGCGCAAGCTAGTACCCTTAAAAAGTGGGGGGATGATTACATTGGTCACCCCCCCCCCCCCCCCCCCCAGGTCAAAAAGTGGGGTGGGGGGGATATACCCCCCTATCCCCCCCCGGGATCTCCGCCCATGGACAGTACGACGTGAGAGTTAAGGATGGATGTTTCTGTTTACGAGAGACAACAGCAGCAAGTGGCTACTACACACAAGTACAGATTGCAATGTTTTGTTCAAGCAGGAAAATGTGCAAGTTCATGGTGTGGTCCCAGACTGATTATGTTATTGTAGATGTGATGTATAATGAAGAATGGGTAAATACAAACATTTCACAGCTGAGAGAATTATATTTCTTACATCTACTGCCAGCCCTTACAGTGCTAGAGGGGATCTACACTTAATCGACTTCAAATGCTGAAATGGAATGGATTTCTACAAACAAAAATATAGACAAGATCAAAAAAAGTTATGGTTTGAAGAAAAATTCAGTTTGAAGACATGTTTATCAAGCAAAATAAAAACCACTAGTTAAATGTATCCTGTGAGCACAAGTGGAAGTTGGAAAAAAAAGCTTGCACTGTATTTTTGGTGTTTCGTGACTGCAAGTTGAATAACAATTTTAACTCAATAAAAATCTAGCAGTTTAAATACGCCTCCTATACTTTTAACTATTACTATCCAAACACCAACTCTCACAGTTTGTGTGTGTTTCAATCTGTCACTTGATAGGTTTTGATATAATAGGGTAGCTGGCTCCATTTTGGCCTTGGGAACAGTAGGGTTAACATGAACAACTTATTATACCAGAAATATCACTGTTGCTGCTATGGATTGACCAATGACTGTCACATTCAGGCAGCACCAAATGTATTGTGTCACTCAAGACTATAACATATCCAAATACATACGTGTTCCAATAGTTCCAGGAAGCCACTGACCTTTCCCTATTCCATCCATGGCATGCCCAATTAACACTATTCCCAACCCCCAGGGTGTGTGAAATTTGTTATTGAAATTGTTGGATTCAGCACTGTTTGGATTAACCCTAACCCTGCCAGACGCAGCACAGTGCATATGTGCTGCACTCTCCAGACAAGTCAATTTGACAAACTATGCAATCTGATGCATCTTGGCAGGGTTAGGGTTGATTAAGGTGACAATCGCCATATCAGGAGGTTTTGAAACATGACCTACATTATAAATTCATGAGCGAGGTACAGTGTGCTCCACACAAAAATTAGTCTTGGTTCCAAGACGTCTTTAATTAGCGGTGCAACGTAGCACGCACGGGTCAGAGCCGTACAGCACCCTCTACACACGCACGTAAAGGCCAATTCGGCCTTGGCATGCATGTGTAGATGGCGCTGTACGGCTCTGACCCCATGTGCAATACGTAAGGATGTCTTGGAACTACACAAAAATGTGCAGCCACAAAAGATATATAACAAAGTTCTACATGTAAGTTTCCAGGAAATTTGTACTTTATGTTGGCAAGCAAGATAAAACTCAGTCCTCATCTACGAACACCCAATCATCATCATCGGACTCTGTGATAATTTCTTCAGCTGTTAAAGACTCGCGAATCAGTGGAGATTGCAAATTACACAACCCAGCACATACAGTGACAATGTTGTCCACATTCTTGAGACGTCCTGGAATAACCGTGCTTAAGATCTTGTAACACTTAAGACGTCTGATGGCTCTTTCCACATGTATTCGAACATTCGCAAGTCTCCGTGTCCGTGTAACCTCTTCTTCAGGCAGTATGTGGTCCTTGTTGCCAGTGGTGAAAGCTGGGATGGATAATTTCACACCCGGTGGCAGAATGTCATCAATAATAAATCCCTTATCAGCAAGAATTTCATCACCAGGTTGTAAGTGCTGAATAAATCCTGAACTTTGAGTAATAAATTTGTCACTTGCACGCCCACCAAATAATTTTGATAAGTACATGACAAAACCGTTAGGTGCAATACAATAAAGTAACTTATACCTGTTGTGATGCTTATAATTTGAATAAGTCTGAGCACGTTGCTTCAGGTTCTGTGGTCTTTGCACAAATATTTCTGTACAATCTATAATACAAGTGGCTCTGGGATGGTGTTCTAAGAAGCATCGTGGCCTAATCCTTGTCAGTGTCTCCCTTGAAGGCCAAAATATCAAGTTGTCCCGCAGGAATCTTGCCATGAGCGGAATCCATTCACTGAAAATTTTGCAAGATGTCGACTTGGAAACTTTGAATCTTGTTCCCAAGTCAAAAAGCAACAAACCAAGCCTGAGTCGCATCAGCACAAGTAAAAGTTGATTGCACAAAAGCATCTTGAATTTTGGCAAATTTTGCAAAGTTGACAGGCATCGCACCAAGGCCCAAAATACCTGGATACTCAATCCAGTATAGAACTTGCTTACATCATCACCCATATCAGATGCGGATAATTCTGGAGAGGTGTCGGTCTGAGTTACTTTGGCACGAGTTTTGATGGGGCAACTGTCATCCTTAGTATATTTGTGATCAGCTTTGCTAAAATCATACCACTGTACTGATGCGTCTTTACATGTACATGTAGTTGCTTGGGAAGCAGACAGAACAGTTTCTTCACCCACAGAGGAAGTCTGTGGTTCATCCCCATGAAAGACATGATCAGATGCAGATTCTTGATCTTGAACTGTTTATTTCAACTTAGCATTCCGTCACATTCTTGGGGCATGTCTCCCAGAAGGCAGCAGTCTCTGCAATGAAATTAAAACATATCTATTTGAGTTTCTGAAATTCATGTAACACGTAACAACATTCCCCTTGAAAGCTGAAAGGTTTACATGTAGGTCAAAACATCCCCCATACATACGAACAGATATGACTGATGCTATTTCAATGAAAAGTTACGGCGCTTAGCAGGGTCAAATGTAGACAATAGTGCAAGCCCATGAGTTGGTCTAATAGTACTGTTAGAGGGCGCACTGTTAATTTACGCGACAGTACTGCACGATCCATTATCAGTCACTATCATCTTGAAATGCTGCATTTTTGTCAACAGTAACTTTTTTGTGGATGCAAGTTTATTGTTCCCGTCCGTTAAACCCTTGACACTGAAAGTAATTTACTACAAAAATGCAGGCTGGACTTAAATCAGAACATTACTGTATACCAGTAAAGACTAGCCAAACCCCCGATGGCCGAGATAAGCGAGTATTTTTTTTCCAACTGATTTTTTCTGCATTCCCGCATGAGTGTACATGCTATACAATGGACTAGCCGAGACCCCAACCATGCAACTTGGGCCCCAAATGAGAGCGTTTTTCGGTCTGACATTGAACGAAATTGCGCACAATCTTAATACTGTTGGAAAGAGGGACTACTCAGCAACATCCATACCAATTTCCAGCTCCACAGACGCAAGTTCAGGAGAATGATGGCCGAGATCAGCCAGTAGGTTTTTCGAAAGAATTGTCTGCATTTCCGCATAAGTGCACATGCTATACAATGGACTAGCCGAGACCCCCACCACGCAATTTAGGCCCCACATGAGGGCGTTTTTCGATCTGACATTGAACGAAATTGCGCATAATCTTGATACTGATGGAAAGAGGGACTCATCAGTAACATTTAGACTAATCTCCAGCTCCTCAGACTCAAGTTTAGCCAAATGATGGCCGAGATAAGCGAGTAGGTTTTTCAAACAAATTTTTCTCCATTCCCGCATAAGTGCACATGCTATACAATGGACTAGCCGAGACCCCCACCACGCAACTTGGGCCCCAAATGAGGGCGTTTTTCGGTCTGACGTTAAACGAAATTGCGCACAATCTTGATACTGATGGAAAGAGGGACTCCTCAGCAACATCCATACCAATTTCCAGCTCCACAGAAGCCAGTTCAGCCGAATGATGGCCGAGATAAGCGAGTATTTTTTTTCGAACTGATATTTTCTGCATTCCCGCATGAGTGCACATGCTATACAATGGACTAGCCGAGACCCCAACCACGCAACTTGGGCCCCAAATGAGAGCGTTTTTCGGTCTGACATTGAACGAAATTGCGCACAATCTTAATACTGTTGGAAAGAGGGACTCCTCAGCAACATCCAGACCATTTTCCAGCTCCACAGACCCAAGTTCAGGAGAATGATGGCCGAGATAAGCCAGTAGGTTTTCAAAAGAATTTTTCTGCATTCCGCATGAGTGTACATGCTAACAATGGACTAGCCGAGAACCCCACCACGCAACTTAGGCCCCAAATGAGTGCGTTTTTCGGTCTGACGTTGAACAAAATTGCGCATAATCTTTACTGATTGAAAGAGGGACTCATCAGTAACATTTAGACCAATCTCCAGCTCCTCAGACTCAAGTTCAGCCAAATGATGGCCGAGATAAGCGAGTAGGTTTTTCAAACAAATTTTTCTCCATTCCCGCATAAGTGCACATGCTATACAATGGACTAGCCGAGACCCCCACCACGCAACTTGGGCCCCAAATGAGGGCGTTTTTCGATCTGACATTGAACGAAATTGCGGACTATCTTGATATTGATGGAAAGAGGGACTCCTCAGCAACATCCAGACCAATTTCCAGCTCCACAGGCCCAAGTTCAGCCAAATGATGGCCGAGATAAGCGAGTAGTATTTTACGAACTGATTTTGTCTGCATTCCCGCATGAGTGTACATGCTAACAATGGACTAGCCGGGAACCCCACACAACTTAGGCCCCAAATGAGGGCGTTTTTCGGTCTGACGTTGAACAAAATTGCGCACAATCTTTACTGATTGAAAGAGGGACTCATCAGTAACATTTAGACTAATCTCCAGCTCCTCAGACTCAAGTTCAGCCAAATGATGGCCGAGATAAGCGAGTAGGTTTTTCAAACAAATTTTTCTTTCCATCAGCATCAAGATTGTGCTTAATTTCGTTTAACGTCAGGCCGAAAAGCGCCCTCGTTTGGGGCCCAAGTTGCGTGGTGGGGGTCTCGGCTAGTCCATTGTATTATTATTGACGTACTGGTGAGGACAAAAAGGACGGTTCAACAAAGGGAACAATACTGTCCTCACGTTTATTTCTTTGTTCCGGAAAAGTGAGGACATGCAAACTAGTGCTTAGTCTATGGGAATGGGTTAGTGTGTAGGACAATAGAAAGTCCTGACCAGGATGGTGAAAAAAGTACTATTGTATAGCATGTACACTCATGCGGGAATGCAGAAAAAATCAGTTCGAAAAAAAATACTCGCTTATCTCGGCCATCATTCGGCTGAACTTGGGCCTGCGGAGCTGGAAATTAGTATGGATGTTGCTGAGGAGTCCCTCTTTCCAACAGTATCAAGATTGTGCGCAATTTCGTTTAACGTCAGGCCGAAAAGCGCCCTCATTTGGGGCCCAAGTTGCGTGGTGGGGTTTTCGGCTAGTCCATTGTATAGCATGTACACTCATGCAGGAATGCAGACAAAATCAGTTCGAAACATACTACTCGCTTATCTCGGCCATCATTTGGCTGAACTTGGGCAAGTGCACATGCTATACAATGGACTAGCCGAGACCCCCACCACGCAACTTGGGCCCCAAATGAGGGCGTTTTTCGATCTGACATTGAACGAAATTGCGGACAATCTTGATATTAATGGAAAGAGGGACTCCTCAGCAACATCCAGACCAATTTCCAGCTCCGCAGGCCCAAGTTCAGCCAAATGATGGCCGAGATAAGCGAGTATTTTTTTTTCGAACTGATTTTTTCTGCATTCCCGCATGAGTGCACATGCTATACAATGGACTAGCCGAGACCCCAACCACGCAACTTGGGCCCCAAATGAGAGCGTTTTTCGTTCTGACATTGAACGAAATTGCGCACAATCTTAATACTGTTGGAAAGAGGGACTCCTCAGCAACATCCAGACCATTTTCCAGCTCCACAGACCCAAGTTCAGGAGAATGATGGCCGAGATAAGCCAGTAGGTTTTTCAAAAGAATTTTTCTGCATTTCCGCATCAGTGCACATGCTATACAATGGACTAGCCGAGACCCCCACCACGCAATTTAGGCCCCACATGAGGGCGTTTTTCGGTCTGACATTGAACGAAATTGCGTATAATCTTGATACAGATGGAAAGAGGGACTCATCAGTAACATTTAGACTAATCTCCAGCTCCTCAGACTCAAGTTCAGCCAAATGATGGCCGAGATAAGCGAGTAGGTTTTTCAAACTAATTTTTCTCCATTCCCGCATAAGTGCACATGCTATACAATGGACTAGCCGAGACCCCCACCACGCAACTTGGGCCCCAAATGAGGGCGTTTTTCGATCTGACATTGAACGAAATTGCGGACAATCTTGATATTGATGGAAAGAGGGACTCCTCAGCAACATCCAGACCAATTTCCAGCTCCACAGGCCCAAGTTCAGCCAAATGATGGCCGAGATAAGCGAGTAGTATTTTACGAACTGATTTTGTCTGCATTCCCGCATGAGTGTACATGCTAACAATGGACTAGCCGGGAACCCCACACAACTTAGGCCCCAAATGAGGGCGTTTTTCGGTCTGACGTTGAACAAAATTGCGCACAATCTTTACTGATTGAAAGAGGGACTCATCAGTAACATTTAGACCAATCTCCAGCTCCTTAGACTCAAGTTCAGCCAAATGATGGCCGAGATCAGCGAGTATTTTTTTTCGAACTGATTTTTTATGCATTCCCGCATGAGTGTACATGCTATACAATGGACTAGCCGAGACCCCCACCACGCAACTTGGGCCCCAAATGATGGCGCTTTTCGGCCTGACGTTAAACGAAATTGCGCACAATCTTGATACTGTTCGAAAGAGGGACTCCTCAGCAACATCCAGAACAATCTCCAGCTCTATAGACCACAGGTTAGCCGAATGATGGCCGAGACAAGCGAGTAGGTTTTTCTAACGAATGTTTCTGCATTCCCGCATAAGTGCACATGCTATACAATGTACTAGCCGAGACCCCCACCACGCAACTTGGGCCCCAAATGAGGGCGTTTTTCGGTCTGACAGTGAACAAAATTGCGCACAACCTTGATACTGATGGAAAGAGGGACTCCTCAGCAACATCCAGACCAATTTCCATCTCCGCAGGCCCAAGTTCAGCTAAATGATGGCCGAGATAAGCGAGTAGTATGTTTCGAACTGATTTTGTCTGCATTCCTGCATGAGTGTACATGCTATACAATGGACTAGCCGAAAACCCCACCACGCAACTTGGGCCCCAAATGAGGGCGTTTTTTGGTCTGACGTTGAACGAAATTGCGCACAATCTTGATACCTTTGGAAAGAGGGACTCCTCAGCAACACCCAGACCAATCTCCAGCTCTATAGACCACAGGTTAGCCGAATGATGGCCGAGACAAGCGAGTAGGTTTTTCTAACGAATGTTTCTGCATTCCCGCATAAGTGCACATGCTATACAATGTACTAGCCGAGACCCCCACCACGCAACTTGGGCCCCAAATGAGGGCGTTTTTCGGTCTGACATTGAACAAAATTGCGCACAACCTTGATACTGATGGAAAGAGGGACTCCTCAGCAACATCCAGACCAATTTCCAGCTCCGCAGGCCCAAGTTCAGCCAAATGATGGCCGAGATAAGCGAGTAGTATGTTTCGAACTGATTTTTTCTGCATTCCCGCATGAGTGTACATGCTATACAATAGTACTTTTTTCACCATCCTGGTCAGGACTTTCTATTGTCCTACACACTAACCCATCCCCATAGACTAAGCACTAGTTTGCATGTCCTCACTTTTCCGGAACAAAGAAATAAACGTGAGGACAGTATTGTTCCCTTTGTTGAACCGTCCTTTTTGTCCTCACCAGTACGTCAATAATAATACAATGGACTAGCCGAGACCCCCACCACGCAACTTGGGCACCAAACGAGGGCGCTTTTCGGCCTGACGTTAAACGAAATTAAGCACAATCTTGATACTGATGGAAAGAGGGACTCCTCAGAAACATCCAAAGTAATCTCCTTCTCCTCAGACCTCAGTTCAGCCGAATGATGGCGGACATGAGTAAGTTGGTTTTTCGAAAGAATTGTTCTGCATTCCCGCTTAAGTGCACATGCTATACAATGGACTAGCCGAACCCCCTCCAACCCACCCCCCCCCCCCCCCCCCCCCCCAAGCAACTTGGGCCACAAATTAAGGAGTTTTTCGATCTGATGTTGAACAAATTGCGCACAATCTTGATACTGTTGGAAAGAGGGACTCCTCAGCAACATCCAGAACAATCTCCAGCTCTATAGACCACAGGTTAGCCGAATGATGGCCGAGACAAGCGAGTAGGTTTTTCTAACGAATGTTTCTGCATTCCCGCATAAGTGCACATGCTATACAATGGACTAGCCGAGGCCCCCAACACGCAACGTGGGCCCCAAATGAGGGCGTTTTTCGATCTGGTGTTAAACGAAATTGCGCACAATCTTGATACTGTTAGAAAAAAGGACTCCTCGGCAACATCCAGAACAATCTCCAGCTCCTCAGACCCAAGTTCAGCCGAATGATGGCCGAGATAAGCCAGTAGGTTTTTCAAAAGAATTTGTCTGCATTTCCGCATAAGTGCACATGTTATACAATGGACTAGCCAAGACCCCAACAACGCAACTTGGGCCCCAAATGAGAGCGTTTTGCGGTCTGACGTTAAACGAAATTGCGCACAATCTTAATACTGTTGGAAAGAGGGACTCCTCAGCAACATCCAGACCAATTTCCATCTCCGCAGGCCCAAGTTCAGCCAAATGATGGCCGAGATAAGCGAGTAGTATTTTTTGAACTGATTTTTTCTGCATTCCCGCATGAGTGTACATGCTATACAATGGACTAGCCAAGACCCCCACCACGCAACTTGGGCCCCAAATGAGGGCGTTTTTTGGTCTGACGTTGAACGAAATTGCGCACAATCTTAATACTGTTGGAAAGAGGGACTCCTCAGCAACATCCAGACCAATTTCCAGGCTCCACAGACCCAAGTTCAGGAGAATGATGGCCGAGACAAGCGAGTAGGTTTTTCGAACAAATGTTCTGCATTCTCGCATAAGTGCACATGCTATACAATGGACTAGCCAAGACCCCCACCACGCAACTTGGGCCCCAAATGAGAGCGTTTTTCGGTCTGACCTTAAACGAAATTGCGCACAATCTTAATACTGTTGGAAAGAGGGACTCCTCAGCAACATCCAGACCAATTTCCAGCTCCACAGACCCAAGTTCAGGAGAATGATGGCCGAGACAAGCGAGTAGGTTTTTCGAACAAATGTTCTGCATTCTCGCATAAGTGTACATACTATACAATGGACTAGCCGAGACCCCCACCACGCAACTTGGGCCCCACATGAGGGCGTTTTTCGGTCTGACATTGAACGAAATTGCGCATAATCTTGATACTGATGGAAAGAGGGACTCATCAGCAAATCCAGACCAATCTGCAGCTCCTCAGACCCAAGTTCATCCAAATGATGGCAAAGACAAGCGAGTAGGTTTTTCGAACAAAATTTTCTGCATTCTCGAATAAGTGCACATGCTATACAATGCACTAGCCGAGACCCCCACCACGCAACTTGGGCCCCAAATGAGGGCGTTTTTCGGTCTGACATTGAACAAAATTGCGCACAACCTTGATACTGATGGAAAGAGGGACTCCTCAGCAACATCCAGACCAATTTCCATCTCCGCAGCCCCAAGTTCAGCCAAATGATGGCCGAGATAAGCGAGTAGTAATTTTTGAACTGATTTTTTCTGCATTCCCGCATGAGTGTACATGCTATACAATGGACTAGCCGAGACCCCCACCACGCAACTTGGGCCCCACATCAGGGCGTTTTTCGGTCAGACATTGAACGAAATTGCGCATAATCTTGATACTGATGGAAAGAGGGACTCATCAGCAAACCCAGACCAATCTCCAGCTCCTCAGACCCAAGTTCAGCCAAATGATGGCAAAGACAAGCGAGTAGGTTTTTCGAACAAAATTTTCTGCATTCTCGAATAAGTGCACATGCTATACAATGCACTAGCCGAGACCCCCACCACGCAACTTGGGCCCCAAATGAGGGCGTTTTTCGGTCTGACATTGAACAAAATTGCGCACAACCTTGATACTGATGGAAAGAGGGACTCCTCAGCAACATCCAGACCAATTTCCATCTCCGCAGCCCCAAGTTCAGCCAAATGATGGCCGAGATAAGCGAGTAGTAATTTTTGAACTGATTTTTTCTGCATTCCCGCATGAGTGTACATGCTATACAATGGACTAGCCGAGACCCCCACCACGCAACTTGGGCCCCACATCAGGGCGTTTTTCGGTCAGACATTGAACGAAATTGCGCATAATCTTGATACTGATGGAAAGAGGGACTCATCAGCAAACCCAGACCAATCTCCAGCTCCTCAGACCCAAGTTCAGCCAAATGATGGCAAAGACAAGCGAGTAGGTTTTTCGAACAAAATTTTCTGCATTCTCGAATAAGTGCACATGCTATACAATGCACTAGCCGAGACCCCCACCACGCAACTTGGGCCCCAAATGAGGGCGTTTTTCGGTCTGACATTGAACAAAATTGCGCACAACCTTGATACTGATGGAAAGAGGGACTCCTCAGCAACATCCAGACCAATTTCCATCTCCGCAGGCCCAAGTTCAGCCAAATGATGGCCGAGATAAGCGAGTAGTATTTTTTGAACTGATTTTTTCTGCATTCCCGCATGAGTGTACATGCTATACAATGGACTAGCCGAGACCCCCACCACGCAACTTGGGCCCCAAATGAGGGCGTTTTTTGGTCTGACATTGAACGAAATTGCGCATAATCTTGATACTGATGGAAAGAGGGACTCATCAGCAAACCCAGACCAATCTCCAGCTCCTCAGACCCAAGTTCAGCCAAATGATGGCAAAGACAAGCGAGTAGGTTTTTCGAACAAAATTTTCTGCATTCTCGAATAAGTGCACATGCTATACAATGCACTAGCCGAGACCCCCACCACGCAACTTGGGCCCCAAATGAGGGCGTTTTTCGGTCTGACATTGAACAAAATTGCGCACAACCTTGATACTGATGGAAAGAGGGACTCCTCAGCAACATCCAGACCAATTTCCATCTCCGCAGGCCCAAGTTCAGCCAAATGATGGCCGAGATAAGCGAGTAGTATTTTTTGAACTGATTTTTTCTGCATTCCCGCATGAGTGTACATGCTATACAATGGACTAGCCGAGACCCCCACCACGCAACTTGCGCCCCAAATGAGGGCGTTTTTTGGTCTGACGTTGAACGAAATTGCGCACAATCTTGATGCTGTTGGAAAAAGGGACTCCTCAGCAACATCCAGACCAATTTCCAGGCTCCACAGACCCAAGTTCAGGGGAATGATGGCCGAGACAAGCGAGTAGGTTTTTCGAACAAATGTTCTGCATTCTCGCATAAGTGCACATGCTATACAATGGACTAGCCAAGACCCCAACCACGCAACTTGGGCCCCAAATGAGAGCGTTTTTCGGTCTGACGTTAAACGAAATTGCGCACAATCTTAATACTGTTGGAAAGAGGGACTCCTCAGCAACATCCAGACCAATTTCCAGCTCCACAGACCCAAGTTCAGGAGAATGATGGCCGAGACAAGCGAGTAGGTTTTTCGAACAAATGTTCTGCATTCTCGCATAAGTGTACATACTATACAATGGACTAGCCGAGACCCCCACCACGCAACTTGGGCCCCACATGAGGGCGTTTTTCGGTCTGACATTGAACGAAATTGCGCATAATCTTGATACTGATGGAAAGAGGGACTCATCAGCAAATCCAGACCAATCTGCAGCTCCTCAGACCCAAGTTCAGCCAAATGATGGCAAAGACAAGCGAGTAGGTTTTTCGAACAAAATTTTCTGCATTTTCGAATAAGTGCACATGCTATACAATGCACTAGCCGAGACCCCCACCACGCAACTTGGGCCCCAAATGAGGGCGTTTTTCGGTCTGACATTGAACAAAATTGCGCACAACCTTGATACTGATGGAAAGAGGGACTCCTCAGCAACATCCAGACCAATTTCCATTTCCGCAGCCCCAAGTTCAGCCAAATGATGGCCGAGATATAGGAGTAGCTTTTTCGAACTGATTTGTTCTGCATTCCTGATTAAGGGTACATGCTATACAATGGATTAGCCGAGACCCCCACCACGCAACTTAGGCCCCAAATGAGGGCGTTTTTTGGTCTGACGTTGAACGAAATTGCGCACAATCTTGATACTTTTGGAAAGAGGGACTCCTCAGCAACACCCAGACCAATTTCAAGCTCCACAGACCCAAGTTCAGCCGAATGATGGCCGAGATATAGGAGTTGCTTTTTCGAACTGATTTGTTCTGCATTCCTGATTAAGGGTACATGCTATACAATGGACTAGCCGAGAACCCCAAAACGCAACTTGGGCCCCAAATGAGGGCGCTTTTCGGCCTGACGTTAAACGAAATTGCGCACAATCTTGTTACTGTTAGAAAGAGGGACTCATTAGCAACATCCAAACCAATCTCCAGCTCCTCAGTCCTCAGTTCAGCCGAATGATGGCGTATATGAGCGTGTAGGTTTTTCAAAAGAATTTTTCTGCATTCCCGTTTAAGTGCACATGATATACAATGGACTAGCCGAGACCCCCACCACGCAACTTGGGCCCCAAATGAGGGCGTTTTTCGGTCTGACATTGAACGAAATTGCGCACAATCTTGATACTGATGGAAAGAGGGACTCCTCAGCAACACCCAAAGTAATCTCCTTCTCCTCAGACCTTAGTTCAGCCGAATGATTTCGGACATGAGCGAGTAGGTTTTTCGAAAGAATTGTTCTGCATTCCCGCTTAAGTGCACATGCTATACAATGGACTTGCCGAACCCCCCTCCACCCCCCCCCCCCCCCCAGCAACTTGGGACACAAATTAAGAAGTTTTTCGATATGATGTTAAACGAAATTGCGCACAATCTTGATACTGTTGGAAAGAGGGACTCCTCAGCAACATCCAGAACAATTTCCAGCTCCATAGACCCCAGGTTAGCCGAATGATGGCCGAGACAAGCGAGTAGGTTTTTCTAACTAATGTTTCTGCATTCCAGCATAAGTGCACATGCTATACAATGGACTAGCCGAGACCCCCAACACGCAACGTGGGCCCCAAATGAGGACGTTTTTCGATCTGGTGTTCAACGAAATTGAGCACAATCTTGATACTGTTGGAAAAAGGGACTCCTCGGCAACATCCAGAACAATCTCCAGCTCCTCAGACGCAAGTTAAGCCGAATGATGGCCGAGATAAGCCAGTAGGTTTTTCAAAAGAATTTGTCTGCATTTCCGCATAAGTGCACATGCTATACAATGGACTAGCCAAGACCCCAACCACGCAACTTGGGCCCCAAATGAGAGCGTTTTTCGGTCTGACGTTGAACGGAATTGCGCACAATCTTACTACTGTTGGAAAGAGGGACTCCTCAGCAACATCCAGACTAATTTCCAGCTACACAGACCCAAGTTCAGGAGAATGATGGCCGAGGCAAGCGAGTAGGTTTTTCTAACGAATGTTTCTGCATTCCCGCATAAGTGCACATGCTATACAATGGACTAGCAGAGACCCCCACCACGCAACTTGGGCCCCAAATGAGGGCGTTTTTCGGTCTGACATTGAACAAAATTGCGCACAACCTTGATACTGATGGAAAGAGGGACTCCTCAGCAACATCCAGACCAATTTCCAGCTCTGCAGGCCCAAGTTCAGCCAAATGATGGCCGAGATAAGCGAGTAGTATTTTTTGAACTGATTTTTTCAGCATTCCCGCATGAGTGTACATGCTATACAATGGACTAGCCTAGACCCCCACAACGCAACTTGGGCCCCAAATGAGGGCGTTTTTCGGTCTGACGTTGAACGAAATTGCGCACAATCTTGATACTTTTGGAAAGAAGTACTCCTCAGCAACATCCATACCAATTTCCAGCTCCACAGACCCAAGTTCAGCCGAATGATGGCCGAGATATAGGAGTAGCTTTTTCGAACTGATTTGTTCTGCATTCCTGATTAAGGGTACATGCTATACAATGGACTAGCCGAGAACCCCAAAACGCAACTTGGGCCCCAAATGAGGGCGCTTTTCGGCCTGACGTTAAACGAAATTGCGCACAATCTTGATACTGTTAGAAAGAGGGACTCATTAGCAACATCCAAACCAATCTCCAGCTCCTCAGTCCTCAGTTCAGCCGAATGATGGCGTATATGAGCGTGTAGGTTTTTCGAAAGAATTTTTCTGCATTCCCGTTTAAGTGCACATGATATACAATGGACTAGCCGAGACCCCCACCACGCAACTTGGGCCCCAAATGAGGGCGTTTTTCGGTCTGACATTGAACGAAATTGCGCACAATCTTGATACTGATGGAAAGAGGGACTCCTCAGCAACACCCAAAGTAATCTCCTTCTCCTCAGACCTTAGTTCAGCCGAATGATTTCGGACATGAGCGAGTAGGTTTTTCGAAAGAATTGTTCTGCATTCCCGCTTAAGTGCACATGCTATACAATGGACTTGCCGAACCCCCCTCCACCCCCCCCCCCCCCCCCCAGCAACTTGGGACACAAATTAAGAAGTTTTTCGATATGATGTTAAACGAAATTGCGCACAATCTTGATACTGTTGGAAAGAGGGACTCCTCAGCAACATCCAGAACAATTTCCAGCTCCATAGACCCCAGGTTAGCCGAATGATGGCCGAGACAAGCGAGTAGGTTTTTCTAACTAATGTTTCTGCATTCCAGCATAAGTGCACATGCTATACAATGGACTAGCCGAGACCCCCAACACGCAACGTGGGCCCCAAATGAGGACGTTTTTCGATCTGGTGTTCAACGAAATTGAGCACAATCTTGATACTGTTGGAAAAAGGGACTCCTCGGCAACATCCAGAACAATCTCCAGCTCCTCAGACGCAAGTTAAGCCGAATGATGGCCGAGATAAGCCAGTAGGTTTTTCAAAAGAATTTGTCTGCATTTCCGCATAAGTGCACATGCTATACAATGGACTAGCCAAGACCCCAACCACGCAACTTGGGCCCCAAATGAGAGCGTTTTTCGGTCTGACGTTGAACGGAATTGCGCACAATCTTACTACTGTTGGAAAGAGGGACTCCTCAGCAACATCCAGACTAATTTCCAGCTACACAGACCCAAGTTCAGGAGAATGATGGCCGAGGCAAGCGAGTAGGTTTTTCTAACGAATGTTTCTGCATTCCCGCATAAGTGCACATGCTATACAATGGACTAGCAGAGACCCCCACCACGCAACTTGGGCCCCAAATGAGGGCGTTTTTCGGTCTGACATTGAACAAAATTGCGCACAACCTTGATACTGATGGAAAGAGGGACTCCTCAGCAACATCCAGACCAATTTCCAGCTCTGCAGGCCCAAGTTCAGCCAAATGATGGCCGAGATAAGCGAGTAGTATTTTTTGAACTGATTTTTTCAGCATTCCCGCATGAGTGTACATGCTATACAATGGACTAGCCTAGACCCCCACCACGCAACTTGGGCCCTAAATGAGGGCGTTTTTCGGTCTGACGTTGAACGAAATTGCGCACAATCTTGATACTTTTGGAAAGAAGTACTCCTCAGCAACATCCATACCAATTTCCAGCTCCACAGACCCAAGTTCAGCCGAATGATGGCCGAGATATAGCGAGTAGCTTTTTCGAACTGATTTGTTCTGCATTCCTGATTAAGGGTACATGCTATACAATGGACTAGCCGAGAACCCCAAAACGCAACTTGGGCCCCAAATGAGGGCGCTTTTCGGCCTGACGTTAAACGAAATTGCGCACAATCTTGATACTGTTAGAAAGAGGGACTCATTAGCAACATCCAAACCAATCTCCAGCTCCTCAGACCTCAGTTCAGCCGAATGATGGCGTATATGAGCGTGTAGGTTTTTCGAAAGAATTTTTCTGCATTCCCGTATAAGTGCACATGATATGCAATGGACTAGCCGAGACCCCCACCACGCAACTTGGGCCCCAAATGAGGGCGTTTTTCGGTCTGACATTGAACGAAATTGCGCACAATCTTGATACTGTTGGAAAGAGGGACTCCTCAGCAACATCCATACTAATTTCCAGCTCCACAGACGCCAGTTCAGCCAAATGATGGCCGAGATAAGCGAGTATTTTTTTTCGAACTGATTTTGTATGCATTCCCGCATGAGTGTACATGCTATACAATGGACTAGCCGAGACCCCCAACACGCAACGTGGGCCCCAAATGAGGACGTTTTTCGATCTGGTGTTCAACGAAATTGAGCACAATCTTGATACTGTTGGAAAAAGGGACTCCTCAGCAACATCCAGAACAATCTCCAGCTCCTCAGACGCAAGTTAAGCCGAATGATGGCCGAGATAAGCCAGTAGGTTTTTCAAAAGAATTTGTCTGCATTTCCGCATAAGTGCACAAGCTATACAATGGACTAGCCAAGACCCCAACCACGCAACTTGGGCCCCAAATGAGAGCGTTTCTCGGTCTGACGTTGAACGGAATTGCGCACAATCTTACTACTGTTGGAAAGAGGGACTCCTCAGCAACATCCAGACTAATTTCCAGCTACACAGACCCAAGTTCAGGAGAATGATGGCCGAGACAAGCGAGTAGGTTTTTCTAACGAATGTTTCTGCATTCCCGCATAAGTGCACATGCTATACAATGGACTAGCCGAGACCCCCAACACGCAACGTGGGCCCCAAATGAGGGCGTTTTTCGATCTGGTGTTGAACGAAATTGCGCACAATCTTGTTACTGTTGGAAAAAGGGACTCCTCAGCAACATCCAGAACAATCTCCAGCTTCTCAGACCCAAGTTCAGCCGAATGATGGCCGAGATAAGCCAGTAGGTTTTTCAAAAGAATTTGTCTAGCATTTCCGCATAAGTGCACATGCTATACAATGGACTAGCCAAGACCCCAACCACGCAACTTGGGCCCCAAATGAGAGCGTTTTTCGGTCTGACGTTGAACGGAATTGCGCATAATCTTACTACTGTTGGAAAGAGGGACTCCTCAGCAACATCCATACCAATTTCCAGCTCCACAGACCCAAGTTCAGCCCAATGATGGCCGAGATATAGGAGTAGCTTTTTCGAACTGATTTGTTCTGCATTCTGATTAAGGGTACATGCTATACAATGGACTAGCCGAGAACCCCAAAACGCAACTTGGGCCCCAAATGAGGGGGCTTTTCGGCCTGACGTTAAAAGAAATTGCACACAATCTTGATACTGTTAGAAAGAGGGACTCATTAGCAACATCCAAACCAATCTCCAGCTCCTCAGACCTCAGTTCAGCCGAATGATGGCGTGTATGAGTGTGTAGGTTTTCGAAAGAATTTTTCTGCATTCCCGTTTAAGTGCACATGATATACAATGGACTAGCCGAGACCCCCACCACGCAACTTGGGCCTCCAAATGAGGGCGTTTTTCGGTCTGACATTGAACGAAATTGCGCACAATCTTGATACTGATGGAAAGAGGGACTCCTCAGCAACACCCAAAGTAATCTCCTTCTCCTCAGACCTCAGTTCAGCCGAATGATGTCGGACATGAAAGAGTAGGTTTTTCGAAAGAATTGTTCTGCATTCCCGCTTAAGTGCACATGCTATACAATGGACTAGCCGAGACCCCCAACACGCAACGTGGGCCCCAAATGAGGACGTTTTTCGATCTGGTGTTCAACGAAATTGAGCACAATCTTGATACTGTTGGAAAAAGGGACTCCTCGGCAACATCCAGAACAATCTCCAGCTCCTCAGACGCAAGTTAAGCCGAATGATGGCCGAGATAAGCCAGTAGGTTTTTCAAAAGAATTTGTCTGCATTTCCGCATAAGTGCACATGCTATACAATGGACTAGCCAAGACCCCAACCACGCAACTTGGGCCCCAAATGAGAGCGTTTCTCGGTCTGACGTTGAACGGAATTGCGCACAATCTTACTACTGTTGGAAAGAGGGACTCCTCAGCAACATCCAGACTAATTTCCAGCTACACAGACCCAAGTTCAGGAGAATGATGGCCGAGACAAGCGAGTAGGTTTTTCTAACGAATGTTTCTGCATTCCCGCATAAGTGCACATGCTATACAATGGACTAGCCGAGACCCCCAACACGCAACGTGGGCCCCAAATGAGGGCGTTTTTCGATCTGGTGTTGAACGAAATTGCGCACAATCTTGATACTGTTGGAAAAAGGGACTCCTCAGCAACATCCAGAACAATCTCCAGCTTCTCAGACCCAAGTTCAGCCGAATGATGGCCGAGATAAGCCAGTAGATTTTTCAAAAGAATTTGTCTGGCATTTCCGCATAAGTGCACATGCTATACAATGGACTAGCCAAGACCCCAACCACGCAACTTGGGCCCCAAATGAGAGCGTTTTTCGGTCTGACGTTGAACGGAATTGCGCATAATCTTACTACTGTTGGAAAGAGGGACTCCTCAGCAACATCCATACCAATTTCCAGCTCCACAGACCCAAGTTCAGCCCAATGATGGCCGAGATATAGGAGTAGCTTTTTCGAACTGATTTGTTCTGCATTCTGATTAAGGGTACATGCTATACAATGGACTAGCCGAGAACCCCAAAACGCAACTTGGGCCCCAAATGAGGGGGCTTTTCGGCCTGACGTTAAAAGAAATTGCACACAATCTTGATACTGTTAGAAAGAGGGACTCATTAGCAACATCCAAACCAATCTCCAGCTCCTCAGACCTCAGTTCAGCCGAATGATGGCGTATATGAGTGTGTAGGTTTTCGAAAGAATTTTTCTGCATTCCCGTTTAAGTGCACATGATATACAATGGACTAGCCGAGACCCCCACCACGCAACTTGGGCCTCCAAATGAGGGCGTTTTTCGGTCTGACATTGAACGAAATTGCGCACAATCTTGATACTGATGGAAAGAGGGACTCCTCAGCAACACCCAAAGTAATCTCCTTCTCCTCAGACCTCAGTTCAGCCGAATGATGTCGGACATGAAAGAGTAGGTTTTTCGAAAGAATTGTTCTGCATTCCCGCTTAAGTGCACATGCTATACAATGGACTAGCCGAGACCCCCAACACGCAACGTGGGCCCCAAATGAGGACGTTTTTCGATCTGGTGTTCAACGAAATTGAGCACAATCTTGATACTGTTGGAAAAAGGGACTCCTCGGCAACATCCAGAACAATCTCCAGCTCCTCAGACGCAAGTTAAGCCGAATGATGGCCGAGATAAGCCAGTAGGTTTTTCAAAAGAATTTGTCTGCATTTCCGCATAAGTGTACATGCTATACAATGGACTAGCCAAGACCCCAACCACGCAACTTGGGCCCCAAATGAGAGCGTTTCTCGGTCTGACGTTGAACGGAATTGCGCACAATCTTACTACTGTTGGAAAGAGGGACTCCTCAGCAACATCCAGACTAATTTCCAGCTACACAGACCCAAGTTCAGGAGAATGATGGCCGAGACAAGCGAGTAGGTTTTTCTAACGAATGTTTCTGCATTCCCGCATAAGTGCACATGCTATACAATGGACTAGCCGAGACCCCCAACACGCAACGTGGGCCCCAAATGAGGGCATTTTTCGATCTGGTGTTGAACGAAATTGCGCACAATCTTGATACTGTTGGAAAAAGGGACTCCTCAGCAACATCCAGAACAATCTCCAGCTTCTCAGACCCAAGTTCAGCCGAATGATGGCCGAGATAAGCCAGTAGGTTTTTCAAAAGAATTTGTCTAGCATTTCCGCATAAGTGCACATGCTATACAATGGACTAGCCAAGACCCCAACCACGCAACTTGGGCCCCAAATGAGAGCGTTTTTCGGTCTGACGTTGAACGGAATTGCGCATAATCTTACTACTGTTGGAAAGAGGGACTCCTCAGCAACATCCATACCAATTTCCAGCTCCACAGACCCAAGTTCAGCCCAATGATGGCCGAGATATAGGAGTAGCTTTTTCGAACTGATTTGTTCTGCATTCTGATTAAGGGTACATGCTATACAATGGACTAGCCGAGAACCCCAAAACGCAACTTGGGCCCCAAATGAGGGGGCTTTTCGGCCTGACGTTAAAAGAAATTGCACACAATCTTGATACTGTTAGAAAGAGGGACTCATTAGCAACATCCAAACCAATCTCCAGCTCCTCAGACCTCAGTTCAGCCGAATGATGGCGTATATGAGTGTGTAGGTTTTCGAAAGAATTTTTCTGCATTCCCGTTTAAGTGCACATGATATACAATGGACTAGCCGAGACCCCCACCACGCAACTTGGGCCTCCAAATGAGGGCGTTTTTCGGTCTGACATTGAACGAAATTGCGCACAATCTTGATACTGATGGAAAGAGGGACTCCTCAGCAACACCCAAAGTAATCTCCTTCTCCTCAGACCTCAGTTCAGCCGAATGATGTCGGACATGAAAGAGTAGGTTTTTCGAAAGAATTGTTCTGCATTCCCGCTTAAGTGCACATGCTATACAATGGACTAGCCGAGACCCCCAACACGCAACGTGGGCCCCAAATGAGGACTTTTTCGATCTGGTGTTCAACGAAATTGAGCACAATCTTGATACTGTTGGAAAAAGGGACTCCTCGGCAACATCCAGAACAATCTCCAGCTCCTCAGACGCAAGTTAAGCCGAATGATGGCCGAGATAAGCCAGTAGGTTTTTCAAAAGAATTTGTCTGCATTTCCGCATAAGTGCACATGCTATACAATGGACTAGCCAAGACCCCAACCACGCAACTTGGGCCCCAAATGAGAGCGTTTCTCGGTCTGACGTTGAACGGAATTGCGCACAATCTTACTACTGTTGGAAAGAGGGACTCCTCAGCAACATCCAGACTAATTTCCAGCTACACAGACCCAAGTTCAGGAGAATGATGGCCGAGACAAGCGAGTAGGTTTTTCTAACGAATGTTTCTGCATTCCCGCATAAGTGCACATGCTATACAATGGACTAGCCGAGACCCCCAACACGCAACGTGGGCCCCAAATGAGGGCGTTTTTCGATCTGGTGTTGAACGAAATTGCGCACAATCTTGATACTGTTGGAAAAAGGGACTCCTCAGCAACATCCAGAACAATCTCCAGCTTCTCAGACCCAAGTTCAGCCGAATGATGGCCGAGATAAGCCAGTAGGTTTTTCAAAAGAATTTGTCTAGCATTTCCGCATAAGTGCACATGCTATACAATGGACTAGCCAAGACCCCAACCACGCAACTTGGGCCCCAAATGAGAGCGTTTTTCGGTCTGACGTTGAACGGAATTGCGCATAATCTTACTACTGTTGGAAAGAGGGACTCCTCAGCAACATCCATACCAATTTCCAGCTCCACAGACCCAAGTTCAGCCCAATGATGGCCGAGATATAGGAGTAGCTTTTTCGAACTGATTTGTTCTGCATTCTGATTAAGGGTACATGCTATACAATGGACTAGCCGAGAACCCCAAAACGCAACTTGGGCCCCAAATGAGGGGGCTTTTCGGCCTGACGTTAAAAGAAATTGCACACAATCTTGATACTGTTAGAAAGAGGGACTCATTAGCAACATCCAAACCAATCTCCAGCTCCTCAGACCTCAGTTCAGCCGAATGATGGCGTATATGAGTGTGTAGGTTTTCGAAAGAATTTTTCTGCATTCCCGTTTAAGTGCACATGATATACAATGGACTAGCCGAGACCCCCACCACGCAACTTGGGCCTCCAAATGAGGGCGTTTTTCGGTCTGACATTGAACGAAATTGCGCACAATCTTGATACTGATGGAAAGAGGGACTCCTCAGCAACACCCAAAGTAATCTCCTTCTCCTCAGACCTCAGTTCAGCCGAATGATGTCGGACATGAAAGAGTAGGTTTTTCGAAAGAATTGTTCTGCATTCCCGCTTAAGTGCACATGCTATACAATGGACTAGCCGAGACCCCCAACACGCAACGTGGGCCCCAAATGAGGACGTTTTTCGATCTGGTGTTCAACGAAATTGAGCACAATCTTGATACTGTTGGAAAAAGGGACTCCTCGGCAACATCCAGAACAATCTCCAGCTCCTCAGACGCAAGTTAAGCCGAATGATGGCCGAGATAAGCCAGTAGGTTTTTCAAAAGAATTTGTCTGCATTTCCGCATAAGTGCACATGCTATACAATGGACTAGCCAAGACCCCAACCACGCAACTTGGGCCCCAAATGAGAGCGTTTCTCGGTCTGACGTTGAACGGAATTGCGCACAATCTTACTACTGTTGGAAAGAGGGACTCCTCAGCAACATCCAGACTAATTTCCAGCTACACAGACCCAAGTTCAGGAGAATGATGGCCGAGACAAGCGAGTAGGTTTTTCTAACGAATGTTTCTGCATTCCCGCATAAGTGCACATGCTATACAATGGACTAGCCGAGACCCCCAACACGCAACGTGGGCCCCAAATGAGGGCGTTTTTCGATCTGGTGTTGAACGAAATTGCGCACAATCTTGATACTGTTGGAAAAAGGGACTCCTCAGCAACATCCAGAACAATCTCCAGCTTCTCAGACCCAAGTTCAGCCGAATGATGGCCGAGATAAGCCAGTAGGTTTTTCAAAAGAATTTGTCTAGCATTTCCGCATAAGTGCACATGCTATACAATGGACTAGCCAAGACCCCAACCACGCAACTTGGGCCCCAAATGAGAGCGTTTTTCGGTCTGACGTTGAACGGAATTGCGCATAATCTTACTACTGTTGGAAAGAGGGACTCCTCAGCAACATCCATACCAATTTCCAGCTCCACAGACCCAAGTTCAGCCCAATGATGGCCGAGATATAGGAGTAGCTTTTTCGAACTGATTTGTTCTGCATTCTGATTAAGGGTACATGCTATACAATGGACTAGCCGAGAACCCCAAAACGCAACTTGGGCCCCAAATGAGGGGGCTTTTCGGCCTGACGTTAAAAGAAATTGCACACAATCTTGATACTGTTAGAAAGAGGGACTCATTAGCAACATCCAAACCAATCTCCAGCTCCTCAGACCTCAGTTCAGCCGAATGATGGCGTATATGAGTGTGTAGGTTTTCGAAAGAATTTTTCTGCATTCCCGTTTAAGTGCACATGATATACAATGGACTAGCCGAGACCCCCACCACGCAACTTGGGCCTCCAAATGAGGGCGTTTTTCGGTCTGACATTGAACGAAATTGCGCACAATCTTGATACTGATGGAAAGAGGGACTCCTCAGCAACACCCAAAGTAATCTCCTTCTCCTCAGACCTCAGTTCAGCCGAATGATGTCGGACATGAAAGAGTAGGTTTTTCGAAAGAATTGTTCTGCATTCCCGCTTAAGTGCACATGCTATACAATGGACTAGCCGAGACCCCCAACACGCAACGTGGGCCCCAAATGAGGACGTTTTTCGATCTGGTGTTCAACGAAATTGAGCACAATCTTGATACTGTTGGAAAAAGGGACTCCTCGGCAACATCCAGAACAATCTCCAGCTCCTCAGACGCAAGTTAAGCCGAATGATGGCCGAGATAAGCCAGTAGGTTTTTCAAAAGAATTTGTCTGCATTTCCGCATAAGTGCACATGCTATACAATGGACTAGCCAAGACCCCAACCACGCAACTTGGGCCCCAAATGAGAGCGTTTCTCGGTCTGACGTTGAACGGAATTGCGCACAATCTTACTACTGTTGGAAAGAGGGACTCCTCAGCAACATCCAGACTAATTTCCAGCTACACAGACCCAAGTTCAGGAGAATGATGGCCGAGACAAGCGAGTAGGTTTTTCTAACGAATGTTTCTGCATTCCCGCATAAGTGCACATGCTATACAATGGACTAGCCGAGACCCCCAACACGCAACGTGGGCCCCAAATGAGGGCGTTTTTCGATCTGGTGTTGAACGAAATTGCGCACAATCTTGATACTGTTGGAAAAAGGGACTCCTCAGCAACATCCAGAACAATCTCCAGCTTCTCAGACCCAAGTTCAGCCGAATGATGGCCGAGATAAGCCAGTAGGTTTTTCAAAAGAATTTGTCTAGCATTTCCGCATAAGTGCACATGCTATACAATGGACTAGCCAAGACCCCAACCACGCAACTTGGGCCCCAAATGAGAGCGTTTTTCGGTCTGACGTTGAACGGAATTGCGCATAATCTTACTACTGTTGGAAAGAGGGACTCCTCAGCAACATCCATACCAATTTCCAGCTCCACAGATCCAAGTTCAGCCCAATGATGGCCGAGATATAGGAGTAGCTTTTTCGAACTGATTTGTTCTGCATTCTGATTAAGGGTACATGCTATACAATGGACTAGCCGAGAACCCCAAAACGCAACTTGGGCCCCAAATGAGGGGGCTTTTCGGCCTGACGTTAAAAGAAATTGCACACAATCTTGATACTGTTAGAAAGAGGGACTCATTAGCAACATCCAAACCAATCTCCAGCTCCTCAGACCTCAGTTCAGCCGAATGATGGCGTATATGAGTGTGTAGGTTTTCGAAAGAATTTTTCTGCATTCCCGTTTAAGTGCACATGATATACAATGGACTAGCCGAGACCCCCACCACGCAACTTGGGCCTCCAAATGAGGGCGTTTTTCAGTCTGACATTGAACGAAATTGCGCACAATCTTGATACTGATGGAAAGAGGGACTCCTCAGCAACACCCAAAGTAATCTCCTTCTCCTCAGACCTCAGTTCAGCCGAATGATGTCGGACATGAAAGAGTAGGTTTTTCGAAAGAATTGTTCTGCATTCCCGCTTAAGTGCACATGCTATACAATGGACTAGCCGAGACCCCCAACACGCAACGTGGGCCCCAAATGAGGACGTTTTTCGATCTGGTGTTCAACGAAATTGAGCACAATCTTGATACTGTTGGAAAAAGGGACTCCTCGGCAACATCCAGAACAATCTCCAGCTCCTCAGACGCAAGTTAAGCCGAATGATGGCCGAGATAAGCCAGTAGGTTTTTCAAAAGAATTTGTCTGCATTTCCGCATAAGTGCACATGCTATACAATGGACTAGCCAAGACCCCAACCACGCAACTTGGGCCCCAAATGAGAGCGTTTCTCGGTCTGACGTTGAACGGAATTGCGCACAATCTTACTACTGTTGGAAAGAGGGACTCCTCAGCAACATCCAGACTAATTTCCAGCTACACAGACCCAAGTTCAGGAGAATGATGGCCGAGACAAGCGAGTAGGTTTTTCTAACGAATGTTTCTGCATTCCCGCATAAGTGCACATGCTATACAATGGACTAGCCGAGACCCCCAACACGCAACGTGGGCCCCAAATGAGGGCGTTTTTCGATCTGGTGTTGAACGAAATTGCGCACAATCTTGATACTGTTGGAAAAAGGGACTCCTCAGCAACATCCAGAACAATCTCCAGCTTCTCAGACCCAAGTTCAGCCGAATGATGGCCGAGATAAGCCAGTAGGTTTTTCAAAAGAATTTGTCTAGCATTTCCGCATAAGTGCACATGCTATACAATGGACTAGCCAAGACCCCAACCACGCAACTTGGGCCCCAAATGAGAGCGTTTTTCGGTCTGACGTTGAACGGAATTGCGCATAATCTTACTACTGTTGGAAAGAGGGACTCCTCAGCAACATCCATACCAATTTCCAGCTCCACAGACCCAAGTTCAGCCCAATGATGGCCGAGATATAGGAGTAGCTTTTTCGAACTGATTTGTTCTGCATTCTGATTAAGGGTACATGCTATACAATGGACTAGCCGAGAACCCCAAAACGCAACTTGGGCCCCAAATGAGGGGGCTTTTCGGCCTGACGTTAAAAGAAATTGCACACAATCTTGATACTGTTAGAAAGAGGGACTCATTAGCAACATCCAAACCAATCTCCAGCTCCTCAGACCTCAGTTCAGCCGAATGATGGCGTATATGAGTGTGTAGGTTTTCGAAAGAATTTTTCTGCATTCCCGTTTAAGTGCACATGATATACAATGGACTAGCCGAGACCCCCACCACGCAACTTGGGCCTCCAAATGAGGGCGTTTTTCGGTCTGACATTGAACGAAATTGCGCACTATCTTGATACTGATGGAAAGAGGGACTCCTCAGCAACACCCAAAGTAATCTCCTTCTCCTCAGACCTCAGTTCAGCCGAATGATGTCGGACATGAAAGAGTAGGTTTTTCGAAAGAATTGTTCTGCATTCCCGCTTAAGTGCACATGCTATACAATGGACTAGCCGAGACCCCCAACACGCAACGTGGGCCCCAAATGAGGACGTTTTTCGATCTGGTGTTCAACGAAATTGAGCACAATCTTGATACTGTTGGAAAAAGGGACTCCTCGGCAACATCCAGAACAATCTCCAGCTCCTCAGACGCAAGTTAAGCCGAATGATTGCCGAGATAAGCCAGTAGGTTTTTCAAAAGAATTTGTCTGCATTTCCGCATAAGTGCACATGCTATACAATGGACTAGCCAAGATCCCAACCACGCAACTTGGGCCCCAAATGAGGGCGTTTTTCGGTCTGACGTTGAACGGAATTGCGCACAATCTTACTACTGTTGGAAACAGGGACTCCTCAGCAACATCCAGACTAATTTCCAGCTACACAGACCCAAGTTCAGGAGAATGATGGCCGAGGCAAGCGAGTAGGTTTTTCTAACGAATGTTTCTGCATTCCCGCATAAGTGCACATGCTATACAATGGACTAGCAGAGACCCCCACCACGCAACTTGGGCCCCAAATGAGGGCGTTTTTCGGTCTGACATTGAACAAAATTGCGCACAACCTTGATACTGATGGAAAGAGGGTCTCCTCAGCAACATCCAGACCAATTTCCAGCTCTGCAGGCCCAAGTTCAGCCAAATGATGGCCGAGATAAGCGAGTAGTATTTTTTGAACTGATTTTTTCAGCATTCCCGAATGAGTGTACATGCTATACAATGGACTAGCCTAGACCCCCACCACGCAACTTGGGCCCTGAATGAGGGCGTTTTTCGGTCTGACGTTGAACGAAATTGCGCACAATCTTGATACTTTTGGAAAGAAGTACTCCTCAGCAACATCCATACCAATTTCCAGCTCCACAGACCCAAGTTCAGCCGAATGATGGCCGAGATATAGGAGTAGCTTTTTCGAACTGATTTGTTCTGCATTCCTGATTAAGGGTACATGCTATACAATGGACTAGCCGAGAACCCCAAAACGCAACTTGGGCCCCAAATGAGGGCGCTTTTCGGCCTGACGTTAAACGAAATTGCGCACAATCTTGATACTGTTAGAAAGAGGGACTCATTAGCAACATCCAAACCAATCTCCAGCTCCTCAGACGCAAGTTAAGCCGAATGATGGCCGAGATAAGCCAGTAGGTTTTTCAAAAGAAATTGTCTGCATTTCCGCATAAGTGCACATGCTATACAATGGACTAGCCAAGACCCCAACCACGCAACTTGGGCCCCAAATGAGAGCGTTTTTCGGTCTGACGTTGAACGGAATTGCGCACAATCTTACTACTGTTGGAAAGAGGGACTCCTCAGCAACATCCAGACTAATTTCCAGCTACACAGACCCAAGTTCAGGAGAATGATGGCCGAGGCAAGCGAGTAGGTTTTTCTAACGAATGTTTCTGCATTCCCGCATAAGTGCACATGCTATACAATGGACTAGCAGAGACCCCCACCACGCAACTTGGGCCCCAAATGAGGGCGTTTTTCGGTCTGACATTGAACAAAATTGCGCACAACCTTGATACTGATGGAAAGAGGGACTCCTCAGCAACATCCAGACCAATTTCCAGCTCTGCAGGCCCAAGTTCAGCCAAATGATGGCCGAGATAAGCGAGTAGTATTTTTTGAACTGATTTTTTCAGCATTCCCGCATGAGTGTACATGCTATACAATGGACTAGCCTAGACCCCCACCACGCAACTTGGGCCCTAAATGAGGGCGTTTTTCGGTCTGACGTTGAACGAAATTGCGCACAATCTTGATACTTTTGGAAAGAAGTACTCCTCAGCAACATCCATACCAATTTCCAGCTCCACAGACGCCAGTTCAGCCAAATGATGGCCGAGATAAGCGAGTATTTTTTTTCGAACTGATTTTGTATGCATTCCCGCATGAGTGTACATGCTATACAATGGACTAGCCAAGACCCCAACCACGCAACTTGGGCCCCAAATGAGAGCGTTTTTCGGTCTGACGTTGAACGGAATTGCGCATAATCTTACTACTGTTGGAAAGAGGGACTCCTCAGCAACATCCAGACCAATTTCCAGCTCCACAGACCCAAGTTCAGGAGAATGATGGCCGAGACAAGCGAGTAGGTTTTTCGAACAAAATTGTCTGCATTCTCGCATAAGTGCACATGCTATACAATGGACTAGCAGAGACCCCGACCACGCAACTTGGGCCCCAAATGAGGGCGTTTTTCGGTCTGACATTGAACAAAATTGCGCACAACCTTGATACTGATGGAAAGAGGGACTCCTCAGCAACATCCAGACCAATTTCCAGCTCTGCAGGCCCAAGTTCAGCCAAATGATGGCCGAGATAAGCGAGTATTTTTTTTCGAACTGATTTTTTATGCATTCCCGCATGAGTGTACATGCTATACAGTGGACTAGCCGAGACCCCCAACACGCAACGTGGGCCCCAAATGAGGACTTTTTTCGATCTGGTGTTCAACGAAATTGAGCACAATCTTGATACTGTTGGAAAAAGGGACTCCTCAGCAACATCCAGAACAATCTCCAGCTCCTCAGACGCAAGTTAAGCCGAATGATGGCCTAGATAAGCCAGTAGGTTTTTCAAAAGAATTTGTCTGCATTTCCGCATAAGTGCACATGCTATACAATGGACTAGCCAAGACCCCAACCACGCAACGTGGGCCCCAAATGAGAGCGTTCTTCGGTCTGACGTTGAACGGAATTGCGCACAATCTTACTACTTTTGGAAAGAGGGACTCCTCAGCAACATCCAGACTAATTTCCAGCTACACAGACCCAAGTTCAGGAGAATGATGGCCGAGACAAGCGAGTAGGTTTTTCTAACGAATGTTTCTGCATTCCCGCATAAGTGCACATGCTATACAATGGACTAGCCGAGACCCCCAACACGCAACGTGGGCCCCAAATGAGGGCGTTTTTCGATCTGGTGTTGAACGAAATTGCGCACAATCCTGATACTGTTGGAAAAAGGGACTCCTCAGCAACATCCAGAAGAATCTCCAGCTCCTCAGACCCAAGTTCAGCCGAATGATGGCCGAGATAAGCCAGTAGGTTTTTCAAAAGAATTTGTCTAGTATTTCCGCATAAGTGCACATGCTATACAATGGACTAGCCAAGACCCCAACCACGCAACTTGGGCCCCAAATGAGAGCGTTTTTCGGTCTGACGTTGAACGGAATTGCGCATAATCTTACTACTGTTGGAAAGAGGGACTCCTCAGCAACATCCAGACCAATTTCCAGCTCCACAGACCCAAGTTCAGGTGAATGATGGCCGAGACAAGCGAGTAGGTTTTTCGAACAAAATTGTCTGCATTCTCGCATAAGTGCACATGCTATACAATGGACTAGCAGAGACCCCCACCACGCAACTTGGGCCCCAAATGAGGGCGTTTTTCGGTCTGACATTGAACAAAATTGCGCACAACCTTGATACTGATGGAAAGAGGGACTCCTCAGCAACATCCAGACCAATTTCCAGCTCTGCAGGCCCAAGTTCAGCCAAATGATGGCCGAGATAAGCGAGTAGTATTTTTTGAACTGATTTTTTCAACATTCCCGCATGAGTGTACATGCTATACAATGGACTAGCCTAGACCCCCACCACGCAACTTGGGCCCTAAATGAGGGCGTTTTTCGGTCTGACTTTGAACGAAATTGCGCACAATCTTGATACTTTTGGAAAGAAGTACTCCTTAGCAACATCCACACCAATTTCCAGCTCCACAGACCCAAGTTCAGCCGAATGATGGCCGAGATATAGGAGTAGCTTTTTCGAACTGATTTGTTCTGCATTCCTGATTAAGGGTACATGCTATACAATGGACTAGCCGAGAACCCCAAAACGCAACTTAGGCCCCAAATGAGGGCGCTTTTCGGCCTGACGTTAAACGAAATTGCGCACAATCTTGATACTATTGGAAAGAGGGACTCATTAGCAACATCCAAACCAATCTCCAGCTCCTCAGACCTCAGTTCAGCCGAATGATGGCGTATATGAGCGTGTAGGTTTTTCGAAAGAATTTTTCTGCATTCCCGTTTAAGTGCACATGATATACAATGGACTAGCCGAGACCCCCACCACGCAACTTGGGCCTCCAAATGAGGGCGTTTTTCGGTCTGACATTGAACGAAATTGCGCACAATCTTGATACTATTGGAAAGAGGGACTCCTCAGCAACATCCATACTAATTTCCAGCTCCACAGACGCCAGTTCAGCCAAATGATGGCCGAGATAAGCGAGTATTTTTTTTCGAACTGATTTTTTATGCATTCCCGCATGAGTGTACATGCTATACAATGGACTAGCCGAGACCCCCACCACGCAACTTGGGCCCCAAATGAGGGCGCTTTTCGGCCTGACGTTAAACGAAATTGAGCACAATCTTGATACTGATGGAAAGAGGGACTCCTCAGCAACACCCAAAGTAATCTCCTTCTCCTCAGACCTCAGTTCAGCCGAATGATGGCGGACATGAGCGAGTAGGTTTTTCGAAAGAATTGTTCTGCATTCCCGCTTAAGTGCACATGCTATACAATGGACTAGCCGAACCCCCCTCCACCACCCCCCCCCCCCCCCCCCAAGCAACTTGGGACACAAATTAAGAAGTTTTTCGATCTGATGTTAAACGAAATTGCGCACAATCTTGATACTGTTGGAAAGAGGGACTCCTCAGCAACATCCAGAACAATTTCCAGCTCCATAGACCCCAGGTTAGCCGAATGATGGCCGAGACAAGCGAGTAGGTTTTTCTAACGAATGTTTCTGCATTCCCGCATAAGTGTACATGCTATACAATGGACTAGCCGAGACCCCAACACGCAACGTGGGCCCCAAATGAGGACGTTTTTCGATCTGGTGTTCAACGAAATTGAGCACAATCTTGATACTGTTGGAAAAAGGGACTCCTCAGCAACATCCAGAACAATCTCCAGCTCCTCAGACGTAAGTTAAGCCGAATGATGGCCGAGATAAGCCAGTAGGTTTTTCTGACGAATGTTTCTGCATTCCCGCATAAGTGCACAAGTAGTATAGTATGTGACTTCAGACCTAGGCCAGTGACCCTAATGACGTCATCGAAGATGACGTCATTGGAGGGGCGTCGTCACCACGAAGTGGTGACGTCGCCCTCTAGCGGTGGTAAGTGGGAAAGTGGGAGCCAGGAAGTGGCGACAGCGCCCTCTCGTGGTGGTAAGTTGGAAAGTGGGAGCCAGGAAGTGGCGACAGCGCCCTCTCGCGGTGTGTAACTGGCGGAGCCAGTTGAAAAACGGTTGGTCTGGTCCACACGAAGTGTGGAGCAGGCCCATCCTCGACTCCATGGGCGCGTGTGCGTTCCTCCACTAACCCCTGGCCGTGAGGAATACGTTAACGACGCTGACTGGCTATTCGAAATGAATAGTTATGTCTGAAAGCGAACCGCGCGCGTAATCCGAATGTTGAACGCCCTGTGTGCGCTTGCGCTCGCGCCCGCGCCCGCTTTAACATCCTGTTCGTCACGTCACATCAGCAAAACGACTCCGAGCACTTTTTTCCATTATCAAGACAAGCCACTAGTCTTGGTGGCTACGATAAACGATATGGATTTTTTCTGGTCGGGAAATTCATGTATTTTATGTTTAAACAGATAAAAAAGGCACACATTATAAATTCGAGTCGAGGCCGGAAATCAATTTTTCCAATCGATAGTAAATTTAATTTACTTATTTATCCAGTTCAAGAAAGCAGCTCATTCTCAATGACAGTGTTTTCCGCCGCTGCAGAAGATGCATCGAAAGGTTTGACAAATTTGCGAAAACAGCTGAGAAAAACATTTGGAAAATTACAAAACTGACATCCGGCGATAATGGGCGGAAACGGTCATGACGGTCGTCATACTTTTCCTTCCTCCCGATCCCACCAGGGCCCAATTTCATGGCTCTGCTAACCACAGCTTTCCGCGCTTACGATCACCATTTTGCGCTAACAGCGCTAGCAGAAAAATTGTGCGCTCACCCTGTAAGCACAGAATCCTTAGTTACGGGATGTACGCATGCTCAGGAGCCAAAATTCCCCGCTAACGCTTGAAATACGCTAGCGTAAGCACAGAATTTTCTGCTACAGTAAGCGGGGATTTTTCGCTAACGGTAAGCAGAGCCATGAAATTGGGTCCAGGTCGGCTGTTACTACTATTCAGTGCAGTGTTAGATTTAACGTCAAGCGGGAAAAACATTAGGCATCATTATTAGAAGCTAATCGCATCCTTCCAAACGATTGATTCTACAAATAAAACCTTCCTACTAAAAACCACTGCGTCGCGCGTTAAACACATCGACTGCAGTCCTAATTACCATATCCCACTATGTGGGATATGGTAATTACACAATTCCAGGGGTTAAGATCGCGCAAGGCATGGTGGGAAAACATGGCGCCGCAAGATCGTACCCATGGTAACGAGGTTGGAGCAGGCCGTATCTCCCACGATAAGTGTCGCGCGCCCTCTGTAGATGGAACCACGAAGTGGCGACAGCACCGCACGCGCGCAGCGCCTTCGAACTGTCTAAGATGACGTCATCGATTATATCAGACAAGTCGAAACATGTTGGAACAAGAAAGTGAGCCTACTTTTGATTGGTCAATTCAAACATCACTCTACACGCCTATTGGTCGATGAAAATTGTTATCGTGGTTACGTTTTGTTTGAAGGGGTATAGTCATTGTTGTAGTTGTTTATTTACTGCAATGTTTTGATCCGTCGTTAAGAGCGAGAAAGTCCCGTTGGAACAAGAAGGTAAGTCGTATTTTGATTGGTCAATTCAAACATCACTCTACACTCTGATTGGTCGATGAAAATTGTTTGGAAGGGGTAGTCATGGTAGTAGTTGTTTGTTTACTGTAATGTTTTGATCCGTCGTTAAGAACGAGAAAGTCCTATAAAAGGGGCAGCTGTTTTTGGCGGGGTATTTACTTGCTCGTAGACGTCTGGAGAGATCGCACACCTTCGTCTAATATCACGAGTGTATACTCTCTAACGTAACATTCTGAGCCATGGCCAATCTACCCAAGCTAATTATGCCCGACGGTGTTACACAGGGCTCTATCGCACCACCTGCGACACCCACCCAAGATTTGGAAAGAGGACCATTTACGAGTGTGCCCAGCAATAAACTGAACCACGAGCACATCAAGAACGGATGGCGTGAAGCGTTTAGCGTCCACGAGGCCAAGCCCTACTTCTACAACATTTACACGAAAGAGAGCATGTGGATCGTCCCCACCCTGTTTGAGCCAGAACAATGTGCGATGCAAACTGGGCCACCAGCGCCCGAGTTACTGGCCGCCGCCATCGCCGAGGCAATCGGCAGCGTCAGACAGACCGAGACAGAAGACCAAGAAGTTGATTCGGCCTCCGATATCACATTGGCCTCCCCCTACGTGAAGAACAAGACCAACGTCAAGAGATGCTTCACACCAGATCCCAACCAGGAGGAGAACGAGAAGAAGGCTGTCAAGTTCAAGATAGGAGGTGAGCGTTATGCTTACGTAAAACGCTTCAAGGGACGTCGCTATGTTAACCTTAGGGAGTTTTATTACAACGAGAAGAAGACTAAACTGTTGGCCGGAAAGAAGGGGTTGAATCTAACGACCCCCGAATGGCACGAGCTGATGTTGCACAGCGACCGCATCACCAGAGCCCTGGAAACAGTGTAGAGTCCTCCTTTACACTTACCCATTTGTTTCATGTTATTTCCAGATGACGGTAATGACGGTGACAAACCCAACCAAAAAGCCACACCAATCGATAGGAGCAATGACGTCAGAGCATCTATGCCAGAGGGCAGAGAAGTCCTGAGGAGAATCCTGCTTAAGGACGTTACGGACCGTATACTTCATTTGGCCTTTCAAGCCGAAACCCAATTTGGTTGCGAGGGGTGTGATAACGATTTGCCAAGCCAATACCAGCATGCCTGCACGTTCTACGGCCTAAATCCCGAGTGCCGACTGGGCGACTTTGTGCCCGATCATCACGAGGAAGCGCTGCAGTTAGTGAACAAGGACAGAATAAAAACAATACTACGTACCGTTAGTAGACGCGTGAATATTACGGACGAATGGGACATGGACCAACAGAGCGACGGGATAATTAAGAACATTCTTAATGACTGGAAAACCAAACCGTCATTGATTGTAGACTCTTTTTATGCAGATAAATTCGACAGACTCAACTTTGTCATAACCGACGTGATTGAAAGAAGTAATGACTAATTTGCGATGCTATGTATGAGGCTCGGTACTTTTTATTGTTTTCATTTATTGATTTGGTTGTGGGTTGTTGTTGTTTGTTTGGGTTTTTTTTTTTTCTTTTTAGGTTTGCCGTGTTAACTTCATTATATTAAAAAAAAAAATAATAATAATAATAATAATTGTGTGTGTGTGTGTGATGCTTTAGAAGTTTGAGTCTTGTGAGAAATAAAAAAAAGAAGAAATAGTGTGAAGTAATGTATATCGGTGTCAGCGTTTGTTCCATTGTATCTTCATTAGTGTCATAGGTTTTATTATTATTATTATTATTATTATTAATATGCAGGGTATGGGGCCATATTATACTAAATGAACAGATAAATGAACATAAATTTATATAATATTTATTTATAAATAAATAAATAAATAGGTATTGATCAACGCATACACATAGATAAATAAAACACGACACGGGGTGCCTAAAACCAACCGGCATTCATCAGAATACCTTGAGTGGTCAACGGGCAATATACAGTTTTCTAACTACTTTATTCATCACTGCAATCACTGCAAACATTTTTTAAAACCATTTTATCAAATTATACTTTTTTTAACACGTTAATGAAATTAATAATACTAATTATAATAATCATCATCATTATTGCTATAATAGGACGACTTTGTCTATAATAACTCCAAATGGGCGACAGTGCTTTCGCCCTATTATAACATTTCCTTCACGTGCCTTACTAAAACAAATACTCCAAAGGGGCGACTTTCACATTTGGGCGACACCAACTTTGTAACCCTAACCGAGCAAGTCGCCCAGACCGACTCTTAAGTAGAAATCTGTGTCGCCGCCCAACATAGCATTAGTAAGTTTAATACTTGTTAACAGTGGTGCATCGAAGATCTAGGTCTACACAAAAGTAATAATTATCTAACGCACTAAGACTCTTGCAAAAAAGGCCCTAGAAATCTGTTTCATAATAAACTGTTTGTCATACACGTGAGACCTAACACCAGGGAAATGTCTGTTAATAAAGTCATTGATGATGACGTCATTGTCCATCGTATCTGAGGAAAACCATCGAATAATCCTTTGCATGGTCAGTCCTCGGCAGCGATGTAACAAAAAGAAGATGCAATACTGCCCGCACACGGTGGATAGAGGCCCCTGTAGACGGCGACGGTTGTAGTGAAGGCGTTTGGCGTTCCTCTTGAGAAACATCCTAATCTCCTTTAGTTTAATCGGTTGACCGTAGGAATCAAAATACTCCCCGATACCGTCCCGCGTGATGTAGAGCGCCACCCAGTGGCGACCCGGTTTTGTAGACGGGTCAGTGTTCACGACCAGAGCGCTAGGGAGGGGTAAGTTTCGTTTAGGGAGTTGATCGCATGCAAACACTCCCCTAAAGTATGGTTTGCAGAATCGGTCCCTCTGTAAAATATCACCGATTTCTAAGCTGTTCATGTTGTCTGCGTTCAAATGGCGTAATCGAAGATGACGTTGCGAGCTTGGTCAATCTCCAGAATGTTGTCGAACTCGGCATAGATAATGACGTTGATCGTTGCATCCAGCGGCTGTGCAAAGTGCATTTCCAGGCGGAGATTGCCACGCTTGACCAGGTTTAAGTGACCTCCAGTGGCCAGGTCAGGACTCAGGTCAAATGCGTACAGTGCGTACCCGCCGAAGTAGTCATCACGACTGATGTCATTGCCCTCGTCGTGGTACATTTTATCTATGCCTGAAAAGAGGTTTTGGTAGGCTCTGATATAATTACCTCCCGTCACGTTGTTGTATACGGGCTTCAGGGGCGAGTAAGGAATTTGCTCACCGTCCAAGTGCACCGTCAAAAAGTTGACGTTCATATGTTGAAAGTTGAAGGGGTTCTAGTTGTACCGACCATTGAACGCTTCATTGGTCACACAGCCCACCACGATGCGGGTCGGTAGTTGTCCGAGGAACACGTGATCTTGAGTGAGTGACAAGTTTCCACGTGGCACGGACACCATCTTGCATAGGTTGCGCTTGAGAGGGTACTTTGCAGTCCCTTTCTCCAAAGCCTTCATGTGTCCCAGCATGACGGCTGAACTCACTTTTACCTTTCGGACGAACACGGATGCATCCTGGATAGTTACCTTGTAGGCAACGTCGTCAGCATTCGTCATGAGACAGAACTCATTGCTGCTCCGAATCAGTTTCAATTTGAGGTCCACACCATTCAGCATGTGTCTGTCTTGGAAGAAAATATCACTGTGTATTGGGCCTATCATGTCCACAGTGCGACTGAGTTTGGTGTATCCATGCCGTTTTTTTAGACCTCCGTTTGACACTAAGGCAGCAGCCACGGGGTCAGAGGTGTCCATCTTAAGGGGAGTGTCTTTGTAAAACAGTGCTGATGTAAGTTGCGTATTCTTAGCATCGATTCCATAGTTCAGTAGAGTTTCGATCATGGCCCTGTATGGGTAGGTGGGCGTAGAGGGCGAGATTAAACGCTCGTTCAAACTCACATCAATCTGACTGAACAGGGAATGCAAAAATAGATTGACAGGACCCACGTGATCGTCGTCGGCTAGGTCTGTGCCGTTGGGTTTGGTCACTTTAGCTTTTACGTGAAGTTGGGTCTGATTCAGATCCATGTATTCTTCCCCCGATCCTGGGATGAAAAATTCAATGGGACCCCCATCTGAAATGGTAGAAATAGGGTGATATTCCACCCACTGCCCCTTTTCAATACTGGTCTGGGTGGGAGGAATAGTAAACAAATCCAGTTCGGACTTGGCGCACTCGCACGAGTGATTATGTAACAACGACATAATGACGTCAGAGGGTTCTATACGTCCACATACACATATACTGCTAATCAAAGATATCTCTCGCTCGCTTGCCTGACACCACACTGACGCGTCTCCCAGATTTCTTTCTTTTTATAGGCCTGCTACGACGTTGTCCCCGCGTGACCCCCTCGGTCAGACTGTGCAGCGCCCTCTTTGTAATATCGCTGCCTGCGTGACGAAGTCTGTTTTTTGCGGCAGTCTAAGGCATCTTGCGCAATACCCATCCCCGCACGGATGGCTTCCCTGCCCAGTGTCTTAGCTCCTTGTTTAATTAAAGGCATGGCTGATCGAAAAAGACCACCGAGGATTCCTCCCAGTCCGTAACCCTTTTGGGTTCGTGGCCCTGAAAACACGGGATGTCCACGACCTACTTGTCCCACGTAATAATCTTCATAATGTTTACTATTAGGCCGATAGAGTTCCCTCATGGTGATTAATGAAAGTAGGACGTCCGCAGTCTTCTAAAGTGAAGCTTAACGATCACGCGTCCAGCGATGAATGGAATAGGATGGCCCGCGTCGTCCCTTATATCCATTTCAATCGTGTCCACCAGTTTGTGTTTTAGGGGCATGTAATGAGGGCTATCGTATACTTTTGTAATGGTGTCTCCATATTTTCCCTCTACGTTGACGATCCTTAGTAGGGGCGCTCGCGTGTCACCCACCGTATGGTACTCAACGATGTTGGTGTATAGAAACATAGCATTGAATTGTTGTAAATCAATAACTCTAGGGGCTTTTTCAATCCCTGTAACCACCGCACCGTCATCGAAACCCAGGAGAGTTGCTAGGCGACCAAGTAACTTAAGCGATACACCATTATTCGTCTTTACAATCACTTTTTGGATGTATTTGTTATATCTGAAACGGACGTCATTAAAGTGTTGTATGGAGGGTTCAAAATTTTCAAAAATGTCACCCACTGTAGGATAGAAACCTTGAGGTACGACATGAAGGTGGAATTCTAAATCAGATTCACCCGCCGAACAGGCAATTGTATTTTCTCCCTCAATGACGTTCAGCCAGCGATGGGGGTAAGTAATCTCAGCCAAAGCCACCTCCCAATCTCCCTCAAATGAAAGGGGAGTGGGGAGAGTCACAAAGAAATGACTCAGCGTATTGTTGGGATGATTTCCCATCGAGCTGTTTGACGGGAGCGTGACGTAGAATGAGTCTGCCATGATTGACTCTCGAACAATGTATGGTAATCAATGAACAAAAGACGTGCGTTTATATAGAGTGAAGGCGGGTGACCCAACTGTTAAATTTGTCCGGGTACCCGACCCACTTTACAAAGTATTGGGTCTTTCCACGTCTTTTCCTGGTATCCATCACTTTCTCCACTTTGTATAGATCGTCCAACTTGACAGCACGCTGTAGTTCCTGTTCATAAAATGTCCCTTTTATTTCGTCACCACTGTAGTCTTGCAGTTTGTACACGGGTGGACGGCGTTGTATTTGGGCGCTGATGGTAAACAGTTCGGTCGTCCAATTGGGAAGATAACCCTTTCGAAAACATATGATGCACGATATGGGGCAGAGCGAACCCCCCCTCTTTTGTGTTGGTCATTGTGTTCCCGGAATCTCAGGAATTCTTTTCAGAAGTCTAGGGGGGATGTGTTAGGTAACAATAGTCTAAAGAGTGTATAGGGTATAGAGACAAAAAGGGGGGTACCCCTCTGCCCCATATCGTGCTGGGTATATTCGAAAAGGCATGGCCGTCATACTGATACGGACCGTATCCCCCACTTTATAATTGAACCGAATCGGTTTAGGTTCAGTCTCACCGGGAGGGTACAGCGTCTGTCTCACTTTTTCGGCATTGTTGACATTGACTGAAGCGGGAGTTGTTTTGATACTTCGATGGAAGGAGTGGTTGTAGGACATCAGCAGCTTTGGCAACACCTTTATGTATTCATAGGTGTTTGCGGCCGTAAAATATTTATACATTTTTGTTTTCAAAGTTCTATTGAACCTTTCGACAACGCTGGCCTTTGTTTCGTTTTGAGTGGTGAAAAATCCAATCCCCTTGTTTTTTAAGAACGTTTGAAATGATCTATTGATAAACTCAGTTCCTTTGTCTGTCTGAAGCATGCTTGGTTTCCTACCACTTTTTAATATTTTCTTAAACGCATCTACCAGCGCACTGCCCGTCTTATTCCTAATGGGAACGGCCCAGGCATACTTTGATAAGACATCGATACAAGTCAGCAAGTATTTATAAGACCCATTATGCTTCGAAATCGAAGTCATATCAGCAAGGTCTGCTTGCCACTGGTGATCAATACCGTCCACAATTACCCTGTTTCTCGTAAACCTTCTGCGGGCGGGCTTGTGCAACGTGTACGTGTGTTGACGCGACAACCACTGCTTAAGTTGTCTGGGGCTTATGTCGACATTGTCTCTTTGAATAGCACGGTAGACAGCATTTACACCACCAAAGCCTGCCGGATGTTGAGGGTCGTAATATATTCTCTTCAGGTACTCGTCCATTGGATCCATCCGTAAATTCTGAATCTTCAATGATCAAAGTACTCCGGCAACAGACCAACACACAACGGATCTTTTTAAACATGTGTTTCAATGCGCAGTCTGGTTTGGGAGGACAACACTCCATGGCGAGGGTTTGATTGGAATGAGCGAATTAGCGTATTGCAGGGGTTAATAAGGAGTCCATTTAGGCTTCTTAACGATCCTTGTTTTTTTCTTTCTTTTTGGTGTACTGGTGGGGGTACCTTTAAGATGTGAGGCCTCAGCAAACAAATTCTGCAAACCGTAACTTTCCTCCTGGCCAGACTCCTCCCTCAGATTTACCTTTACGTGGGAAGGATATACGGGCTCTAAAACAGGTGGTTTGGAATCGATAGTAGGTCGTTCCCTCTCCAATTTCGGTGGTTGGTCGTCCTTATTCTCTAGGGTCATAGTCAGGGGGGCTGTCCTCTTCTTATTGAGCGTCATGTATCGATGCAAGGTCTGATGGTAAAGTTTTATTTTTTCTTCATCAGTAATATCCTGTCTGTCCATCAACTGTTTCATGTCAACATCTAACCCGTGGACGACACGAGTCGTCGGTGTTTGCTCGATCCTCCGGGCAGATTGTAACTTGGTCAGGGTTTCTTGGGGAACAAGGACCATCTTTTTAGTGTGCTGCATGATGTTTACTTAAACAAGAGACCTCCCAGAGCGCTCAACACAGGAGTGAGTAAAGCCCCTAAAAAACCACCCTTCTGACTTAAGGCCTTCTTCTTCTTCTGTATATTCGTTTTTTTGTTGGACAGTGTTCTCAGATGTTTTTTATAGCGCTTAAGTTTCTTATTTTGCGATGCATTCAATGGAATATTCCCATTTAAAATATTGAGGGCGCACTCGCATAGACACACGACTAGTTCTTTGTTCGCCCCTGCGATAATACCCTTGCGCTGTCTGTCCGTACCCTTCGCCAGCGCGTGGAGATATGGAGCTTGTCTGTTCACCCGTCCCACAGTCATCTTCAAATGATTGACGTCTCAGCGGGATCGATGTATTTATACCTTTGGAACGTAGACAGTTGTGTACTCGCTGGGGAAAATATGGGTCCTTAATCTCACGTCGTCAGGAGTTTCCGGTTTCAAATCTACAAAGAGGTATCCATAGGGGGAAGACGTAGCATCGCGGAAGGATTCGATCATGTATTTGGATTTACCGGGAAAAATTTGACGGGAAAGATTTATTATTTGCAGTGAATCACGTGGGTTTTTAAACAGGACCATATAGTGTGAATTTAAACTTATCGTGCGCATTTCCTTGCCCTGGTAAAATAAGTTTTGTAAAATGAGAATGACTGAAAGATTTCTGTGGTGACTCCCCTTGGTAAAGAGTTCGGTAACTTTTTTACTGTTGCTCACTTCTGACATCAGATCATCGATTACAATAAGGTTTCTTTTCGTCTTATCCAAGCTCGACAAATAGTCAGTAGGGAAGCCCTCATTAAAGTGCAGATTAGGGATAACGCTGGATAAATGATCATACACATCTTGGTATTCGCCGTAACACCAGTCAATATTGTCAAAGGGAGGATCAATCCCTCCCTTGAGGGTCGAAGTCAAATATTTCTTTACAAATTGTGTTTTCCCACATCCCGTTGGGCCGGAGACAAGCGCTGTAAATTTGTGTTGCATCAATGACTCCATTTGTAGAAATGACAATAGTATTACGATGTAAGACTCTATATTGTGTTTTCAAAAGCGCGTAACAAACAAACAAGGTTATTAGTTGGTACCCTCCTCTTCTTATCGATTTATCCCGTTACTCAAGGCAACAACAACAACAGCAACAATAAGAGCAGTAAAAACTGATAACAAAGAAAGAAAAAAAAGCAGGTACCACAAGGTGAATTCTTTAGTCCATCCACGATTGAATCGATTTATTCTTGTACTCTCGACAACAACAACTAAAATGTTATATACATAGGTTTGATGGGTTATATACAAGTTACCCAATTAAAAAAAAAAAAAAATATAAAAAAGATAAATAAATAAAAAAAAAATATAAAAAACAGCAACAACAACAACAAAGCTTGTACATTATTATTATCATTATTATCACTACACATTTACAATGAAAAGCAACTCATGTAAAGGAATAAACATCAATCGAGTTCACTATTAGGCCCATACACAGTGTTATTATGAAACCAATGAAACTCTTCAAATCAGAACGTATACCCAGATGATGTGATTATTAATAACCATACGGCAGTGTGTTGAAATTATCAATTCTTCTTCGTTTTGTGTAAACTACACGATAATCTTTTCGCTGTTGACGCGTTACTAGTACTCCAAAAGGCATGCGTGCAATCTTATGAGGATCGTGAACAGTTTTCTTATCTTGTTCACCCTCCGCATCGGTACGGACCATACCTTTTAGCGTGGCATAGTTTACAATGTTTGCATTTCTGTAGTTGAGTGTAATACCACGGACTTTGCAAGACGTAACGTGAGACTTAGACTTTGTGCTGTACACGGTGTAGCCATAGTTCTTAGGGCCTCCTGACGCAAATTCAGTAATGTAACTACCGCGTCCGTAATCTTTCTCGAGTTCGTCAGTCAGGTCCCCTAAAAAGTCACCTACTGGGGGTTCGTACTCATCGCTGTCCTCGTGCGATACGTATATGATACTGTCCGTGTCATAGTATAACACCCTTTCTCCTAACCGCTCCAAAAAGGAATACAACTTTAAGCGGGCCTGTGCGGTGGTGTAGGCGGCAATGGCGACGTTAGTGTTACGCGCAGCTTCTACGAATTCTTCTCTATTCTTATACTGAACTTGAACCATATCATCGTTGACAAAGTCAACGTGATTCACCGTCTTACTTTCGTCAGTGAGAAGTTTGAAAAATGGCTCGGGTTCGCTCATGTATTCCGTTCTAGGCATGTTCTGTCTCTGCCCAAACTTACCCCAAAAGCTATTCAGCATTAACTTTGCCACTGCTCGCATACCTTCATTACGAGCGATCGCATTAGGATCTAACTGTACACCCTCGCGCCTCTCGTAATCCTTGATATATTGATCTTTCTTTTCTTCTGAGTCACACCATTTAGGCCAGCCACTCGCCTCCTGTTTCAGTTTTAGAAAGGTATTGATGTACCCCACGAACAATCCTCCCTCTCTGCTTTCTGTATCATACACGGACACTTCTTCAAAGTGCCAAATTTCATGGATTTTGAGCACTTTGTATCCTAGACTTAGAGCTCTTTTTAGTTCGTCTGACACCCAGGTCCCTCTGATCTTACGATCGGCTTGGCCGTGCAGACAAGGTTCAGTTTGCAGGGTTTCGCTGCACTTACCGCATAGCGCAAACATTAGTTTACCCGATGCGTGGCGTGGGAGAAGGGGATGGTACAATCCCCGTGGTGGAAGTACGTCGGCTTTAATAAAACCCTCATAGGATTGAATGTCCCCAAAGTTTTCTGTGATGATCTGGGGGTGGCCCAGAGGGTACTTTCCATACTTGCATACCCAAGGATACAAACTGCACACGTCCACATACTTGATCTTTTCGCCAGGTCCTGCCTTATGATATAATTTGGTTGCATTGGTACGACCGCCAAAAAATGCATCTCTTGGGGTTAGGGGGGGAACAATTTTGTTTGGATCATTGTCCAGTCCCTTAATGAAATCACCCATTTCTTGGTTTTCTTTGCATGCCTTGTGAAATTCGCATTCCCAAATCTCTTCCACTTGATACCCGACGCGTCTTAGTTCTAGGGTGCGCTTGATCGTTTGTTCGTACTTGTCGGTCATGTTAAGTGACGACATTGGTACGTAAGTACCGCGCTGCTTAAAACAATGGGGGCATGAATGAAAGAAACAGCCGTGGAACTCGAAAATTGTGTTGCCATGGTAACCATCCACTTTAAATCTACCGACAGAAACTTCACCTCCGTTCTCGGCATGTTGAATTCGTATGCCTCTACTGTGCGACAGCCATTTTATCCACTTCATGGCTACCTGGGAGTGGTTGTCATGCTTTCTATACCCCAATGCTGGAATAATACCTATTGTGTTCTTTTTTAGATAATTTTGCCTGAAAACCCTATTGCAGGCCGACGCAATGGTGATTGTTTCAAACGGGCACACGTCCGTTTGATCTATGAATATAGACCTAAATTTCAAAGCACCGCGACGGAATATGTCCACGTCGCTGCGACAGTACTCTTTCAATTCTTTCTGCAGATCGAATTGATTGTCCTTGTTTTCTTCATACCACCCCAAGAACTCTTCTCTCTTTGAGGCGGACATCCCATTGGGGTCGTAGTATTTTTTGTCAGGCATGGGACCGACATACTTTTCATTGGCCCTCGTGTTGAAGAGATGAGGGAAAAACCCTTTCTTCAATTCCACAAGCCCAAACGCAGATGGGACTTTAGAAAGAGGCATTGAAAAGAAATTCAGGGTATCGATAAACCTGATATTGGGGGATACTTCCATTGTTAAGATCTTAGCACCATTAAGGACCACCCTCGGTAGGATACCTCGCTCAAACAACTCGGCAATAAGTATTGGACCATCGTACCCAGAACAATTGTGAGAGAGACACACTGCCCCCCTGTTCGTTTTCTGTTCGTTAAATAACCAATTGCAAACATCTTTCAAGGTGTCTTTTCCTCTGAATATACGCTCGTTTTTGTCTTTACGACTGCAGTGCTTACAGGACATCTCGGGGCCTATGTTTTCAACATGCATACAAAATCTACAGACCTTATGCGCGATGCACAGATTAGGCACATGACGAAACACTGGCCCTAACGGATTAACAGCAATTTGTTGATCCTGTTGGCATTCGAAGTCAAAAAAGATATAGATGGGTAAAATATCTGATTTGTCTTTTTTATTATCGCTCACACCCTCACCGTCGTCATTGATTACGTCATCCCTATCGTCTTCTTCGTCATCGTCTTGAAACAGGTCATCATTACCCAACCCTAATTCGACCTCTTGTTCCCTAATGATCATTTCCTCTAGGTCCATGTCATTCACAGCCACGGGCTGTTCACCGGTCGGCCGCCTGGCGCTTGTCTTAATATGAGGCTTCATGTAACATTTGTGATCTCTCATCTCATATTCATTACACGTATTGCAAAATATTTCCCCACAGACGTGATCTTTCTTACTACGTCTGCTCTGCTTATATATGGTCTTTCCACACTGACATTTATGTATTTTCGAACATGTGGACAATCCGCCTACTTCGACCCTACCCTTACCGCGTCTGTTCAATTCCCTCCTGGGGGTTTCGATCTTGTGATTTTCGAAGCATTGCCTGCTCTTAAAGAGCCTGTTACATGCATCGCAAGTGATCCATTCAACGAACGGGCAATCAGGCCTTTCTCTATAACAACACTTACATTGTACGACACACCTGTGTTTGTTGGGATTACTGTAACCCTTCATACATGCGTCGCAAAAATAGGCGCGACATAAAAACCCTGCCATGCTCCTGATTACTGCAAAGTGGCCGTTGTAATAATACAAGAACAATTTTTTGGGGGCATCATCGCCTTTAAACCACAGAGCGTTGAACAGACTCTTGGAAAATACAATGATCTGGTACCCCTCTTGCGATAGAACCCTTTGAAAGGCTTTTAATTCGTCCAAACCACAGTCCCTCAGGGGTACGTTTGCTCTTTGGTGCAGCGCTCTAGCTAATCTTTCTTGGTCTGGGCCCTTTCCCTGGCGTATGCTATTATAAACAATGGTCTGATCTAGTTCATTGTTGTCGTGGTCAAGACATGCTTTAGCAGTCACTATAGCACGCGCGCAGCACAATCTGTCCTTATTTTTGATAACGATACAACAGCGTTTCTTTTTTATCCAAGTCTCACAATCCATTCCACCCCTTTCTAAGTTGCCGGCCCCCTTGTCCATCTTTACCCTGGTCACTTTTATAGTGACGTTACCATCTAGATATACGTTCTGGTTACTCTGAAAGACTTTTTGTAGTCTTTCAAATAGCAAATCTACCGTGAGTGCGTCACGCCTCATAAACTCTATCCACATGTCATCACGAAGGCCTGGTAAATCAAATGACAGTGAAATCTGATCTTGAGGCTCAAAATCTAAAAATATTCTGTTCAATAGTGATTCGAATACATCACCCAGTATCTGAATTACTTCGACAATACCAATGATAGGATCTATCTCGTTAAATTGTACAGTGTACACATTCCCTTCTGTACGAAACCTATCAATACGTTTTGTTGTAATGCTAACGATACGATAATAATCTGTCCATTCTCTTCTTCCTCCTGCCATGGGGATTGATCGTCATAATCCTCATCATTAGCATCGTTGTCGACATCATCCTCATCGCTTTTGTCCCCGTCCGAAGAGGTTCTAGATTTCTTGGACGCTGTTGAAGATTGAGAGGGGGGTAGGGATCTTTTACCGCTTCCTCCGGTAGTACCTGCATCGTCCGCGCCCCCAGCCTGTCCACCGTTCTGGTGATGCATAATTACATGTATAATGTAAAGATATTGTTTTAAAATTGTTTTTTAAAGGACACGGAATGTAAATTTAAAAAGAAAATTGATCAAACAACAAAGATTTAAACACAAATGACTCACTTTGTATTCTTGATGGAGTTGGGCTAGGCATTCGAGAAATTCAGCGCTGGGTGACCCCACCCTGTTGCTTAGGAACGACCTCGCTGAATTACGAACGTCACTACCGCTTATTAGATCAAGAGCAGATTCTGACACCCATCCTCGGCTAGAGAAGGAAGAATTTGGTGTCCATGACGCATCACCCATGCTGTCCTCATCATCATCATCATTAGGGTTAGGTGTTTGTTGACCCTGCAGATGCGGAGGAGTCTCAGGTACAAAGGTCCTCTGTTTGAAGAAAACAAAAAAATAACAAATAACAAATACTTAGGTTTGTAAGTTTTTTTTTTAATATGATGATGCGGTATTCATTAACATAAATTACTATAATAATGTAGGTTTTTTGTCGTTATTTATGTTTGTACATAAAAGAACATACCGTTTCGTCCTCTTCTATTTGAAGAATTTCGTCCAATTGTCCTTCCGAAGGATGGGGACTATTAAATGGCAAAAACGAGGCGCGGTCTTCTTGCTCAAAGCGGGCATAGTTGGCATCGGCCAGACGTTGAATTTGATCCAGTTGACTGTGGGTTGGATCGGGACTCAAGAATAAATATTCATCTGACGCATGCTCCTCGTCCCTTTCAAACAGGTTGCCGGGAAATTGTGCCATACTGATTTTTGTTATATAATTATGTATTACAGATAACTCAGTCTGTGTGGTATAACACAACAGCTCCTGTCGATGTCTTGCAAAGTAATGAAGCGCAACAACTCTAAACGTGTATAGTTATATGTTTGGTAGTTAGGAGAAATAAATATTTGTTTGTTAGGTCATCGCTAGGTGAATGATAACTACTTATTATTATTCATTAGGCACGTGCATGTCACATGTGAGACAGATGATCTACTGTCTCGTATTTGTTTGTCTGTTGTCATTGGTAACAGTATTGTGTTTTTGGCCTTCTAGAGTCTTCGTCGATCTGCTGTTCAATCTGTTGCTTAAAAAAACAAAAAAAAACAGACGTCTACGAGCAAGTAAATACCCCGCCAAAAACAGCTGCCCCTTTTATAGGACTTTCTCGTTCTTAACGCCGGATCAAAACATTACAGTAAACAAACAACTACTACCATGACTACCCCTTCCAAACAATTTTCATCGACCAATCAGAGTGTAGAGTGATGTTTGAATTGACCAATCAAAATACGACTTACCTTCTTGTTCCAACGGGACTTTCTCGCTCTTAACGACGGATCAAAACATTGCAGTAAATAAACAACTACAACAATGACTATACCCCTTCAAACAAAACGTAACCACGATAACAATTTTCATCGACCAATAGGCGTGTAGAGTGATGTTTGAATTGACCAATCAAAAGTAGGCTCACTTTCTTGTTCCAACATGTTTCGACTTGTCTGATATAATCGATGACGTCATCTTAGACAGTTCGAAGGCGCTGCGCGCGTGCGGTGCTGTCGCCACTTCGTGGTTCCATCTACAGAGGGCGCGCGACACTTATCGTGGGAGATACGGCCTGCTCCACACTTCGTGTGGACCAGACCAACCGTTTTTCAACTGGCTCCGCCAGTTACACACCGCGAGAGGGCGCTGTCGCCACTTCCTGGCTCCCACTTTCCAACTTACCACCACGAGAGGGCGCTGTCGCCACTTCCTGGCTCCCACTTTCCCACTTACCACCGCTAGAGGGCGACGTCACCACTTCGTGGTGACGACGCCCCTCCAATGACGTCATCTTCGATGACGTCATTAGGGTCACTGGCCTAGGTCTGAAGTCACATACTATACTACTTGCACATGCTATACAATGGACTAGCCAAGACCCCAACTACGCAACTTGGGCCCCAAATGAGAGCGTTTTTCGGTCTGACGTTGAACGGAATTGCGCACAATCTTACTACTGTTAGAAAGAGGGACTCCTCAGCAACATCCAGACTAATTTCCAGCTACACAGACCCAAGTTCAGGAGAATGATGGCCGAGACAAGCGAGTAGGTTTTTCTAACGAATGTTTCTGCATTCCCGCATAAGTGCACATGCTACACAATGGACTAGCCGAGACCCCCAACACGCAACGTGGGCCCCAAATGAGGGCGTTTTTCGATCTGGTGTTGAACGAAATTGTGCACAATCTTGATACTGTTGGAAAAAGGGACTCCTCAGCAACATCCAGAACAATCTCCAGCTCCTCAGACCCAAGTTCAGCCGAATGATGGCCGAGATAAGCCAGTAGGTTTTTCAAAAGAATTTGTCTAGCATTTCCGCATAAGTGCACATGCTATACAATGGACTAGCCAAGACCCCAACCACGCAACTTGGGCCCCAAATGAGAGCGTTTTTCGGTCTGACGTTGAACGGAATTGCGCATAATCTTACTACTGTTGGAAAGAGGGACTCCTCAGCAACATCCAGACCAATTTCCAGCTCCACAGACCCAAGTTCAGGAGAATGATGGCCGAGACAAGCGAGTAGGTTTTTCGAACAAAATTGTCTGCATTCTCGCATAAGTGCACATGCTATACAATGGACTAGCAGAGACCCCCACCACGCAACTTGGGCCCCAAATGAGGGCGTTTTTCGGTCTGACATTGAACAAAATTGCGCACAACCTTGATACTGATGGAAAGAGGGACTCCTCAGCAACATCCAGACCAATTTCCAGCTCTGCAGGCCCAAGTTCAGCCAAATGATGGCCGAGATAAGCGAGTAGTATTTTTTGAACTGATTTTTTCAACATTCCCGCATGAGTGTACATGCTATACAATGGACTAGCCTAGACCCCCACCACGCAACTTGGGCCCTAAATGAGGGCGTTTTTCGGTCTGACGTTGAACGAAATTGCGCACAATCTTGATACTTTTGGAAAGAAGTACTCCTTAGCAACATCCACACCAATTTCCAGCTCCACAGACCCAAGTTCAGCCCAATGATGGCCGAGATATAGGAGTAGCTTTTTCGAACTGATTTGTTCTGCATTCCTGATTAAGGGTACATGCTATACAATGGACTACCCGAGAACCCCAAAACGCAACTTAGGCCCCAAATGAGGGCGCTTTTCGGCCTGACGTTAAACGAAATTGCGCACAATCTTGATACTGTTAGAAAGAGGGACTCATTAGCAACATCCAAACCAATCTCCAGCTCCTCAGACCTCAGTTCAGCCGAATGATGGCGTATATGAGCGTGTAGGTTTTTCAAAAGAATTTTTCTGCATTCCCGTTTAAGTGCACATGATATACAATGGACTAGCCGAGACCCCCACCACGCAACTTGGGCCCCAAATGAGGGCGTTTTTCGGTCTGACATTGAACGAAATTGCGCACAATCTTGATACTATTGGAAAGAGGGACTCCTCAGCAACATCCATACTAATTTCCAGCTCCACAGACGCCAGTTCAGCCAAATGATGGCCGAGATCAGCGAGTATTTTTTTTCGAACTGATTTTTTATGCATTCCCGCATGAGTGTACATGCTATACAATGGACTAGCCGAGACCCCCACCACGCAACTTGGGCCCCAAATGAGGGCGCTTTTCAGCCTGACGTTAAACGAAATTGAGCACAATCTTGATACTGATGGAAAGAGGGACTCCTCAGCAACACCCAAAGTAATCTCCTTCTCCTCAGACCTCAGTTCAGCCGAATGATGGCGGACATGAGCGAGTAGGTTTTTCGAAAGAATTGTTCTGCATTCCCGCTTAAGTGCACATGCTATACAATGGACTAGCCGAACCCCCCTCCACTCCCCCCCCCCCCCCCCCCAAGCAACTTGGGACACAAATTAAGAAGTTTTTCGATCTGATGTTAAACGAAATTGCGCACAATGAATCTTGATACTGTTGGAAAGAGGGACTCCTCAGCAACATCCAGAACAATTTCCAGCTCCATAGACCCCAGGTTAGCCGAATGATGGCCGAGACAAGCGAGTAGGATTTTCTAACGAATGTTTCTGCATTCCCGCATAAGTGCACATGCTATACAATGGACTAGCCGAGACCCCCAACACGCAACGTGGGCCCCAAATGAGGGCATTTTTCGGTCTGACATTGAACGAAATTGCGCACAATCTTGATACTGATGGAAAGAGGGACTCCTCAGCAACATCCATACCAATTTCCAGCTCCACAGACCCAAGTTCAGCCGAATGATGGCCGAGATATAGGAGTAGCTCTTTCGAACTGATTTGTTCTGCATTCTGATTAAGGGTACATGCTATACAATGGACTAGCCGAGAACCCCAAAACGCAACTTGGGCCCCAAATGAGGGCGCTTTTCGGCCTGACGTTAAACGAAATTGCGCACAATCTTGATACTGTTAGAAAGAGGGACTCATTAGCAACATCCAAACCAATCTCCAGCTCCTCAGACCTCAGTTCAGCCGAATGATGGCGTATATGAGCGTGTAGGTTTTTCGAAAGAATTTTTCTGCATTCCCGTTTAAGTGCACATGATATACAATGGACTAGCCGAGACCCCCACCACGCAACTTGGGCCCCAAATGAGGGCGTTTTTCGGTCTGACATTGAACGAAATTGCGCACAATCTTGATGCTGTTGGAAAGAGGGACTCCTCAGCAACATCCATACTAATTTCCAGCTCCACAGACGCCAGTTCAGCCAAATGATGGCCGAGATAAGGGAGTATTTTTTTTGGAACTGATTTGTTATGCATTCCCGCATGAGTGTACATGCTATACAATGGACTAGCCGAGACCCCCACCACGCAACTTGGGCCCCAAATGAGGGCGCTTTTCAGCCTGACGTTAAACGAAATTGAGCACAATCTTGATACTGATGGAAAGAGGGACTCCTCAGCAACACTCAAAGTAATCTCCTTCTCCTCAGACCTCAGTTCAGCCGAATGATGGCGGACATGAGCGAGTAGGTTTTTCGAAAGAATTGTTCTGCATTCCCGCTTAAGTGCACATGCTATACAATGGACTAGCCGAACCACCCTCCACCCCCCCCCCCCCCCCCCCCCAAGCAACTTGGGACACAAATTAAGAAGTTTTTCGATCTGATGTTAAACGAAATTGCGCACAATCTTGATACTGTTGGAAAGAGGGACTCCTCAGCAACATCCAGAACAATTTCCAGCTCCATAGACCCCAGGTTAGCCGAATGATGGCCGAGACAAGCGAGTAGGTTTTTCTAACGAATGTTTCTGCATTCCCGCATAAGTGCACATGCTATACAATGGACTAGCCGAGACCCCCAACCCGCAACGTGGGCTCCAAATGAGGGCATTTTTCGGTCTGACATTGAACGAAATTGCGCACAATCTTGATACTGATGGAAAGAGGGACTCCTCAGCAACATCCATACCAATTTCCAGCTCCACAGACCCAAGTTCAGCCGAATGATGGCCGAGATATAGGAGTAGCTCTTTCGAACTGATTTGTTCTGCATTCTGATTAAGGGTACATGCTATACAATGGACTAGCCGAGAACCCCAAAACGCAACTTGGGCCCCAAATGAGGGCGCTTTTCGGCCTGACGTTAAACGAAATTGCGCACAATCTTGATACTGTTAGAAAGAGGGACTCATCAGCAACATCCAAACCAATCTCCAGCTCCTCAGACCTCAGTTCAGCCGAATGATGGCGTATATGAGCGTGTAGGTTTTTCGAAAGAATTTTTCTGCATTCCCGTTTAAGTGCACATGATATACAATGGACTAGCCGAGACCCCCACCACGCAACTTGGGCCCCAAATGAGGGCGTTTTTCGGTCTGACATTGAACGAAATTGCGCACAATCTTGATACTGTTGGAAAGAGGGACTCCTCAGCAACATCCATACTAATTTCCAGCTCCTCAGACCCAAGTTCAGCCAAATGATGGCCGAGATAAGCGAGTATTTTTTTCGAACTGATTTTTTATGCATTCCCGCATGAGTGTACATGCTATACAATGGACTAGCCGAGACCCCACAACCAAATGAGGGCGTTTTTTCGGTATGATGTTGAACGGAACTGCGCACAAACTTGATACTGATGGAAAGAGGGACTCATCAGCAGCATCCAGACCAATCCCCAGCTCCTCAGACCCAAGTTCAGCCAAATGATGGCCGAGATAAGCGAGTAGGTTTTTTAAACTAATTTTTCTCCATTCCCGCATAAGTGCACTTGCTATAAAATGGACTAGCCGAGACCCCCAGCACGCAACTTGGGCCCCAAATGAGGGCGTATTTCGGTCTGACATTGAACAAAATTGCGCACAATCTTGATACTGATGGAAAGAGGGACTCCTCAGCAACATCCAGACCAATTTCCAGCTCCGCAGGCGCAAGTTCAGCCAAATGATGGCCGAGATAAGCGAGTAGTATTTTTCGAACTGATTTTTCTCCATTCCCGCATAAGTGCACTTGCTATACAATGGACTAGCCGAGACCCCTACCACGCAACTTGGGCCCCAAATGAGGGCGTATTTCGGTATGACATTGAACGAAATTGCGCACAATCTTGATACAGATGGAAAGAGGGACTCCTCAGCAACATCCAGACCAATTTCCATCTCCGCAGGCCCAAGTTCAGCCAAATGATGGCCGAGATAAGCGAGTAGTATTTTTCGAACTGATTTTTTCTGCATTCCCGCATGAGTGTACATGCTATACAATGGACTAGCCGAGACCCCCACAACCAAATGAGGGCGTTTTTTCGGTCTGATGTTGAACGAAACTGCGCACAAACTTGCTACTGATGGAAAGGGGGACTCATCGGCAACATCCAGACCAATCCCCAGCTCCTCAGACCCAAGTTCAGCCAAATGATGGCCGAGATAAGCAAGTAGGTTTTTTAAACAAATGTTTCTCCATTCCCGCATCAGTGCACTTGCTATACAATGGACTAGCCGAGACTCCCACCACGCAACTTGGGCCCCAAATGAGGGCGTATTTCGGTATGACATTAAACGAAATTGCGCACAATCTTGATACTGTTGGAAAGAGGGACTCCTCAGCAACATCCAGACCAATTTCCAGCTCCGCAGGCCCAAGTTCAGCCAAATGATGGCCGAGATAAGCGAGTAGTTTGTTTACCGAACTGATTTTTTCTGCATTCCTGCATGAGTGTGCATGCTATACAATGGACTAGCCGAGACCCCCGCGCAACTTGGCCCCAAATGAGGGCGTTTTTCGGTCTGACATTGAACGAAATTGCGCACAATCTTGATACTTTTGGAAAAAGGGACTCCTCAGCAACATCCAGACCAATTTCCAGCTCCACAAATCCCAGTTCAGCCGAATGATGGCCGAGATAAGGGAGTAGCTTTTTCAAACTGATATGTTCTGCATTCCTGATTAAGTGTACATGCTGTACAATGGACTAGCCGAGACCGGCACACGCAACTTGGGACCCAAATGAGGGCGTTTTTTGGTCTGACGTTGAACGAAATTGCGCACAATCTTGATAATGATGGAAAGAGGGACTCATCAGCAACATCCAGACCAATCTCCAGCTCAACAGACCCAAGTTCAGGAGAATGATGGCCGAGACAAGCGAGTAGGTTTTTCGAACAAATGTTCTGCATTCTCGCATAAGTGTACATGCTATACAATGGACTAACCGAGACCCCCACCACGCAACTTGGGCCCCACATGAGGGCGTTTTTCGGTCTGACATTGAACGAAATTGCGCACAATCTTGATAATGTTGGAAAGAGGGACTCCTCAGCAACATTCAGACCAATTTCCAGCTCCGCAGGCCCAAGTTCAGCCAAATAATGGCCGAGATAAGCGAGTAGGTTTTTCGAACGAATTTTTCTGCATTCCCGCATAAGTGTACATGCTATGCAATGGACAGGCCGAGACCCCCACCACGCAACTTGGGCCCCAAATGAGGGCGTTTTTCGGTCTGACGTTAAACAAAATTGCGCAACATCCAGACCAATTTCCAGCTCCACAGACCCCAGTTCAGCCGAATGCCCATTAAACACAACATAAACGGCCCGATTATGGGCCAATTCCGGCTGCATTAACGGCCCAATGTTGGCTGCCAATAACGGCCCAGTACAATTTTGCACATTGTCGCATTATCGGCCCAATGCTGGCTGCCGGAACCGGGCCATTAACGGCCCTGTAATGGGCCGTTTTCATCAGCCAGCATATGGCCCGGTAGCCGGCATTGGCCCAGTATTGGCCTTTAATGGTCCATTAGCGGCTTATTACCGGCTCCGTTCCGTACCCCGTACCCACCCACCCCCCCCCCCCCCCCCGTACCTGTACCCACCCCCACCCCCCCCCCCCCCCCCCCCGTACCAATGTGTCCCTTTAAGGATTACTTTAAACATGTGCCGGCTATTGAATCATGTAATTACATGTTCATACATTCTAAAGCAACAGTTGGCTTTTCATAATAGCCACCTGTCACTCTTCAACATGAAGCTGCGGCCGTTTGGGAATTACAAACAGCCCAAATACCCTGTACATTTTTTATCCGTTTTTTTTCCCCCAACAACAATGTTCGGTAAGTTTTGTACACAAAATTTGGGAGCCAAGGATGATGTTCGGTATAGCCGAATGTTCGGTATAGCGGTGTTTAGTATAGCGGAGTTCCACTGTAATGTCTTTCTCCAAGATTCAATGTCCGACTTCAGGCAATCAAACAATTCCTGTGTAAAATGCCCATGTAGAATGGTCTAATCAGCTGTTTCTGCCACTGCCCTCTGCTCTCTCTCTGTTTACGACCTCCGTGTTTGTCACTGGCGCCCCTCAGCCACACCATTACCTCTCTCTGGACTTCCACTGAAGAGGTCTTTAGTGTTGGTATCTTTGTTACAGCTCCTGTAAAATGAAATGTAATGAATATCAAATCAAAGCAAATAGAATGGATCTTGAGAACTCGCAGGATTAGCCAATTTTATTGATGTGGATTCCTGAAGATGGAATGCATTCCCAATCTGCTGATGTCCAACATTTATTTCATTTTTTATGAAGCACAATAAGACTTTGTGATATTTCCACTGAACTTGTGTTGCTTCCACAAAACTGATGGGCTATGAGATTTAGGATAACTGTAAAAGGGATGCTGTTGAGTCCTGTACAAGCTATAAAATCAGGGTCCGTTTGATCCTCCGAAGGTTCATTAATCCGAAGGGTCGGTAGTCCAAAGGTTTGAATGTCCGAAATGACAATAGGGTCCGATAGTCTGAAATGATAATAGGGTTCGATAGTCCGTTTATATTGTCCATTCATACTATACACATTAATGTTGATTCGGACTATCGAACCTCACTGTCAATTCAGAATATCAAACCTTCTTGTTGATTCGGACAATCGAGCTGTAACATCTATTTAGACTATCGAGCCTTCGGACCTTATTCAATTTTCAGGAAAAGCAAACCTTCGGACTTAAAGAAACCTTCAGACTAAAGCCCCGGTCCCACTAGGACCTGCGATTTCCTGCAACCAGTTCAGTCGTGCGACAAGGCCAGTCGTGCGACAAGGCCAGTCGTGCGACAAGGCCAGTCGTGCGACAAGGCCAGTCGTGCGACAAGGCCAGTCGTGCGACAAGGCCAGTCGTGCGACAAGGCCAGTCGTGCGACAAGGCCAGTCGTGCGACAAGGCCAGTCGTGCGACAAGGCCAGTCGTGCGACAAGGCCAGTCGTGCGACAAGGCCAGTCGTGCGACAAGGCCAGTCGTGCGAAAAGGCCAGTCGTGCGAAAAGGCCAGTCGTGCGAAAAGGCCAGTCGTGCGAAAAGGCCAGTCGTGCGAAAAGGCCAGTCGTGCGAAAAGGCCAGTCGTGCGAAAAGGCCAGTCGTGCGAAAAGGCCAGTCGTGCGAAAAGGCCAGTCGTGCGAAAAGGCCAGTCGTGCGAAAAGGCCAGTCGTGCGAAAAGGCCAGTCGTGCGAAAAGGCCAGTCGTGCGAAAAGGCCAGTCGTGCGAAAAGGCCAGTCGTGCGAAAAGGCCAGTCGTGGGTAGTCGTGGATATTTCCTGCGATTTGAGCCTAGCAGTCACATTGTAAGACCAGTCGTGCGACCTGTAGAAGACTTGTTGCCGACTGATAGCACCACTACCCAAGAATACGTACGAGTGGTAAAGTCATGTTGCACGACTGGCTACGACCAGTGTAACGACTATTCGTACGACTTGTCGTGGAGTCTTGCTTAGTCGTGCAATCAGGTCTACTCACACGACAAGTTGTGGAAAGTCGTACAACAGGAGAATCCTACGATCAGCCACGACAATAAAGGACCACTCAAGACTTGTCCCACGACAATCGCACGAGCGTCGCACGAATGATATCGAAGACTAGGCTGCGACAAGATGCGACTACTTGAGTCGCAGCCAGAATTTCGAACAAGCTCAAAAACCTCTCTGCGACTGATTTCAAGACTTGTGGCACGACTTTCCTAAGTTTGCCTACGTTTTCCAGTTGCAAACTGTCGTAAGTTGTATCTCTTAGTAGGACTGGGGCTTTACAAACCTGCGGGCTAACGAACCTTTGATCTAATAAACCTTCGAACTATCGAACCTATCCAGGAGTAACCAGGAAATCTTTGTTTCATATGGACGTCCCAACTTAATTGAATTGACATAAACATATATAAATTTAAAACTGGGCCTTACTTATTATAACAGAAGCCAAGGCCAATCGTCCGAATCCTAGCTTTGTGATCCCTGCATTGCCTTTATAGCCAGCCTTTCCATTCCAATTGTAGCGTAGTGCCAACTGATGATCCATGACGCTCGACATAATACGCCTGACCGCATCTTTCACGGTACTTTCACCAACAGTGACAAGGTGGTTTGTCTGTGAAGAAAAGTATTCAGACATTCAAATCTGTATCACGCAATCACAAATCCAAAGCATACAATCAATCTAAAAATAAAATTGTGCATAGTGATAAACAAAAGCCAAAAGCTGAATTGTTTTAATAGTTCCCTCTGACGAGCTCAGGCGTAACCAGGTTCTTTCAATACTTCAATCTTTTTTTTAGCATTCACTTGTCGTTTGGTAAATCTTATTTTAACCCAAACATCAGAAACCATAGATTAAAAGGAAAGGACTGTAAAATCTAACAAAGCATACCCTATTTCTTGACCAAATTGTCAGTGGCGTATCTGGGGTAGGCAGGTGGGGTTTCGTGTAGGGCTGTTCACTGCTGGGGGAAAAACCTGCCCTACCTCCCTCGGTGAATTTTTCTTTTGGGTAATCGTAAATGCTTCATTTAATGGCATATTAGCGAAATCCACTAACCAAAAATCGTGGCCCATTGAAAAACTTAAAATACCTAATGCTGTCAAAAAATCCAAACACAGTGTTTCAGGCAGTTCAGATGTCGAAACGTCTCAATTTTGTACGCCGTAAAAAGCTGTATACGCCACTGCCAATTGTTTTAACTAGTCTGGGGCTTGAAAGGTTATAGGGTTAGCGTTTCCTTGACTTACCAACGCATCCCTGGTCTTTTTGGTTTTGAGCTCCTCTTCAAGCTCCTCAATGTCCTCTTGAGTGCTCAGAGGTAAAGTGATGTCCTCGGGCAGTTTTTCATCTACATCTCCCAAAAGCTTCACTGCTATTCCATTCAGGACTCGTCGTTGGGCCTCTTGCTCCTGCTGAATAGACTTTACTGTCAGCTGAATCTCTGTCACAGCTTTCAGTAGAGTCATCAGTGTTGCTATTAATAAAATGGGAAAATACAGTAAATTATATGAGAAACAAACCATAATTTGCTTACTTTTCCAACCTTTTTTGAAAGGCTGATTCACCAAACTTGTATTAAACCCCTAACGTAGACACTCCAGGACATTTTGGCTAGTAGCCTGCCAGTCGAATCACATTGCATACTTTGTCACTTTGACTTGTGTGGAGAGTGCAGCAAAGTGGGGGCTGTCAGCACAGATGCACTGTGCTGTATCTGGTAGAGTTAGAGTTAGGGTTAAAGTTAAATTTAATTTTTACTTACCACTGTTGCTTGACATATCCCGCTGCCTCTCACCTACAGAAAAAAAGGAAATTTCAGAGAACTATTAGTACATTTACATGCTTTTTATTTATTATTTTTGTGTGTGGGGAAGGGATGTGGAAGGAGGAAGCCTCATTCATATTTATAATTACATTGTGTTACAGTTACTGACATTTTTAGGTTTTGTACAATGAATAAAACCACGCTCTCTTACAAGGCAATGCTGCACTGTTTATCTGAATGGACTTTCTGACCACATTGTTCCTCGTGCAATGTTAAGCACACACGGCAGTAATTGCATGCAAATAGTAATTGCCTTTGCTTTATGGTGCAAGGCTAGGCAGTTTCTTGGCAGGTCAATTGGTACATCAACCAACAATATTTTTTAAGCAGTAAAATCCCAAATCAAAGTCATCGTATTCCACTTAAAATCTTCAATCCAAAAATCCCCTAACTTTCTTGAAATGCTTGAAAACAGGGTGACCGGGACCTTAATTGATTCAGGATGGATTGGCTTTAATCAATTAACAACTGGTGTATTTCAGTCTTTACCTAGTCTTGGGGTGTTAGGCCTAGAGCAAGAAGGGGTATCCGCATCTAAGTCCACATGGTTCATCGGGGAGATTGACAGAATGGCAGGTGGTGCAGATGGCGATGGGGCTGGTGCCATAGCAGGTTGCCGATGTTTGTTCTTGGGAGCTGGTTCCTGTTCATCTTCGCTGTCGCTAGATGATGACCACGTAGCAGGTCTCCTTCGTCTTGTAAATGTAACACAAAATAGTCAAGTACATGGATCCACTGAATATTCCACTTAAATATGGTAAATGTAGGACATTTAAAGGTAGTATATACCATTTGCTTTTGCTGTAATGTGAGAAATGAATGGATTTGGTGGTTAGTATTTTATAGCGTGCTAGCAAATACTGTAACACTGGCCTGTTTAAAGTTTTGCGTGCATAGATGCTGAGAAAATGGAGGAAAAAAATATGTTATAGTCTGGTTCCCTGACCATACCTTAGACAAAATGCATTTTATAGATTTGAGGGAATTATCAGGTCGGGTAACTAGATTATACATTTCCACTTTTCTTCAAAGCAACAGCACACCAGGTGCCATGATTTTTAAGAATGCTTAAAACCCTAACCATCCCTAACCTGCCAAAATCAAACACCCCATTTGTGTTGGAGTTTGTGTGGTTAGGGAAGGATTCTAGTAAAAAGCCTTGGGCTGTTAGGGTTGACTGCTATTTACAAGTCTAGTATGGTATTTCGTAATAATTCAGTAGTTTGGTTATTTATAATTTTGCAAATGTTTATGTACATGTTTATATACGTCATGGTACGTATGTGTTCACAATGTTGTGTATATGCCAAAAGTTCCACTTTGGGGTTTGCCACACCCCCCCCCCCCCCCCCCCCCCCAGTCTCAGGACAGGTTACAGGCCCGTTATAAACAATTTCAAATAAAATTAAATTTGCATATACTTACTTCCGCTGCTTGGCTCGTTCTTTGTCCGTTTGGACGTCAGATGTATCTTCAGCCATCCGCGACTTCTGTCTTCCAGCTTCATAGGTCGCTATGTGTGGATACAAGTTTTAGTGACTCCAATTTAATACTACTGTATTTACTATCTTTCACTAAAAAAAGTTTTAACGTATGGAGTGATTCACTAAACACGTGACATCAGCAGGAAATCGGGACAATATGGTCTGTCAACCATGTCACTGAAATGTATATTTTAAAATTCACAATGTCGGAGGCATGTTAGAGAACTAATTTCATCTCCATAAATTGCTACTTCGGGCAGGTCAAAACAGAGTACCATTTAGAGGCCAGAAAGTACTAAAATTTCCGATTAATAGTTTTCGAAACATGCTACTATACAGGTAAAATTATACTTACAACAATTGCAAAGCAAACGTGTCTTGTAGAGTGTCCATGTTTGCAGGTCTGGATTCAGCCTGTCCTTAACTACCTTTGTAAACAGCAGAAGTGGCTTTGAATGGTGGCCAGAGAACATGGGACGAGCTCTACTTCATCAGTTTCTGTGAAAACTACCACAGCATACATCTCAACTATAGACATATCCAATGCATGATTGTAAAATTTGAACAGTGCATTTTATTTTCCTGGGCATTTAAGCTCACTTTATATTTTTTAGCATACATACAGTTTTACAACCTACATGTATGCATTTGCAGTTCACATTTAGACAATCAACTAGAGGTTTGATGTTTATCACAAACACTAGGTGATCGGGCGAGACATTGTTCAGTTGTTTAAGTTATGAATATAAATATATGACTGTGATAAAGAAGAGATGTTCAAATTTGGCATTTGTTTTGAACCTTGGATATGCAAGAGGGCACTAAAATAACTCGTGCAAATCTAAATTGCGTGAACTTAAAGGGGCTGTGTCGTCACGATCATAGCAGGCTTGCGGCTGTACACTGAATCCCGAACTGATGAACGCAGATGAACCCAGTAACTGCAAATAATACGCAACGACCGCGCGGTGACCTACAGGGCGCGCGCGCTGACCCACAGGTCGCGCGCGCTGACCCACAGGTCGCGCGCGCCACATCAGATTACAATTGCAATGACTGCTGGATGCATGATCCTGTAGTTATGATGATACATACTGCATGTACAAGTATTTTGTATGTGTTTGTGCCACCAAAAATGATGGTGTTCTAAAGACGACAGATGACCTCGACCTCGACCTCATTAATATTTATAGGCTGGGGGTTGACCACGGAAACGTGCATTAGGGTCCGCTGAATTTATATCTATATCTTCGCAAGCCTTTGTCCAGTTGTATCAAACAAGCTGTCTAAAGTTTCTTATAATGGCGGGTGCTACATGTAATTTGAATAAATGCAGAACATACGATATTATCATTGTAGAAATTACTTTATGAATTCGTTCACCCCTGAACATAGTCTAGACACCTCAAATGGATAGGTTTGGACGAGATCAGACATGCATATAGGATTGAAAACATGTATTTTACCCAATTGCAGCAGCTAATTTGCATTTTAATTAATTTTTAAAAATGCCAAGGGTGCCAAGGGGCATGGCACCCGCCGGAATATTGATCAGCAAAGTCCAATTGACAAGAAAATGCAAAACAATTAACGAGGTCGAGGTCGAGGTCGAGGTCGAGGTCGAGGGCGAGGGCGAGGTCGAGGTCGAGGCGATCTGTCGTCTTTATAGAACACCATAAAAAATATACCGGCGATAGGCCTACAGTCGAACATAGTCCGTGACACCCCACCCGGCAAACGCCAAAATGTACCATGACAGAACCAAACGAAAATAAGTAAATCTGTATTTATAATTGTAAAATGTATAATGCACCAGCCCCTTCCTATACAAAAATTAAGTTGTAGGCCTATGTATCGAAATAAATTTCGACTAAAATCGGCTGTGCCTGCAATGATGAGCAAATCAAAGTAAAACAGCTATACTGATGGCGATATTGAGCCCACGACCTTGTGTTACGGCAGGACTTTATGGAAAGTTACATCATAAGAGTTATTTCAACACTATCAAATAATAAACACAATAATAACAGTTATTACCAATAAATAATATACGTCAATGAAATGAGATTTCACCAGTGGCGAGTAAATCCGTGTCGAAAAGTGGGGATGAATATTAAATTTGTCAACGAAGTACTGCATCTTGAACTTTTCTCAACGGGGGATACCCCCGCCCCAAACACCGCTTGAAATTTGAAACATCACTTTGTGTACAATTTCCCCTTTTTAAATTTATGAAACAAAAAAGAAATACAAATCGCCGGGCCCCTGAACTCCTTCCCCGTGCTTACGCCACTGGCGCACAGATCCCCACATCACTATGATAAAGATGACTACCGAAGAAACAAAGGAATAGACACCCCGACAAATATTCAAACAACCCTAATTTTCACCTGTTTTGCACGAATTATTCGCTTATTACTTTTTATGACATGAACAATTCACATACCGAGTACATGGATCGGATGTACTATACATCTGTACATGTTGACTATACATTACATGTAGACTTGATGTGCGGAAATATTGTTTCACACAGCGAGTTGTTGACAAGTGCCATTGGAATAGCGACCAAGTGAAGTTAATTTTATTTTTCTTCGCTGCTAAAGAACTGTCTGCAGCCACTACCCCTCTTTTAGTAGCATGATAATTTTGTTATTGAAGTGACGGGTCAAAATAAGCCTGAAGCTTTTTATCGACCTAAGTTTACAAGCAAGATACGAGCAAGATACATCCAAATGAATAACACATAATACATAGACCCTTTTACGGATACCCCGCCTGTGGGATTTTGTGTACAAAATTTAGCGCTAACTGTCCCACAGCGACAAGACACGTTGCAGTTTTGCTGTGCACATTTACATGGACAAGCACCCCGTGTGCCGAGTCGTCCTCTCTGGAAAGAGTTTCGGCATGTACATGTCATAGGTTCTCCAGCGTAAGGTTCTACTTCTATATCGCCAACCTCTAATTCTGTGCAACTTTCAGACAAATATTCCATGGCACTTGTGTACATGTGAATGAAATTTTATGAAATAAACAGATGAAATTTGAACGTTTTTTCTAATAATCTTACTCTTAGAGAACTGAGTGCCACGATGTGTGCTACTTGTTTATAAGTATACGTGTACACGTATGTGTATTTCAGTACGCAGACGCTGGACATGCGTGCGTGTTCCAGGGGGTGTAGTTTCCAAAAGCCAATTCTCAGAACAGCCATAACAAACGGATGGAGGTTAAAAATAGCACATAACCGAAATGAAGCGCAAGGGGGCGCACTTCAATATTTGATTCGTTAACGCGAGATGGCGCGACGACACAGCCCCTTTAAATGTTATGGATACATTTAAACATACATTGTTCGTACATAGGTTTCATGTTTATCCCATGAACCATTTCAAAGAAATTTTGTTAGTTTTGCTTTGACCTCATTTTCGCTTTTCAAATTTACCCAACTTTGACCTTCCGGTAACAGCAGAAGTGAAGGTCAGACGACTTTGCCCTCAGAGATAAAAACAAAAATGTTGGCATATCCTACATGTAGATCTATCAGATCCCAAATCACGAACATTACAGCTGTATTAGCTGTGAAAGAATGCGGTAATTTTGGAACTAAAATTGCTTGTAATTTGATACATGACGTCATCATGATGTCATCATGATGTCACACTTGTATGCACGTCCAGAGATCAGGGTTGATGTTCATTTTAATTGTTAATACGTTGTACAATTTGGAAAAAATGCTTTGAAGAATTGTCTAGAAAAAGAAACCAAAAATATGCGTAGAACCCGGAAAAAAACAATAAGGTGATCAGGAATCAGCCAGATCACCTAGTAAAACTTTGACTGGTTGAGTTATTTTATAGCCCGGTGACATTAGTTGAGCAGTTTCGATATTTACTTCAAGTCTGTGAAAGTATGCATGCTATGAAGAACAGGTATTGCTACATGTTTGTCATAATACAGAAGCACCATATATTTGTTTCTCACTGACCGAATGTTGGCAATTAGCGTCTCGTTTCCCAGTTTAGATACCTTGTGCACATCCAACTTCTCTGAATCCATTGGATACGTAAAAAATGTTTCCAGTGATTGAAATTGTTTGTACATTATGTACACCCCGGACCTACTTTGAAAGATATTGCTTATAATGCCCACGTGGCTTCCAACTCTCACACAATTGTCACCAGTTTTTGAGCTAATGACACAGTCACAAAAGACGGCATCACGAAACTATGTACATGGAATGTACTCGTTTCCCAAAGGAAGTGGACCTTTTGCATGTTCCATTCTCAAAGTGAACTTTGTGGACTGGGAAAAACATAGACATTCTTTGGGTGGCAAGGAGGATCTCTCCACCAACCTTGCTACAACTTGCTGAAGAACAAAGTTTGGCTTTCTGACTAGCCTCTTCAAACCTTTTAGACAGTTTTCAAATGGAAAAGCTGAAAACTTGTCCAGGGGCCCATACAGTTTGACATCTTCCGGGAGATGAATCAGGTTATGTACATTGTACACGACTTGGTCAGTCCCGTACAAACTAGAAAAATGCTGCACAAAATTGACAAGCAACTCTTTTGCATAATCACAAAAGGACTTGCACAAGGCTGGATTTGCCAGTAAGTTCACTGCAACAGACAGAAGCATGAAGTTGTCATACATTGGTTCAGGAATTTTTCCTTTCAATACTACAGGGCCAGTATACAGAAGAAACAACCGAAACTCTGTTGCTTTCCATCTGTCTAACTCATCAAGCGATCATGGTTTTCTAGCAAATTCTTGAGGGATGCTGGAACGGAGAGATAGCAGACATTCTGATATTTGCACCCTTGTCCGAGGTTCCAGACGGCACTTCAAAGGCCCTTTCACCCAAAAGACAAGAAGCCGTCTTGTGACTCCTAAGCATACCAAATGCATATAGTCTAGTGGAAACTGAGAAACCATGCCAATATTTAATTGTAGCAATCGGCTCAGTCCAATGTGGTGGCCCTCATCCAACCTATCCTTAAATGAATCATCTGTGCGAAGGGGTGAATCCAATCTGGAAAATATCACTTTGCTATCATACTCCCCTCTGACTGTGCACTTCTCACAACCATGATAACCTGAATGACCCTTGACCTGTTTAATATACGCACGTGCTGGAGCATCACAAATAAATGCCTCGACAGAAACGGCCAAAGTTCTTCCATTTGCCAGTAAATCTTTGACTTCATGTACAAAATCTTCGAGAAACTCCGAGATGTTTGGGTTTTTTATTGCTAGAATACAAACCTACAATGAATGGTTCACACCTACACGATGGTTCAGATAAAGTACAAAGGATTGGCCAGCACTGAACATTACTGCTTTTAAACAATGGAAGGCCATGAATTTTCATGTGCAATATCTTCCTCGGAGTGGCATGAGATAGGACTTGTTCATGGTTCTGTCTGGTGTAATTTGCCTTAAAATTTCCAACATGAACTGTTTACCCTTCTCAGCCGTGAAGCCCAATTCAATATGGGGGGCTTCATGTCTGCGCAGGCGCACACAGCTCATCGCACCCAAAAACCTGACGGTTGTTTTATGAAATTGGATGTCCATGCACCAGTTAATAGTATTTCATGAAACAACCGTCGGGTTTGTGGGTGCGATGAGCTGTGTGCACCTGCGCAGACATGATACCGCCATATTGAATTGGTCTTTACGGCTGAGAAGGGTAAACAGTTCATGTTGGATATTTTAAGGCAAATTACACCAGACAGAAACATGAACAAGTCCTAATTATGGTGAAATATTGAGATGCTTGGGTAAGTGAACCTATATGCCGAGTTTAAGGCCGAATGATTTCCATTTAAAAAACAAAAAAAATCCCCAACTTTTTGCACGCAGCGCAGTATGGCCCAGAGCATGAGTCTACTCGTGCGGCGGGGCATAGTATAGGGCTACATCATCATGATCGTGACTAAGTTCAGCAATTTCTTGCAAAAGTTGGTTAACAACTTTTTCAACTTTACAACGCTTTGTCCAATAAGACATAATTGAAGTGCAAGCTTATTACAGATCGAGACAGATGTAAAATTAAGATTATTGTTAGTTAGCTGAACATTTACCGAAGTCACTCAAAGATTCAACGTTCAAACCCAAGGCTTCATATTTTTTAAGCAAATTTAGTCACACGTATGGGCTACAACTAGCATGATAACACAAGAGTTATTTCCAGGTAGGCCTACATTAAATTGTAAATGTCATCGTGATAATGCACATGTGCAACAAGAACAAGAAATATAACACTTAACAGCCTACGGGGACTTCGCGGAGACCGTGTATAATGGCTGAACGTAAGACGTGCGGCATGTACTGCTGGCCATACATGTAGTATACATGTACCACGTACAAATTACAATAGATTGGACAAATGTGCTTCAGATTATGTGCTTAAATGCCATGCACAGAAAATAAAAGCTATTTCATTAACTCAACCAGGTCTGGTTCGAGCTTTAGCAACGGAAAGTGGCGATTACAAATAAAAAAATGGAATAAGTCTTCAGAAAATATCTTAGAATTGCATACGTGGCAGAATCACTAACTGCTGACTGACAAACAATGGCGGTCGACGTGGCCAGTGGACAGCATGTGTGTGCGCGGTGCACGCGCAGGTTGCCGATAACCCCCGCGCGGTGCGCATAATCGAGCAAGCCAACATTGGCCCTAAATGGGCCGATATCGTGAGCTTACATGATGGCGCGATGGAGGTTTACGCATACCTGCCGAAAACGGCGCATTGCTGGCCGTATAACGGCAGCCGTTATACAGTACTGCCGGTACCAGCCGTTTCGAAGCCAGCATCGGGCCAATTACGATATGTTTGTTGGGTGATGGCCGAGACAAGCGAGTAGGTTTTTCGAACCTTTTTTTTCTGCATTCTTGCATCAGTGCACATGCTATACAATGGACTAGCCGAGACCCCCACCACGCAACTTAGGCCCAACATTAGTGCATTTTTCGATCTGATGTTCAACGAAATTGCGCACAATCTTGATACTGATGGAAAGAGGGACTCATCAGCAACATCCAGACCAATTTCCTGCTCCGCAGGCCCAAGTTCAGCCAAATGATGGCCGAGATAAGCGAGTAGGTTTTTTCGAACTGATTTTTTCTGCATTCCCGCATGAGTGTACATGCTATACAATGGCCTAGCCGAGACCCCCACCACGCAACTTAGGCCCAAAATTAGTGCATTTTTCGATCTGAGTGTTAAAGTGCAAGTGTTAGACAGTGATAGTGTGCAAGTGCTGGAGTTAGAGTGTTTGAGTTAGGGCCTTGTCACACAAGGCAACTTTAACAAGCAATTTGTGGGCAAGTGACAGCGCTGCAAACGAAAAGAAATTCTTGAAGTGCAATAAGGACATTTTTCTTCTTAAGACAATTTGGTGAAAATAAAAAATTGAGAGTGCGGGTTTTGAGAGTGCGGGTTTTGAGAGTGCGGGTTTTGAGAGTGCGGGTTTTGAGAGTGCGGGTTTTGAGAGTGCGGGTTTTGAGAGTGCGGGTTTTGAGAGTGCGGGTTTTGAGAGTGCGGGTTTTGAGAGTGCGGGTTTTGAGAGTGCGGGTTTTGAGAGTGCGGGTTTTGAGAGTGCGGATTTTGAGAGTGCGGATTTTGAGAGTGCGGATTTTGAGAGTGCGGGTTTTGTGGGCAAGTAACAGCGCTGCAGCCGAAAAGTTGTTAGAGTTAAGGGTTTGAGTGCAAGTGTTAGGGTTAAGGTTCGAGTTAGAGTACGGGTTTTAAGGGTGCGGGTTTTAAGGGTGCGGGTTTTAAGGGTGCGGGTTTTAAGGGTGCGGGTTTTAAGGGTGCGGGTTTTAAGGGTGCGGGTTTTAAGGGTGCGGGTTTTGGTTTTAAGAGTGCTAGAGTTAAGGCCTTGTTACACAATGCAATTTTAACAAGCAATTTGTGGGCAAGAGACAGAGATAGATAGAGAGAGTGTTAGACTTACTCGTCTACAAAACACCATAGGTCTGTTGTGCTGATCTAAGCCCGCATCCTACAGCATGATTTCATATGCTCTCTATCTCACTAGGCCTTTCAGTTCTGTCCAGGATATAATCTTGTAAGGCCTCGAGGTCTTGAATAGCCAGGAGCCGGAGGTTGATCTCTCCTAGAGTTGATGGAAAAATAGAGTAAGCGAGTTAGGGGTGTTCAAATTAGTTGTTAGAATTAAGGGTTTGAGTGCAAGTGTTAGGGTTAAGGTTCGAGTTAGAGTACGGGTTTTAAGGGTGCGGGTTTTAAGGGTGCGGGTTTTAGGGGTGCGGGTTTTAGGGGTGCGGGTTTTAGGGGTGCGGGTTTTAGGGGTGCGGGTTTTAGGGGTGCGGGTTTTAGGGGTGCGGGTTTTAGGGGTGCGGGTTTTAGGGGTGCGGGTTTTAGGGGTGCGGGTTTTAGGGGTGCGGGTTTTAGGGGTGCGGGTTTTAGGGGTGCGGGTTTTAGGGATGCGGGTTTTAGGGGTGCGGGTTTTAGGGGTGCGGGTTTTAGGGGTGCGGGTTTTAGGGGTGCGGGTTTTAGGGGTGCGGGTTTTAGGGGTGCGGGTTTTAGGGGTGAGGGTTTTAGGGGTGCGGGTTTTAGGGGTGCAGGTTTTAGGGGTGCGGGTTTTAGGGTGCGGGTTTTAAGGGTGCGGGTTTTAAGGGTGCGGGTTTTAAGGGTGAGGGTTTTAAGGGTGAGGGTTTTAAAAGTGCGGGTTTTAAGAGTGCGGGTTTTAAGAGTGCGGGTTTTAAGAGTGCTAGAGTTAGGGCCTTGTTACACACTGCAATTTTAACAAGCAATTTGTGGGCAAGTAACAGCGCTGCAGCCGAAAAGAAATTCTTCAAGTGCAATAAAGACATTTTTCTTCTTAAGACAATTTGGTGAAAATACAAAATTCCATGTTTTTCTATGTGGAATTTTGTTGGACCCGATTGCCTGAAAATTGTCCTGTGTGACATGGCCCTTAGAGTGAGAGTGCTTGTGTTTGGGTTAGAATGTGAGAGTAAGAGATAGAGAGACAGGGATAGATAGAGTGTTAGACTTACTCGTCTACAAAACACCATAGGTCTGTTGTGCTGATCTAAGCCCGCATCCTACAGCATGATTTCATATGCTCTCTATCTCACTAGGCCTTTCAGTTCTGTCCAGGATAATCTTGTATGGCCTCGAGGTCTTGAACAGCCAGGAGCCGGAGGTTTATCTCTCCTGGAGTTGATGGAAAAATAGAGTAAGCGAGTTAGGGGTGTTCAAATTAGTTGTTAAGAGTTAAGGGTTTGAGTGCAAGTGTTAGGGTTAACGTTCAAGTTAGAGTGCGGGTTTTAAGGGTGCGGGTTTTAAGGGTGCGGGTTTTAAGGGTGCGGGTTTTAAGGGTGATGGTTTTAAAAGTGCGGGTTTTAAGAGTGCGGGTTTTAAGAGTGCTAGAGTTAGGGCCTTGTTACACACTGCAATTTTAACAAGCAATTTGTGGGCAAGTAACAGCGCTGCAGCCGAAAAGAAATTCTTCAAGTGCAATAAAGACATTTTTCTTCTTAAGACAATTTGGTGAAAATACAAAATTCCATGTTTTTCTATGTGGAATTTGGTTGGACCCGATTGCCTGAAAATTGTCCTGTGTGACATGGCCCTTAGAGTGAGAGTGCTTGTGTTCGGGTTAGAATGTGAGAGTAAGAGATAGAGAGACAGAGGTTTTAAGGGTGCGGGTTTTAAGGGTGCGGGTTTTAGGGGTGCGGGTTTTAGGGGTGCGGGTTTTAGGGGTGCGGGTTTTAAGGGTGCGGGTTTTAAGTTAGGGCCTTGTTACACACTGCAATTTTAACAAGCAATTTGTGGGCAAGTAACAGCGCTGCAGCCGAAAAGAAATTCTTCAAGTGCAATAAAGACATTTTTCTTCTAAAGACAATTTTGTGAAAATAAAAAATTCCATGTTTTTCTATGTGGAATTTGGTTGGACCCGATTGCCTGAAAATTGTCCTGTGTGACATGGCCCTTAGAGTGAGAGTGCTTGTGTTCGGGTTAGAATGTGAGAGTAAGAGATAGAGAGACAGAGGATTTAAGGGTGCGGGTTTCAAGGGTGCGGGTTTTAGGGGTGCGGGTTTTAGGGGTGCGGGTTTTAGGGGTGCGGGTTTTAGGGGTGCGGGTTTTAGGGGTGCGGGTTTTAGGGGTGCGGGTTTTAGGGGTGCGGGTTTTAGGGTGCGGGTTTTAAGGGTGCGGGTTTTAGGGGTGCGGGTTTTAAGGGTGCGGGTTTTAGGGGTGCGGGTTTTAAGGGTGAGGGTTTTAAAAGTGCGGGTTTTAAGAGTGCGGGTTTTAAGAGTGCGGGTTTTAAGAGTGCTAGAGTTAGGGCCTTGTTACACACTGCAATTTTAACAAGCAATTTGTGGGCAAGTAACAGCGCTGCAGCCGAAAAGAAATTCTTCAAGTGCAATAAAGACATTTTTCTTCTTAAGACAATTTGGTGAAAATACAAAATTCCATGTTTTTCTATGTGGAATTTGGTTGGACCCGATTGCCTGAAAATTGTCCTGTGTGACATGGCCCTTAGAGTGAGAGTGCTTGTGTTCGGGTTAGAATGTGAGAGTAAGAGATAGAGAGACAGAGGTTTTAAGGGTGCGGGTTTTAAGGGTGCGGGTTTTAGGGGTGCGGGTTTTAGGGGTGCGGGTTTTAGGGGTGCGGGTTTTAGGGGTGCGGGTTTTAGGGGTGCGGGTTTTAGGGGTGCGGGTTTTAGGGGTGCGGGTTTTAAGGGTGCGGGTTTTAGGGGTGCGGGTTTTAAGGGTGCAGGTTTTAAGTTAGGGCCTTGTTACACAATGCAATTTTAACAAGCAATTTGTGGGCAAGTAACAGCGCTGCAGCCGAAAAGAAATTCTTCAAGTGCAATAAAGACATTTTTCTTCTAAAGACAATTTTGTGAAAATAAAAAATTCCATGTTTTTCTATGTGGAATTTGGTTGGACCCGATTGCCTGAAAATTGTCCTGTGTGACATGGCCCTTAGAGTGAGAGTGCTTGTGTTCGGGTTAGAATGTGAGAGTAAGAGATAGAGAGACAGAGGTTTTAAGGGTGCGGGTTTTAAGGGTGCGGGTTTTAGGGGTGCGGGTTTTAGGGGTGCGGGTTTTAGGGGTGCGGGTTTTAGGGGTGCGGGTTTTAGGGGTGCGGGTTTTAGGGGTGCGGGTTTTAGGGGTGCGGGTTTTAGGGGTGCGGGTTTTAGGGGTGCGTGTTTTAGGGGTGCGTGTTTTAGGGGTGCGGGTTTTAGGGGTGCGGGTTTTAGGGGTGCGGGTTTTAGGGGTGCGGGTTTTAGGGGTGCGGGTTTTAGGGTGCGGGTTTTAAGGGTGCGGGTTTTAAGGGTGCGGGTTTTAAGGGTGCGGGTTTTAAGGGTGCGGGTTTTAAGGGTGAGGGTTTTAAAAGTGCGGGTTTTAAGAGTGCGGGTTGTAAGAGTGCGGGTTTTAAGAGTGCTAGAGTTAGGGCCTTGTTACACACTGCAATTTTAACAAGCAATTTGTGGGCAAGTAACAGCGCTGCAGCCGAAAAGAAATTCTTCAAGTGCAATAAAGACATTTTTCTTCTTAAGACAATTTTGTGAAAATAAATAATTCCATGTTTTTCTATGTGGAATTTGGTTGGACCCGATTGCCTGAAAATTGTCCTGTGTGACATGGCCCTTAGAGTGAGAGTGCTTGTGTTCGGGTTAGAATGTGAGAGTAAGAGATAGAGAGACAGAGGTTTTAAGGGTGCGGGTTTTAAGGGTGCGGGTTTTAGGGGTGCGGGTTTTAGGGGTGCGGGTTTTAGGGGTGCGGGTTTTAGGGGTGCGGGTTTTAGGGGTGCGGGTTTTAGGGGTGCGGGTTTTAAGTTAGGGCCTTGTTACACAATGCAATTTTAACAAGCAATTTGTGGGCAAGTAACAGCGCTGCAGCCGAAAAGAAATTCTTCAAGTGCAATAAAGACATTTTTCTTCTTCAGACAATTTTGTGAAAATAAAAAATTCCATGTTTTTCTATGTGGAATTTGGTTGGACCCGATTGCCTGAAAATTGTCCTGTGTGACATGGCCCTTAGAGTGAGAGTGCTTGTGTTCGGGTTAGAATGTGAGAGTAAGAGATAGAGAGACAGGGATAGATAGAGTGTTAGACTTACTCGTCTACAAAACACCATAGGTCTGTTGTGCTGATCTAAGCCCACATCCTACAGCATGATTTCATATGCTCTCTATCTCACTAGGCCTTTCAGTTCTGTCCAGGATAATCTTGTATGGCCTCGAGGTCTTGAACAGCCAGGAGCCGGAGGTTTATCTCTCCTGGAGTTGATGGAAAAATAGAGTAAGCGAGTTAGGGGTGTTCAAATTAGTTGTTAAGAGTTAAGGGTTTGAGTGCAAGTGTTAGGGTTAACGTTCAAGTTAGAGTGCAGGTTTTAAGGGTGCGGGTTTTAAGGGTGCGGGTTTTAAGGGTGCGGGTTTTAAGGGTGCGGGTTTTAAGGGTGAGGGTTTTAAAAGTGCGGGTTTTAAGAGTGCGGGTTTTAAGAGTGCGGGTTTTAAGAGTGCTAGAGTTAGGGCCTTGTTACACACTGCAATTTTAACAAGCAATTTGTGGGCAAGTAACAGCGCTGCAGCCGAAAAGAAATTCTTCCAGTGCAATAAAGACATTTTTCTTCTTAAGACAATTTTGTGAAAATAAAACATTCCATGTTTTTCTATGTGGAATTTGGTTGGACCCGATTGCCTGAAAATTGTCCTGTGTGACATGGCCCTTAGAGTGAGAGTGCTTGTGTTCGGGTTAGAATGTGAGAGTAAGAGATAGAGAGACAGAGGTTTTAAGGGTGCGGGTTTTAAGGGTGCGGGTTTTAGGGGTGCGGGTTTTAGGGGTGCGGGTTTTAGGGGTGCGGGTTTTAGGGGTGCGGGTTTTAGGGGTGCGGGTTTTAGGGGTGCGGGTTTTAGGGGTGCGGGTTTTAGGGGTGCGGGTTTTAGGGGTGCGGGTTTTAAGGGTGCGGGTTTTAAGTTAGGGCCTTGTTACACAATGCAATTTTAACAAGCAATTTGTGGGCAAGTAACAGCGCTGCAGCCGAAAAGAAATTCTTCAAGTGCAATAAAGACATTTTTCTTCTTAAGACAATTTTGTGAAAATACAAAATTCCATGTTTTTCTATGTGGAATTTGGTTGGACCCGATTGCCTGAAAATTGTCCTGTGTGACATGGCCCTTAGAGTGAGAGTGCTTGTGTTCGGGTTAGAATGTGAGAGTAAGAGATAGAGAGACAGGGATAGATAGAGTGTTAGACTTACTCGTCTACAAAACACCATAGGTCTGTTGTGCTGATCTAAGCCCACATCCTACAGCATGATTTCATATGCTCTCTATCTCACTAGGCCTTTCAGTTCTGTCCAGGATAATCTTGTATGGCCTCGAGGTCTTGAACAGCCAGGAGCCGGAGGTTTATCTCTCCTGGAGTTGATGGAAAAAAGAGTAAGCGAGTTAGGGGTGTTCAAATTAGTTGTTAAGAGTTAAGGGTTTGAGTGCAAGTGTTAGGGTTAACGTTCAAGTTAGAGTGCAGGTTTTAAGGGTGCGGGTTTTAAGGGTGCGGGTTTTAAGGGTGCGGGTTTTAAGGGTGAGGGTTTTAAAAGTGCGGGTTTTAAGAGTGCGGGTTTTAAGAGTGCGGGTTTTAGGGGTGCGGGTTTTAGGGGTGCGGGTTTTAGGGGTGCGGGTTTTAGGGGTGCGGGTTTTAGGGGTGCGGGTTTTAGGGGTGCGGGTTTTAGGGGTGCGTGTTTTAGGGGTGCGGGTTTTAGGGGTGCGGGTTTTAAGGGTGCGGGTTTTAGGGGTGCGGGTTTTAAGGGTGAGGGTTTTAAAAGTGCGGGTTTTAAGAGTGCGGGTTTTAAGAGTGCGGGTTTTAACAGTGCTAGAGTTAGGGCCTTGTTACACACTGCAATTTTAACAAGCAATTTGTGGGCAAGTAACAGCGCTGCAGCCGAAAAGAAATTCTTCAAGTGCAATAAAGACATTTTTCTTCTTAAGACAATTTTGTGAAAATAAATAATTCCATGTTTTTCTATGTGGAATTTGGTTGGACCCGATTGCCTGAAAATTGTCCTGTGTGACATGGCCCTTAGAGTGAGAGTGCTTGTGTTCGGGTTAGAATGTGAGAGTAAGAGATAGAGAGACAGAGGTTTTAAGGGTGCGGGTTTTAAGGGTGCGGGTTTTAGGGGTGCGGGTTTTAGGGGTGCGGGTTTTAGGGGTGCGGGTTTTAGGGGTGCGGGTTTTAAGTTAGGGCCTTGTTACACACTGCAATTTTAACAAGCAATTTGTGGGCAAGTAACAGCGCTGCAGCCGAAAAGAAATTCTTCAAGTGCAATAAAGACATTTTTCTTCTTAAGACAATTTTGTGAAAATAAAAAATTCCATGTTTTTCTATGTGGAATTTGGTTGGACCCGATTGCCTGAAAATTGTCCTGTGTGACATGGCCCTTAGAGTGAGAGTGCTTGTGTTCGGGTTAGAATGTGAGAGTAAGAGATAGAGAGACAGAGGTTTTAAGGGTGCGGGTTTTAAGGGTGCGGGTTTTAAGGGTGCGGGTTTTAGGGGTGCGGGTTTTAGGGGTGCGGGTTTTAGGGGCGGGTTTTAGGGGTGCGGGTTTTAGGGGTGCGGGTTTTAGGGGTGCGGGTTTTAGGGGTGCGGGTTTTAGGGGTGCGGGTTTTAGGGGTGCGGGTTTTAGGGGTGCGGGTTTTAGGGGTGCGGGTTTTAGGGGTGCGGGTTTTAGGGGTGCGGGTTTTAGGGGTGCGGGTTTTAGGGGTGCGGGTTTTAAGGGTGCGGGTTTTAAGGGTGCGGGTTTTAAGGGTGCGGGTTTTAAGTTAGGGCCTTGTTACACAATGCAATTTTAACAAGCAATTTGTGGGCAAGTAACAGCGCTGCAGCCGAAAAGAAATTCTTCAAGTGCAATAAAGACATTTTTCTTCTTAAGACAATTTTGTGAAAATAAAAAATTCCATGTTTTTCTATGTGGAATTTGGTTGGACCCGATTGCCTGAAAATTGTCCTGTGTGACATGGCCCTTAGAGTGAGAGTGCTTGTGTTCGGGTTAGAATGTGAGAGTAAGAGATAGAGAGACAGAGGTTTTAAGGGTGCGGGTTTTAAGGGTGCGGGTTTTAGGGGTGCGGGTTTTAGGGGTGCGGGTTTTAGGGGTGCGGGTTTTAGGGGTGCGGGTTTTAGGGGTGCGGGTTTTAGGGGTGCGGGTTTTAGGGGTGCGGGTTTTAGGGGTGCGGGTTTTAGGGGTGCGGGTTTTAGGGGTGCGTGTTTTAGGGGTGCGTGTTTTAGGGGTGCGTGTTTTAGGGGTGCGGGTTTTAGGGGTGCGGGTTTTAGGGGTGCGGGTTTTAGGGGTGCGGGTTTTAGGGGTGCGGGTTTTAGGGGTGCGGGTTTTAAGTTAGGGCCTTGTTACACACTGCAATTTTAACAAGCAATTTGTGGGCAAGTAACAGCGCTGCAGCCGAAAAGAAATTCTTCAAGTGCAATAAAGACATTTTTCTTCTTAAGACAATTTTGTGAAAATAAAAAATTCCATGTTTTTCTATGTGGAATTTAGTTGGACCCGATTGCCTGAAAATTGTCCTGTGTGACATGGCCCTTAGAGTGAGAGTGCTTGTGTTCGGGTTAGAATGTGAGAGTAAGAGATAGAGAGACAGAGGTTTTAAGGGTGCGGGTTTTAAGGGTGCGGGTTTTAGGGGTGCGGGTTTTAGGGGTGCGGGTTTTAGGGGTGCGGGTTTTAAGTGAGGGCCTTGTTACACAATGCAATTTTAACAAGCAATTTGTGGGCAAGTAACAGCGCTGCAGCCGAAAAGAAATTCTTCAAGTGCAATAAAGACATTTTTCTTCTTAAGACAATTTGGTGAAAATACAAAATTCCATGTTTTTCTATGTGGAATTTGGTTGGACCCGATTGCCTGAAAATTGTCCTGTGTGACATGGCCCTTAGAGTGAGAGTGCTTGTGTTCGGGTTAGAATGTGAGAGTAAGAGATAGAGAGACAGGGATAGATAGAGTGTTAGACTTACTCGTCTACAAAACACCATAGGTCTGTTGTGCTGATCTAAGCCCACATCCTACAGCATGATTTCATATGCTCTCTATCTCACTAGGCCTTTCAGTTCTGTCCAGGATAATCTTGTATGGCCTCGAGGTCTTGAACAGCCAGGAGCCGGAGGTTTATCTCTCCTGGAGTTGATGGAAAAATAGAGTAAGCGAGTTAGGGGTGTTCAAATTAGTTGTTAAGAGTTAAGGGTTTGAGTGCAAGTGTTAGGGTTAACGTTCAAGTTAGAGTGCAGGTTTTAAGGGTGCGGGTTTTAAGGGTGCGGGTTTTAAGGGTGCGGGTTTTAAGGGTGAGGGTTTTAAAAGTGCGGGTTTTAAGAGTGCGGGTTTTAAGAGTGCTAGAGTTAGGGCCTTGTTACACACTGCAATTTTAACAAGCAATTTGTGGGCAAGTAACAGCGCTGCAGCCGAAAAGAAATTCTTCAAGTGCAATAAAGACATTTTTCTTCTAAAGACAATTTTGTGAAAATAAAAAATTCCATGTTTTTCTATGTGGAATTTGGTTGGACCCGATTGCCTGAAAATTGTCCTGTGTGACATGGCCCTTAGAGTGAGAGTGCTTGTGTTCGGGTTAGAATGTGAGAGTAAGAGATAGAGAGACAGAGGTTTTAAGGGTGCGGGTTTTAAGGGTGCGGGTTTTAGGGGTGCGGGTTTTAGGGGTGCGGGTTTTAGGGGTGCGGGTTTTAGGGGTGCGGGTTTTAAGGGTGCGGGTTTTAGGGGTGCGGGTTTTAAGGGTGCAGGTTTTAAGTTAGGGCCTTGTTACACAATGCAATTTTAACAAGCAATTTGTGGGCAAGTAACAGCGCTGCAGCCGAAAAGAAATTCTTCAAGTGCAATAAAGACATTTTTCTTCTAAAGACAATTTTGTGAAAATAAAAAATTCCATGTTTTTCTATGTGGAATTTGGTTGGACCCGATTGCCTGAAAATTGTCCTGTGTGACATGGCCCTTAGAGTGAGAGTGCTTGTGTTCGGGTTAGAATGTGAGAGTAAGAGATAGAGAGACAGAGGTTTTAAGGGTGCGGGTTTTAAGGGTGCGGGTTTTAGGGGTGCAGGTTTTAGGGGTGCGGGTTTTAGGGGTGCGGGTTTTAGGGGTGCGGGTTTTAGGGGTGCGGGTTTTAGGGGTGCGGGTTTTAGGGGTGCGGGTTTTAGGGGTGCGGGTTTTAGGGGTGCGGGTTTTAGGGGTGCGGGTTTTAGGGGTGCGGGTTTTAGGGTGCGGGTTTTAAGGGTGCGGGTTTTAAGGGTGCGGGTTTTAAGGGTGAGGGTTTTAAAAGTGCGGGTTTTAAGAGTGCGGGTTTTAAGAGTGCGGGTTTTAAGAGTGCTAGAGTTAGGGCCTTGTTACACACTGCAATTTTAACAAGCAATTTGTGGGCAAGTAACAGCGCTGCAGCCGAAAAGAAATTCTTCAAGTGCAATAAAGACATTTTTCTTCTTAAGACAATTTTGTGAAAATAAATAATTCCATGTTTTTCTATGTGGAATTTGGTTGGACCCGATTGCCTGAAAATTGTCCTGTGTGACATGGCCCTTAGAGTGAGAGTGCTTGTGTTCGGGTTAGAATGTGAGAGTAAGAGATAGAGAGACAGAGGTTTTAAGGGTGCGGGTTTTAAGGGTGCGGGTTTTAGGGGTGCGGGTTTTAGGGGTGCGGGTTTTAGGGGTGCGGGTTTTAGGGGTGCGGGTTTTAGGGGTGCGGGTTTTAGGGGTGCGGGTTTTAGGGGTGCGGGTTTTAGGGGTGCGGGTTTTAGGGGTGCGGGTTTTAAGTTAGGGCCTTGTTACACACTGCAATTTTAACAAGCAATTTGTGGGCAAGTAACAGCGCTGCAGCCGAAAAGAAATTCTTCAAGTGCAATAAAGACATTTTTCTTCTTAAGACAATTTTGTGAAAATAAAAAATTCCATGTTTTTCTATGTGGAATTTGGTTGGACCCGATTGCCTGAAAATTGTCCTGTGTGACATGGCCCTTAGAGTGAGAGTGCTTGTGTTCGGGTTAGAATGTGAGAGTAAGAGATAGAGAGACAGAGGTTTTAAGGGTGCGGGTTTTAAGGGTGCGGGTTTTAGGGGTGCGGGTTTTAGGGGTGCGGGTTTTAGGGGTGCGGGTTTTAGGGGTGCGGGTTTTAGGGGTGCGGGTTTTAGGGGTGCGGGTTTTAGGGGTGCGGGTTTTAGGGGTGCGGGTTTTAAGGGTGCGGGTTTTAGGGGTGCGGGTTTTAAGGGTGCAGGTTTTAAGTTAGGGCCTTGTTACACAATGCAATTTTAACAAGCAATTTGTGGGCAAGTAACAGCGCTGCAGCCGAAAAGAAATTCTTCAAGTGCAATAAAGACATTTTTCTTCTAAAGACAATTTTGTGAAAATAAAAAATTCCATGTTTTTCTATGTGGAATTTGGTTGGACCCGATTGCCTGAAAATTGTCCTGTGTGACATGGCCCTTAGAGTGAGAGTGCTTGTGTTCGGGTTAGAATGTGAGAGTAAGAGATAGAGAGACAGAGGTTTTAAGGGTGCGGGTTTTAAGGGTGCGGGTTTTAGGGGTGCAGGTTTTAGGGGTGCGGGTTTTAGGGGTGCGGGTTTTAGGGGTGCGGGTTTTAGGGGTGCGGGTTTTAGGGGTGCGGGTTTTAGGGGTGCGGGTTTTAGGGGTGCGGGTTTTAGGGGTGCGGGTTTTAGGGGTGCGGGTTTTAGGGGTGCGGGTTTTAGGGGTGCGGGTTTTAGGGGTGCGGGTTTTAGGGTGCGGGTTTTAAGGGTGCGGGTTTTAAGGGTGCGGGTTTTAAGGGTGCGGGTTTTAAGGGTGCGGGTTTTAAGGGTGAGGGTTTTAAAAGTGCGGGTTTTAAGAGTGCGGGTTTTAAGAGTGCGGGTTTTAAGAGTGCTAGAGTTAGGGCCTTGTTACACACTGCAATTTTAACAAGCAATTTGTGGGCAAGTAACAGCGCTGCAGCCGAAAAGAAATTCTTCAAGTGCAATAAAGACATTTTTCTTCTAAAGACAATTTTGTGAAAATAAAAAATTCCATGTTTTTCTATGTGGAATTTGGTTGGACCCGATTGCCTGAAAATTGTCCTGTGTGACATGGCCCTTAGAGTGAGAGTGCTTGTGTTCGGGTTAGAATGTGAGAGTAAGGATAGAGAGACAGAGGTTTTAAGGGTGCGGGTTTTAAGGGTGCGGGTTTTAGGGGTGCGGGTTTTAGGGGTGCGGGTTTTAGGGGTGCGGGTTTTAGGGGTGCGGGTTTTAGGGGTGCGGGTTTTAGGGGTGCGGGTTTTAGGGGTGCGGGTTTTAGGGGTGCGGGTTTTAGGGGTGCGGGTTTTAGGGGTGCGGGTTTTAGGGGTGCGGGTTTTAGGGGTGCGGGTTTTAGGGTGCGGGTTTTAAGGGTGCGGGTTTTAAGGGTGCGGGTTTTAAGGGTGCGGGTTTTAAGGGTGAGGGTTTTAAAAGTGCGGGTTTTAAGAGTGCGGGTTTTAAGAGTGCGGGTTTTAAGAGTGCTAGAGTTAGGGCCTTGTTACACACTGCAATTTTAACAAGCAATTTGTGGGCAAGTAACAGCGCTGCAGCCGAAAAGAAATTCTTCAAGTGCAATAAAGACATTTTTCTTCTTAAGACAATTTTGTGAAAATAAATAATTCCATGTTTTTCTATGTGGAATTTGGTTGGACCCGATTGCCTGAAAATTGTCCTGTGTGACATGGCCCTTAGAGTGAGAGTGCTTGTGTTCGGGTTAGAATGTGAGAGTAAGAGATAGAGAGACAGAGGTTTTAAGGGTGCGGGTTTTAAGGGTGCGGGTTTTAGGGGTGCGGGTTTTAGGGGTGCGGGTTTTAGGGGTGCGGGTTTTAGGGGTGCGGGTTTTAGGGGTGCGGGTTTTAGGGGTGCGGGTTTTAGGGGTGCAGGTTTTAGGGGTGCGGGTTTTAAGTTAGGGCCTTGTTACACACTGCAATTTTAACAAGCAATTTGTGGGCAAGTAACAGCGCTGCAGCCGAAAAGAAATTCTTCAAGTGCAATAAAGACATTTTTCTTCTTAAGACAATTTTGTGAAAATAAAAAATTCCATGTTTTTCTATGTGGAATTTGGTTGGACCCGATTGCCTGAAAATTGTCCTGTGTGACATGGCCCTTAGAGTGAGAGTGCTTGTGTTCGGGTTAGAATGTGAGAGTAAGAGATAGAGAGACAGAGGTTTTAAGGGTGCGGGTTTTAAGGGTGCGGGTTTTAGGGGTGCGGGTTTTAGGGGTGCGGGTTTTAGGGGTGCGGGTTTTAGGGGTGCGGGTTTTAGGGGTGCGGGTTTTAGGGGTGCGGGTTTTAGGGGTGCGGGTTTTAGGGGTGCGGGTTTTAAGGGTGCGGGTTTTAGGGGTGCGGGTTTTAAGGGTGCGGGTTTTAGGGGTGCGGGTTTTAAGGGTGCAGGTTTTAAGTTAGGGCCTTGTTACACAATGCAATTTTAACAAGCAATTTGTGGGCAAGTAACAGCGCTGCAGCCGAAAAGAAATTCTTCAAGTGCAATAAAGACATTTTTCTTCTAAAGACAATTTTGTGAAAATAAAAAATTCCATGTTTTTCTATGTGGAATTTGGTTGGACCCGATTGCCTGAAAATTGTCCTGTGTGACATGGCCCTTAGAGTGAGAGTGCTTGTGTTCGGGTTAGAATGTGAGAGTAAGAGATAGAGAGACAGAGGTTTTAAGGGTGCGGGTTTTAAGGGTGCGTGTTTTAGGGGTGCGGGTTTTAGGGGTGCGGGTTTTAGGGGTGCGGGTTTTAGGGGTGCGGGTTTTAGGGGTGCGGGTTTTAGGGGTGCGGGTTTTAGGGGTGCGGGTTTTAGGGGTGCGGGTTTTAGGGGTGCGGGTTTTAGGGGTGCGGGTTTTAAGTTAGGGCCTTGTTACACAATGCAATTTTAACAAGCAATTTGTGGGCAAGTAACAGCGCTGCAGCCGAAAAGAAATTCTTCAAGTGCAATAAAGACATTTTTCTTCTTAAGACAATTTTGTGAAAATAAAAAATTCCATGTTTTTCTATGTGGAATTTGGTTGGACCCGATTGCCTGAAAATTGTCCTGTGTGACATGGCCCTTAGAGTGAGAGTGCTTGTGTTCGGGTTAGAATGTGAGAGTAAGAGATAGAGAGACAGAGGTTTTAAGGGTGCGGGTTTTAAGGGTGCGGGTTTTAGGGGTGCGGGTTTTAGGGGTGCGGGTTTTAGGGGTGCGGGTTTTAGGGGTGCGGGTTTTAGGGGTGCGGGTTTTAGGGGTGCGGGTTTTAGGGGTGCAGGTTTTAGGGGTGCGGGTTTTAAGTTAGGGCCTTGTTACACACTGCAATTTTAACAAGCAATTTGTGGGCAAGTAACAGCGCTGCAGCCGAAAAGAAATTCTTCAAGTGCAATAAAGACATTTTTCTTCTTAAGACAATTTTGTGAAAATAAAAAATTCCATGTTTTTCTATGTGGAATTTGGTTGGACCCGATTGCCTGAAAATTGTCCTGTGTGACATGGCCCTTAGAGTGAGAGTGCTTGTGTTCGGGTTAGAATGTGAGAGTAAGAGATAGAGAGACAGAGGTTTTAAGGGTGCGGGTTTTAAGGGTGCGGGTTTTAGGGGTGCGGGTTTTAGGGGTGCGGGTTTTAGGGGTGCGGGTTTTAGGGGTGCGGGTTTTAGGGGTGCGGGTTTTAGGGGTGCGGGTTTTAGGGGTGCGGGTTTTAGGGGTGCGGGTTTTAAGGGTGCGGGTTTTAGGGGTGCGGGTTTTAAGGGTGCAGGTTTTAAGTTAGGGCCTTGTTACACAATGCAATTTTAACAAGCAATTTGTGGGCAAGTAACAGCGCTGCAGCCGAAAAGAAATTCTTCAAGTGCAATAAAGACATTTTTCTTCTAAAGACAATTTTGTGAAAATAAAAAATTCCATGTTTTTCTATGTGGAATTTGGTTGGACCCGATTGCCTGAAAATTGTCCTGTGTGACATGGCCCTTAGAGTGAGAGTGCTTGTGTTCGGGTTAGAATGTGAGAGTAAGAGATAGAGAGACAGAGGTTTTAAGGGTGCGGGTTTTAAGGGTGCGTGTTTTAGGGGTGCGGGTTTTAGGGGTGCGGGTTTTAGGGGTGCGGGTTTTAGGGGTGCGGGTTTTAGGGGTGCGGGTTTTAGGGGTGCGGGTTTTAGGGGTGCGGGTTTTAGGGGTGCGGGTTTTAGGGGTGCGGGTTTTAAGTTAGGGCCTTGTTACACAATGCAATTTTAACAAGCAATTTGTGGGCAAGTAACAGCGCTGCAGCCGAAAAGAAATTCTTCAAGTGCAATAAAGACATTTTTCTTCTTAAGACAATTTTGTGAAAATAAAAAATTCCATGTTTTTCTATGTGGAATTTGGTTGGACCCGATTGCCTGAAAATTGTCCTGTGTGACATGGCCCTTAGAGTGAGAGTGCTTGTGTTCGGGTTAGAATGTGAGAGTAAGAGATAGAGAGACAGAGGTTTTAAGGGTGCGGGTTTTAAGGGTGCGGGTTTTAGGGGTGCGGGTTTTAGGGGTGCGGGTTTTAGGGGTGCGGGTTTTAGGGGTGCGGGTTTTAGGGGTGCGGGTTTTAGGGGTGCGGGTTTTAGGGGTGCAGGTTTTAGGGGTGCGGGTTTTAAGTTAGGGCCTTGTTACACACTGCAATTTTAACAAGCAATTTGTGGGCAAGTAACAGCGCTGCAGCCGAAAAGAAATTCTTCAAGTGCAATAAAGACATTTTTCTTCTTAAGACAATTTTGTGAAAATAAAAAATTCCATGTTTTTCTATGTGGAATTTGGTTGGACCCGATTGCCTGAAAATTGTCCTGTGTGACATGGCCCTTAGAGTGAGAGTGCTTGTGTTCGGGTTAGAATGTGAGAGTAAGAGATAGAGAGACAGAGGTTTTAAGGGTGCGGGTTTTAAGGGTGCGGGTTTTAGGGGTGCGGGTTTTAGGGGTGCGGGTTTTAGGGGTGCGGGTTTTAGGGGTGCGGGTTTTAGGGGTGCGGGTTTTAGGGGTGCGGGTTTTAGGGGTGCGGGTTTTAGGGGTGCGGGTTTTAAGGGTGCGGGTTTTAGGGGTGCGGGTTTTAAGGGTGCGGGTTTTAGGGGTGCGGGTTTTAAGGGTGCAGGTTTTAAGTTAGGGCCTTGTTACACAATGCAATTTTAACAAGCAATTTGTGGGCAAGTAACAGCGCTGCAGCCGAAAAGAAATTCTTCAAGTGCAATAAAGACATTTTTCTTCTAAAGACAATTTTGTGAAAATAAAAAATTCCATGTTTTTCTATGTGGAATTTGGTTGGACCCGATTGCCTGAAAATTGTCCTGTGTGACATGGCCCTTAGAGTGAGAGTGCTTGTGTTCGGGTTAGAATGTGAGAGTAAGAGATAGAGAGACAGAGGTTTTAAGGGTGCGGGTTTTAAGGGTGCGTGTTTTAGGGGTGCGGGTTTTAGGGGTGCGGGTTTTAGGGGTGCGGGTTTTAGGGGTGCGGGTTTTAGGGGTGCGGGTTTTAGGGGTGCGGGTTTTAGGGGTGCGGGTTTTAGGGGTGCGGGTTTTAGGGGTGCGGGTTTTAGGGGTGCGGGTTTTAAGTTAGGGCCTTGTTACACAATGCAATTTTAACAAGCAATTTGTGGGCAAGTAACAGCGCTGCAGCCGAAAAGAAATTCTTCAAGTGCAATAAAGACATTTTTCTTCTTAAGACAATTTTGTGAAAATAAAAAATTCCATGTTTTTCTATGTGGAATTTGGTTGGACCCGATTGCCTGAAAATTGTCCTGTGTGACATGGCCCTTAGAGTGAGAGTGCTTGTGTTCGGGTTAGAATGTGAGAGTAAGAGATAGAGAGACAGAGGTTTTAAGGGTGCGGGTTTTAAGGGTGCGGGTTTTAGGGGTGCGGGTTTTAGGGGTGCGGGTTTTAGGGGTGCGGGTTTTAGGGGTGCGGGTTTTAGGGGTGCGGGTTTTAGGGGTGCGGGTTTTAGGGGTGCAGGTTTTAGGGGTGCGGGTTTTAAGTTAGGGCCTTGTTACACACTGCAATTTTAACAAGCAATTTGTGGGCAAGTAACAGCGCTGCAGCCGAAAAGAAATTCTTCAAGTGCAATAAAGACATTTTTCTTCTTAAGACAATTTTGTGAAAATAAAAAATTCCATGTTTTTCTATGTGGAATTTGGTTGGACCCGATTGCCTGAAAATTGTCCTGTGTGACATGGCCCTTAGAGTGAGAGTGCTTGTGTTCGGGTTAGAATGTGAGAGTAAGAGATAGAGAGACAGAGGTTTTAAGGGTGCGGGTTTTAAGGGTGCGGGTTTTAGGGGTGCGGGTTTTAGGGGTGCGGGTTTTAGGGGTGCGGGTTTTAGGGGTGCGGGTTTTAGGGGTGCGGGTTTTAGGGGTGCGGGTTTTAGGGGTGCGGGTTTTAGGGGTGCGGGTTTTAAGGGTGCGGGTTTTAGGGGTGCGGGTTTTAAGGGTGCAGGTTTTAAGTTAGGGCCTTGTTACACAATGCAATTTTAACAAGCAATTTGTGGGCAAGTAACAGCGCTGCAGCCGAAAAGAAATTCTTCAAGTGCAATAAAGACATTTTTCTTCTAAAGACAATTTTGTGAAAATAAAAAATTCCATGTTTTTCTATGTGGAATTTGGTTGGACCCGATTGCCTGAAAATTGTCCTGTGTGACATGGCCCTTAGAGTGAGAGTGCTTGTGTTCGGGTTAGAATGTGAGAGTAAGAGATAGAGAGACAGAGGTTTTAAGGGTGCGGGTTTTAAGGGTGCGTGTTTTAGGGGTGCGGGTTTTAGGGGTGCGGGTTTTAGGGGTGCGGGTTTTAGGGGTGCGGGTTTTAGGGGTGCGGGTTTTAGGGGTGCGGGTTTTAGGGGTGCGGGTTTTAGGGGTGCGGGTTTTAGGGGTGCGGGTTTTAAGTTAGGGCCTTGTTACACAATGCAATTTTAACAAGCAATTTGTGGGCAAGTAACAGCGCTGCAGCCGAAAAGAAATTCTTCAAGTGCAATAAAGACATTTTTCTTCTTAAGACAATTTTGTGAAAATAAAAAATTCCATGTTTTTCTATGTGGAATTTGGTTGGACCCGATTGCCTGAAAATTGTCCTGTGTGACATGGCCCTTAGAGTGAGAGTGCTTGTGTTCGGGTTAGAATGTGAGAGTAAGAGATAGAGAGACAGGGATAGATAGAGTGTTAGACTTACTCGTCTACAAAACACCATAGGTCTGTTGTGCTGATCTAAGCCCACATCCTACAGCATGATTTCATATGCTCTCTATCTCACTAGGCCTTTCAGTTCTGTCCAGGATAATCTTGTATGGCCTCGAGGTCTTGAACAGCCAGGAGCCGGAGGTTTATCTCTCCTGGAGTTGATGGAAAAATAGAGTAAGCGAGTTAGGGGTGTTCAAATTAGTTGTTAAGAGTTAAGGGTTTGAGTGCACGTGTTAGGGTTAACGTTCAAGTTAGAGTGCAGGTTTTAAGGGTGCGGGTTTTAAGGGTGCGGGTTTTAGGGGTGCGGGTTTTAGGGGTGCGGGTTTTAGGGGTGCGGGTTTTAGGGGTGCGGGTTTTAGGGGTGCGGGTTTTAGGGGTGCGGGTTTTAGGGGTGCGGGTTTTAGGGGTGCGGGTTTTAGGGGTGCGGGTTTTAGGGGTGCGGGTTTTAGGGGTGCGGGTTTTAGGGTGCGGGTTTTAAGGGTGCGGGTTTTAAGGGTGCGGGTTTTAAGGGTGCGGGTTTTAAGGGTGAGGGTTTTAAGAGTGCGGGTTTTAAGAGTGCGGGTTTTAAGAGTGCGGGTTTTAAGAGTGCTAGAGTTAGGGCCTTGTTACACACTGCAATTTTAACAAGCAATTTGTGGGCAAGTAACAGCGCTGCAGCCGAAAAGAAATTCTTCAAGTGCAATAAAGACATTTTTCTTCTTAAGACAATTTTGTGAAAATAAATAATTCCATGTTTTTCTATGTGGAATTTGGTTGGACCCGATTGCCTGAAAATTGTCCTGTGTGACATGGCCCTTAGAGTGAGAGTGCTTGTGTTCGGGTTAGAATGTGAGAGTAAGAGATAGAGAGACAGAGGTTTTAAGGGTGCGGGTTTTAAGGGTGCGTGTTTTAGGGGTGCGGGTTTTAGGGGTGCGGGTTTTAGGGGTGCGGGTTTTAGGGGTGCGGGTTTTAGGGGTGCGGGTTTTAGGGGTGCGGGTTTTAGGGGTGCGGGTTTTAGGGGTGCGGGTTTTAGGGGTGCGGGTTTTAGGGGTGCGGGTTTTAAGTTAGGGCCTTGTTACACAATGCAATTTTAACAAGCAATTTGTGGGCAAGTAACAGCGCTGCAGCCGAAAAGAAATTCTTCAAGTGCAATAAAGACATTTTTCTTCTTAAGACAATTTTGTGAAAATAAAAAATTCCATGTTTTTCTATGTGGAATTTGGTTGGACCCGATTGCCTGAAAATTGTCCTGTGTGACATGGCCCTTAGAGTGAGAGTGCTTGTGTTCGGGTTAGAATGTGAGAGTAAGAGATAGAGAGACAGGGATAGATAGAGTGTTAGACTTACTCGTCTACAAAACACCATAGGTCTGTTGTGCTGATCTAAGCCCACATCCTACAGCATGATTTCATATGCTCTCTATCTCACTAGGCCTTTCAGTTCTGTCCAGGATAATCTTGTATGGCCTCGAGGTCTTGAACAGCCAGGAGCCGGAGGTTTATCTCTCCTGGAGTTGATGGAAAAATAGAGTAAGCGAGTTAAGGGTGTTCAAATTAGTTGTTAAGAGTTAAGGGTTTGAGTGCACGTGTTAGGGTTAACGTTCAAGTTAGAGTGCAGGTTTTAAGGGTGCGGGTTTTAAGGGTGCGGGTTTTAGGGGTGCGGGTTTTAGGGGTGCGGGTTTTAGGGGTGCGGGTTTTAGGGGTGCGGGTTTTAGGGGTGCGGGTTTTAGGGGTGCGGGTTTTAGGGGTGCGGGTTTTAGGGGTGCGGGTTTTAGGGGTGCGGGTTTTAGGGGTGCGGGTTTTAGGGGTGCGGGTTTGAGGGGTGCGGGTTTTAGGGTGCGGGTTTTAAGGGTGCGGGTTTTAAGGGTGCGGGTTTTAAGGGTGCGGGTTTTAAGAGTGCTAGAGTTAGGGCCTTGTTACACACTGCAATTTTAACAAGCAATTTGTGGGCAAGTAACAGCGCTGCAGCCGAAAAGAAATTCTTCAAGTGCAATAAAGACATTTTTCTTCTTAAGACAATTTTGTGAAAATAAATAATTCCATGTTTTTCTATGTGGAATTTGGTTGGACCCGATTGCCTGAAAATTGTCCTGTGTGACATGGCCCTTAGAGTGAGAGTGCTTGTGTTCGGGTTAGAATGTGAGAGTAAGAGATAGAGAGACAGAGGTTTTAAGGGTGCGGGTTTTAAGGGTGCGGGTTTTAGGGGTGCGGGTTTTAGGGGTGCGGGTTTTAGGGGTGCGGGTTTTAGGGTGGGCAAGTAACAGCGCTGCAGCCGAAAAGAAATTCTTCAAGTGCAATAAAGAAATTTTTCTTCTTAAGACAATTTTGTGAAAATAAAAAATTCCATGTTTTTCTATGTGGAATTTGGTTGGACCCGATTGCCTGAAAATTGTCCTGTGTGACATGGCCCTTAGAGTGAGAGTGCTTGTGTTCGGGTTAGAATGTGAGAGTAAGAGATAGAGAGACAGAGGTTTTAAGGGTGCGGGTTTTAAGGGTGCGGGTTTTAGGGGTGCGGGTTTTAGGGGTGCGGGTTTTAGGGGTGCGGGTTTTAGGGGTGCGGGTTTTAGGGGTGCGGGTTTTAGGGGTGCGGGTTTTAGGGGTGCGGGTTTTAGGGGTGCGGGTTTTAGGGGTGCGGGTTTTAGGGGTGCGGGTTTTAGGGGTGCGGGTTTTAGGGTGCGGGTTTTAAGGGTGCGGGTTTTAAGGGTGCGGGTTTTAAGGGTGAGGGTTTTAAAAGTGCGGGTTTTAAGAGTGCGGGTTTTAAGAGTGCGGGTTTTAAGAGTGCTAGAGTCAGGGCCTTGTTACACACTGCAATTTTAACAAGCAATTTGTGGGCAAGTAACAGCGCTGCAGCCGAAAAGAAATTCTTCAAGTGCAATAAAGACATTTTTCTTCTTAAGACAATTTGGTGAAAATACAAAATTCCATGTTTTTCTATGTGGAATTTGGTTGGACCCGATTGCCTGAAAATTGTCCTGTGTGACATGGCCCTTAGAGTGAGAGTGCTTGTGTTCGGGTTAGAATGTGAGAGTAAGAGATAGAGAGACAGGGATAGATAGAGTGTTAGACTTACTCGTCTACAAAACACCATAGGTCTGTTGTGCTGATCTAAGCCCACATCCTACAGCATGATTTCATATGCTCTCTATCTCACTAGGCCTTTCAGTTCTGTCCAGGATAATCTTGTATGGCCTCGAGGTCTTGAACAGCCAGGAGCCGGAGGTTTATCTCTCCTGGAGTTGATGGAAAAATAGAGTAAGCGAGTTAGGGGTGTTCAAATTAGTTGTTAAGAGTTAAGGGTTTGAGTGCACGTGTTAGGGTTAACGTTCAAGTTAGAGTGCAGGTTTTAAGGGTGCGGGTTTTAAGGGTGCGGGTTTTAAGGGTGCGGGTTTTAGGGGTGCGGGTTTTAGGGGTGCGGGTTTTAGGGGTGCGGGTTTTAGGGGTGCGGGTTTTAGGGGTGCGGGTTTTAGGGGTGCGGGTTTTAGGGGTGCGGGTTTTAGGGGTGCGGGTTTTAGGGGTGCGGGTTTTAGGGGTGCGGGTTTTAGGGGTGCGGGTTTTAGGGTGCGGGTTTTAAGGGTGCGGGTTTTAAGGGTGCGGGTTTTAAGGGTGCGGGTTTTAAGGGTGAGGGTTTTAAGAGTGCGGGTTTTAAGAGTGCGGGTTTTAAGAGTGCGGGTTTTAAGAGTGCTAGAGTTAGGGCCTTGTTACACACTGCAATTTTAACAAGCAATTTGTGGGCAAGTAACAGCGCTGCAGCCGAAAAGAAATTCTTCAAGTGCAATAAAGACATTTTTCTTCTTAAGACAATTTTGTGAAAATAAATAATTCCATGTTTTTCTATGTGGAATTTGGTTGGACCCGATTGCCTGAAAATTGTCCTGTGTGACATGGCCCTTAGAGTGAGAGTGCTTGTGTTCGGGTTAGAATGTGAGAGTAAGAGATAGAGAGACAGAGGTTTTAAGGGTGCGGGTTTTAAGGGTGCGGGTTTTAGGGGTGCGGGTTTTAGGGGTGCGGGTTTTAGGGGTGCGGGTTTTAGGGTGGGCAAGTAACAGCGCTGCAGCCGAAAAGAAATTCTTCAAGTGCAATAAAGACATTTTTCTTCTTAAGACAATTTTGTGAAAATAAAAAATTCCATGTTTTTCTATGTGGAATTTGGTTGGACCCGATTGCCTGAAAATTGTCCTGTGTGACATGGCCCTTAGAGTGAGAGTGCTTGTGTTCGGGTTAGAATGTGAGAGTAAGAGATAGAGAGACAGAGGTTTTAAGGGTGCGGGTTTTAGGGGTGCGGGTTTTAGGGGTGCGGGTTTTAGGGGTGCGGGTTTTAGGGGTGCGGGTTTTAGGGGTGCGGGTTTTAGGGGTGCGGGTTTTAGGGGTGCGGGTTTTAGGGTGCGGGTTTTAAGGGTGCGGGTTTTAAGGGTGCGGGTTTTAAGGGTGAGGGTTTTAAAAGTGCGGGTTTTAAGAGTGCGGGTTTTAAGAGTGCGGGTTTTAAGAGTGCTAGAGTCAGGGCCTTGTTACACACTGCAATTTTAACAAGCAATTTGTGGGCAAGTAACAGCGCTGCAGCCGAAAAGAAATTCTTCAAGTGCAATAAAGACATTTTTCTTCTTAAGACAATTTTGTGAAAATAAATAATTCCATGTTTTTCTATGTGGAATTTGGTTGGACCCGATTGCCTGAAAATTGTCCTGTGTGACATGGCCCTTAGAGTGAGAGTGCTTGTGTTCGGGTTAGAATGTGAGAGTAAGAGATAGAGAGACAGAGGTTTTAAGGGTGCGGGTTTTAAGGGTGCGGGTTTTAGGGGTGCGGGTTTTAGGGGTGCGGGTTTTAGGGGTGCGGGTTTTAGGGGTGCGGGTTTTAGGGGTGCGGGTTTTAAGTTAGGGCCTTGTTACACAATGCAATTTTAACAAGCAATTTGTGGGCAAGTAACAGCGCTGCAGCCGAAAAGAAATTCTTCAAGTGCAATAAAGACATTTTTCTTCTTAAGACAATTTGGTGAAAATACAAAATTCCATGTTTTTCTATGTGGAATTTGGTTGGACCCGATTGCCTGAAAATTGTCCTGTGTGACATGGCCCTTAGAGTGAGAGTGCTTGTGTTCGGGTTAGAATGTGAGAGTAAGAGATAGAGAGACAGGGATAGATAGAGTGTTAGACTTACTCGTCTACAAAACACCATAGGTCTGTTGTGCTGATCTAAGCCCACATCCTACAGCATGATTTCATATGCTCTCTATCTCACTAGGCCTTTCAGTTCTGTGCAGGATAATCTTGTATGGCCTCGAGGTCTTGAACAGCCAGGAGCCGGAGGTTTATCTCTCCTGGAGTTGATGGAAAAATAGAGTAAGCGAGTTAGGGGTGTTCAAATTAGTTGTTAAGAGTTAAGGGTTTGAGTGCACGTGTTAGGGTTAACGTTCAAGTTAGAGTGCAGGTTTTAAGGGTGCGGGTTTTAGGGGTGCGGGTTTTAGGGGTGCGGGTTTTAGGGGTGCGGGTTTTAGGGGTGCGGGTTTTAGGGGTGCGGGTTTTAGGGGTGCGGGTTTTAGGGGTGCGGGTTTTAGGGGTGCGGGTTTTAGGGGTGCGGGTTTTAGGGGTGCGGGTTTTAGGGGTGCGGGTTTTAGGGGTGCGGGTTTTAGGGGTGCGGGTTTTAGGGGTGCGGGTTTTAGGGTGCGGGTTTTAAGGGTGCGGGTTTTAAGGGTGCGGGTTTTAAGGGTGCAGGTTTTAAGGGTGCGGGTTTTAAGGGTGAGGGTTTTAAGAGTGCGGGTTTTAAGAGTGCGGGTTTTAAGAGTGCGGGTTTTAAGAGTGCTAGAGTTAGGGCCTTGTTACACACTGCAATTTTAACAAGCAATTTGTGGGCAAGTAACAGCGCTGCAGCCGAAAAGAAATTCTTCAAGTGCAATAAAGACATTTTTCTTCTTAAGACAATTTTGTGAAAATAAATAATTCCATGTTTTTCTATGTGGAATTTGGTTGGACCCGATTGCCTGAAAATTGTCCTGTGTGACATGGCCCTTAGAGTGAGAGTGCTTGTGTTCGGGTTAGAATGTGAGAGTAAGAGATAGAGAGACAGAGGTTTTAAGGGTGCGGGTTTTAAGGGTGCGGGTTTTAGGGGTGCGGGTTTTAGGGGTGCGGGTTTTAGGGGTGCGGGTTTTAGGGGTGCGGGTTTTAGGGGTGCGGGTTTTAGGGGTGCGGGTTTTAGGGGTGCGGGTTTTAAGTTAGGGCCTTGTTACACAATGCAATTTTAACAAGCAATTTGTGGGCAAGTAACAGCGCTGCAGCCGAAAAGAAATTCTTCAAGTGCAATAAAGACATTTTTCTTCTTAAGACAATTTGGTGAAAATACAAAATTCCATGTTTTTCTATGTGGAATTTGGTTGGACCCGATTGCCTGAAAATTGTCCTGTGTGACATGGCCCTTAGAGTGAGAGTGCTTGTGTTCGGGTTAGAATGTGAGAGTAAGAGATAGAGAGACAGGGATAGATAGAGTGTTAGACTTACTCGTCTACAAAACACCATAGGTCTGTTGTGCTGATCTAAGCCCACATCCTACAGCATGATTTCATATGCTCTCTATCTCACTAGGCCTTTCAGTTCTGTCCAGGATAATCTTGTATGGCCTCGAGGTCTTGAACAGCCAGGAGCCGGAGGTTTATCTCTCCTGGAGTTGATGGAAAAATAGAGTAAGCGAGTTAGGGGTGTTCAAATTAGTTGTTAAGAGTTAAGGGTTTGAGTGCACGTGTTAGGGTTAACGTTCAAGTTAGAGTGCAGGTTTTAAGGGTGCGGGTTTTAAGGGTGCGGGTTTTAGGGGTGCGGGCTTTAGGGGTGCGGGTTTTAGGGGTGCGGGTTTTAGGGGTGCGGGTTTTAGGGGTGCGGGTTTTAGGGGTGCGGGTTTTAGGGGTGCGGGTTTTAGGGGTGCGGGTTTTAGGGGTGCGGGTTTTAGGGGTGCGGGTTTTAGGGGTGCGGGTTTTAGGGGTGCGGGTTTTAGGGGTGCGGGTTTTAGGGTGCGGGTTTTAAGGGTGCGGGTTTTAAGGGTGCGGGTTTTAAGGGTGCAGGTTTTAAGGGTGCGGGTTTTAAGGGTGAGGGTTTTAAGAGTGCGGGTTTTAAGAGTGCGGGTTTTAAGAGTGCGGGTTTTAAGAGTGCTAGAGTTAGGGCCTTGTTACACACTGCAATTTTAACAAGCAATTTGTGGGCAAGTAACAGCGCTGCAGCCGAAAAGAAATTCTTCAAGTGCAATAAAGACATTTTTCTTCTTAAGACAATTTTGTGAAAATAAATAATTCCATGTTTTTCTATGTGGAATTTGGTTGGACCCGATTGCCTGAAAATTGTCCTGTGTGACATGGCCCTTAGAGTGAGAGTGCTTGTGTTCGGGTTAGAATGTGAGAGTAAGAGATAGAGAGACAGAGGTTTTAAGGGTGCGGGTTTTAAGGGTGCGGGTTTTAGGGGTGCGGGTTTTAGGGGTGCGGGTTTTAGGGGTGCGGGTTTTAGGGTGGGCAAGTAACAGCGCTGCAGCCGAAAAGAAATTCTTCAAGTGCAATAAAGACATTTTTCTTCTTAAGACAATTTTGTGAAAATAAAAAATTCCATGTTTTTCTATGTGGAATTTGGTTGGACCCGATTGCCTGAAAATTGTCCTGTGTGACATGGCCCTTAGAGTGAGAGTGCTTGTGTTCGGGTTAGAATGTGAGAGTAAGAGATAGAGAGACAGAGGTTTTAAGGGTGCGGGTTTTAAGGGTGCGGGTTTTAGGGGTGCGGGTTTTAGGGGTGCGGGTTTTAGGGGTGCGGGTTTTAGGGGTGCGGGTTTTAGGGGTGCGGGTTTTAGGGGTGCGGGTTTTAGGGGTGCGGGTTTTAGGGGTGCGGGTTTTAGGGGTGCGGGTTTTAGGGGTGCGGGTTTTAGGGTGCGGGTTTTAAGGGTGCGGGTTTTAAGGGTGCGGGTTTTAAGGGTGCAGGTTTTAAGGGTGCGGGTTTTAAGGGTGAGGGTTTTAAGAGTGCGGGTTTTAAGAGTGCGGGTTTTAAGAGTGCGGGTTTTAAGAGTGCTAGAGTTAGGGCCTTGTTACACACTGCAATTTTAACAAGCAATTTGTGGGCAAGTAACAGCGCTGCAGCCGAAAAGAAATTCTTCAAGTGCAATAAAGACATTTTTCTTCTTAAGACAATTTTGTGAAAATAAATAATTCCATGTTTTTCTATGTGGAATTTGGTTGGACCCGATTGCCTGAAAATTGTCCTGTGTGACATGGCCCTTAGAGTGAGAGTGCTTGTGTTCGGGTTAGAATGTGAGAGTAAGAGATAGAGAGACAGAGGTTTTAAGGGTGCGGGTTTTAAGGGTGCGGGTTTTAGGGGTGCGGGTTTTAGGGGTGCGGGTTTTAGGGGTGCGGGTTTTAGGGTGGGCAAGTAACAGCGCTGCAGCCGAAAAGAAATTCTTCAAGTGCAATAAAGACATTTTTCTTCTTAAGACAATTTTGTGAAAATAAAAAATTCCATGTTTTTCTATGTGGAATTTGGTTGGACCCGATTGCCTGAAAATTGTCCTGTGTGACATGGCCCTTAGAGTGAGAGTGCTTGTGTTCGGGTTAGAATGTGAGAGTAAGAGATAGAGAGACAGAGGTTTTAAGGGTGCGGGTTTTAAGGGTGCGGGTTTTAGGGGTGCGGGTTTTAGGGGTGCGGGTTTTAGGGGTGCGGGTTTTAGGGGTGCGGGTTTTAGGGGTGCGGGTTTTAGGGGTGCGGGTTTTAGGGGTGCGGGTTTTAGGGGTGCGGGTTTTAGGGGTGCGGGTTTTAGGGGTGCGGGTTTTAGGGGTGCGGGTTTTAGGGTGCGGGTTTTAAGGGTGCGGGTTTTAAGGGTGCGGGTTTTAAGGGTGAGGGTTTTAAAAGTGCGGGTTTTAAGAGTGCGGGTTTTAAGAGTGCGGGTTTTAAGAGTGCGGGTTTTAAGAGTGCTAGAGTCAGGGCCTTGTTACACACTGCAATTTTAACAAGGAATTTGTGGGCAAGTAACAGCGCTGCAGCCGAAAAGAAATTCTTCAAGTGCAATAAAGACATTTTTCTTCTTAAGACAATTTTGTGAAAATAAATAATTCCATGTTTTTCTATGTGGAATTTGGTTGGACCCGATTGCCTGAAAATTGTCCTGTGTGACATGGCCCTTAGAGTGAGAGTGCTTGTGTTCGGGTTAGAATGTGAGAGTAAGGATAGAGAGACAGAGGTTTTAAGGGTGCGGGTTTTAAGGGTGCGGGTTTTAGGGGTGCGGGTTTTAGGGGTGCGGGTTTTAGGGGTGCGGGTTTTAGGGTGGGCAAGTAACAGCGCTGCAGCCGAAAAGAAATTCTTCAAGTGCAATAAAGACATTTTTCTTCTTAAGACAATTTTGTGAAAATAAAAAATTCCATGTTTTTCTATGTGGAATTTGGTTGGACCCGATTGCCTGAAAATTGTCCTGTGTGACATGGCCCTTAGAGTGAGAGTGCTTGTGTTCGGGTTAGAATGTGAGAGTAAGAGATAGAGAGACAGAGGTTTTAAGGGTGCGGGTTTTAAGGGTGCGGGTTTTAGGGGTGCGGGTTTTAGGGGTGCGGGTTTTAGGGGTGCGGGTTTTAGGGGTGCGGGTTTTAGGGGTGCGGGTTTTAGGGGTGCGGGTTTTAGGGGTGCGGGTTTTAGGGGTGCGGGTTTTAGGGGTGCGGGTTTTAGGGGTGCGGGTTTTAGGGGTGCGGGTTTTAGGGGTGCGGGTTTTAGGGTGCGGGTTTTAAGGGTGCGGGTTTTAAGGGTGCGGGTTTTAAGGGTGAGGGTTTTAAAAGTGCGGGTTTTAAGAGTGCGGGTTTTAAGAGTGCGGGTTTTAAGAGTGCTAGAGTCAGGGCCTTGTTACACACTGCAATTTTAACAAGGAATTTGTGGGCAAGTAACAGCGCTGCAGCCGAAAAGAAATTCTTCAAGTGCAATAAAGACATTTTTCTTCTTAAGACAATTTTGTGAAAATAAATAATTCCATGTTTTTTTATGTGGAATTTGGTTGGACCCGATTGCCTGAAAATTGTCCTGTGTGACATGGCCCTTAGAGTGAGAGTGCTTGTGTTCGGGTTAGAATGTGAGAGTAAGAGATAGAGAGACAGAGGTTTTAAGGGTGCGGGTTTTAAGGGTGCGGGTTTTAGGGGTGCGGGTTTTAGGGGTGCGGGTTTTAGGGGTGCGGGTTTTAGGGGTGCGGGTTTTAGGGGTGCGGGTTTTAGGGGTGCGGGTTTTAAGTTAGGGCCTTGTTACACAATGCAATTTTAACAAGCAATTTGTGGGCAAGTAACAGCGCTGCAGCCGAAAAGAAATTCTTCAAGTGCAATAAAGACATTTTTCTTCTTAAGACAATTTGGTGAAAATACAAAATTCCATGTTTTTCTATGTGGAATTTGGTTGGACCCGATTGCCTGAAAATTGTCCTGTGTGACATGGCCCTTAGAGTGAGAGTGCTTGTGTTCGGGTTAGAATGTGAGAGTAAGAGATAGAGAGACAGGGATAGATAGAGTGTTAGACTTACTCGTCTACAAAACACCATAGGTCTGTTGTGCTGATCTAAGCCCACATCCTACAGCATGATTTCATATGCTCTCTATCTCACTAGGCCTTTCAGTTCTGTCCAGGATAATCTTGTATGGCCTTGAGGTCTTGAACAGCCAGGAGCCGGAGGTTTATCTCTCCTGGAGTTGATGGAAAAATAGAGTAAGCGAGTTAGGGGTGTTCAAATTAGTTGTTAAGAGTTAAGGGTTTGAGTGCAAGTGTTAGGGTTAACGTTCAAGTTAGAGTGCAGGTTTTAAGGGTGCGGGTTTTAAGGGTGCGGGTTTTAAGGGTGCGGGTTTTAAGGGTGAGGGTTTTAAAAGTGCGGGTTTTAAGAGTGCGGGTTTTAAGAGTGCGGGTTTTAAGAGTGCTAGAGTTAGGGCCTTGTTACACACTGCAATTTTAACAAGCAATTTGTGGGCAAGTAACAGCGCTGCAGCCGAAAAGAAATTCTTCAAGTGCAATAAAGACATTTTTCTTCTTAAGACAATTTTGTGAAAATAAAAAATTCCATGTTTTTCTATGTGGAATTTGGTTGGACCCGATTGCCTGAAAATTGTCCTGTGTGACATGGCCCTTAGAGTGAGAGTGCTTGTGTTCGGGTTAGAATGTGAGAGTAAGAGATAGAGAGACAGAGGTTTTAGGGGTGCGGGTTTTAGGGGTGCGGGTTTTAGGGGTGCGGGTTTTAGGGGTGCGGGTTTTAGGGGTGCGGGTTTTAGGGGTGCGGGTTTTAGGGGTGCGGGTTTTAGGGGTGCGGGTTTTAGGGGTGCGGGTTTTAGGGGTGCGGGTTTTAGGGGTGCGGGTTTTAGGGGTGCGGGTTTTAGGGGTGCGGGTTTTAGGGGTGCGGGTTTTAGGGGTGCGGGTTTTAGGGGTGCGGGTTTTAGGGGTGCGGGTTTTAGGGGTGCGGGTTTTAGGGGTGCGGGTTTTAGGGTGCGGGTTTTAAGGGTGCGGGTTTTAAGGGTGCGGGTTTTAAGGGTGCGGGTTTTAAGGGTGCGGGTTTTAAGGGTGAGGGTTTTAAGAGTGCGGGTTTTAAGAGTGCGGGTTTTAAGAGTGCGGGTTTTAAGAGTGCTAGAGTTAGGGCCTTGTTACACACTGCAATTTTAACAAGCAATTTGTGGGCAAGTAACAGCGCTGCAGCCGAAAAGAAATTCTTCAAGTGCAATAAAGACATTTTTCTTCTTAAGACAATTTTGTGAAAATAAATAATTCCATGTTTTTCTATGTGGAATTTGGTTGGACCCGATTGCCTGAAAATTGTCCTGTGTGACATGGCCCTTAGAGTGAGAGTGCTTGTGTTCGGGTTAGAATGTGAGAGTAAGAGATAGAGAGACAGAGGTTTTAAGGGTGCGGGTTTTAAGGGTGCGGGTTTTAGGGGTGCGGGTTTTAGGGGTGCGGGTTTTAGGGGTGCGGGTTTTAGGGGTGCGGGTTTTAGGGGTGCGGGTTTTAGGGGTGCGGGTTTTAGGGGTGCGGGTTTTAGGGGTGCGGGTTTTAAGTTAGGGCCTTGTTACACAATGCAATTTTAACAAGCAATTTGTGGGCAAGTAACAGCGCTGCAGCCGAAAAGAAATTCTTCAAGTGCAATAAAGACATTTTTCTTCTTAAGACAATTTGGTGAAAATACAAAATTCCATGTTTTTCTATGTGGAATTTGGTTGGACCCGATTGCCTGAAAATTGTCCTGTGTGACATGGCCCTTAGAGTGAGAGTGCTTGTGTTCGGGTTAGAATGTGAGAGTAAGAGATAGAGAGACAGGGATAGATAGAGTGTTAGACTTACTCGTCTACAAAACACCATAGGTCTGTTGTGCTGATCTAAGCCCACATCCTACAGCATGATTTCATATGCTCTCTATCTCACTAGGCCTTTCAGTTCTGTCCAGGATAATCTTGTATGGCCTCGAGGTCTTGAACAGCCAGGAGCCGGAGGTTTATCTCTCCTGGAGTTGATGGAAAAATAGAGTAAGCGAGTTAGGGGTGTTCAAATTAGTTGTTAAGAGTTAAGGGTTTGAGTGCACGTGTTAGGGTTAACGTTCAAGTTAGAGTGCAGGTTTTAAGGGTGCGGGTTTTAAGGGTGCGGGTTTTAGGGGTGCGGGTTTTAGGGGTGCGGGTTTTAGGGGTGCGGGTTTTAGGGGTGCGGGTTTTAGGGGTGCGGGTTTTAGGGGTGCGGGTTTTAGGGGTGCGGGTTTTAGGGGTGCGGGTTTTAGGGGTGCGGGTTTTAGGGGTGCGGGTTTTAGGGGTGCGGGTTTTAGGGGTGCGGGTTTTAGGGGTGCGGGTTTTAGGGTGCGGGTTTTAAGGGTGCGGGTTTTAAGGGTGCGGGTTTTAAGGGTGCAGGTTTTAAGGGTGCGGGTTTTAAGGGTGAGGGTTTTAAGAGTGCGGGTTTTAAGAGTGCGGGTTTTAAGAGTGCGGGTTTTAAGAGTGCTAGAGTTAGGGCCTTGTTACACACTGCAATTTTAACAAGCAATTTGTGGGCAAGTAACAGCGCTGCAGCCGAAAAGAAATTCTTCAAGTGCAATAAAGACATTTTTCTTCTTAAGACAATTTTGTGAAAATAAATAATTCCATGTTTTTCTATGTGGAATTTGGTTGGACCCGATTGCCTGAAAATTGTCCTGTGTGACATGGCCCTTAGAGTGAGAGTGCTTGTGTTCGGGTTAGAATGTGAGAGTAAGAGATAGAGAGACAGAGGTTTTAAGGGTGCGGGTTTTAAGGGTGCGGGTTTTAGGGGTGCGGGTTTTAGGGGTGCGGGTTTTAGGGGTGCGGGTTTTAGGGTGGGCAAGTAACAGCGCTGCAGCCGAAAAGAAATTCTTCAAGTGCAATAAAGACATTTTTCTTCTTAAGACAATTTTGTGAAAATAAAAAATTCCATGTTTTTCTATGTGGAATTTGGTTGGACCCGATTGCCTGAAAATTGTCCTGTGTGACATGGCCCTTAGAGTGAGAGTGCTTGTGTTCGGGTTAGAATGTGAGAGTAAGAGATAGAGAGACAGAGGTTTTAAGGGTGCGGGTTTTAAGGGTGCGGGTTTTAGGGGTGCGGGTTTTAGGGGTGCGGGTTTTAGGGGTGCGGGTTTTAGGGGTGCGGGTTTTAGGGGTGCGGGTTTTAGGGGTGCGGGTTTTAGGGGTGCGGGTTTTAGGGGTGCGGGTTTTAGGGGTGCGGGTTTTAGGGGTGCGGGTTTTAGGGTGCGGGTTTTAAGGGTGCGGGTTTTAAGGGTGCGGGTTTTAAGGGTGCAGGTTTTAAGGGTGCGGGTTTTAAGGGTGAGGGTTTTAAGAGTGCGGGTTTTAAGAGTGCGGGTTTTAAGAGTGCGGGTTTTAAGAGTGCTAGAGTTAGGGCCTTGTTACACACTGCAATTTTAACAAGCAATTTGTGGGCAAGTAACAGCGCTGCAGCCGAAAAGAAATTCTTCAAGTGCAATAAAGACATTTTTCTTCTTAAGACAATTTTGTGAAAATAAATAATTCCATGTTTTTCTATGTGGAATTTGGTTGGACCCGATTGCCTGAAAATTGTCCTGTGTGACATGGCCCTTAGAGTGAGAGTGCTTGTGTTCGGGTTAGAATGTGAGAGTAAGAGATAGAGAGACAGAGGTTTTAAGGGTGCGGGTTTTAAGGGTGCGGGTATTAGGGGTGCGGGTTTTAGGGGTGCGGGTTTTAGGGGTGCGGGTTTTAGGGTGGGCAAGTAACAGCGCTGCAGCCGAAAAGAAATTCTTCAAGTGCAATAAAGACATTTTTCTTCTTAAGACAATTTTGTGAAAATAAAAAATTCCATGTTTTTCTATGTGGAATTTGGTTGGACCCGATTGCCTGAAAATTGTCCTGTGTGACATGGCCCTTAGAGTGAGAGTGCTTGTGTTCGGGTTAGAATGTGAGAGTAAGAGATAGAGAGACAGAGGTTTTAAGGGTGCGGGTTTTAAGGGTGCGGGTTTTAGGGGTGCGGGTTTTAGGGGTGCGGGTTTTAGGGGTGCGGGTTTTAGGGGTGCGGGTTTTAGGGGTGCGGGTTTTAGGGGTGCGGGTTTTAGGGGTGCGGGTTTTAGGGGTGCGGGTTTTAGGGGTGCGGGTTTTAGGGGTGCGGGTTTTAGGGGTGCGGGTTTTAGGGGTGCGGGTTTTAGGGTGCGGGTTTTAAGGGTGCGGGTTTTAAGGGTGCGGGTTTTAAGGGTGAGGGTTTTAAAAGTGCGGGTTTTAAGAGTGCGGGTTTTAAGAGTGCGGGTTTTAAGAGTGCTAGAGTCAGGGCCTTGTTACACACTGCAATTTTAACAAGGAATTTGTGGGCAAGTAACAGCGCTGCAGCCGAAAAGAAATTCTTCAAGTGCAATAAAGACATTTTTCTTCTTAAGACAATTTTGTGAAAATAAATAATTCCATGTTTTTCTATGTGGAATTTGGTTGGACCCGATTGCCTGAAAATTGTCCTGTGTGACATGGCCCTTAGAGTGAGAGTGCTTGTGTTCGGGTTAGAATGTGAGAGTAAGAGATAGAGAGACAGAGGTTTTAAGGGTGCGGGTTTTAAGGGTGCGGGTTTTAGGGGTGCGGGTTTTAGGGGTGCGGGTTTTAGGGGTGCGGGTTTTAGGGTGGGCAAGTAACAGCGCTGCAGCCGAAAAGAAATTCTTCAAGTGCAATAAAGACATTTTTCTTCTTAAGACAATTTTGTGAAAATAAAAAATTCCATGTTTTTCTATGCGGAATTTGGTTGGACCCGATTGCCTGAAAATTGTCCTGTGTGACATGGCCCTTAGAGTGAGAGTGCTTGTGTTCGGGTTAGAATGTGAGAGTAAGAGATAGAGAGACAGAGGTTTTAAGGGTGCGGGTTTTAGGGGTGCGGGTTTTAGGGGTGCGGGTTTTAGGGGTGCGGGTTTTAGGGGTGCGGGTTTTAGGGGTGCGGGTTTTAGGGGTGCGGGTTTTAGGGGTGCGGGTTTTAGGGGTGCGGGTTTTAGGGGTGCGGGTTTTAGGGGTGCGGGTTTTAGGGGTGCGGGTTTTAGGGGTGCGGGTTTTAGGGGTGCGGGTTTTAGGGTGCGGGTTTTAAGGGTGCGGGTTTTAAGGGTGCGGGTTTTAAGGGTGAGGGTTTTAAAAGTGCGGGTTTTAAGAGTGCGGGTTTTAAGAGTGCGGGTTTTAAGAGTGCTAGAGTCAGGGCCTTGTTACACACTGCAATTTTAACAAGGAATTTGTGGGCAAGTAACAGCGCTGCAGCCGAAAAGAAATTCTTCAAGTGCAATAAAGACATTTTTCTTCTTAAGACAATTTTGTGAAAATAAATAATTCCATGTTTTTCTATGTGGAATTTGGTTGGACCCGATTGCCTGAAAATTGTCCTGTGTGACATGGCCCTTAGAGTGAGAGTGCTTGTGTTCGGGTTAGAATGTGAGAGTAAGAGATAGAGAGACAGAGGTTTTAAGGGTGCGGGTTTTAAGGGTGCGGGTTTTAGGGGTGCGGGTTTTAGGGGTGCGGGTTTTAGGGGTGCGGGTTTTAGGGGTGCGGGTTTTAGGGGTGCGGGTTTTAGGGGTGCGGGTTTTAAGTTAGGGCCTTGTTACACAATGCAATTTTAACAAGCAATTTGTGGGCAAGTAACAGCGCTGCAGCCGAAAAGAAATTCTTCAAGTGCAATAAAGACATTTTTCTTCTTAAGACAATTTGGTGAAAATACAAAATTCCATGTTTTTCTATGTGGAATTTGGTTGGACCCGATTGCCTGAAAATTGTCCTGTGTGACATGGCCCTTAGAGTGAGAGTGCTTGTGTTCGGGTTAGAATGTGAGAGTAAGAGATAGAGAGACAGGGATAGATAGAGTGTTAGACTTACTCGTCTACAAAACACCATAGGTCTGTTGTGCTGATCTAAGCCCACATCCTACAGCATGATTTCATATGCTCTCTATCTCACTAGGCCTTTCAGTTCTGTCCAGGATAATCTTGTATGGCCTCGAGGTCTTGAACAGCCAGGAGCCGGAGGTTTATCTCTCCTGGAGTTGATGGAAAAATAGAGTAAGCGAGTTAGGGGTGTTCAAATTAGTTGTTAAGAGTTAAGGGTTTGAGTGCAAGTGTTAGGGTTAACGTTCAAGTTAGAGTGCAGGTTTTAAGGGTGCGGGTTTTAAGGGTGCGGGTTTTAAGGGTGCGGGTTTGAAGGGTGAGGGTTTTAAAAGTGCGGGTTTTAAGAGTGCGGGTTTTAAGAGTGCGGGTTTTAAGAGTGCTAGAGTTAGGGCCTTGTTACACACTGCAATTTTAACAAGCAATTTGTGGGCAAGTAACAGCGCTGCAGCCGAAAAGAAATTCTTCAAGTGCAATAAAGACATTTTTCTTCTTAAGACAATTTTGTGAAAATAAAAAATTCCATGTTTTTCTATGTGGAATTTGGTTGGACCCGATTGCCTGAAAATTGTCCTGTGTGACATGGCCCTTAGAGTGAGAGTGCTTGTGTTCGGGTTAGAATGTGAGAGTAAGAGATAGAGAGACAGAGGTTTTAAGGGTGCGGGTTTTAGGGGTGCGGGTTTTAGGGGTGCGGGTTTTAGGGGTGCGGGTTTTAGGGGTGCGGGTTTTAGGGGTGCGGGTTTTAGGGGTGCGGGTTTTAGGGGTGCGGGTTTTAGGGGTGCGGGTTTTAGGGGTGCGGGTTTTAGGGGTGCGGGTTTTAGGGGTGCGGGTTTTAGGGGTGCGGGTTTTAGGGGTGCGGGTTTTAAGGGTGCGGGTTTTAAGGGTGCGGGTTTTAAGGGTGAGGGTTTTAAAAGTGCGGGTTTTAAGAGTGCGGGTTTTAAGAGTGCGGGTTTTAAGAGTGCTAGAGTTAGGGCCTTGTTACACACTGCAATTTTAACAAGCAATTTGTGGGCAAGTAACAGCGCTGCAGCCGAAAAGAAATTCTTCAAGTGCAATAAAGACATTTTTCTTCTAAAGACAATTTTGTGAAAATAAAAAATTCCATGTTTTTCTATGTGGAATTTGGTTGGACCCGATTGCCTGAAAATTGTCCTGTGTGACATGGCCCTTAGAGTGAGAGTGCTTGTGTTCGGGTTAGAATGTGAGAGTAAGAGATAGAGAGACAGAGGTTTTAAGGGTGCGGGTTTTAAGGGTGCGGGTTTTAGGGGTGCGGGTTTTAGGGGTGCGGGTTTTAGGGGTGCGGGTTTTAGGGGTGCGGGTTTTAGGGGTGCGGGTTTTAGGGGTGCGGGTTTTAGGGGTGCGGGTTTTAGGGGTGCGGGTTTTAGGGTGCGGTTTTTAAGGGTGCGGGTTTTAAGGGTGAGGGTTTTAAAAGTGCGGGTTTTAAGAGTGCGGGTTTTAAGAGTGCGGGTTTTAAGAGTGCTAGAGTTAGGGCCTTGTTACACACTGCAATTTTAACAAGCAATTTGTGGGCAAGTAACAGCGCTGCAGCCGAAAAGAAATTCTTCAAGTGCAATAAAGACATTTTTCTTCTTAAGACAATTTTGTGAAAATAAATAATTCCATGTTTTTCTATGTGGAATTTGGTTGGACCCGATTGCCTGAAAATTGTCCTGTGTGACATGGCCCTTAGAGTGAGAGTGCTTGTGTTCGGGTTAGAATGTGAGAGTAAGAGATAGAGAGACAGAGGTTTTAAGGGTGCGGGTTTTAAGGGTGCGGGTTTTAGGGGTGCGGGTTTTAGGGGTGCGGGTTTTAGGGGTGCGGGTTTTAGGGGTGCGGGTTTTAGGGGTGCGGGTTTTAGGGGTGCGGGTTTTAGGGGTGCGGGTTTTAAGTTAGGGCCTTGTTACACAATGCAATTTTAACAAGCAATTTGTGGGCAAGTAACAGCGCTGCAGCCGAAAAGAAATTCTTCAAGTGCAATAAAGACATTTTTCTTCTTAAGACAATTTTGTGAAAATAAAAAATTCCATGTTTTTCTATGTGGAATTTGGTTGGACCCGATTGCCTGAAAATTGTCCTGTGTGACATGGCCCTTAGAGTGAGAGTGCTTGTGTTCGGGTTAGAATGTGAGAGTAAGAGATAGAGAGACAGGGATAGATAGAGTGTTAGACTTACTCGTCTACAAAACACCATAGGTCTGTTGTGCTGATCTAAGCCCACATCCTACAGCATGATTTCATATGCTCTCTATCTCACTAGGCCTTTCAGTTCTGTCCAGGATAATCTTGTATGGCCTCGAGGTCTTGAACAGCCAGGAGCCGGAGGTTTATCTCTCCTGGAGTTGATGGAAAAATAGAGTAAGCGAGTTAGGGGTGTTCAAATTAGTTGTTAAGAGTTAAGGGTTTGAGTGCAAGTGTTAGGGTTAACGTTCAAGTTAGAGTGCAGGTTTTAAGGGTGCGGGTTTTAAGGGTGCGGGTTTTAAGGGTGCGGGTTTTAAGGGTGAGGGTTTTAAAAGTGCGGGTTTTAAGAGTGCGGGTTTTAAGAGTGCTAGAGTTAGGGCCTTGTTACACACTGCAATTTTAACAAGCAATTTGTGGGCAAGTAACAGCGCTGCAGCCGAAAAGAAATTCTTCAAGTGCAATAAAGACATTTTTCTTCTTAAGACAATTTTGTGAAAATAAAAAATTCCATGTTTTTCTATGTGGAATTTGGTTGGACCCGATTGCCTGAAAATTGTCCTGTGTGACATGGCCCTTAGAGTGAGAGTGCTTGTGTTCGGGTTAGAATGTGAGAGTAAGAGATAGAGAGACAGAGGTTTTAAGGGTGCGGGTTTTAAGGGTGCGGGTTTTAGGGGTGCGGGTTTTAGGGGTGCGGGTTTTAGGGGTGCGGGTTTTAGGGGTGCGGGTTTTAAGGGTGCGGGTTTTAAGGGTGCGGGTTTTAAGTTAGGGCCTTGTTACACAATGCAATTTTAACAAGCAATTTGTGGGCAAGTAACAGCGCTGCAGCCGAAAAGAAATTCTTCAAGTGCAATAAAGACATTTTTCTTCTTAAGACAATTTTGTGAAAATAAAAAATTCCATGTTTTTCTATGTGGAATTTGGTTGGACCCGATTGCCTGAAAATTGTCCTGTGTGACATGGCCCTTAGAGTGAGAGTGCTTGTGTTCGGGTTAGAATGTGAGAGTAAGAGATAGAGAGACAGAGGTTTTAGGGGTGCGGGTTTTAGGGGTGCGGGTTTTAGGGGTGCGGGTTTTAGGGGTGCGGGTTTTAGGGGTGCGGGTTTTAGGGGTGCGGGTTTTAGGGGTGCGGGTTTTAAGTTAGGGCCTTGTTACACAATGCAATTTTAACAAGCAATTTGTGGGCAAGTAACAGCGCTGCAGCCGAAAAGAAATTCTTCAAGTGCAATAAAGACATTTTTCTTCTTAAGACAATTTTGTGAAAATAAAAAATTCCATGTTTTTCTATGTGGAATTTGGTTGGACCCGATTGCCTGAAAATTGTCCTGTGTGACATGGCCCTTAGAGTGAGAGTGCTTGTGTTCGGGTTAGAATGTGAGAGTAAGAGATAGAGAGACAGGGATAGATAGAGTGTTAGACTTACTCGTCTACAAAACACCATAGGTCTGTTGTGCTGATCTAAGCCCACATCCTACAGCATGATTTCATATGCTCTCTATCTCACTAGGCCTTTCAGTTCTGTCCAGGATAATCTTGTATGGCCTCGAGGTCTTGAACAGCCAGGAGCCGGAGGTTTATCTCTCCTGGAGTTGATGGAAAAATAGAGTAAGCGAGTTAGGGGTGTTCAAATTAGTTGTTAAGAGTTAAGGGTTTGAGTGCAAGTGTTAGGGTTAACGTTCAAGTTAGAGTGCAGGTTTTAAGGGTGCGGGTTTTAAGGGTGCGGGTTTTAAGGGTGCGGGTTTTAAGGGTGCGGGTTTTAAGGGTGAGGGTTTTAAAAGTGCGGGTTTTAAGAGTGCGGGTTTTAAGAGTGCGGGTTTTAAGAGTGCTAGTGTTAGGGCCTTGTTACACACTGCAATTTTAACAAGCAATTTGTGGGCAAGTAACAGCGCTGCAGCCGAAAAGAAATTCTTCAAGTGCAATAAAGACATTTTTCTTCTTAAGACAATTTTGTGAAAATAAAAAATTCCATGTTTTTCTATGTGGAATTTGGTTGGACCCGATTGCCTGAAAATTGTCCTGTGTGACATGGCCCTTAGAGTGAGAGTGCTTGTGTTCGGGTTAGAATGTGAGAGTAAGAGATAGAGAGACAGAGGTTTTAAGGGTGCGGGTTTTAAGGGTGCGGGTTTTAAGGGTGCGGGTTTTAGGGGTGCGGGTTTTAGGTGTGCGGGTTTTAGGGGTGCGGGTTTTAGGGGTGCGGGTTTTAGGGGTGCGGGTTTTAGGGGTGCGGGTTTTAGGGGTGCGGGTTTTAGGGGTGCGGGTTTTAGGGGTGCGGGTTTTAGGGGTGCGGGTTTTAGGGGTGCGGGTTTTAGGGGTGCGGGTTTTAGGGGTGCGGGTTTTAGGGGTGCGGGTTTTAGGGTGCGGGTTTTAAGGGTGCGGGTTTTAAGGGTGCGGGTTTTAAGGGTGCGGGTTTTAAGGGTGAGGGTTTTAAAAGTGCGGGTTTTAAGAGTGCGGGTTTTAAGAGTGCGGGTTTTAAGAGTGCTAGAGTTAGGGCCTTGTTACACACTGCAATTTTAACAAGCAATTTGTGGGCAAGTAACAGCGCTGCAGCCGAAAAGAAATTCTTCAAGTGCAATAAAGACATTTTTCTTCTTAAGACAATTTTGTGAAAATAAATAATTCCATGTTTTTCTATGTGGAATTTGGTTGGACCCGATTGCCTGAAAATTGTCCTGTGTGACATGGCCCTTAGAGTGAGAGTGCTTGTGTTCGGGTTAGAATGTGAGAGTAAGAGATAGAGAGACAGAGGTTTTAAGGGTGCGGGTTTTAAGGGTGCGGGTTTTAGGGGTGCGGGTTTTAGGGGTGCGGGTTTTAGGGGTGCGGGTTTTAGGGGTGCGGGTTTTAGGGGTGCGGGTTTTAGGGGTGCGGGTTTTAGGGGTGCGGGTTTTAGGGGTGCGGGTTTTAAGTTAGGGCCTTGTTACACAATGCAATTTTAACAAGCAATTTGTGGGCAAGTAACAGCGCTGCAGCCGAAAAGAAATTCTTCAAGTGCAATAAAGACATTTTTCTTCTTAAGACAATTTTGTGAAAATAAAAAATTCCATGTTTTTCTATGTGGAATTTGGTTGGACCCGATTGCCTGAAAATTGTCCTGTGTGACATGGCCCTTAGAGTGAGAGTGCTTGTGTTCGGGTTAGAATGTGAGAGTAAGAGATAGAGAGACAGGGATAGATAGAGTGTTAGACTTACTCGTCTACAAAACACCATAGGTCTGTTGTGCTGATCTAAGCCCACATCCTACAGCATGATTTCATATGCTCTCTATCTCACTAGGCCTTTCAGTTCTGTCCAGGATAATCTTGTATGGCCTCGAGGTCTTGAACAGCCAGGAGCCGGAGGTTTATCTCTCCTGGAGTTGATGGAAAAATAGAGTAAGCGAGTTAGGGGTGTTCAAATTAGTTGTTAAGAGTTAAGGGTTTGAGTGCAAGTGTTAGGGTTAACGTTCAAGTTAGAGTGCAGGTTTTAAGGGTGCGGGTTTTAAGGGTGCGGGTTTTAAGGGTGCGGGTTTTAAGGGTGAGGGTTTTAAAAGTGCGGGTTTTAAGAGTGCGGGTTTTAAGAGTGCGGGTTTTAAGAGTGCTAGAGTTAGGGCCTTGTTACACACTGCAATTTTAACAAGCAATTTGTGGGCAAGTAACAGCGCTGCAGCCGAAAAGAAATTCTTCAAGTGCAATAAAGAAATTTTTCTTCTTAAGACAATTTTGTGAAAATAAAAAATTCCATGTTTTTCTATGTGGAATTTGGTTGGACCCGATTGCCTGAAAATTGTCCTGTGTGACATGGCCCTTAGAGTGAGAGTGCTTGTGTTCGGGTTAGAATGTGAGAGTAAGAGATAGAGAGACAGAGGTTTTAAGGGTGCGGGTTTTAAGGGTGCGGGTTTTAGGGGTGCGGGTTTTAGGGGTGCGGGTTTTAGGGGTGCGGGTTTTAGGGGTGCGGGTTTTAGGGGTGCGGGTTTTAGGGGTGCGGGTTTTAGGGGTGCGGGTTTTAAGGGTGCAGGTTTTAAGGGTGCGGGTTTTAAGTTAGGGCCTTGTTACACAATGCAATTTTAACAAGCAATTTGTGGGCAAGTAACAGCGCTGCAGCCGAAAAGAAATTCTTCAAGTGCAATAAAGACATTTTTCTTCTTAAGACAATTTTGTGAAAATAAAAAATTCCATGTTTTTCTATGTGGAATTTGGTTGGACCCGATTGCCTGAAAATTGTCCTGTGTGACATGGCCCTTAGAGTGAGAGTGCTTGTGTTCGGGTTAGAATGTGAGAGTAAGAGATAGAGAGACAGAGGTTTTAGGGGTGCGGGTTTTAGGGGTGCGGGTTTTAGGGGTGCGGGTTTTAGGGGTGCGGGTTTTAGGGGTGCGGGTTTTAGGGGTGCGGGTTTTAGGGGTGCGGGTTTTAGGGGTGCGGGTTTTAAGTTAGGGCCTTGTTACACAATGCAATTTTAACAAGCAATTTGTGGGCAAGTAACAGCGCTGCAGCCGAAAAGAAATTCTTCAAGTGCAATAAAGACATTTTTCTTCTTGAGACAATTTGGTGAAAATACAAAATTCCATGTTTTTCTATGTGGAATTTGGTTGGACCCGATTGCCTGAAAATTGTCCTGTGTGACATGGCCCTTAGAGTGAGAGTGCTTGTGTTCGGGTTAGAATGTGAGAGTAAGAGATAGAGAGACAGAGGTTTTAAGGGTGCGGGTTTTAAGGGTGCGGGTTTTAGGGGTGCGGGTTTTAGGGGTGCGGGTTTTAGGGGTGCGGGTTTTAGGGGTGCGGGTTTTAGGGGTGCGGGTTTTAGGGGTGCGGGTTTTAGGGGTGCGGGTTTTAGGGTGCGGTTTTTAAGGGTGCGGGTTTTAAGGGTGAGGGTTTTAAAAGTGCGGGTTTTAAGAGTGCGGGTTTTAAGAGTGCGGGTTTTAAGAGTGCTAGAGTTAGGGCCTTGTTACACACTGCAATTTTAACAAGCAATTTGTGGGCAAGTAACAGCGCTGCAGCCGAAAAGAAATTCTTCAAGTGCAATAAAGACATTTTTCTTCTTAAGACAATTTTGTGAAAATAAATAATTCCATGTTTTTCTATGTGGAATTTGGTTGGACCCGATTGCCTGAAAATTGTCCTGTGTGACATGGCCCTTAGAGTGAGAGTGCTTGTGTTCGGGTTAGAATGTGAGAGTAAGAGATAGAGAGACAGAGGTTTTAAGGGTGCGGGTTTTAAGGGTGCGGGTTTTAGGGGTGCGGGTTTTAGGGGTGCGGGTTTTAGGGGTGCGGGTTTTAGGGGTGCGGGTTTTAGGGGTGCGGGTTTTAGGGGTGCGGGTTTTAGGGGTGCGGGTTTTAGGGGTGCGGGTTTTAAGTTAGGGCCTTGTTACACAATGCAATTTTAACAAGCAATTTGTGGGCAAGTAACAGCGCTGCAGCCGAAAAGAAATTCTTCAAGTGCAATAAAGACATTTTTCTTCTTAAGACAATTTTGTGAAAATAAAAAATTCCATGTTTTTCTATGTGGAATTTGGTTGGACCCGATTGCCTGAAAATTGTCCTGTGTGACATGGCCCTTAGAGTGAGAGTGCTTGTGTTCGGGTTAGAATGTGAGAGTAAGAGATAGAGAGACAGGGATAGATAGAGTGTTAGACTTACTCGTCTACAAAACACCATAGGTCTGTTGTGCTGATCTAAGCCCACATCCTACAGCATGATTTCATATGCTCTCTATCTCACTAGGCCTTTCAGTTCTGTCCAGGATAATCTTGTATGGCCTCGAGGTCTTGAACAGCCAGGAGCCGGAGGTTTATCTCTCCTGGAGTTGATGGAAAAATAGAGTAAGCGAGTTAGGGGTGTTCAAATTAGTTGTTAAGAGTTAAGGGTTTGAGTGCAAGTGTTAGGGTTAACGTTCAAGTTAGAGTGCAGGTTTTAAGGGTGCGGGTTTTAAGGGTGCGGGTTTTAAGGGTGCGGGTTTTAAGGGTGAGGGTTTTAAAAGTGCGGGTTTTAAGAGTGCGGGTTTTAAGAGTGCTAGAGTTAGGGCCTTGTTACACACTGCAATTTTAACAAGCAATTTGTGGGCAAGTAACAGCGCTGCAGCCGAAAAGAAATTCTTCAAGTGCAATAAAGAAATTTTTCTTCTTAAGACAATTTTGTGAAAATAAAAAATTCCATGTTTTTCTATGTGGAATTTGGTTGGACCCGATTGCCTGAAAATTGTCCTGTGTGACATGGCCCTTAGAGTGAGAGTGCTTGTGTTCGGGTTAGAATGTGAGAGTAAGAGATAGAGAGACAGAGGTTTTAAGGGTGCGGGTTTTAAGGGTGCGGGTTTTAGGGGTGCGGGTTTTAGGGGTGCGGGTTTTAGGGGTGCGGGTTTTAGGGGTGCGGGTTTTAAGGGTGCAGGTTTTAAGGGTGCGGGTTTTAAGTTAGGGCCTTGTTACACAATGCAATTTTAACAAGCAATTTGTGGGCAAGTAACAGCGCTGCAGCCGAAAAGAAATTCTTCAAGTGCAATAAAGACATTTTTCTTCTTAAGACAATTTTGTGAAAATAAAACATTCCATGTTTTTCTATGTGGAATTTGGTTGGACCCGATTGCCTGAAAATTGTCCTGTGTGACATGGCCCTTAGAGTGAGAGTGCTTGTGTTCGGGTTAGAATGTGAGAGTAAGAGATAGAGAGACAGAGGTTTTAAGGGTGCGGGTTTTAAGGGTGCGGGTTTTAAGGGTGCGGGTTTTAAGGGTGCGGGTTTTAGGGGTGCGGGTTTTAGGGGTGCGGGTTTTAGGGGTGCGGGTTTTAGGGGTGTGGGTTTTAGGGGTGCGGGTTTTAGGGGTGCGGGTTTTAGGGGTGCGGGTTTTAGGGGTGCGGGTTTTAGGGGTGCGGGTTTTAGGGGTGCGGGTTTTAGGGGTGCGGGTTTTAGGGGTGCGGGTTTTAGGGGTGCGGGTTTTAGGGGTGCGGGTTTTAGGGGTGCGGGTTTTAAGAGTGCGGGTTTTAAGAGTGCTAGAGTTAGGGCCTTGTTACACACTGCAATTTTAACAAGCAATTTGTGGGCAAGTAACAGCGCTGCAGCCGAAAAGAAATTCTTCAAGTGCAATAAAGACATTTTTCTTCTTAAGACAATTTTGTGAAAATAAATAATTCCATGTTTTTCTATGTGGAATTTGGTTGGACCCGATTGCCTGAAAATTGTCCTGTGTGACATGGCCCTTAGAGTGAGAGTGCTTGTGTTCGGGTTAGAATGTGAGAGTAAGAGATAGAGAGACAGGGATAGATAGAGTGTTAGACTTACTCGTCTACAAAACACCATAGGTCTGTTGTGCTGATCTAAGCCCACATCCTACAGCATGATTTCATATGCTCTCTATCTCACTAGGCCTTTCAGTTCTGTCCAGGATAATCTTGTATGGCCTCGAGGTCTTGAACAGCCAGGAGCCGGAGGTTTATCTCTCCTGGAGTTGATGGAAAAATAGAGTAAGCGAGTTAGGGGTGTTCAAATTAGTTGTTAAGAGTTAAGGGTTTGAGTGCAAGTGTTAGGGTTAACGTTCAAGTTAGAGTGCAGGTTTTAAGGGTGCGGGTTTTAAGGGTGCGGGTTTTAAGGGTGCGGGTTTTAAGGGTGAGGGTTTTAAAAGTGCGGGTTTTAAGAGTGCGGGTTTTAAGAGTGCGGGTTTTAAGAGTGCTAGAGTTAGGGCCTTGTTACACACTGCAATTTTAACAAGCAATTTGTGGGCAAGTAACAGCGCTGCAGCCGAAAAGAAATTCTTCAAGTGCAATAAAGAAATTTTTCTTCTTAAGACAATTTTGTGAAAATAAAAAATTCCATGTTTTTCTATGTGGAATTTGGTTGGACCCGATTGCCTGAAAATTGTCCTGTGTGACATGGCCCTTAGAGTGAGAGTGCTTGTGTTCGGGTTAGAATGTGAGAGTAAGAGATAGAGAGACAGAGGTTTTAAGGGTGCGGGTTTTAAGGGTGCGGGTTTTAGGGGTGCGGGTTTTAGGGGTGCGGGTTTTAGGGGTGCGGGTTTTAGGGGTGCGGGTTTTAAGTTAGGGCCTTGTTACACAATGCAATTTTAACAAGCAATTTGTGGGCAAGTAACAGCGCTGCAGCCGAAAAGAAATTCTTCAAGTGCAATAAAGACATTTTTCTTCTTAAGACAATTTTGAGAAAAAAAAAAATTCCATGTTTTTCTATGTGGAATTTGGTTGGACCCGATTGCCTGAAAATTGTCCTGTGTGACATGGCCCTTAGAGTGAGAGTGCTTGTGTTCGGGTTAGAATGTGAGAGTAAGAGATAGAGAGACAGAGGTTTTAGGGGTGCGGGTTTTAGGGGTGCGGGTTTTAGGGGTGCGGGTTTTAGGGGTGCGGGTTTTAGGGGTGCGGGTTTTAGGGGTGCGGGTTTTAGGGGTGCGGGTTTTAGGGGTGCGGGTTTTAAGTTAGGGCCTTGTTACACAATGCAATTTTAACAAGCAATTTGTGGGCAAGTAACAGCGCTGCAGCCGAAAAGAAATTCTTCAAGTGCAATAAAGACATTTTTCTTCTTGAGACAATTTGGTGAAAATACAAAATTCCATGTTTTTCTATGTGGAATTTGGTTGGACCCGATTGCCTGAAAATTGTCCTGTGTGACATGGCCCTTAGAGTGAGAGTGCTTGTGTTCGGGTTAGAATGTGAGAGTAAGAGATAGAGAGACAGAGGTTTTAAGGGTGCGGGTTTTAAGGGTGCGGGTTTTAGGGGTGCGGGTTTTAGGGGTGCGGGTTTTAGGGGTGCGGGTTTTAGGGGTGCGGGTTTTAGGGGTGCGGGTTTTAGGGGTGCGGGTTTTAGGGGTGCGGGTTTTAGGGGTGCGGGTTTTAGGGGTGCGGGTTTTAGGGGTGCGGGTTTTAGGGTGCGGGTTTTAAGTGTGCGGGTTTTAAGGGTGCGGGTTTTAAGGGTGCGGGTTTTAAGGGTGCGGGTTTTAAGGGTGAGGGTTTTAAAAGTGCGGGTTTTAAGAGTGCGGGTTTTAAGAGTGCGGGTTTTAAGAGTGTTAGAGTTAGGGCCTTGTTACACACTGCAATTTTAACAAGCAATTTGTGGGCAAGTAACAGCGCTGCAGCCGAAAAAAAATTCTTCAAGTGCAATAAAGACATTTTTCTTCTCAAGACAATTTTGTGAAAATAAATAATTCCATGTTTTTCTATGTGGAATTTGGTTGGACCCGATTGCCTGAAAATTGTCCTGTGTGACATGGCCCTGAGAGTGAGAGTGCTTGTGTTCGGGTTAGAATGTGAGAGTAAGAGATAGAGAGACAGAGGTTTTAAGGGTGCGGGTTTTAAGGGTGCGGGTTTTAGGGGTGCGGGTTTTAGGGGTGCGGGTTTTAGGGGTGCGGGTTTTAGGGGTGCGGGTTTTAGGGGTGCGGGTTTTAGGGGTGCGGGTTTTAGGGGTGCGGGTTTTAGGGGTGCGGGTTTTAGGGGTGCGGGTTTTAGGGGTGCGGGTTTTAGGGGTGCGGGTTTTAGGGGTGCGGGTTTTAAGGGTGCGGGTTTTAGGGGTGCGGGTTTTAAGGGTGCGGGTTTTAAGTTAGGGCCTTGTTACACAATGCAATTTTAACAAGCAATTTGTGGGCAAGTAACAGCGCTGCAGCCGAAAAGAAATTCTTCAAGTGCAATAAAGACATTTTTCTTCTAAAGACAATTTTGTGAAAATAAAAAATTCCATGTTTTTCTATGTGGAATTTGGTTGGACCCGATTGCCTGAAAATTGTCCTGTGTGACATGGCCCTTAGAGTGAGAGTGCTTGTGTTCGGGTTAGAATGTGAGAGTAAGAGATAGAGAGACAGGGATAGATAGAGTGTTAGACTTACTCGTCTACAAAACACCATAGGTCTGTTGTGCTGATCTAAGCCCACATCCTACAGCATGATTTCATATGCTCTCTATCTCACTAGGCCTTTCAGTTCTGTCCAGGATAATCTTGTATGGCCTCGAGGTCTTGAACAGCCAGGAGCCGGAGGTTTATCTCTCCTGGAGTTGATGGAAAAATAGAGTAAGCGAGTTAGGGGTGTTCAAATTAGTTGTTAAGAGTTAAGGGTTTGAGTGCAAGTGTTAGGGTTAACGTTCAAGTTAGAGTGCAGGTTTTAAGGGTGCGGGTTTTAAGGGTGCGGGTTTTAAGGGTGCGGGTTTTAAGGGTGCGGGTTTTAAGGGTGAGGGTTTTAAAAGTGCGGGTTTTAAGAGTGCGGGTTTTAAGAGTGCGGGTTTTAAGAGTGCTAGAGTTAGGGCCTTGTTACACACTGCAATTTTAACAAGCAATTTGTGGGCAAGTAACAGCGCTGCAGCCGAAAAGAAATTCTTCAAGTGCAATAAAGAAATTTTTCTTCTTAAGACAATTTTGTGAAAATAAAAAATTCCATGTTTTTCTATGTGGAATTTGGTTGGACCCGATTGCCTGAAAATTGTCCTGTGTGACATGGCCCTTAGAGTGAGAGTGCTTGTGTTCGGGTTAGAATGTGAGAGTAAGAGATAGAGAGACAGGGATAGATAGAGTGTTAGACTTACTCGTCTACAAAACACCATAGGTCTGTTGTGCTGATCTAAGCCCGCATCCTACAGCATGATTTCATATGCTCTCTATCTCACTAGGCCTTTCAGTTCTGTCCAGGATAATCTTGTATGGCCTCGAGGTCTTGAACAGCCAGGAGCCGGAGGTTTATCTCTCCTGGAGTTGATGGAAAAATAGAGTAAGCGAGTTAGGGGTGTTCAAATTAGTTGTTAAGAGTTAAGGGTTTGAGTGCAAGTGTTAGGGTTAACGTTCAAGTTAGAGTGCAGGTTTTAAGGGTGCGGGTTTTAAGGGTGCGGGTTTTAAGGGTGCGGGTTTTAAGGGTGAGGGTTTTAAAAGTGCGGGTTTTAAGAGTGCGGGTTTTAAGAGTGCTAGAGTTAGGGCCTTGTTACACACTGCAATTTTAACAAGCAATTTGTGGGCAAGTAACAGCGCTGCAGCCGAAAAGAAATTCTTCAAGTGCAATAAAGACATTTTTCTTCTTAAGACAATTTTGTGAAAATAAAAAATTCCATGTTTTTCTATGTGGAATTTGGTTGGACCCGATTGCCTGAAAATTGTCCTGTGTGACATGGCCCTTAGAGTGAGAGTGCTTGTGTTCGGGTTAGAATGTGAGAGTAAGAGATAGAGAGACAGAGGTTTTAAGGGTGCGGGTTTTAGGGGTGCGGGTTTTAGGGGTGCGGGTTTTAGGGGTGCGGGTTTTAGGGGTGCGGGTTTTAGGGGTGCGGGTTTTAGGGGTGCGGGTTTTAGGGGTGCGGGTTTTAGGGGTGCGGGTTTTAGGGGTGCGGGTTTTAGGGGTGCGGGTTTTAAGGGTGCGGGTTTTAGGGGTGCGGGTTTTAGGGGTGCAGGTTTTAAGGGTGCGGGTTTTAAGGGTGCGGGTTTTAAGGGTGCGGGTTTTAAGGGTGCGGGTTTTAAGTTAGGGCCTTGTTACACAATGCAATTTTAACAAGCAATTTGTGGGCAAGTAACAGCGCTGCAGCCGAAAAGAAATTCTTCAAGTGCAATAAAGACATTTTTCTTCTTAAGACAATTTTGTGAAAATAAAAAATTCCATGTTTTTCTATGTGGAATTTGGTTGGACCCGATTGCCTGAAAATTGTCCTGTGTGACATGGCCCTTAGAGTGAGAGTGCTTGTGTTCGGGTTAGAATGTGAGAGTAAGAGATAGAGAGACAGAGGTTTTAAGGGTGCGGGTTTTAAGGGTGCGGGTTTTAGGGGTGCGGGTTTTAGGGGTGCGGGTTTTAGGGGTGCGGGTTTTAGGGGTGCGGGTTTTTAGGGGTGCGGGTTTTAGGGGTGCGGGTTTTAGGGGTGCGGGTTTTAGGGGTGCGGGTTTTAGGGTGCGGGTTTTAAGGGTGCGGGTTTTAAGGGTGCGGGTTTTAAGGGTGAGGGTTTTAAAAGTGCGGGTTTTAAGAGTGCGGGTTTTAAGAGTGCGGGTTTTAAGAGTGCTAGAGTTAGGGCCTTGTTACACACTGCAATTTTAACAAGCAATTTGTGGGCAAGTAACAGCGCTGCAGCCGAAAAGAAATTCTTCAAGTGCAATAAAGACATTTTTCTTCTTAAGACAATTTTGTGAAAATAAATAATTCCATGTTTTTCTATGTGGAATTTGGTTGGACCCGATTGCCTGAAAATTGTCCTGTGTGACATGGCCCTTAGAGTGAGAGTGCTTGTGTTCGGGTTAGAATGTGAGAGTAAGAGATAGAGAGACAGAGGTTTTAAGGGTGCGGGTTTTAAGGGTGCGGGTTTTAGGGGTGCGGGTTTTAGGGGTGCGGGTTTTAGGGGTGCGGGTTTTAGGGGTGCGGGTTTTAGGGGTGCGGGTTTTAGGGGTGCGGGTTTTAGGGGTGCGGGTTTTAGGGGTGCGGGTTTTAGGGGTGCGGGTTTTAAGGGTGCGGGTTTTAGGGGTGCGGGTTTTAGGGGTGCGGGTTTTAGGGGTGCGGGTTTTAAGGGTGCGGGTTTTAAGTTAGGGCCTTGTTACACAATGCAATTTTAACAAGCAATTTGTGGGCAAGTAACAGCGCTGCAGCCGAAAAGAAATTCTTCAAGTGCAATAAAGACATTTTTCTTCTTAAGACAATTTGGTGAAAATACAAAATTCCATGTTTTTCTATGTGGAATTTGGTTGGACCCGATTGCCTGAAAATTGTCCTGTGTGACATGGCCCTTAGAGTGAGAGTGCTTGTGTTCGGGTTAGAATGTGAGAGTAAGAGATAGAGAGACAGGGATAGATAGAGTGTTAGACTTACTCGTCTACAAAACACCATAGGTCTGTTGTGCTGATCTAAGCCCACATCCTACAGCATGATTTCATATGCTCTCTATCTCACTAGGCCTTTCAGTTCTGTCCAGGATAATCTTGTATGGCCTCGAGGTCTTGAACAGCCAGGAGCCGGAGGTTTATCTCTCCTGGAGTTGATGGAAAAATAGAGTAAGCGAGTTAGGGGTGTTCAAATTAGTTGTTAAGAGTTAAGGGTTTGAGTGCAAGTGTTAGGGTTAACGTTCAAGTTAGAGTGCAGGTTTCAAGGGTGCGGGTTTTAAGGGTGCGGGTTTTAAGGGTGAGGGTTTTAAAAGTGCGGGTTTTAAGAGTGCGGGTTTTAAGAGTGCGGGACCCGATTGCCTGAAAATTGTCCTATGTGACATGGCCCTTAGAGTGAGAGTGCTTGTGTTCGGGTTAGAATGTGAGAGTAAGAGATAGAGAGACAGAGGTTTTAAGGGTGCGGGTTTTAGGGGTGCGGGTTTTAGGGGTGCGGGTTTTAGGGGTGCGGGTTTTAGGGGTGCGGGTTTTAGGGGTGCGGGTTTTAGGGGTGCGGGTTTTAGGGGTGCGGGTTTTAGGGGTGCGGGTTTTAGGGGTGCGGGTTTTAGGGGTGCGGGTTTTAGGGGTGCGGGTTTTAGGGGTGCGGGTTTTAGGGGTGCGGGTTTTAGGGGTGCGGGTTTTAGGGTGCGGGTTTTAAGGGTGCGGGTTTTAAGGGTGCGGGTTTTAAGGGTGCGGGTTTTAAGGGTGAGGGTTTTAAAAGTGCGGGTTTTAAGAGTGCGGGTTTGAAGAGTGCGGGTTTTAAGAGTGCGGGTTTTAAGAGTGCTAGAGTTAGGGCCTTGTTACACACTGCAATTTTAACAAGCAATTTGTGGGCAAGTAACAGCGCTGCAGCCGAAAAGAAATTCTTCAAGTGCAATAAAGACATTTTTCTTCTTAAGACAATTTTGTGAAAATAAATAATTCCATGTTTTTCTATGTGGAATTTGGTTGGACCCGATTGCCTGAAAATTGTCCTGTGTGACATGGCCCTGAGAGTGAGAGTGCTTGTGTTCGGGTTAGAATGTGAGAGTAAGAGATAGAGAGACAGAGGTTTTAAGGGTGCGGGTTTTAAGGGTGCGGGTTTTAGGGGTGCGGGTTTTAGGGGTGCGGGTTTTAGGGGTGCGGGTTTTAGGGGTGCGGGTTTTAGGGGTGCGGGTTTTAGGGGTGCGGGTTTTAGGGGTGCGGGTTTTAGGGGTGCGGGTTTTAAGGGTGCGGGTTTTAGGGGTGCGGGTTTTAGGGGTGCGGGTTTTAAGTTAGGGCCTTGTTACACAATGCAATTTTAACAAGCAATTTGTGGGCAAGTAACAGCGCTGCAGCCGAAAAGAAATTCTTCAAGTGCAATAAAGACATTTTTCTTCTTAAGACAATTTGGTGAAAATACAAAATTCCATGTTTTTCTATGTGGAATTTTGTTGGACCCGATTGCCTGAAAATTGTCCTGTGTGACATGGCCCTTAGAGTGAGAGTGCTTGTGTTCGGGTTAGAATGTGAGAGTAAGAGATAGAGAGACAGGGATAGATAGAGTGTTAGACTTACTCGTCTACAAAACACCATAGGTCTGTTGTGCTGATCTAAGCCCGCATCCTACAGCATGATTTCATATGCTCTCTATCTCACTAGGCCTTTCAGTTCTGTCCAGGATAATCTTGTATGGCCTCGAGGTCTTGAACAGCCAGGAGCCGGAGGTTTATCTCTCCTGGAGTTGATGGAAAAATAGAGTAAGCGAGTTAGGGGTGTTCAAATTAGTTGTTAAGAGTTAAGGGTTTGAGTGCAAGTGTTAGGGTTAACGTTCAAGTTAGAGTGCAGGTTTTAAGGGTGCGGGTTTTAAGGGTGCGGGTTTTAAGGGTGAGGGTTTTAAAAGTGCGGGTTTTAAGAGTGCGGGTTTTAAGAGTGCGGGACCCGATTGCCTGAAAATTGTCCTATGTGACATGGCCCTTAGAGTGAGAGTGCTTGTGTTCGGGTTAGAATGTGAGAGTAAGAGATAGAGAGACAGAGGTTTTAAGGGTGCGGGTTTTAGGGGTGCGGGTTTTAGGGGTGCGGGTTTTAGGGGTGCGGGTTTTAGGGGTGCGGGTTTTAGGGGTGCGGGTTTTAGGGGTGCGGGTTTTAGGGGTGCGGGTTTTAGGGGTGCGGGTTTTAGGGGTGCGGGTTTTAGGGGTGCGGGTTTTAGGGGTGCGGGTTTTAGGGGTGCGGGTTTTAGGGGTGCGGGTTTTAGGGGTGCGGGTTTTAGGGGTGCGGGTTTTAGGGGTGCGGGTTTTAGGGTGCGGGTTTTAAGGGTGCAGGTTTTAAGGGTGCGGGTTTTAAGGGTGCGGGTTTTAAGGGTGAGGGTTTTAAGAGTGCGGGTTTTAAGAGTGCGGGTTTTAAGAGTGCGGGTTTTAAGAGTGCGGGTTTTAAGAGTGCTAGAGTTAGGGCCTTGTTACACACTGCAATTTTAACAAGCAATTTGTGGGCAAGTAACAGCGCTGCAGCCGAAAAGAAATTCTTCAAGTGCAATAAAGACATTTTTCTTCTTAAGACAATTTTGTGAAAATAAATAATTCCATGTTTTTCTATGTGGAATTTGGTTGGACCCGATTGCCTGAAAATTGTCCTGTGTGACATGGCCCTGAGAGTGAGAGTGCTTGTGTTCGGGTTAGAATGTGAGAGTAAGAGATAGAGAGACAGAGGTTTTAAGGGTGCGGGTTTTAAGGGTGCGGGTTTTAGGGGTGCGGGTTTTAGGGGTGCGGGTTTTAGGGGTGCGGGTTTTAGGGGTGCGGGTTTTAGGGGTGCGGGTTTTAGGGGTGCGGGTTTTAGGGGTGCGGGTTTTAGGGGTGCGGGTTTTAGGGGTGCGGGTTTTAGGGGTGCGGGTTTTAAGGGTGCGGGTTTTAGGGGTGCGGGTTTTAGGGGTGCGGGTTTTAAGTTAGGGCCTTGTTACACAATGCAATTTTAACAAGCAATTTGTGGGCAAGTAACAGCGCTGCAGCCGAAAAGAAATTCTTCAAGTGCAATAAAGACATTTTTCTTCTTAAGACAATTTGGTGAAAATACAAAATTCCATGTTTTTCTATGTGGAATTTTGTTGGACCCGATTGCCTGAAAATTGTCCTGTGTGACATGGCCCTTAGAGTGAGAGTGCTTGTGTTCGGGTTAGAATGTGAGAGTAAGAGATAGAGAGACAGGGATAGATAGAGTGTTAGACTTACTCGTCTACAAAACACCATAGGTCTGTTGTGCTGATCTAAGCCCGCATCCTACAGCATGATTTCATATGCTCTCTATCTCACTAGGCCTTTCAGTTCTGTCCAGGATAATCTTGTATGGCCTCGAGGTCTTGAACAGCCAGGAGCCGGAGGTTTATCTCTCCTGGAGTTGATGGAAAAATAGAGTAAGCGAGTTAGGGGTGTTCAAATTAGTTGTTAAGAGTTAAGGGTTTGAGTGCAAGTGTTAGGGTTAACGTTCAAGTTAGAGTGCAGGTTTTAAGGGTGCGGGTTTTAAGGGTGCGGGTTTTAAGGGTGAGGGTTTTAAAAGTGCGGGTTTTAAGAGTGCGGGTTTTAAGAGTGCGGGACCCGATTGCCTGAAAATTGTCCTATGTGACATGGCCCTTAGAGTGAGAGTGCTTGTGTTCGGGTTAGAATGTGAGAGTAAGAGATAGAGAGACAGAGGTTTTAAGGGTGCGGGTTTTAGGGGTGCGGGTTTTAGGGGTGCGGGTTTTAGGGGTGCGGGTTTTAGGGGTGCGGGTTTTAGGGGTGCGGGTTTTAGGGGTGCGGGTTTTAGGGGTGCGGGTTTTAGGGGTGCGGGTTTTAGGGGTGCGGGTTTTAGGGGTGCGGGTTTTAGGGGTGCGGGTTTTAGGGGTGCGGGTTTTAGGGGTGCGGGTTTTAGGGGTGCGGGTTTTAGGGGTGCGGGTTTTAGGGGTGCGGGTTTTAGGGGTGCGGGTTTTAGGGTGCGGGTTTTAAGGGTGCGGGTTTTAAGGGTGCGGGTTTTAAGGGTGCGGGTTTTAAGGGTGAGGGTTTTAAAAGTGCGGGTTTTAAGAGTGCGGGTTTTAAGAGTGCGGGTTTTAAGAGTGCGGGTTTTAAGAGTGCTAGAGTAAAGCCTTGTTACACACTGCAATTTTAACAAGCAATTTGTGGGCAAGTAACAGCGCTGCAGCCGAAAAGAAATTCTTCAAGTGCAATAAAGACATTTTTCTTCTTAAGACAATTTTGTGAAAATAAATAATTCCATGTTTTTCTATGTGGAATTTGGTTGGACCCGATTGCCTGAAAATTGTCCTGTGTGACATGGCCCTGAGAGTGAGAGTGCTTGTGTTCGGGTTAGAATGTGAGAGTAAGAGATAGAGAGACAGAGGTTTTAAGGGTGCGGGTTTTAAGGGTGCGGGTTTTAGGGGTGCGGGTTTTAGGGGTGCGGGTTTTAGGGGTGCGGGTTTTAGGGGTGCGGGTTTTAGGGGTGCGGGTTTTAGGGGTGCGGGTTTTAGGGGTGCGGGTTTTAGGGGTGCGGGTTTTAGGGGTGCGGGTTTTAAGGGTGCGGGTTTTAGGGGTGCGGGTTTTAGGGGTGCGGGTTTTAAGTTAGGGCCTTGTTACACAATGCAATTTTAACAAGCAATTTGTGGGCAAGTAACAGCGCTGCAGCCGAAAAGAAATTCTTCAAGTGCAATAAAGACATTTTTCTTCTTAAGACAATTTGGTGAAAATACAAAATTCCATGTTTTTCTATGTGGAATTTTGTTGGACCCGATTGCCTGAAAATTGTCCTGTGTGACATGGCCCTTAGAGTGAGAGTGCTTGTGTTCGGGTTAGAATGTGAGAGTAAGAGATAGAGAGACAGGGATAGATAGAGTGTTAGACTTACTCGTCTACAAAACACCATAGGTCTGTTGTGCTGATCTAAGCCCGCATCCTACAGCATGATTTCATATGCTCTCTATCTCACTAGGCCTTTCAGTTCTGTCCAGGATAATCTTGTATGGCCTCGAGGTCTTGAACAGCCAGGAGCCGGAGGTTTATCTCTCCTGGAGTTGATGGAAAAATAGAGTAAGCGAGTTAGGGGTGTTCAAATTAGTTGTTAAGAGTTAAGGGTTTGAGTGCAAGTGTTAGGGTTAACGTTCAAGTTAGAGTGCAGGTTTTAAGGGTGCGGGTTTTAAGGGTGCGGGTTTTAAGGTTGCGGGTTTTAAGGGTGCGGGTTTTAAGGGTGAGGGTTTTAAAAGTGCGGGTTTTAAGAGTGCGGGTTTTAAGAGTGCTAGAGTTAGGGCCTTGTTACACACTGCAATTTTAACAAGCAATTTGTGGGCAAGTAACAGCGCTGCAGCCGAAAAGAAATTCTTCAAGTGCAATAAAGAATTTTTTCTTCTTTAGACAATTTTGTGAAAATAAAAAATTCCATGTTTTTCTATGTGGAATTTGGTTGGACCCGATTGCCTGAAAATTGTCCTGTGTGACATGGCCCTTAGAGTGAGAGTGCTTGTGTTCGGGTTAGAATGTGAGAGTAAGAGATAGAGAGACAGAGGTTTTAAGGGTGCGGGTTTTAGGGGTGTGGGTTTTAGGGGTGCGGGTTTTAGGGGTGCGGGTTTTAGGGGTGCGGGTTTTAGGGGTGCGGGTTTTAGGGGTGCGGGTTTTAGGGGTGCGGGTTTTAGGGGTGCGGGTTTTAGGGGTGCGGGTTTTAGGGGTGCGGGTTTTAGGGGTGCGGGTTTTAGGGGTGCGGGTTTTAGGGGTGCGGGTTTTAAGGGTGCGGGTTTTAGGGGTGCGGGTTTTAGGGGTGCGGGTTTTAAGGGTGCGGGTTTTAGGGGTGCGGGTTTTAAGGGTGCGGGTTTTAAGTTAGGGCCTTGTTACACAATGCAATTTTAACAAGCAATTTGTGGGCAAGTAACAGCGCTGCAGCCGAAAAGAAATTCTTCAAGTGCAATAAAGACATTTTTCTTCTTAAGACAATTTGGTGAAAATACAAAATTCCATGTTTTTCTATGTGGAATTTTGTTGGACCCGATTGCCTGAAAATTGTCCTGTGTGACATGGCCCTTAGAGTGAGAGTGCTTGTGTTCGGGTTAGAATGTGAGAGTAAGAGATAGAGAGACAGGGATAGATAGAGTGTTAGACTTACTCGTCTACAAAACACCATAGGTCTGTTGTGCTGATCTAAGCCCGCATCCTACAGCATGATTTCATATGCTCTCTATCTCACTAGGCCTTTCAGTTCTGTCCAGGATAATCTTGTATGGCCTCGAGGTCTTGAACAGCCAGGAGCCGGAGGTTTATCTCTCCTGGAGTTGATGGAAAAATAGAGTAAGCGAGTTAGGGGTGTTCAAATTAGTTGTTAAGAGTTAAGGGTTTGAGTGCAAGTGTTAGGGTTAACGTTCAAGTTAGAGTGCAGGTTTTAAGGGTGCAGGTTTTAAGGGTGCGGGTTTTAAGGGTGCGGGTTTTAAGGGTGCAGGTTTTAAGAGTGCTAGAGTTAGGGCCTTGTTACACACTGCAATTTTAACAAGCAATTTGTGGGCAAGTAACAGCGCTGCAGCCGAAAAGAAATTCTTCAAGTGCAATAAAGACATTTTTCTTCTTAAGACAATTTTGTGAAAATAAAAAATTCCATGTTTTTCTATGTGGAATTTGGTTGGACCCGATTGCCTGAAAATTGTCCTGTGTGACATGGCCCTTAGAGTGAGAGTGCTTGTGTTCGGGTTAGAATGTGAGAGTAAGAGATAGAGAGACAGAGGTTTTAAGGGTGCGGGTTTTAAGGGTGCGGGTTTTAGGGGTGCGGGTTTTAGGGGTGCGGGTTTTAGGGGTGCGGGTTTTAGGGGTGCGGGTTTTAGGGGTGCGGGTTTTAGGGGTGCGGGTTTTAGGGGTGCGGGTTTTAAGGGTGCGGGTTTTAAGGGTGAGGGTTTTAAGGGTGCGGGTTTTAAGGGTGCGGGTTTTAAGGGTGCGGGTTTTAAGGGTGCGGGTTTTAAGGGTGCGGGTTTTAAGTTAGGGCCTTGTTACACAATGCAATTTTAACAAGCAATTTGTGGGCAAGTAACAGCGCTGCAGCCGAAAAGAAATTCTTCAAGTGCAATAAAGACATTTTTCTTCTTAAGACAATTTTGTGAAAATAAAAAATTCCATGTTTTTCTATGTGGAATTTGGTTGGACCCGATTGCCTGAAAATTGTCCTGTGTGACATGGCCCTTAGAGTGAGAGTGCTTGTGTTCGGGTTAGAATGTGAGAGTAAGAGATAGAGAGACAGAGGTTTTAAGGGTGCGGGTTTTAGGGGTGCGGGTTTTAGGGGTGCGGGTTTTAGGGGTGCGGGTTTTAGGGGTGCGGGTTTTAAGGGTGCGGGTTTTAGGGGTGCGGGTTTTAGGGGTGCGGGTTTTAAGGGTGCGGGTTTTAAGGGTGCGGGTTTTAAGTTAGGGCCTTGTTACACAATGCAATTTTAACAAGCAATTTGTGGGCAAGTAACAGCGCTGCAGCCGAAAAGAAATTCTTCAAGTGCAATAAAGACATTTTTCTTCTTAAGACAATTTGGTGAAAATACAAAATTCCATGTTTTTCTATGTGGAATTTGGTTGGACCCGATTGCCTGAAAATTGTCCTGTGTGACATGGCCCTTAGAGTGAGAGTGCTTGTGTTCGGGTTAGAATGTGAGAGTAAGAGATAGAGAGACAGAGGTTTTAAGGGTGCGGGTTTTAAGGGTGCGGGTTTTAGGGGTGCGGGTTTTAGGGGTGCGGGTTTTAGGGGTGCGGGTTTTAGGGGTGCGGGTTTTAGGGGTGCGGGTTTTAGGGGTGCGGGTTTTAGGGGTGCGGGTTTTAGGGGTGCGGGTTTTAGGGGTGCGGGTTTTAGGGGTGCGGGTTTTAGGGGTGCGGGTTTTAGGGGTGCGGGTTTTAGGGGTGCGGGTTTTAGGGGTGCGGGTTTTAGGGGTGCGGGTTTTAAGGGTGAGGGTTTTAAAAGTGCGGGTTTTAAGAGTGCGGGTTTTAAGAGTGCGGGTTTTAAGAGTGCGGGTTTTAAGAGTGCGGGTTTTAAGAGTGCGGGTTTTAAGAGTGCGGGTTTTAAGAGTGCGGGTTTTAAGAGTGCGGGTTTTAAAAGTGCGGGTTTTAAGAGTGCGGGTTTTAAGAGTGCGGGTTTTAAGAGTGCGGGTTTTAAGGGTGCGGGTTTTAAGGGTGCGGGTTTTAAGGGTGCCGGTTTTAAGAGTGCCGGTTTTAAGAGTGCTAGAGTTAGGGCCTTGTTACACAATGCAATTTTAACAAGCAATTTGTGGGCAAGTAACAGCGCTGCAGCCGAAAAGAAATTCTTCAAGTGCAATAAAGACATTTTTCTTCTTAAGACAATTTGGTGAAAATACAAAATTCCATGTTTTTCTATGTGGAATTTGGTTGGACCTGATTGCCTGAAAATTGTGACATGGCCCTTAGAGTGAGAGTGTTTGTGTTCGGGTTAGAGTGCTTGTGTTCGGGTTAGAATGTGAGAGTAAAAGATAGAGAGACAGAGATAGATAGAGATAGTGTTAGACTTACTCGTCTACAAAACACCATAGGTCTGTTGTGCTGATCTAAGCCCGCATCCTACAGCATGATTTCATATGCTCTCTATCTAACTAGGCCTTTCAGTTCTGTCCAGGATATAATCTTGTGAGGCCTCGAGGTCTTGAACAGCCAGGAGCCGGAGGTTGATCTCTCCTGGAGTTGATGGAAAAATACAGTAAGCGAGTTAGGGGTGTTCAAATTAGTTGTTAGGGTTAAGGTTCGAGTTAGAGTGCGGGTTTTAAGGGTGCGGGTTTTAAGGGTGCGGGTTTTAAGGGTGCGGGTTTTAAGGGTGCGGGTTTTAGGGGTGCGGGTTTTAGGGGTGCGGGTTTTAGGGGTGCGGGTTTTAGGGGTGCGGGTTTTAGGGGTGCGGGTTTTAGGGGTGCGGGTTTTAGGGGTGCGGGTTTTAGGGGTGCGGGTTTTAGGGGTGCGGGTTTTAGGGGTGCGGGTACTTTTGTTTATACATGTATGTGGCTTCAAAAACTGCCCCTTTAAGATGACGTCACGTGACATGTAATGACATCATGATAGTGTCATGTCAATTTTCAGCTATAAACCTACTGGGCTACCTACATATTACTTATCAACTTAATCGAACTTGTACTTTTGTTTATATGTGGCTTCAAAAACTGCCCCTTTAAGATGACGTCACGTGACATGTAATGACATCATGATAGTGTCATGTCAATTTTCATCTATAAACCTGCTGGCCTACCTAGATATTACATTTCAACTTAATCGAGCTTGTACTTTTGTAGATATATGGCTTCAAAAACTGCCCCTTTAAGATGACGTCACGTGACATGTGATGACGTCATCATGAGGTAAAAGTTCGGCACACATTGTGAGCAGTTAGTCTAAGTGTCTGCCAAGTTTAAAAGTACCCAAAGTGCCGGTAAGAAAGAAAACGTTTACAAATGCTATGGGCAATAGTCTAGCGACTTGAAAAGACTACAAATCAGCCTTTTTATAAACAGCATGCACATTCAAGCCATGCTTATCTGCCCTTCCCATAACTCCTTTGTGTTATATTGAATTTAGTCTAAATTTTGAAATGGCTGTCATTTCTTACTAGAGTGAGCCACAATCATGAAATTTTTGAATTAGGTACAGACAAAATCCATGTATACATTTTTGTAATCGGATTGACCCTTACATGCGTTAAAAAAAACACCACATTTTTGATGACGTCATCATGACGTCACACAATTTTCAACACCAAAGCTATAACAAAAAGAATTTTTAAAATATCTTGTTTTGTTCGCTAGATATATTGAACAGAATGTTACGATTTTAAAAATTTCATCATGATGTAAAAGTTCGGCACACATTCTGAGCATTTGGTTTAAGTGTCTGTTAAGTTTAAAGGCAATCGGTTGCTTTAAACATAGAGGAAGGATATAGTAGCCAAAGTGCCGGTAAGAAAGAAAACGTGTACAAATGCTATGGGCAAAAGTCTGAAAAAAGAAAGAAAACAAACAAACAAACTTCCGAAACAGCCAGTAATTGTATACCCCGCAAAAGTTAAGCTGTCAATCACAAAGGTTTCAGGGCTAGGGGTGCAGGATATTTTATTTCAGACATCCTTTTTATTTCAGGGCGAATGAATACTGACATTGTAATAAGTACTGATTTTTTTTAAACATACATGTAGCATGGCAGAACAGGTGAGCAATAATATTCCAAGCAAAGGATACAATAATCCATCCTTACGTTTAATTCAGCCACAGGAGGGTAAACATTATTTTCCTTGCTCGACGTTAAAAACGGCAATCGATGAATTTATTTAATCAGCTACATGTATGTTTCCCCTTGTGTTATATTTGTTCTGCTTGCTCTAATTTTTCTGGTGATTTTCACGCAAAGATTGCGTTAAGCCCGCCCACTAGACTATCGACGGGTACCAGCGAATTGTGTAGATATCAACAGTCAATCTGCGTGAACTAGCTGATTTATTTAGAGCTTGAGGCACGAACCACGTGCGAGCAGCCCCAAGTGCAGAAAAGCATTGAAGCATTTCTCAATGAATGGTTGAAATGGATACGCCCACTAATCGGCATAATTTGGTCTAATTGCGGTGAAAATTATCATTTTCTAGCTGCCTACCATGAATAGAAATTACACCAATTCGCTTGTTCAATGTCATTTGGTGATTTTCTTAAAACGTCCCCCGAAATACGAATCACCGAGCCACCAAGTCTGCCAAGTTGTCAATTATCTTATGCACCTATCAATTGCTTCCCCCACCCCTCTCCTGGGGCTGCCCCACCCAAGATGTGGGGATTGTCACTTTTGAAGTGACCAAATCCCCACCCCTGGAGCAAAATTTTAGTGACAATCCCTGACATACATGGGTGGGGCACCCCCACCTCATGGTTTTGAACTTCTTCTGATGTGGAAACAATGGCAAAATGAGTGACCAAAATCCCCACCCTGGGGCTTGAAAAATGTTACCAAAACCCCACATAAGACCTGGGGAAGCCCGGGGGAGGGGTGGGGAACACATTATTTACACAATAAATAAAAAGTTCGAAAGGATGATGTCACTTCGACTTCAACCTCGCTTACAAGGAAATTAATTTTAGCGAATTTGCTGGTGAAAAGAAAGTATCACCGAGAAGGGAAAATAGGGGTTCCGAAAAAAATAGCCGATTTTAAAAATTATATCGGCAATATCTCGATTTTTCGATTTTAAAAGCATGCAGCCGATTTCAATTTTTGGGAGGCGAATATCGCATCATCGCGATTTTATCGTATCGCCCAGCACTAACGTCTGCCTTCATCAAACATGTGCGGCTTCATCACCCGATGAATTAGGCCTAAGATTTGTCTTTCTTGCATGCTTGTCAATGACATGTTTGTTTCAATTTCTAAAGAAGCCTGTTAAATGTCCAAACAATTGCACATCTCATCTGCTTGCCAATCACATAAGATTTTGTCAGAAACGATCTAAATTATAGGCCTGTATTTCTGTAACGTGATTGTATACTGTTGGGTAAACTGCTGCAATAAAATCACCATGATGGCATGACATTTTCTTGAGACAGAGGGCCAGGGGGCACCTCTGTAAATGTTTTTCCTGTGAAATAAAATACAATTTGAAGGAAATACTATTTTAAATTGTCACTTTTTTTTGTAGCTTTACATAGGTACACCAGTGTCTGAAAAGTGCTTAAGTGCACTGCATGCACTGTGAATGTTGTGAAATTCAAATTAGGCCGAAAAGTAAAAACTTTATTGAAGAATACAAAGTAAAAACCAACAACAATGCTAGAGTACACTCCAAGACCATTCCTGTCAAACTAAACACAGCTCTATGGTCATACCCCATCTGAACCCCCCCAGTTTTAGATCAACATACAAAGATGATTTACATGCCTTTACAAATGTATTTACAAGTCTGGTCTTGGTCTTGGTCTTGGTCTCGGACTGTCGGTCTCGGTCTCGGACTTCCTGGTCTTGACTACAACACTGACACCATGTCATGACAGCGTTCTACTCACCAGGGTCATCTGGTATTAATCACCAATGTCATTTCCTTGGTCAAATTAACCGCTGGCGAATTGTGAAAAAACATCACACAACTTCGTCGAACTATCTGCCACTGTTCTAGCGTACCACGGCTTAACAACCTTCTTCGCCGTACGAATGCTAACGCACACAAATATAGCCACATTCGTGTGTTTCAGCAAATAAAAGCAACAAATTCGTCACACGAAAATCAGCTTTTCAGGAATGGTGCGGTTGGCGTGAAACAGCTGGGTGGTTCCAAAACTACTTCGGCTGACATGCCATAAAAACGAAGTATGGGTACCAAATTGCACAAAAAGCTTCATGTAGGCGCAATTTCAGTCGTTTTGTATATATGTGACCCGCTCTGAAAAAAGGTATATTATGTCGCAAAATATGAACATTGAGTTTTAAGTATGTTTGGAAAGCCTGCAATGTAAGCTTTCATTTGGTACATGATAGAGCTCCAAAGCCCTTTCCGTTCTGGAGATATCACACTTTTGCATATGAATTAGTTCTATGGGGTTCAAATTGCACAACAGCGAAAACAGGCTGTGAAATATGTAGTTCTAATACAATGCAATGGAACAATGCACTCTAAAAAGGTTATTTTTTCACTTTATTTAGATATTTAAGATATCATGAAAGACAAAAAACAAAAAAATGAATTTTTATGAAAAATGTCACCCTCTTGGGTTGAAAGGGCCATTACACGTACATGCATAGCGCGACTTATATCACCTTTTTCTGGAGCGGGTCACATATATGTATATAATGCTGCTACCGTAGCTGAAGCACACCAATTTTTGTTAAGCGACTGTGTATTATACTACGAAAAGCGCCGAGCTCATACTCAATTAGACTTTAAGCACAGTCATGCAATATCACTCAGTATACCACGAACATTTGTATTGCTAACGTGGAAAAAGAGTCTAGACGTCGGGCTCATATACATGTACTCAATTGATAGACTCTACGCATAGTCATGCGATGTCAGTATAGTATACCATATAGTATATTGTATTGCGAACGTGGAAAAGGAGTCTAGACCAATTTTTACGGCAAAATAAACCAAGAAACTTAGTTTTTGTTTCGAATATTTTCACGATTTTTTTCTTTTTTTTTTTAGGTGTTTGGGCCTTTTTCTAGTGAGTGAATGCAAAAAAAAAAATAAAACAGTTCACCAATCTTAAGATCGGACATACATGTAGGCCAAAGTTTTTGAAGATCATTATTCGGTGTCATACACTTTACGTCTTGTCATTTCCAAAGCCTAAAAAAAACCAAAAATAAACTAAATTATACAAGTTAATTCGCCAAGTTCACAAGAATTGGCCCCCCCCCCAAAAAAAAAGGAAAGAAAAGTTTATATTAATGATAGTTGTTCAAAAATCTATCGGGTTATATCACTGGGAAATCATAGGCCTACATGTACATGTACATGTACTTCCAATGTGGGAAGTAGGCCTACATGTACATGCGGATCAATTTTTTTAACGAGCCCAAACATGCGTCATGATTTCTCATGAACTTAATTTTAAAAAGGAGTTCGTATATATCCAACAAAACCTATCGCGCGGTACAAGTTGTCTTAACTCGTACCCCGGACAACTCGCGCCCCGGACAACTCGCACAACTCGTACCTTCGCCAACTCGTACCTTCGCCAACTCGTACCTTCGCCAACTCGTACCTTCGCCAACTCGTACCTTCGCCAACTCGTACCTTCGCCAACTCGTACCTTCGCCAACTCGTACCTTCGCCAACTCGTACCTTCGCCAACTCGTACCTTCGCCAACTCGTACCTTCGCCAACTCGTACCTTCGCCAACTCGTACCGTCGCCAACTCGTACCTCTAATTAAGACAACTCGTACCGCGCGATAGGTTTTGTTGGATATATACAAATTCCTTTTTAAAATTAAGTTGATGAGAAATCATGACGCATGTTTGGGCTCGTTAAAAAAATTGATCCGCATGTACATGTACATGTAGGCCTACTTCCCACATTGGAAGTACATGTACATGTAGGCCTATGATTTCCCAGCGATATAACCCGATAGATTTTTGAACAACTATCATTATTATAAACTTTTCTTTCATTTTTTTTTGGGGGTGGCCATTCTTGAGAACTTGGTGAATTAACTTGTATTTGATATAATTTTGTTTATTTTGGGGTTTTTTTTAGGCTTCGGAAATGACAAAGAGGACCTCTGGGCAAGACGTAAAGTGTATGACACCGAATGATGATATTCAAAAACTTAGGCCTACATGTATGTCCGATCTTAAGAATGGGGACCTGTTTTAGTTGTTTTTTTGCATTCACTCATTGGCAAAGTACATGTAGTTTGGGTCACTTGGTTAAATCATTGGATGTTGTATAGCAGACGGCCAAGATGTAAAGTGTATAAGATCTTAAAAACTTATGTCTGATCTTAAGAATGGAGGCCCATTTTTTTGGGGCGTTAACTACCTTCTATTTATTATCTCTTATTATCTCTTATTTCTTTTTTTGGGGGGTGGGAGTGGGGATCTTGTTTTCTTTATTTAAAACAGCGAATGATTCAATGTAACTAGTTTAATTATTTGTTTATATCTTGATTACCAGTTATTTTTTAGCAAAACGTATAATTTATGGAGTTTTGAAGGATCCAAACTAACTCATTATTTAACCAATCATCTCTCATAATTATTGTGGTGGCGTGGCATCCATTTGATTTGAAGTTGGAAGTACGGTGAGATCATAGTAAATTAAGTCCTATTCACGAATTTGACAAAGCAAGAATGTGCCACGCTAAATGCGTACATTACCAGTAACGTGCGGCAAGTTCAAAGGCGGATGTCTCAATACTTGGGGCCTATATTTTGTAGGCCTGTGCATTCAAATAATCACACACCATCAAATAAATTACTCCAAGCAAATACCTGTAATACTGAGAGCACTGACCATTTCCGCTGCCCCAGTATCTGAACAACATTCACTTTCTCAATATCAATATTCCCGCCCGCTCTTTGATCATACCGCGGAGTTCCGTCGCAGTGTAAAAACCGCAGCTCACATTCCATTGAAAGAGTAAAGCCCGGTTCATACTTCATGCGAATGCAAAGCGAATTTATGACGTCAACGCCAATCATTCGCGCTGCGAATTCGCAAAAGTTGAACACATTTCAACTTGTGCGAAGCTTCGCTGCGAATGTTTCATGACGCCAAATTTGCTTCACATTCGCATGAAGTATGAACCGGGCTTAACAAGATAGCCAAGATAAGATATAAACAGCATATTGGTCGGCCACATTATTGACAATTTCCATTAACTGCATTTTGGTTGACGCATTGTTTTCAAAACACCGCCAGACCGTTCGGATCTTTTGGGTCGAAACAGAGTTGGAAATGGATCAATTTGTCTTTATTTATTTACTTTTTTTTGGTCTGAAATTTTACTTTGAATTTTTCACCTTAAGTTTTGGGTACCCGAACCGGAAAAATGGATCCGGGTATTGAAGCCGGCATTCGGGTACCCGGATACCCGGAACAGGCCTAATAGTTTGGCTATGACACCACAAGTCCACCCTGTACATGTACTTTAGTGTGGACTTTCCTTTGTTTTCATGTAGTTTAGAAAAATGGAGACAAAAGCTGAATGTTTTTTTACCGTGATCCCCTGAGGCTTAAATGTAGTGTACACGATTGGTAATCCTCCAATTTCTTTTTACTGAATTATTACGATATACCTTAGTAGACTTAAGTTAATAGTAGTCTCAATCATCCTGTGAAATGATGGCACCAGGTGTGCTGTCGTTGTCAAGCAAAGTGGAAATGAATATTCGTTTTCCAACGATTTCCAGCTGGAAATCGTTGGAAAACTGCCCTGTAGCCGTTACTCATGGCGCGCCCCGGACATGATGACGCCATGGCATATCCGGGGCGCGTCACAAGCCCAGATAGCCATGCGCGCCTTGAATAAAGGCTACCATCCGCCCGACGGTTGAAAACGAGCGTAGTTTTTCTCTCGTTTTTTTCGCTATCTAACAACGCAAAACTTTGAACATGTCAGTGGAATGATATTTCCTATAAAAAAATAACCCCCAAATCCGCCCATTTCTGAAAACTGCAACAATGACCAATCATGTACACTGCCTTTAAGTGTTCCACTTCATTTTGCGACAGATAACACTAACCCAAAAATGCCCCTGAAGCCCTTTTTCATAGAGGGGGAAACCTGATGTGGACATGTGCAAGTCCACATAAAGTTTATCTCCTGCTTCGTGTGGACCTCTTTTTTTTGGCGATTGTGTAGTGTAGGGCCCCTCTTTAGTTTTGATGAAATTAGATGCAAGGGTATTTTTTCTCATTCCAAAATGACTTTTTCTACCTAAAGCAGACTTCTCTCAATTCTATTGACATCGTTTTTTGTAATTTTGAACAGTTTATTTCAGTAGAAAATGCAATTTTCATACGCGCTTTACGGCAGTTGCTATGCGAATGAATGCGGTTTTGCGTGTTTACTGTGCGTCGCGGTGATCGCCATCTTTATTTTCGCATTGCGTTTTGTCGTCCTCATCTCCGATTTACCACAAAATTTCCCTCAAAACTAAAACCCTGCCCTTTATCTACGGCATATGTACCGGTTGGTTTGTAATGTCGCTAACTAGTTTGGTAATTCCAATAAATTATTGATTTAAATCACTGGAAAAAAATCAAAAAAATCACTAATAAAAATCATGTTTTTTTTTTTTTTGTAAAAACAATTTCTGTTATTTAAACCTGACTTTCATTAACTTTAAATCGCTTATACTCACTCTAAAGGGATGTATAAGACCAGTTTCCTGAAACAGTGTACTACATTTATCTTGGGTACAATGCATATGATTCTGAAGTACATGTACATTGTGTGTGTAATGTACTACCTGATACAGTATTCATCTCTTGGTATGTACATAAGTTTAAATAACTTGATGCATGTAATGCGCCTATCAATTGATAACCCCCGACCTGATCTGACCCGCCTGCCCCCACCCCACCCCAAACCCGACCCCCCCCCCCCACCCCCACCCCCCCTTTCCCAAACAAAACAAAACTAACAGCTATTAAGTAATAAACTGATCAGACGAAAAGCATTTGGGTTACGGTCATTTATTAAGTGTGGCGCACGGTAGTGCTGGGCGATACGACGATAAAATCGCGATGATGCGATATTCGCCGCCCAAAAATCGAAATCGGCTACATGTTTTTTTAAACCAAAAAATTGAGATATCGCCAATTTTTTTCGGAATCCCTATTTTCCCTTAAAAATCAGTGATACTTCTTGTTACCAGCAAATTCGCTAATATTAATTTCCTTGTAAGCGAGGTTCAAGTCGAAGTGACATCATCCTTTCAAACTTTTTATTTATAGTGTAAATAATGCGCCTATTAATTGCTTAATTGCAATTCGTTCGGTTTAAAGTCTAAATTTATAATAATGGACAACTTGAGCTGTCAGTAAATCTGCGATAAGATGCAAAATCTATTAAAACGTTCTAAATGTCTAAACAATCAGCGTACTCCGCACTTCATTGTAATATTTAGTTTCATTCACATGCAAATTAGCCAGCCCAGCTTTGGCCATTTGAAGCACGATATGTGGGAAAGAGACCCCCCCCCCCCTTCATTGTGTTCCTGGAATCTCAGGAATTCTTTTAAGAAATCTAGAGAGGTATGTTAGGTAACAATAGTCTGTGTGTATAGGGTAATGGCTCTGGCTGGTGGCGGTAACAAAGAAAAGGCTTTGATCCAGACATCCCCAGACTAAGCTAGGCCTTTTCACACTAGACAAAATCTCGGGGGCGGCCCCGGAAACGCTCATGCCTAACCCCGGGGCGAGCTCGCCCTGGGGTTGGCTGAGGTAGGTTTGCGCGAAACGAGTGTGAAACGACGCGGGGTTGAACTCGGGGTGAAAACACGGGGGCGAGTTCTCCCCGGGGTTCGGCGCTCTAATGTGAAAAGGCCTTTAGACTACGCTGTTTCTCAATATTGATGGCTGGCCTAAGAACGGCCTCAAACAATGACTGGCGACAAACACGTCCGCCGATTATGTAGTTATGAACAAACTTTTGCAACATTTCAATCATGCTGAAATTTGTTGAAGATTTTATCGCCATATCGGCGATATCGCGAGGTAAAAAAATCGACTACGAAAAAAAATCAATATCGTCAGCCCTAGCGCACGGTCATCTTTTTAAAAAATACATGTCCGCAGTTCACTTTTAACAATGTAGGGCCTACCACACAAATGAATTTCCTGTGTTCCTTTTCCAGCAAAATCTAAAATAGCAAAAGTACAATTATTATTAAACTTGATAAATTGAATGAATTTGTTCATTCCTTTTCCAGCAACGTCTAAAATAAAGTCGTCAAAGAGTACAATTAATTAGGCCTAACCAGCTAACGTTAGGATCAAAGCACATCAATCAGTTTACGGCCCGGACCATTTCAGACCCTGATTGACTATGAATATGACTATAGCCGTATAGGTACGACTTGACTTCTGTGTAAAGGTAGGAGTTGTCTTGAAGTTGAATGAAGGTACGAGTTGGCCAAGGTACGAGTTGGCCAAGGTACGAGTTGCCCTACCCCTAGAACTATGGGGTTCCGACAGGAACCCCATAGAAAGACGCCGATTTTTCCCATAGGCTAGTACAGCAAGAATAAGAAAGTCATTCCCATGCAATCACGTTTCTACATTGTACACGAGAATTACTGCACGGTTTTCCCCAAAAATCATAATATGCCTCATTTACATCCTCACCTTGCTTGCGCCAAGTCAATTTTCGCCTGAAACGGTTCCAATTTGCGGGAAAAAAAATGACAAAAATCTTCAGTCGTTCCGAAGCAATCACACACACAAACCATCGAGGAAGCCGCACACACGAAGCTCCTATTTGGTATCCCGGCATGCATCCTGCCGGGTCATGTGCGGGGGGCCGTTGGTCGGTCAAGTCATGATTATTCATCGAAAATTTGAAGCGCGGTACGACAGGCAATGCATGCAGACGGTATATAACGGACACGCGGCAGTTGCCTGCAAGGTGAGGATGTAAATGTGGCCGAGTGGGATTTTGGGGGAAAACCGTTCAGCGGTTTTCGTGTGCACATGTCAAACGTGGGTGCATGGGAATGACTTTCTTATTCTTGATGTAGGCCTACTACAACTAGCCTATGGGAAAAATCGGCATCTTTCTAGGAGTTCCCGTGTCGGGGTACGAGTTGCCCAAGGTACGAGGTGGTACGATGATGTCGAGTTGAAGGTACGAGTTGGCCAAGGTACATGTAGGGGAAGGCACTGTTCCAGAACAACCAAAACGACATCATCATGTATTACTGAAAGTGCACAAGGCCTTATTGAATAGGCACAAGGCCTTATTGAATAGGCACAAGGCCTTATTGAATAGGCACAAGGCCTTATTGAATACTAGGCACAAGGCGCGATGCACGTGACTATGTCATTTTGGTGGTTCTTTATAAGTGCTTACCACATAGACCATATAGCAAATACTGCCTGGTCGAGACGTCACAATGGTCACAAGGGATTGTGGGAAGGAAATGGGAGCGATTTTGGTGCACGTTTCTTTCGCACGTCCCTAGTAACCATTGTGACGTCTCATCCAGGCGGTATTTGCGATAAGGTCTACGACTAGGGCAGGCCTACGACTACGACGAGTTGACCCGTTAATACTAGTTTACCGTACATTACTACAATGTATCGACGTTGTTTTCACGAAGTGACAAAAACTCTGTTTCCGGCGAAAATGACGTTTGGAGTAAATCGCATTTTTAATTTTACTCTTTTAGAAATCTTGATTTCACAGACTTTCCAGGAGCCAGGCAGTATAAATATAAGATGTCCAGGAAGTGTGTGAGCTATACATTCATTGCTTTGTATCTTTAAATCAATATCTGCATTAATTAAATAGTAATTAATTAATTAACATTTTTGTCACTTCGTGAAAACATCAAAACCCAGACGCTGTACATATCGCGTAGTTTTTGTCACTTCGTGAAAACATCAAAACCCAGACGCTCTACTCAGGCCTTGAATTTGCTAATTTTTAGGGCAAGGCCACTTTGGCCTTGGATAAAGCAAAATTATGGAGGGCACCAAGGCCAGTAAGTAGGGCACCAAGGCCAAATTATATCTGCAGAAAGGGCACGGAGGGCGCGGCAATGTTGATGTTTTTCCGTTCAAAACGTATTTAACTAAGAGTAAGAGTAAGACTATGAGGCCAAAAACATACTGCTTCCGATCACATGGGTATTCAATTATATGTGAATTCCAGCCTAAACTATTTCCATTTACGCTACGAAAGCTATAACAAAAAATTGCCAAAAAAATTATCAAAACTTGCCCTAATTAATGTCAAAAATATTTACGGTCGATAATTCTTAAAAATCATGGAGAATTTAGGTCGTACACATCACTATGCACAACGCTAATTTATAACCATAACGCTAACCACGATGGGAAACTGGCCAACACTGTCCGTTTATCCATGGAGAAATAAATTTCTCCATGGTTTATCGTACGGTGGTAATGCATGCGTGATGCACTTTGTGTGGCGGGCGATAAACCTCGTGTTGCGGCAGGAAATGTCGGGGAAACACGCTGCGGTGTACAAGCGGTACAACCTCGAAATAAATTCATGAACACGGAAAATGCATACACAGACAAAATAGATCAAGTTCTGTGAATTAACGTGCAGAAATCTTCTTTCTCTATCGATTTTTTGGGCCTAATTATTCATCGAAACTTTTGACAATCGGAACACCGCGTGTTGTGACCAAAGTTCATGAAGTTACTGTACGTATGTAGCGCGCCGAAGGCGTGCTTCATAGCACCGCCTACAGGGCGCGTTTCCTCGTACACGAACATCGATGCGTATTGTGAGGCGCGCACGTGCAAGTACTGAGAAAAAGAAAGTCAGTTGACTGCACGTAAACGTTGCCGTACATGTACATACTCCTGCTGCTTTGTGTGTACGTACGAATACACACATTTAATCTTGCGGTGGGGGTGTTGATGCTTGAAGTATCGGCACACTTCGAAACTGGACCAGATTAATAGTTTGTGTGCGACGTGCATGAACTGTGATTCTGTACGCGCGATCGTCAACGTGTTGTGCAGCGAGATTTTATGAAGGGCTGGCATGACATCGAAAAAACAAATGATATGAAGGATTGTACTTGTAGTGGCTGTGTTTTTGCAAAAAGGGCACGACGGCCAAGGTAAATTTGGGGCAAGGCAAAACTGGCCGTGAAGACGGAGATTTTGTGTGGGGCACCGCGGCCAGTAAGAAGGCAACGACGGCACTGGCCGTCGTGGCCGTCGTTCATTTCAAGCCCTGTCTACTTATTTTACCATAGCGTGTAGTTTTTGTCACTTCGTGAAAACATCAAAACCCAGACGCTCTACTTATTTTACCATTATAGCGCGTAGTTTTTGTCACTTCGTGAAAACATCAAAACCCAGATGCTATACTTATTTTACCATAGCGCGTAGTTTTTGTCACTTCGTGAAAACAGTAACTTATAGACTGCCAACTTTTTGTTAATTAACAACTCCCGATAATTAAAAAACTAATTAACATTAGGCTTTGGAAATTGGTTTAAAATGTTTCAAGTCCAACTAACATTAAAATTATGTAAAAATCTCAAATTCGACAAAATATGGATTTTTCAGGTTTTTGTCACTTCGTGAAAACATCGACGGTATGTAGGCTACATACGCAGGGCCGTTGTCAATGTAAACAATTAATGGCTGAACAATCCCTCCCCCAATCCAGCCATAAAATGAAAGATGAGGGGCTACATTACCTTTGAAGCAATATCCAAGTTGCTATCGTCGTCCATAATCCAGAGCTTTGCTCTATACTGCTGTTTCAGTTTGTTGTGTTGTTGTTGTTGTTGTTGTAGATAGGGTTGGTGAGCGGTATAGTGACGTAGTACTAAGGTCGTGCGGTCTAAGCGACTCTGTGGGCTATTCGATACCACAATATCTAGCATGATACCACAATATCTAGCATGATAGACCTACAAAGGCTACATGCAATATAGAATACGACACATTCCAAAATCTGTGACAGCTGTAGGTTTGGGAAGATTGAGGGCGCTCTTTACGACAACACAAAATCTGGCAAAAATCCTATAATTTTGATTGTGCTGCCACAGCATAAGTAATGAAAATGCCTAACACAACCCAGTGGACATAAAGATCCCAAAGGGGCACACTTTATGCAAGACACTCTTAGCCTACATGTACATTAACAATCAATACATGCTGCCGGCCCATATTAAAGCACAGCGATCTATGGGGGCCGCCATCTTTGCTAAAATTCAACGATATGAAACTGGTGATTAAAACATCCCCACTACATGTCTCATGTGGCTGACTTACTATGGAAAGTCTGTGCATCAACAATTCCCAACTGTATTTCTGTCGGCAGTGCCACATTTATATAAAAAGGTGAATTTCATACCTGTTTGTTGGAACGGAATGGTCAGGCCAACAACACGAGACGGGCTGACAGTGTTTGCCCGCCCGCCGTGTGGTGGCGCTGTAACCATTCCGTTCGGACCGCTTACTGTACTGCCCGACCAACTCTACATTAACATTACAGTTACGTACATATTTGATAATATGTTGGCTGTTTTGTTTGTGTACAAGAAGTTGTTGGAGTGTTATTTGGGTATTGAGGAGACCAAGTGATTTGATGAGGATTTGTCTTTGGACGTTATATTTACGACAGTTCAAGAGAAAATGCTTAACATCCTCAGTGCATGAGCATACTTCACATAATCCATTTGGATGTTTGCCGATTTTATATAGGAAATTATTTAAGCCTTTACATACACCAAGTCTAAGTCTATGCATGATAACTTCATGGGTACGTAACATTCCCCAGCTAGAGAAAATGAAAGATGGCTTATATTTTATATTATTTAGATTAGTGATGGGAATGGTTTTGGTCCATTTTTCCTTAAGTTCTTCTTTAAGAATGTGTTTGATTTCATTCTCTAGGAGGGTACGGTGATCGATACTGGTTTTGTGTGTGGCTGATTTGGCGATTTCATCAGCTCTTTCATTTCCATTGATCCCACAGTGCCCAGGGATCCATTCAAAGTTAACTATATTGCCTTGGTAGTGGATGTTATTTAAGGTGTGGCGAATATCACAAACGATTTTATGTTTGGGGAAGGTTTTAGAGATAGACTGGATGGCACTAAGGCAGTCACTGAAAATGCATGTATGTAAAGGCTTAACATCTTCAACCCATTCTAATGCAAGGAGAATTGCGAAAAGTTCTGCTGTAAAGATAGAGACGCCATTATTGAGGCGGGAAGCTTTACTGTATTTAAGTTGGGGGATATACCACATCCGACAGTATCAAGAGTGGGATTGTGAGAGCCATCCGTGTATAAGTGTGTAGAGAATTTATCCATGTTGTATTGATGGTCTCTAAACTAAGATTGTTCTTGTCATAAATATTTGTAGCATCTGCCACTCGAGAGAGGATTTCAGTGGAGACAGAAGGCTTGTTATAATGCCAGAAAGGAGTGGGGTCGTTGAGGGGGAAAACTGCATACGGGTATTGGGAGATCCTAGCTTCAAAAGGGGTGTTGTGGGTTGTAGACATCCATTTGTCAGCAAAATAATGCTTTTGCCAGTTATCAGAATGGATGTCATCATTAGGATGTGTTTTGTGTGTATTAACTTTGATTCCGTATAGGTTACATAAGAACTGTCTACGTAGAGCCAAAGGTGGGTCTCCACATTCGGTCTGTAGCCTAAAAAGTGGGGAACTGTGAATAGCTCCTGTACAAATTTTAAGAGCTTGGTATTGAATACTGTCAAGTTTTTGCTTGGCAGTCAGGGGTGCAGAGTCGAAAGCTTCACACCCGTATTCCAAGATGGGTTTTATTAGAGCACTATATAGCTGATAAAGTGTTTTACAATCGGCCCCCAGGAAATACCGCTAATGCATCTGGGGATGTTAAGTCTCTTTTTACATTTTGTAATTATACTGTCGATGTGTGGATTCCATGTTAATTTGCTGTCAAAAATCACTCCCAGGAATTTGGCCGAGGACAAAGTCTGTAATCTAAGGTTTTGGATGTGCAGGGAGATATTGATAAGTTTTTTATTGGTGAACAAGACAACAATTGTTTTGGGGATAGACAACTTAAAACCCAATTTGTCACACCAAGATTTGACATTATTAAGGTTTTGTTGGATTTTCTTTTCTAGGTAAGATGTGTTTCTGTTGGATTTCCAGATGGCGATATCAATACCTTTGCGCCAAAGCATATCATAAGCTTTTTCAATGTCAAGAAAAATAGCAAGGGTGCTTTCTTTATTACTCCTGACTTTATTGATAGATGATTCCAAATTGACAATGTGATCTTTGGTACTTCTTCCTTTCCGGAAACCACTCAGGGGATTGGATAATAAGTTATGGGTTTCTAGATACCATAGTAATCGAGAATTAACAATTCGTTCCATTATTTTACAGAAAGTAGCTGTGAGTGCAATGGGTCTATATATGATAGGGGGTTGGTTGATTCTTTTCCTGGTTTGAGGAATGGAATAAGGATAGCACCCTTCCATTGTTTGGGGCATTGAGAGGTATACCATATCATGTTAAAGATGATGAGTACGTAATTACGAATTTTCATGGGGAGGTGTTTAATGACATCGTTTCTTATTCCATCTTTACCAGGAGAGGTGCACTTAGAGGAATCAATTGCATGGTTTAATTCTTCTAAGGTAAGAGGCTCATTAATCACACTGTCATTGTTACTATCAATACAAAAATCATTTCAGCTTTATTTTTGATGGGGGTAATAAAGGGCTGTAATTGTTCGTGCTGCTGACTTTAGCATAGCTGTCGGCAAGGGCTTCAGCCTTGTCTTGGTATAATGATATCTGTGCCATTGTGGTTTAGAACTGGTATGCTACTTGAATTACGAGTTTTTTTCTATTCGTTTAATGTTGTTCCAAATAACGTTAGTATTAGTTTTCGGATTTATTTCGTTGCAAAAGATTTCCCAATCTTTTCTTTTAGCATTTTTAATTGTCTTCCTGGCTATGGCACAAGCCCTTTTATACTCTATAAGGTCTGTAGGAGGACTAGTTTTTCTGAAAATATTAAGAGCTTTTTTCTTACTATCTATGGTCTGTTTGCAATCATCATTCCACCAGGAGGTAGGGGTTTAATTGTGGTTTGGGTTGGTTTTTGGAATTGAGCAGCTCATGGCTGACTCAAGCTCATTGATGAAGTTGTTGTATGTATCATCAATGTTTTCTGAAGTGTTGGGTTCAGATATATTCAGATTGCAAGCAACTTGAAATTTATTCCAATCAGCTTTTTTAATGGACCATTTAGGTGTGAAATTAGCTTTACTTTTATAAATAGAATGATTATAACCAGTGATGATGGGGCAGTGATCACTTCCCCAGGAATCATCCAGAACTGTCCAGTTACATTTAGCAGCTAGATTAGGTGAGACAAAAGTGACATCAATACAAGAAAGAGTACCATGAGAACTATTCGCTCTTGTACCTTGACCAGAATTAACACAGACCATATCAAAATCTGTTATTATATCGTCAATAATCTTGCCGTTATGGTCAAGCTTAGAGCTGCCCCACAGGGGGTTATGACCATTCAAATCTCCACAAATTATGCGAGGATTCACAGTTCTATTTAGTATATCTCTTAGATAGCTGTCTTCTAAGGCGTTGCATGGGTTATATATGTTGATGATGTTGGTTTTATTTTTATAGGTATCATAAATTTCTCCAATTTGATACTCAATAGGAGTGTCAGAACCATGTATGTATTTAAAGGCTAGACCACGTTTAACAAGGAATGCACAGCCTCCTCCCCTTTTTTTAGTTCCTGTGTTCTGTCTGTCGTGACGATAAATATCGTATCCAGGTAGGGTAAAACTTTTCCCTTCTTTAAGCCAGGTTTCCTGAATACATATGAGATCTGGTTTTTGTGTCCAGGAAAAATTGTTTATAGATGATTTTAATTCATTGCAATGAGCTGTAAGAGACTGTGCATTCCATTGTAAGATTAACACCATAATGAGAAAAATCATGACGAAGTTTTGTTCGATTTTCCTTTATGTATAGTGATCTGGCTGGTTTTATGGGCTTCTGACGGGTCTGCGTTTTTTTGGGTCGAAGATATCTTGGTCTTATCTTGGGTAGGTTTGGGGCCCGATTTGCCTCTCCTTGTATTGGTACGTGTGGATGTTCTTTGCCTTCCTTGTGTTTCTTTAGTCTGTGTTGGGGGGTTGTCAGAATGGATCATGTGATTGACAAGGGCCTTAATCGCTGTGTCTCTTTCCTCTTTGTTCTTCAGCGTGTCCCATATTTGTATCGTGCCTGAGAGAAGTTCCGTTAGGTATTGTTCGTTGCACATGCAATGTGTGTGCTCGGTTTGTGTTCCTTCCGTTGCAATAGTTTGAGTGCTCGCGTCTTTGGAGGTTGGGGTTTTTGTGATTGGTGTGGTTGGCATCGTATTTGTGTTTTCCAAGGTGTTTGTGTTTGACCGCAGAGAATTTTTGTTTCCGTTGCTTGAGGATTGTGCCATGTTGGAACATGGTTGTGCTGGCGAGGGAGTCAACTGAGAGCTCGTGCGTATTGATATGTCAGTTTTGATTGCATTTGCAGCTTCGGCGTATGAAATATTATATGTGACTCTGATTCCTTGAATTCGCTTTTCCTGTTTGATGGTGCTGCATCCCCCATAAGCAGATGAATGGTTTCCTCCACATCTGCAACATCTAGTGTTGTCTTTTTGCTTACACTGTTCATAGTTGTGGGGCCCTCCACATCGCACACAGCGTGTAGAGCTTCTGCAGTTTTTTGCAGTATGGCCCAGTCTTTGACAGTTGAAGCATCGGATTATGGGAGGGATGTACGGTTTGACTATGAAATTTTCATATCCTATTTGTATCCGGAATGGTGGGTTTGGTGAATTAAAAGTCAAACAGATAGAGAGGCTCTTTTCAAGTTTGCCATCTCTTTTGCGCATGAGTCGTTTGACTTCTATGACTCCATGTTGCTTACATACAGATAGAATTTCGTCTTCTGATGTGTCAGGTTATGACACCTTTACTTTGAGTTTCTGATTTAGCAAATTCTGCTTGTACACTCCATTGTTCTAGGCGACTGATGGTTTTGAGTTTTTTTGCTTGAGCTGATGTGTGACATTTAACTGTGATGCCTCCTTGATTATTCTTGGAGACACTCTTGATGTAGTCTTTTAGGTTTCCCACATTGTTCAGATTCTGAATACGAGTCCCAAATGAACAACCAACAAAACGTCGACGGGAAACACAGTAAAATACGTTACTTATCAATCTCAACCCACATTAGTAACCATTACCTCTCCAGATGTCAAACTGTCAAAAATAAACCCAATCAGAATTGCCAAAGCTTTGAACAATGTGGGAAACCTAAAAGACTACATCAAGAGTGTCTCCAAGAATAATCAAGGAGGCATCACAGTTAAATGTCACACATCAGCTCAAGCAAAAAAAAATCAAAACCATCAGTCGCCTAGAACAATGGAGTGTACAAGCAGAATTTGCTAAATCAGAAACTCAAAGTAAAGGTGTCATCTATGGCATATAACCTGACACATCAGAAGACGAAATTCTATCTGTATGTAAGCAACATGGAGTCGTAGAAGTCAAACGACTCATGCGCAAAAGAGATGGCAAACTTGAAAAGAGCCTCTCTATCTGTTTGACTTTTAATTCACCAAACCCACCATCCGGATACAAATAGGATATGAAAATGTCATAGTCAAACCGTACATCCCTCCCATAATCCGATGCTTCAACTGTCAAAGACTGGGCCATACTGCAAAAAACTGCAGAAGCTCTACACGCTGTGTGCGATGTGGAGGGCCCCACAACTATGAACAGTGTAAGCAAAAAGACAACACTAGATGTTGCAGATGTGGAGGAAACCATTCATCGGCTTATGGGGGATGCAGCACCATCAAACAGGAAAAGCGAATTCAAGGAATCAGAGTCACATATAATATTTCATATGGCGAAGCTGCAAATACAATGGACTAACCGAGACCCCAACCACGCAACTTGGGCCCCAAATGAGGACGTTTTTCGATCTGATGTTGAACAAAATTGTTCACAATCTGGATACTGATAGAAAGAGGGACTCCTCAGCAACATCTAGACCAATCTCCAGCTCCTCAGACCTAAGTTCAGCCAAATGATGGCCGAGATAAGCGAGTAGGTTTTTCAAACCAATTTGTCTCCATTCCCGCATAAGTGCACATGCTATACAATGGACTAGCCGAGACCCCCACTACGCAACTTGGGCCCCAAATGAGGGCGTTTTTCGGTCTGACATTGAACGAAATTGCGCACAATCTTGATACTGATGGAAAGAGGGACTCCTCAGCAACATCCAGACCAATTTCCAGCTCCGCAGTCCCAAGTTAAGCCAAATGATGGCCGAGACAAGCGAGTAGGTTTTTCGAACGAATTTTTCTGCATTCCCGCAAAAGTGCACATGCTATACAATGGACTAGCCGAGACCCCCACCACGCAACTTGGGCCCCAAATGAGGACGTTTTTCGATCTGATGTTGAACAAAATTGCGCACAATCTTGATACTGTTGGAAAGAGGGACTCATTACCAACATCCAAACCAATCACCAGCTCCTCAGACCTCATTTCAGCCGAATGATGGCGGACATAAGCGAGTAGGTTTTTCGAACAAATTTTTCTGCATTTCTGCTTAAGTGCACATGCTATACAATGGACCAGCCGAAACCCCCCCAACCCCCCCCCCCCCCCCCCCAACGCAACTTGGGCCCCCAATTAAGGCGTTTTTCGATCTGATGTTGAACGAAATTGCGCACAATCTTGATACTGTTGGAAAGAGGGACTCCTCAGCAACATTCAGAACAATCTCCAGCTCCTCAGACCCAAGTTCAGCCGAATGATGGCCGAAATAGGCGAGTATCTTTTTCGAAAGAATTTGTTTGCATTCCCGCATAAGTGCACATGCTATACAATGCACTAGCCGAGACCCCAACCACGCAACTTGGGCCCCAAATGGTGGCGTTTTTCGGTCTGACATTGAACGAAATTGCGCACAATCTTGATACTGTTGGAAAGAGGGACTCCTCAGCAACATCCCGACCAATTTCCAGCTCCACAGACGCCAGTTCAGCCGAATGATGGCCGAGATAAGCGAGTGTTTTTTTTCGAACTGATTTTGTCTGCATTCCTGCATGAGTGTACATGCTATACAATGGACTAGCCGAGACCCCCACTACGCAACTTGGGCCCCAAATGAGGGTGTTTTTCGGTCTGACGTTGAACAAAATTGCTCACAATCTTGATACTGATTGAAAGAGGGACTCATCAGCAACATCCAGACCAATTTCCAGCTCCACAGACCCCAGGTTAGCCGAATGATGGCCGAGACAAGCGAGTAAGTTTTTCGAACGAATTTTTCTGCATTCCCGCAAAAGTGCACATGCTATACAATGGACTAGACGAGACCCCCACCACGCAACTTGGGCCCCAAATGAGGACGTTTTTCGATCTGATGTTGAACAAAATTGCGCACAATCTGGATACTGTTGGAAAGAGGGACTCATTACCAACATCCAAACCAATCACCAGCTCCTCAGACCTCATTTCAGCCGAATGATGGCGGACATAAGCGAGTAGGTTTTTCGAACAAATTTTTCTGCATTTCTGCTTAAGTGCACATGCTATACAATGGACCAGCCGAAACCCCCCCACCCCCCCCCCCCCCCCCCCCCAACGCAACTTGGGCCCCAAATTAAGGCGTTTTTCGATCTGATGTTGAACAAAATTGCGCACAATCTGGATACTGTTGGAAAGAGGGACTCATTACCAACATCCAAACCAATCACCAGCTCCTCAGACCTCATTTCAGCCGAATGATGGCGGACATAAGCGAGTAGGTTTTTCGAACAAATTTTTCTGCATTTCTGCTTAAGTGCACATGCTATACAATGGACCAGCCGAAACCCCCCCACCCCCCCCCCCCCCCCCCCCCAACGCAACTTGGGCCCCAAATTAAGGCGTTTTTCGATCTGATGTTGAACGAAATTGCGCACAATCTTGATACTGTTGGAAAGAGGGACTCCTCAGCAACATCCCGACCAATTTCCAGCTCCACAGACCCCAGGTTAGCCGAATGATGGCCGAGACAAGCGAGTAGGTTTTTCGAACGAATTTTTCTGCATTCCCGCAAAAGTGCACATGCTATACAATGGACTAGCCGAGACCCCCACCACGCAACTTGGGCCCCAAATGAGGACGTTTTTCGATCTGATGTTGAACAAAATTGCGCACAATCTGGATACTGTTGGAAAGAGGGACTCATTAGCAACATCCAAACAAATCTCCAGCTCCTCAGACCTCAGTTCAGCTGAATGATGGCGGACATAAGCGAGTAGGTTTTTTGAACAAATTTGTCTGCATTCTAGCTTAAGTGCACACGCCATACAATGGACTAGCCGAACCCCCCCCCCACGCAACTTGGGCCCCAAATTAGGGCGTTTTTCGATCTGATGTTTAACGAAATTGCGCACAATCTTGATACTGTTGGAAAGAGGGACTCCTCAGCAACATCTAGAACAATCTCCAGCTCCTCAGACCCAAGTTCAGCCGAATGATGGCCGAAATAGGCGAGTATCTTTTTCGAAAGAATTTGTCTGCATTCCCGCATAAGTGCACATGCTATACAATGCACTAGCCGAGACCCCAACCACGCAACTTGGGCCCCAAATGGTGGCGTTTTTCGGTCTGTCATTGAACGAAATTGCGCACAATCTTGATACTGTTGGAAAGAGGGACTCCTCAGCAACATCCCGACCAATTTCCAGCTCCACAGACGCCAGTTCAGCCGAATGATGGCCGAGATAAGCGAGTGTTTTTTTTCGAACTGATTTTGTCTGCATTCCTGCATGAGTGTACATGCTATACAATGGACTAGCCGAGACCCCCACTACGCAACTTGGGCCCCAAATGAGGGTGTTTTTCGGTCTGACGTTGAACAAAATTGCTCACAATCTTGATACTGATTGAAAGAGGGACTCATCAGCAACATCCAGACCAATTTCCAGCTCCTCAGACCCCAGGTTAGCCGAATGATGGCCGAGACAAGCGAGTAAGTTTTTCGAACGAATTTTTCTGCATTCCCGCAAAAGTGCACATGCTATACAATGGACTAGACGAAGACCCCCACCACGCAACTTGGGCCCCAAATGAGGACGTTTTTCGATCTGATGTTGAACAAAATTGCGCACAATCTGGATACTGTTGGAAAGAGGGACTCATTACCAACATCCAAACCAATCACCAGCTCCTCAGACCTCATTTCAGCCGAATGATGGCGGACATAAGCGAGTAGGTTTTTCGAACAAATTTTTCTGCATTTCTGCTTAAGTGCACATGCTATACAATGGACCAGCCGAAACCCCCCCACCCCCCCCCCCCCCCCAACGCAACTTGGGCCCCAAATTAAGGCGTTTTTCGATCTGATGTTGAACGAAATTGCGCACAATCTTGATACTGTTGGAAAGAGGGACTCCTCAGCAACATCCCGACCAATTTCCAGCTCCACAGACCCCAGGTTAGCCGAATGATGGCCGAGACAAGCGAGTAGGTTTTTCGAACGAATTTTTCTGCATTCCCGCAAAAGTGCACATGCTATACAATGGACTAGCCGAGACCCCCACCACGCAACTTGGGCCCCAAATGAGGACGTTTTTCGATCTGATGTTGAACAAAATTGCGCACAATCTGGATACTGTTGGAAAGAGGGACTCATTAGCAACATCCAAACAAATCTCCAGCTCCTCAGACCTCAGTTCAGCTGAATGATGGCGGACATAAGCGAGTAGGTTTTTTGAACAAATTTTTCTGCATTCTAGCTTAAGTGCACACGCCATACAATGGACTAGCCGAACCCCCCCCCCCCCCCCCCAACCCCCCCCCCCCCCCACGCAACTTGGGCCCCAAATTAGGGCGTTTTTCGATCTGATGTTTAACGAAATTGCGCACAATCTTGATACTGTTGGAAAGAGGGACTCCTCAGCAACATCTAGAACAATCTCCAGCTCCTCAGACCCAAGTTCAGCCGAATGATGGCCGAAATAGGCGAGTATCTTTTTCGAAAGAATTTGTCTGCATTCCCGCATAAGTGCACATGCTATACAATGCACTAGCCGAGACCCCAACCACGCAACTTGGGCCCCAAATGGTGGCGTTTTTCGGTCTGTCATTGAACGAAATTGCGCACAATCTTGATACTGTTGGAAAGAGGGACTCCTCAGCAACATCCCGACCAATTTCCAGCTCCACAGACGCCAGTTCAGCCGAATGATGGCCGAGATAAGCGAGTGTTTTTTTTTTGGAACTGATTTTGTCTGCATTCCTGCATGAGTGTACATGCTATACAATGGACTAGCCGAGACCCCCACTACGCAACTTGGGCCCCAAATGAGGGTGTTTTTCGGTATGACGTTGAACAAAATTGCTCACAATCGTGATACTGATTGAAAGAGGGACTCATCAGCAACATCCAGACCAATTTCCAGCTCCACAGACCCCAGGTTAGCCGAATGATGGCCGAGACAAGCGAGTAAGTTTTTCGAACGAATTTTTCTGCATTCCCGCAAAAGTGCACATGCTATACAATGGACTAGACGAGACCCCCACCACGCAACTTGGGCCCCAAATGAGGACGTTTTTCGATCTGATGTTGAACAAAATTGCGCACAATCTGGATACTGTTGGAAAGAGGGACTCATTACCAACATCCAAACCAATCACCAGCTCCTCAGACCTCATTTCAGCCGAATGATGGCGGACATAAGCGAGTAGGTTTTTCGAACAAATTTTTCTGCATTTCTGCTTAAGTGCACATGCTATACAATGGACCAGCCGAAACCCCCCCACCCCCCCCCCCCCCCCCCAACGCAACTTGGGCCCCAAATTAAGGCGTTTTTCGATCTGATGTTGAACGAAATTGCGCACAATCTTGATACTGTTGGAAAGAGGGACTCCTCAGCAACATCCCGACCAATTTCCAGCTCCACAGACCCCAGGTTAGCCGAATGATGGCCGAGACAAGCGAGTAGGTTTTTCAAACCAATTTGTCTCCATTCCCGCATAAGTGCACATGCTATATACAATGGACTAGCCGAGACCCCACCACGCAACTTGGGCCCCAAATGAGGGCGTTTTTCGGTATGACGTTGAACAAAACTGCGCACAATCTTGATACTGATGGAAAGAGGGACTCCTCAGCAACATCCCGACCAATTTCCAGCTCCACAGACCCCAGGTTAGCCGAATGATGGCCGAGACAAGCGAGTAGGTTTTTCGAACGAATTTGTCTGCATTCCCGCAAAAGTGCACATGCTATACAATGGACTAGCCGAGACCCCCACCACGCAACTTGGGCCCCAAATGAGGACGTTTTTCGATCTGATGTTGAACAAAATTGCGCACAATCTGGATACTGTTGGAAAGAGGGACTCATTAGCAACATCCAAACAAATCTCCAGCTCCTCAGACCTCAGTTCAGCTGAATGATGGCGGACATAAGCGAGTAGGTTTTTTGAACAAATTTGTCTGCATTCTAGCTTAAGTGCACACGCCATACAATGGACTAGCCGAACCCCCCCCCCCCCCAACCCCCCCCCCCCCCCCCCCACGCAACTTGGGCCCCAAATTAGGGCGTTTTTCGATCTGATGTTTAACGAAATTGCGCACAATCTTGATACTGTTGGAAAGAGGGACTCCTCAGCAACATCTAGAACAATCTCCAGCTCCTCAGACCCAAGTTCAGCCGAATGATGGCCGAAATAGGCGAGTATCTTTTTCGAAAGAATTTGTCTGCATTCCCGCATAAGTGCACATGCTATACAATGCACTAGCCGAGACCCCAACCACGCAACTTGGGCCCCAAATGGTGGCGTTTTTCGGTCTGTCATTGAACGAAATTGCGCACAATCTTGATACTGTTGGAAAGAGGGACTCCTCAGCAACATCCCGACCAATTTCCAGCTCCACAGACGCCAGTTCAGCCGAATGATGGCCGAGATAAGCGAGTGTTTTTTTTCGAACTGATTTTGTCTGCATTCCTGCATGAGTGTACATGCTATACAATGGACTAGCCGAGACCCCCACTACGCAACTTGGGCCCCAAATGAGGGTGTTTTTCGGTCTGACGTTGAACAAAATTGCTCACAATCTTGATACTGATTGAAAGAGGGACTCATCAGCAACATCCAGACCAATTTCCAGCTCCTCAGACCCCAGGTTAGCCGAATGATGGCCGAGAGAAGCGAGTAAGTTTTTCGAACGAATTTTTCTGCATTCCCGCAAAAGTGCACATGCTATACAATGGACTAGACGAAGACCCCCACCACCCAACTTGGGCCCCAAATGAGGACGTTTTTCGATCTGATGTTGAACAAAATTGCGCACAATCTGGATACTGTTGGAAAGAGGGACTCATTACCAACATCCAAACCAATCACCAGCTCCTCAGACCTCATTTCAGCCGAATGATGGCGGACATAAGCGAGTAGGTTTTTCGAACAAATTTTTCTGCATTTCTGCTTAAGTGCACATGCTATACAATGGACCAGCCGAAACCCCCCCACCCCCCCCCCCCCCAACGCAACTTGGGCCCCAAATTAAGGCGTTTTTCGATCTGATGTTGAACGAAATTGCGCACAATCTTGATACTGTTGGAAAGAGGGACTCCTCAGCAACATCCCGACCAATTTCCAGCTCCACAGACCCCAGGTTAGCCGAATGATGGCCGAGACAAGCGAGTAGGTTTTTCGAACGAATTTTTCTGCATTCCCGCAAAAGTGCACATGCTATACAATGGACTAGCCGAGACCCCCACCACGCAACTTGGGCCCCAAATGAGGACGTTTTTCGATCTGATGTTGAACAAAATTGCGCACAATCTGGATACTGTTGGAAAGAGGGACTCATTAGCAACATCCAAACAAATCTCCAGCTCCTCAGACCTCAGTTCAGCTGAATGATGGCGGACATAAGCGAGTAGGTTTTTTGAACAAATTTTTCTGCATTCTAGCTTAAGTGCACACGCCATACAATGGACTAGCCGAACCCCCCCCCCCCCCCAACCCCCCCCCCCCAACGCAACTTGGGCCCCAAATTAGGGCGTTTTTCGATCTGATGTTTAACGAAATTGCGCACAATCTTGATACTGTTGGAAAGAGGGACTCCTCAGCAACATCTAGAACAATCTCCAGCTCCTCAGACCCAAGTTCAGCCGAATGATGGCCGAAATAGGCGAGTATCTTTTTCGAAAGAATTTGTCTGCATTCCCGCATAAGTGCACATGCTATACAATGCACTAGCCGAGACCCCAACCACGCAACTTGGGCCCCAAATGGTGGCGTTTTTCGGTCTGTCATTGAACGAAATTGCGCACAATCTTGATACTGTTGGAAAGAGGGACTCCTCAGCAACATCCCGACCAATTTCCAGCTCCACAGACGCCAGTTCAGCCGAATGATGGCCGAGACAAGCGAGTAAGTTTTTCGAACGAATTTTTCTGCATTCCCGCAAAAGTGCACATGCTATACAATGGACTAGACGAGATCCCCACCACGCAACTTGGGCCCCAAATGAGGACTTTTTTCGATCTGATGTTGAACACAATTGCGCACAATCTGGATACTGTTGGAAAGAGGGACTCATTACCAACATCCAAACCAATCACCAGCTCCTCAGACCTCATTTCAGCCGAATGATGGCGGACATAAGCGAGTAGGTTTTTCGAACAAATTTTTCTGCATTTCTGCTTAAGTGCACATGCTATACAATGGACCAGCCGAAACCCCCCCACCCCCCCCCCCCCCCAACGCAACGTTGGCCCCAAATTAAGGCGTTTTTCGATCTGATGTTGAACGAAATTGCGCACAATCTTGATACTGTTGGAAAGAGGGACTCCTCAGCAACATCCCGACCAATTTCCAGCTCCACAGACCCCAGGTTAGCCGAATGATGGCCGAGACAAGGGAGTAGTTTTTTCGAACGAATTTGTCTGCATTCTAGCTTAAGTGCACACGCCATACAATGGACTAGCCGAACCCCCCCCCCCCCAACCCCCCCCCCCCCCCCCACCCCCCCCCCCCACGCAACTTGGGCCCCAAATTAGGGCGTTTTTCGATCTGATGTTTAACGAAATTGCGCACAATCTTGATACTGTTGGAAAGAGGGACTCCTCAGCAACATCCAGAACAATCTCCAGCTCCTCAGACCCCAGTTCAGCCGAATGATGGCCGAAATAGGCGAGTATCTTTTTCGAAAGAATTTGTCTGCATTCCCGTATAAGTGCACATGCTATACAATGCACTAGCCGAGACCCCAACCACGCAACTTGGGCCCCAAATGGTGGCGTTTTTCGGTCTGACATTGAACGAAATTGCGCACAATCTTGATACTGTTGGAAAGAGGGACTCCTCAGCAACATCCCGACCAATTTCCAGCTCCACAGACGCCAGTTCAGCCGAATGATGGCCGAGACAAGCGAGTAAGTTTTTCGAACGAATTTTTCTGCATTCCCGCAAAAGTGCACATGCTATACAATGGACTAGACGAGATCCCCACCACGCAACTTGGGCCCCAAATGAGGACTTTTTTCGATCTGATGTTGAACAAAATTGCGCACAATCTGGATACTGGTGGAAAGAGGGACTCATTACCAACATCCAAACCAATCACCAGCTCCTCAGACCTCATTTCAGCCGAATGATGGCGGACATAAGCGAGTAGGTTTTTCGAACAAATTTTTCTGCATTTCTGCTTAAGTGCACATGCTATACAATGGACCAGCCGAAACCCCCCCACCCCCCCCCCCCCCCCCCCCCCAACGCAACTTTGGCCCCAAATTAAGGCGTTTTTCGATCTGATGTTGAACGAAATTGCGCACAATCTTGATACTGTTGGAAAGAGGGACTCCTCAGCAACATCCCGACCAATTTCCAGCTCCACAGACCCCAGGTTAGCCGAATGATGGCCGAGACAAGCGAGTAGGTTTATCGAACGAATTTTTCTGCATTCCCGCAAAAGTGCACATGCTATACAATGGACTAGCCGAGACCCCCACCACGCAACTTGGGCCCCAAATGAGGACGTTTTTCGATCGGATGTTGAACAAAATTGCGCACAATCTGGATACTGTTGGAAAGAGGGACTCATTAGCAACATCCAAACAAATCTCCAGCTCCTCAGACCTCAGTTCAGCTGAATGATGGCGGACATAAGCAAGTAGGTTTTTTGAACAAATTTTTCTGCATTCTAGCTTAAGTGCACACGCCATACAATGGACCAGCCGAACCCCCCCCCCCCCAACCCCCCCCCCCCACCCCCCCCCCCCCCCACGCAACTTGGGCCCCAAATTAGGGCGTTTTTCGATCTGATGTTTAACGAAATTGCGCACAATCTTGATACTGTTGGAAAGAGGGACTCCTCAGCAACATCCAGAACAATCTCCAGCTCCTCAGACCCAAGTTCAGCCGAATGATGGCCGAAATAGGCGAGTATCTTTCTCGAAAGAATTTGTCTGCATTCCCGCATAAGTGCACATGCTATACAATGCACTAGCCGAGACCCCAACCACGCAACTTGGGCCCCAAATGGTGGCGTTTTTCGGTCTGACATTGAACGAAATTGCGCACAATCTTGATACTGTTGGAAAGAGGGACTCCTCAGCAACATCCCGACCAATTTCCAGCTCCACAGACGCCAGTTCAGCCGAATGATGGCCGAGACAAGCGAGTAAGTTTTTCGAACGAATTTTTCTGCATTCCCGCAAAAGTGCACATGCTATACAATGGACTAGACGAGATCCCCACCACGCAACTTGGGCCCCAAATGAGGACTTTTTTCGATCTGATGTTGAACACAATTGCGCACAATCTGGATACTGTTGGAAAGAGGGACTCATTACCAACATCCAAACCAATCACCAGCTCCTCAGACCTCATTTCAGCCGAATGATGGCGGACATAAGCGAGTAGGTTTTTCGAACAAATTTTTCTGCATTTCTGCTTAAGTGCACATGCTATACAATGGACCAGCCGAAACCCCCCCACCCCCCCCCCCCCCCCCAACGCAACGTTGGCCCCAAATTAAGGCGTTTTTCGATCTGATGTTGAACGAAATTGCGCACAATCTTGATACTGTTGGAAAGAGGGACTCCTCAGCAACATCCCGACCAATTTCCAGCTCCACAGACCCCAGGTTAGCCGAATGATGGCCGAGACAAGGGAGTAGTTTTTTCTAACGAATTTTTCTGCATTCCCGCAAAAGTGCACATGCTATACAATGGACTAGCCGAGACCCCCACCACGCAACTTAGGCCCCAAATGAGGACGTTTTTCGATCTGATGTTGAACAAAATTGCGCAAAATCTGGATACTGTTGGAAAGAGGGACTCATTAGCAACATCCAAACCAATCACCAGCTCCTCAGACCTCAGTTCAGCCGAATGATGGCGGACATAAGCGAGTAGGTTTTTTGAACAAATTTTTCTGCATTCTAGCTTAAGTGCACACGCCATACAATGGACTAGCCGAACCCACCCCCAACCCCCCCCCCCCCCCCCCCCCCACGCAACTTGGGCCCCAAATTAGGGCGTTTTTCGATCTGATGTTTAACGAAATTGCGCACAATCTTGATACTGTTGGAAAGAGGGACTCCTCAGCAACATCCAGAACAATCTCCAGCTCCTCAGACCCAAGTTCAGCCGAATGATGGCCGAAATAGGCGAGTATCTTTCTCGAAAGAATTTGTCTGCATTCCCGCATAAGTGCACATGCTATACAATGCACTAGCCGAGACCCCAACCACGCAACTTGGGCCCCAAATGGTGGCGTTTTTCGGTCTGACATTGAACGAAATTGCGCACAATCTTGATACTGTTGGAAAGAGGGACTCCTCAGCAACATCCCGACCAATTTCCAGCTCCACAGACGCCAGTTCAGCCGAATGGTGGCCGAGATAAGCGAGTGTTTTTTTTTCGAACTGATTTTGTCTGCATTCCTGCATGAGTGTACATGCTATACAATGGACTAGCCGAGACCCCCACTACGCAACTTGGGCCCCAAATGAGGGTGTTTTTCGGTCTGACGTTGAACAAAATTGCTCACAATCTTGATACTGATTGAAAGAGGGACTCATCAGCAACATCCAGACCAATTTCCAGCTCCACAGACCCCAGGTTAGCCGAATGATGGCCGAGACAAGCGAGTAAGTTTTTCGAACGAATTTTTCTGCATTCCCGCAAAAGTGCACATGCTATACAATGGACTAGACGAGACCCCCACCACGCAACTTGGGCCCCAAATGAGGACGTTTTTCGATCTGATGTTGAACAAAATTGCGCACAATCTTGATACTGTTGGAAAGAGGGACTCCTCAGCAACATCCCGACCAATTTCCAGCTCCACAGACCCCAGGTTAGCCGAATGATGGCCGAGACAAGCGAGTAGGTTTTTCAAACCAATTTGAATCCATTCCCGCATAAGTGCACATGCTATACAATGGACTAGCCGAGACCCCCACCACGCAACTTGGGCCCCAAATGAGGGCGTTCTTCGGTATGACATTGAACGAAATTGCGCACAATCTTAATACTGATGGAGAGAGGGACTCCTCAGCAAAATCCAGACCAATTTCCAGCTCCGCAGGCCCAAATTCAGCCAAATGATGGTCAAGATAAGTTAGTAGTATTTTTCGAACTGATTTTTGTCTGCATTCCCGCATGAGTGTACATGCTATACAATGGACTAGCCGAGACCCATACCACGCAACTTGGGCCCCAAATGAGGGCGTTTTTCGGTCTGACGTTGAACAAAATTGCGCACAATCTTGATACTGATTGAAAGAGGGACTCCTCAGCAAAATCCAGACCAATTTCCAGCTCCGCAGGCCCAAATTCAGCCAAATGATGGCCGAGATAAGCGAGTAGTATTTTTCGAACTGATTTTTGTCTGCATTCCCGCATGAGTGTACATGCTATACAATGGACTAGCCGAGACCCATACCACGCAACTTGGGCCCCAAATGAGGGTGTTTTTCGGTCTGACGTTGAACAAAATTGCGCACAATCTTGATACTGATTGAAAGAGGGACTCATCAGCAACATCTAGACCAATTTCCAGCTCCACAGACCCCAGGTTAGCCGAATGATGGCCTAGACAAGCAAGTAGGTTTTTCGAACAAATTTTTCTGCATTTCCGCTTAAGTGCACATGCTATACAATGGACTAGCCGAAACCCCCCCCCCCCCCCCCAACGCAACTTGGGCCCCAAATTAAGGCGTTTTTCGATCTGATGTTGAACGAAATTGCACACAATCTTGATACTGTTGGAAAGAGGGACTCCTCAGCAACATCCCGACCAATTTCCAGCTCCACAGACCCCAGGTTAGCCGAATGATGGCCGAGACAAGCGAGTAGGTTTTTCGAACGAATTTTTCTGCATTCCCGCAAAAGTGCACATGCTATACAATGGACTAGCCGAGACCCCCACCACGCAACTTGGGCCCCAAATGAGGACGTTTTTCGATCGGATGTTGAACAAAATTGCGCACAATCTGGATACTGTTGGAAAGAGGGACTCATTAGCAACATCCAAACAAATCTCCAGCTCCTCAGACCTCAGTTCAGCTGAATGATGGCGGACATAAGCAAGTAGGTTTTTTGAACAAATTTTTCTGCATTCTAGCTTAAGTGCACACGCCATACAATGGACCAGCCGAACCCCCCCCCCCCCCAACCCCCCCCCCCCACCCCCCCCCCCCCCACGCAACTTGGGCCCCAAATTAGGGCGTTTTTCGATCTGATGTTTAACGAAATTGCGCACAATCTTGATACTGTTGGAAAGAGGGACTCCTCAGCAACATCCAGAACAATCTCCAGCTCCTCAGACCCAAGTTCAGCCGAATGATGGCCGAAATAGGCGAGTATCTTTCTCGAAAGAATTTGTCTGCATTCCCGCATAAGTGCACATGCTATACAATGCACTAGCCGAGACCCCAACCACGCAACTTGGGCCCCAAATGGTGGCGTTTTTCGGTCTGACATTGAACGAAATTGCGCACAATCTTGATACTGTTGGAAAGAGGGACTCCTCAGCAACATCCCGACCAATTTCCAGCTCCACAGACGCCAGTTCAGCCGAATGATGGCCGAGACAAGCGAGTAAGTTTTTCGAACGAATTTTTCTGCATTCCCGCAAAAGTGCACATGCTATACAATGGACTAGACGAGATCCCCACCACGCAACTTGGGCCCCAAATGAGGACTTTTTTCGATCTGATGTTGAACACAATTGCGCACAATCTGGATACTGTTGGAAAGAGGGACTCATTACCAACATCCAAACCAATCACCAGCTCCTCAGACCTCATTTCAGCCGAATGATGGCGGACATAAGCGAGTAGGTTTTTCGAACAAATTTTTCTGCATTTCTGCTTAAGTGCACATGCTATACAATGGACCAGCCGAAACCCCCCCACCCCCCCCCCCCCCCCAACGCAACGTTGGCCCCAAATTAAGGCGTTTTTCGATCTGATGTTGAACGAAATTGCGCACAATCTTGATACTGTTGGAAAGAGGGACTCCTCAGCAACATCCCGACCAATTTCCAGCTCCACAGACCCCAGGTTAGCCGAATGATGGCCGAGACAAGGGAGTAGTTTTTTCGAACGAATTTTTCTGCATTCCCGCAAAAGTGCACATGCTATACAATGGACTAGCCGAGACCCCCACCACGCAACTTAGGCCCCAAATGAGGACGTTTTTCGATCTGATGTTGAACAAAATTGCGCAAAATCTGGATACTGTTGGAAAGAGGGACTCATTAGCAACATCCAAACCAATCACCAGCTCCTCAGACCTCAGTTCAGCCGAATGATGGCGGACATAAGCGAGTAGGTTTTTTGAACAAATTTTTCTGCATTCTAGCTTAAGTGCACACGCCATACAATGGACTAGCCGAACCCACCCCCAACCCCCCCCCCCCACCCACGCAACTTGGGCCCCAAATTAGGGCGTTTTTCGATCTGATGTTTAACGAAATTGCGCACAATCTTGATACTGTTGGAAAGAGGGACTCCTCAGCAACATCCAGAACAATCTCCAGCTCCTCAGACCCAAGTTCAGCCGAATGATGGCCGAAATAGGCGAGTATCTTTCTCGAAAGAATTTGTCTGCATTCCCGCATAAGTGCACATGCTATACAATGCACTAGCCGAGACCCCAACCACGCAACTTGGGCCCCAAATGGTGGCGTTTTTCGGTCTGACATTGAACGAAATTGCGCACAATCTTGATACTGTTGGAAAGAGGGACTCCTCAGCAACATCCCGACCAATTTCCAGCTCCACAGACGCCAGTTCAGCCGAATGATGGCCGAGATAAGCGAGTGTTTTTTTTTCGAACTGATTTTGTCTGCATTCCTGCATGAGTGTACATGCTATACAATGCACTAGCCGAGACCCCAACCACGCAACTTGGGCCCCAAATGGTGGCGTTTTTCGGTCTGACATTGAACGAAATTGCGCACAATCTTGATACTGTTGGAAAGAGGGACTCCTCAGCAACATCCCGACCAATTTCCAGCTCCACAGACGCCAGTTCAGCCGAATGATGGCCGAGACAAGCGAGTAAGTTTTTCGAACGAATTTTTCTGCATTCCCGCAAAAGTGCACATGCTATACAATGGACTAGACGAGATCCCCACCACGCAACTTGGGCCCCAAATGAGGACTTTTTTCGATCTGATGTTGAACACAATTGCGCACAATCTGGATACTGTTGGAAAGAGGGACTCATTACCAACATCCAAACCAATCACCAGCTCCTCAGACCTCATTTCAGCCGAATGATGGCGGACATAAGCGAGTAGGTTTTTCGAACAAATTTTTCTGCATTTCTGCTTAAGTGCACATGCTATACAATGGACCAGCCGAAACCCCCCCACCCCCCCCCCCCCCCCAACGCAACGTTGGCCCCAAATTAAGGCGTTTTTCGATCTGATGTTGAACGAAATTGCGCACAATCTTGATACTGTTGGAAAGAGGGACTCCTCAGCAACATCCCGACCAATTTCCAGCTCCACAGACCCCAGGTTAGCCGAATGATGGCCGAGACAAGGGAGTAGTTTTTTCGAACGAATTTTTCTGCATTCTAGCTTAAGTGCACACGCCATACAATGGACCAGCCGAACCCCCCCCCCCCCCCAACCCCCCCCCCCCCCCCCACCCCCCCCCCCCCACGCAACTTGGGCCCCAAATTAGGGCGTTTTTCGATCTGATGTTTAACGAAATTGCGCACAATCTTGATACTGTTGGAAAGAGGGACTCCTCAGCAACATCCAGAACAATCTCCAGCTCCTCAGACCCAAGTTCAGCCGAATGATGGCCGAAATAGGCGAGTATCTTTCTCGAAAGAATTTGTCTGCATTCCCGCATAAGTGCACATGCTATACAATGCACTAGCCGAGACCCCAACCACGCAACTTGGGCCCCAAATGGTGGCGTTTTTCGGTCTGACATTGAACGAAATTGCGCACAATCTTGATACTGTTGGAAAGAGGGACTCCTCAGCAACATCCCGACCAATTTCCAGCTCCACAGACGCCAGTTCAGCCGAATGATGGCCGAGACAAGCGAGTAAGTTTTTCGAACGAATTTTTCTGCATTCCCGCAAAAGTGCACATGCTATACAATGGACTAGACGAGATCCCCACCACGCAACTTGGGCCCCAAATGAGGACTTTTTTCGATCTGATGTTGAACACAATTGCGCACAATCTGGATACTGTTGGAAAGAGGGACTCATTACCAACATCCAAACCAATCACCAGCTCCTCAGACCTCATTTCAGCCGAATGATGGCGGACATAAGCGAGTAGGTTTTTCGAACAAATTTTTCTGCATTTCTGCTTAAGTGCACATGCTATACAATGGACCAGCCGAAACCCCCCCACCCCCCCCCCCCCAACGCAACGTTGGCCCCAAATTAAGGCGTTTTTCGATCTGATGTTGAACGAAATTGCGCACAATCTTGATACTGTTGGAAAGAGGGACTCCTCAGCAACATCCCGACCAATTTCCAGCTCCACAGACCCCAGGTTAGCCGAATGATGGCCGAGACAAGGGAGTAGTTTTTTCGAACGAATTTTTCTGCATTCCCGCAAAAGTGCACATGCTATACAATGGACTAGCCGAGACCCCCACCACGCAACTTAGGCCCCAAATGAGGACGTTTTTCGATCTGATGTTGAACAAAATTGCGCAAAATCTGGATACTGTTGGAAAGAGGGACTCATTAGCAACATCCAAACCAATCACCAGCTCCTCAGACCTCAGTTCAGCCGAATGATGGCGGACATAAGCGAGTAGGTTTTTTGAACAAATTTTTCTGCATTCTAGCTTAAGTGCACACGCCATACAATGGACTAGCCGAACCCACCCCCAACCCCCCCCCCCCCCCCCCCCACGCAACTTGGGCCCCAAATTAGGGCGTTTTTCGATCTGATGTTTAACGAAATTGCGCACAATCTTGATACTGTTGGAAAGAGGGACTCCTCAGCAACATCCAGAACAATCTCCAGCTCCTCAGACCCAAGTTCAGCCGAATGATGGCCGAAATAGGCGAGTATCTTTCTCGAAAGAATTTGTCTGCATTCCCGCATAAGTGCACATGCTATACAATGCACTAGCCGAGACCCCAACCACGCAACTTGGGCCCCAAATGGTGGCGTTTTTCGGTCTGACATTGAACGAAATTGCGCACAATCTTGATACTGTTGGAAAGAGGGACTCCTCAGCAACATCCCGACCAATTTCCAGCTCCACAGACGCCAGTTCAGCCGAATGATGGCCGAGATAAGCGAGTGTTTTTTTTTCGAACTGATTTTGTCTGCATTCCTGCATGAGTGTACATGCTATACAATGCACTAGCCGAGACCCCAACCACGCAACTTGGGCCCCAAATGGTGGCGTTTTTCGGTCTGACATTGAACGAAATTGCGCACAATCTTGATACTGTTGGAAAGAGGGACTCCTCAGCAACATCCCGACCAATTTCCAGCTCCACAGACGCCAGTTCAGCCGAATGATGGCCGAGACAAGCGAGTAAGTTTTTCGAACGAATTTTTCTGCATTCCCGCAAAAGTGCACATGCTATACAATGGACTAGACGAGATCCCCACCACGCAACTTGGGCCCCAAATGAGGACTTTTTTCGATCTGATGTTGAACACAATTGCGCACAATCTGGATACTGTTGGAAAGAGGGACTCATTACCAACATCCAAACCAATCACCAGCTCCTCAGACCTCATTTCAGCCGAATGATGGCGGACATAAGCGAGTAGGTTTTTCGAACAAATTTTTCTGCATTTCTGCTTAAGTGCACATGCTATACAATGGACCAGCCGAAACCCCCCCACCCCCCCCCCCCCCCCCAACGCAACGTTGGCCCCAAATTAAGGCGTTTTTCGATCTGATGTTGAACGAAATTGCGCACAATCTTGATACTGTTGGAAAGAGGGACTCCTCAGCAACATCCCGACCAATTTCCAGCTCCACAGACCCCAGGTTAGCCGAATGATGGCCGAGACAAGGGAGTAGTTTTTTCGAACGAATTTTTCTGCATTCCCGCAAAAGTGCACATGCTATACAATGGACTAGCCGAGACCCCCACCACGCAACTTAGGCCCCAAATGAGGACGTTTTTCGATCTGATGTTGAACAAAATTGCGCAAAATCTGGATACTGTTGGAAAGAGGGACTCATTAGCAACATCCAAACCAATCACCAGCTCCTCAGACCTCAGTTCAGCCGAATGATGGCGGACATAAGCGAGTAGGTTTTTTGAACAAATTTTTCTGCATTCTAGCTTAAGTGCACACGCCATACAATGGACTAGCCGAACCCACCCCCAACCCCCCCCCCCCCCCCCCACGCAACTTGGGCCCCAAATTAGGGCGTTTTTCGATCTGATGTTCAACGAAATTGCGCACAATCTTGATACTGTTGGAAAGAGGGACTCCTCAGCAACATCCAGAACAATCTCCAGCTCCTCAGACCCAAGTTCAGCCGAATGATGGCCGAAATAGGCGAGTATCTTTCTCGAAAGAATTTGTCTGCATTCCCGCATAAGTGCACATGCTATACAATGCACTAGCCGAGACCCCAACCACGCAACTTGGGCCCCAAATGGTGGCGTTTTTCGGTCTGACATTGAACGAAATTGCGCACAATCTTGATACTGTTGGAAAGAGGGACTCCTCAGCAACATCCCGACCAATTTCCAGCTCCACAGACGCCAGTTCAGCCGAATGATGGCCGAGATAAGCGAGTGTTTTTTTTTCGAACTGATTTTGTCTGCATTCCTGCATGAGTGTACATGCTATACAATGGACTAGCCGAGACCCCCACTACGCAACTTGGGCCCCAAATGAGGGTGTTTTTCGGTCTGACGTTGAACAAAATTGCTCACAATCTTGATACTGATTGAAAGAGGGACTCATCAGCAACATCCAGACCAATTTCCAGCTCCACAGACCCCAGGTTAGCCGAATGATGGCCGAGACAAGCGAGTAAGTTTTTCGAACGAATTTTTCTGCATTCCCGCAAAAGTGCACATGCTATACAATGGACTAGACGAGACCCCCACCACGCAACTTGGGCCCCAAATGAGGACGTTTTTCGATCTGATGTTGAACAAAATTGCGCACAATCTTGATACTGTTGGAAAGAGGGACTCCTCAGCAACATCCCGACCAATTTCCAGCTCCACAGACCCCAGGTTAGCCGAATGATGGCCGAGACAAGCGAGTAGGTTTTTCAAACCAATTTGAATCCATTCCCGCATAAGTGCACATGCTATACAATGGACTAGCCGAGACCCCCACCACGCAACTTGGGCCCCAAATGAGGGCGTTCTTCGGTATGACATTGAACGAAATTGCGCACAATCTTAATACTGATGGAGAGAGGGACTCCTCAGCAAAATCCAGACCAATTTCCAGCTCCGCAGGCCCAAATTCAGCCAAATGATGGTCAAGATAAGTTAGTAGTATTTTTCGAACTGATTTTTGTCTGCATTCCCGCATGAGTGTACATGCTATACAATGGACTAGCCGAGACCCATACCACGCAACTTGGGCCCCAAATGAGGGCGTTTTTCGGTCTGACGTTGAACAAAATTGCGCACAATCTTGATACTGATTGAAAGAGAGACTCCTCAGCAAAATCCAGACCAATTTCCAGCTCCGCAGGCCCAAATTCAGCCAAATGATGGCCGAGATAAGCGAGTAGTATTTTTCGAACTGATTTTTGTCTGCATTCCTGCATGAGTGTACATGCTATACAATGGACTAGCCGAGACCCCCACCACGCAACTTGGGCCCCAAATGAGGGTGTTTTTCGGTCTGACGTTGAACAAAATTGCGCACAATCTTGATACTGATTGAAAGAGGGACTCATCAGCAACATCTAGACCAATTTCCAGCTCCACAGACCCCAGGTTAGCCGAATGATGGCCGAGACAAGCAAGTAGGTTTTTCGAACAAATTTTTCTGCATTTCCGCTTAAGTGCACATGCTATACAATGGACTAGCCGAAACCCCCCCCCCCCCCCCCAACGCAACTTGGGCCCCAAATTAAGGCGTTTTTCGATCTGATGTTGAACGAAATTGCACACAATCTTGATACTGTTGGAAAGAGGGACTCCTCAGCAACATCCCGACCAATTTCCAGCTCCACAGACCCCAGGTTAGCCGAATGATGGCCGAGACAAGCGAGTAGGTTTTTCAAACCAATTTGACTCCATTCCCGCATAAGTGCACATGCTATACAATGGACTAGCCGAGACCCCCACCACGCAACTTGGGCCCCAAATGAGGGCGTTTTTCGGTCTGACATTGAACGAAATTGCGCACAATCTTAATACTGATGGAAAGAGGGACTCCCAAGCAAAATCCAGACCAATTTCCAGCTCCGCAGGCCCAAATTCAGCCAAATGATGGCCGAGATAAGCGAGTAGTATTTTTCGAACTGATTTTTGTCTGCATTCCCGCATGAGTGTACATGCTATACAATGGACTAGCCGAGACCCCCCCCCCCCCCCCCCCCCATGCAACTTGGGCCCCAAATGAGGGCGTTTTTCGGTATGACGTTGAACAAAACTGCGCACAATCTTGATACTGATGGAAAGAGGGACTCCTCATTAACATCCAGACCAATCTCCAGCTCCTCAGACCCAAGTTCAGCCAAATGATGGCCGAGATAAGCGAGTAGGTTTTTCAAACCAATTTGTCTCCATTCCCGCATAAGTGCACATGCTATACAATGGACTAGCCGAGACCCCCACTGCGCAACTTGGGCCCCAAAGGAGGGCGTTTTTCGGTCTGACATTGAACGAAATTGCGCACAATCTTGATACTGATGGAAAGAGGGACTCATCAGCAACATCCAGACCAATCTCCAGCTCCTCAGACCCAAAATCAGCCAAATGATGGCCAAGATAAGCGAGTAGGTTTTTCAAACAAATTTTTCTCCATTCCCGCATAAGTGCACATGCCATACAATGGACTAGCCGAGAACCCCACCACGCAACTTGGGCCCCAAATGAGGGCGCTTTTCGGCCTGACGTTAAACGAAATTGCGCACAATCTTGATACTGATGGAAAGAGGGACTCCTCAGCAACATCCATACCAATTTCCAGCTCCGCAGCCCCAAGTTCAGCCAAATGATGGCCGAGATAAGCGATTGGTTATTTTTCCGAACTAATTTTTTCTGCATTCCCGCATGAGTGTACATGCTATAAAATGGACTAGCCGAGACCCCCACCACGCAACTTAGGCCCCAAATGAGGGCGTTTTTCGGTCTGACATTGAACGAAATTGCGCACAATCTTGATACTGATTGAAAGAGGGACTCATCAGTAACATTTATACCAATCTCCAGCTCCTCAGACCCAAGTTCAGCCAAATGATGGCCGAGATAAGCGAGTAGGTTTTTCAAACAAATTTTTCTCCATTCCCGCATAAGTGCACATGCTATACAATGGACTAGCCAAGACCCCCAGCACGCAACTTGGGCCCCAAATAAGGGCGTTTTTTGATCTGACATTGAACGAAATTGCGGACAATCTTGATACTGATGGAAAGAGGGACTCCTCAGCAACACCCAGAACAATCTCCAGCTCCTCAGACCCAAGTTCAGCCGAATGATGGCCGAGATAAGCGATTTGTTCTTTTTCCGAACTGATTTTTTCTGCATTCCCGCATGAGTGTACATGCTATACAATGGACTAGCCGAGACCCCCACCACGCAACTTAGGCCCCAAATGAGGGCGTTTTTCGGTCTGACATTGAACGAAATTGCGCACAATCTTGATACTGTTTGAAAGAGGGACTCCTCAGCAACATCCATAGTAATTTCCAGCTCCACAGACGCCATTCCAAGTTCGATCTTCGAAAGGGCGCCCTCTATCATGATCGCCATTACTGGGAGGCGGTTGGTCCGCCCAATTTGCATTATGCATGTGACCGCCTGATGAACTCTAAAAGGCGGAATGGCGCGAAATATAAACCAACAGTGTTGAGGAGCAGACGATCAACAACAAAATGATGTAATTTAGATGTTAATGTTTTGTTAAATCCGTTGTTTCAAATCGTATTGCTGGTGTGATTGTTGTGCTTAAAGAAAATGTGTCCACGAATAAAAAAAGGGATCCAAGGCATGACTAAAATTATTAATTTACGTGCACTGCCCGGCGAAGTTGGTCCGTCGTGCGTGGCGCGCAACTCGTTCGGTCTTCGTCGACGGGGTTTACATGGCGTCAGCCCCGTAGTCGACTGCAATCACGGCACGGTCATGACGGTGCTAATAAATACCTGCGTGTACGTACTGTTGGAGTGACTGTCGGAATCAAATCTGTGTCCGAGTAATAAGCCACCAAGAAAGCGTACTGGTGAGTTTTGCTTCAAAGTCTCAAAAGACATGAAGGATGGCTTAGAAAAATAGAACTTGAAGTTGTAAATTTTAAAATAACAGCACAGTGTCGAGTTAATGATGTTTTAGCCAAGATAAGCCATAGCCTAGGCTATATGTCATAGCCTAGCCTCAACACTCAAGGCAGATTGCCCAGACATAACGTTAGCCTAGCTAAGCCTGATGTAATCCCTTAAATGTGATTAACTTTGCTTATACTAATAACAGGCCTATTGTTATAATTCCATTTACATTTTTGAAATAATTTTGCATGTAAAATGTAACTTTCTAAATCATGAATTCAATACAAATCAAGCCAATTGGTAGTGATCAGTAATACATTTGTGTATTTTATATAGGCTTAGAATAATTCATGGAGTGGATTGATGATGTGCGTCATTGGCCGAGGCTAGACTTTCAAGGTAATGCGCCTATCAATTGCTCTCCCACCCCCCCCCCCCCCCCCCCCCCTTCGGGCTGCCCCATCCAAGATGTGGGGAATTGTCACTTTTGACAAAATCCCCACCCCTGGGGCAACATTTTGGTTACAATCCCCAACATACATGAGTGGGGCACCCCACCTCATGGTTTTAACTATGATGGGGAAACAATGGCAAAATGAGTAAGTGACCAAAATCGGGCTTGAAAAACGTGGCCAAACCCCCACATAAGACCCGAGGCAGCCAAAAGAGGGGGAAGCAATTGATAGGCCCGTAATTTTCAGATTCAAAATCATCAATCGAGTCCATCCATGTATATCACATTTTTTGAAAATATTTGCAACAGAAGCATGGATTATTTTTTGCAATATTAATGTCGGTCACTCCCCAGCCCCAATTTAGGATGCAGAGGGTTCAGGAGTCAGGACACTATTTATTACAGATTTCTATGAAGTTGCTTTGTTTAGTTTTATTTGGAGATATGGATGAAGCACATGCTGAGTCGATTGGGAACCCATATTCTCCACACCTCTAAAAAGCATATAAAGTTTCATGTATGACGCATTGTAAAAAGAAATCAATTATTTGTACATCTTACATTTTTTGCTTTTATATATATCTGTTTACATATATATATACATTCACTGTACTATAAAGCCATAATTAAGTTTAATAATTATTGAAAATGAGCTTAATAAATATGACCTTTGTTTCCTTCATTTTCAGATATTTATGACTACTACATAAACGGACCTGCATGTGATGAACATCCAAACTTAAACCATCGAAGCATAAGTGAAGGCCTAAATTATTTTCATTCCGGATGGGTAGGAGTTGTGAAGCATTGCTACAAAACTGATAATAAGGTTAATATTACATTGGCTGGTCAAGTTCGATTTTCCCAGAGGATAAAAAACTTTCACAATGTTGAAGTAACTGTAAATAAAGCCAATAGGCAAATAATTACTGTTAAATGTAACTGTACTGCTTCCGAAGGGAAAACCTGCAGCCATTCAGCTGGCCTTCTCTTTAAACTTGTAGAAGCTCATGAATCCGGATTCACAGCCAGTTCATGTACAGATACGTTATGCATGTGGAATCGTTCAACACAGGAAAATGTATTTCCAGATACCTTAAGTAATATCCGTGGAAAGAATGAATCAACCATCAACAGAAGTCTTGCATTTGACACTGATAAACAACTTATGGACCACTTGAATAGTTCTACACTGAGGGAGCTTTCTGCAATACCTGGAACTATTTTAAATCAAGTTAAATTAGCCAAGCCATTGTACCATCCCCACAGCAAATGCGCACTACCAGACCCTGAACTGCACATTACCAACAAGCAGTGCCCTGCATGCCTCATGACCTATGAGAAATATGTACAAGTCTCAACTGCCGATGCTGCAATGCTTGCCCAGTCCACTGTTAATCAGAAGTCTGCACTGTGGACATCACAAAGAAAACTCAGAATAACGAGCAGTACAGCAGCTAGTGTTCCCAAGAAAGTGGACACGGACCCTGCCAAGTGGATACAAAATCATTTAAGTCAAACATTTCAAGGGAATTCAGCAACACGCTATGGACAGGAACATGAAGCAGTTGCTCGTGAGCAGTTTGAGAGGGACACTGGTAAACATGTGGAAACAACTGGTCTGGTTGTCAATCCAGAGGAAAGCTGGCTAGGAGCCAGTTTAGATGGAATTGTAGATGAAAATACCATCCTTGAAATTAAGTGCCCCACACAACAAAAACTTTCTAAATATAGTTCTGTTAATGGCTTGATAAACAGTGGACAGTATCATGCGCGGAGATTTCTTGTTTCATGTGGGGGGGGGGATGATTTTTGAAAGGCCATCCTTAACAGAGTGAGAAGTATTTTCCTAAAATAATATTTCTATTTTTAACATATTTTTTACTTCAAAAAGGTTCACTTTTTTTGTTTGTTGGCAAAACAGATGAATCATTCCCCAAAAACCTACTTTTGTTGCACTCTTTTGTGTAATGAATGAACTTCTACTTTTCCGGCTCTAATAAGATTAGAAATAGACATTTTTTTTCCATCTCTCTTTTTCTGTATCAAAATGAATATTTTTTTGTGATAAAATCAAACTGCTTATATTTAGATCTAAATAATTGAATGTGTGTACATGTCAGTGTTGCAGGAAACTGAATGGCCGGAGTCTCTACCGACACCGGCTATTCCAATGTCTACTCAGAATGGCCGGAGTCTGTACCGACACCGGCTATTCCAATGTCCACTCAGAATGGCCGGAGTATGATCAGAAACCGGCCATTCCAATGTCCATTCAGAATGGCCGGAGTATGGTCAGAAACCGGCCATTCTAATGTCCACTCAGAATGGCCGGAGTATGATCAGAAACCGGCCATTCCAATGTCCATTCAGAATGGCCGGAGTATGATCAGAAACCGGCTATTCCAATGTCCACTCAGAATGGCCGGAGTATGATCAGAAACCGGCCATTCTAATGTCCACTCACAATGGCCGGAGTATGATCAGAAACCGGCTATTCCAATGTTCACTCAGAATGGCCGGAGTATGATCAGAAACCGGCCATTCCAATGTCCACTCAGAATGGCCGGAGTATGATCAGAAACCGGCCATTCTAATGTCCACTCAGAATGGCCGGAGTCTGATCAGTGACCGGCTATTCCAATGTCCACTCAGAATGGCCGGAGTATGATCAGTGACCGCCTATTCCAATGTCGACTCAGAATGGCCGGAGTCTGATCAGTGACCGGCTATTCCAATGTCCATTCAGAATGGCCGGAGTATGGTCAGAAACCGGCCATTCCAATGTCCACTCAGAATGGCCGGAGTATGATCAGAAACCGGCCATTCTAATGTCCACTCAGAATGGCCGGAGTATGATCAGAAACCGGCTATTCCAATGTCCACTCAGAATGGCCGGAGTATGATCAGAAACCGGCCATTCTAATGTCCATTCAGAATGGCCGGAGTATGATCAGAAACCGTCTATTCTAATGTCAATTCAGAATGGCCGGAGTATGATCAGAAACCGGCCATTCCAATGTCCATTCAGAATGGCCGGAGTATGATCAGAAACCGGCTATTCCAATGTTCACTCAGAATGGCCGGAGTATGATCAGAAACCGGCTATTCCAATGTCCACTCAGAATGGCCGGAGTATGATCAGAAACCGGCCATTCTAATGTCCATTCAGAATGGCCGGAGTATGATCAGAAACCGGCCATTCCAATGTCCATTCAGAATGGCCGGAGTATGATCAGAAACCGGCTATTCCAATGTCCACTCAGAATGGCCAGAGTATGATCAGAAACCGGCTATTCCAATGTCCACTCAGAATGGCCGGAGTATGATCAGAAACCGGCCAATCCAATGTCCATTCAGAATGGCCGGAGTATGATCAGAAACCGGCCATTCCAATGTCCATTCAGAATGGCCGGAGTATGATCGAAAACCGGCCATTCCAATGTTCACTCAGAATGGCCAGAGTATGATCAGAAACCGGCCATTCCAATGTCCATTCAGAATGGCCGGAGTCTGATCAGTGACCGGCCATTCCAATGTCCATTCAGAATGGCCGGAGTATGATAAAAAACCGGCCATTCCAATGTCCATTCAGAATGGCCGGAGTATGATCAGAAACCGGCTATTCCAATGTCCATTCAGAATGGCCGGAGTATGATCAGAAACCGGCTATTCCAATGTCCACTCAGAATGGCCGGAGTATGATCAGAAACCGGCCATTCCAATGTCCATTCAGAATGGCCGGAGTATGATCAGAAACCGGCCATACCAATGTCCATTCAGAATGGCCGGAGTATGATCGAAAACCGGCCATTCCAATGTTCACTCAGAATGGCCAGAGTATGATCAGAAACCGGCCATTCCAATGTCCATTCAGAATGGCCGGAGTCTGATCAGTGACCGGCCATTCCAATGTCCATTCAGAATGGCCGGAGTCTGATCAGTGACCGGCCATTCCAATGTCCATTCAGAATGGCCGGAGTATGATCAGAAACCGGCCATTCCAATGTCCATTCAGAATGGCCGGAGTATGATCAGAAACCGGCTATTCCAATGTCCATTCAGAATGGCCGGAGTATGATCAAAAACCGGCCATTCCAATGTTCACTCAGAATGGCCGGAGTATGATCACAAACCGGCTATTCCAATGTTCACTCAGAATGGCCGGAGTATGATCAGAAACCGGCTATTCCAATGTCCATTCAGAATGGCCGGAGTCTGATCAGTGACCGGCTATTCCAATGTCCATTTAGAATGGCCGGAGTATGATCAAAAACCGGCCATTCCAATGTCCATTCAGAATGGCCAGAGTATGATCAGAAACCGGCTATTCCAATGTCCATTCAGAATGGCTGGAGTATGATCAAAAACCGGCCATTCCAATGTTCACTCAGAATGGCCGGAGTATGATCAGAAACCGGCTATTCCAATGTTCACTCAGAATGGCCGGAGTATGATCAGAAACCGGCTATTCCAATGTCCATTCAGAATGGCCGGAGTATGATCAAAAACCGGCCATTCTAATGCATAAATCATGTGCTTTTGATCCGATTCACCTCAAAATATTGCCTAAAATACATTATCTGGGAACTTAGAAACCAGATAAATCCACTGACTAGAAATTCAATATTTTCCTGAGGTTTTTCTAAACCTTGGTTATGCTACTCCATGTCATGTCAGATACAACTTCCTTAATTGGAATATTTGCCAAAATTGTTACACAAGCAGGCACATATGTACCATTTATATGTACGTACCCCATTAATTGGGACTCCACAAACAATGCATGCAGTTTCTTTCGTTCTCTTCAGACAGTGGAACAGTCTTTCACTAGTCGAACTCTAAAATTTGAGTCCTCTTTTCTTGTTTGTCTAATATTCTCTGAACTCATTGATTACCCTGTTAAATGCGAAATACTGTCAAATGTATATGTACATGTATGTATACACGAAGTGTTCACTGAATGAATACCAAATAGAATAAATAGGACTGTAGTCTTATTCTTCATTCTAAAAACATAATTCATACTAAAAATATAAGTAAAAATCAAGTTACATTTGATCAAAATGTACTTTTACAGTCACGAATACTATTTGGATTAAATATAAGTTCCTGAATGACAATTGTATTTTAACTCTCAACTGGTATTAAACAAAGGTTTAAACAGACCCACTTATTTACAGGCTCTGGATTAATAGGAATAGTGAAACCATTTAATAAGGATGTTTTAACCCTAACTCCCTACATCATTTTTCCTACATGTAACCTAAACTTCAAAAGACCCTCAATCTTCGAAATTTCTCCATTTGGCAAAGAGGATTTGGAGGATTTGGGAGGATTTGGGAAGGTTAGGGTTAATATGGCATACGTACAATGCAACTTCTAAAACATGGGATGCTTTGTTTGTCATGTTCAGAATGGAAGTTCATAACAATCTAAGTCTGCCTACAAATACATCTTTTTAAGTTGTCAGGGAGCATAATTTATATAGGTTGCTTAAGCACAGATATGACATGTTGTCCACCAACGAATGTACTGAAATGTACATGTAGCTCAGGTTCAGTTGAACTGCAACGTTTCTGGAACAGTGGTGTAACATCTGCTTCACGAGTCGCTTCTTTGATTTTGTTGAACTATAGATACACATAAAAACACACAACAAAAAATGAATAGTGCAAAACGTCATTTCAGTAATCATTGTAAATTGTAAACAACCTACATGTACAATATTACATGTACTTCATGACAATGTTTTTGTTATGAAAACGAAATGTTTCTGTTACCTTTATATTTCTACTTGCCTTCATTATTTCACAATAATTATTTTATCTACCTCAGTTCCAAAAAATATAGTACATGTACATGTACATGTACATGTATTATTAATTTGTTTGGCAGCAAATCAAAATAGTCAGCCTGAAGGGCTGGTCACACTGGTCAGGATAACGATGACGAAAACGAAAACGATGCGAATAAACACTATTGGCGGGTAGAAGGCGCATGTATTACATGGGCGACAATTCAACCAACCAATCAATGGTGTATATTCTCAACGTTTTCGTTATCGTTGTCGTTATCGTGGCCAGTGTGACTGGCCTTTAAACTAATTAGGCGTAAGAAAATAACATGGCACTTTGTAAAACCATATACATGTATGTGTAGGCGGTGCAGATACAGGTACATGTACATGTACATGTACATTGTAGATGGTGCATCTGATAGTTGCATTGTATAGAAACAGCTTATCCCCCTCCTCACTTCAAAATAATTAGGTTTCATCAGTGGGGATGAAATGGTCACCAAGATTTTTTTTCTATTATTTCTTTTCAGTGTCCAGATGATGAGGGTGGGAGAGATGTTGTGTATTGAAGTAAAATGAAATATGCAAGTTTCCAACAATGCTTAGTCAGATGTTTGGAATTTGTTATAAGATTGTTTCTACTTGGGAGAGTTGGAAACCTGACAAGTTAAAGTTAGTGTACATATTTGGTCATTGCTGCAATTTTCAGAAATGGGCGGATTTGGGGGTTTAGTATTTTATAGGAAATATCGTTCTACTGACCTGTTCAAAGTTTTGCATTGTTTGATGGCGAAAAAAAAACGAAAGAAAAACGGCGCTCGTTTTCAACCATCGGGCGGATGATAGTTTTACTTTCAACATTGGTGTATCAATCATTTTAGTTTATAAATAACCGAGTTAACCAGGGCTTAAAAAAGATGGGAAAAATCACACTTTTAAATGCTGTGTTTCAATGTCACAACTTCTTGACTAAAATTTTAGGTTATTTTGAACCAAAATTAGGACAATGCATTGTCATGATACAAATTTTGTTGGTTTTATTTAGTTCACAATGATGTTAGTTACACAATAAAAACACAGAAAAGAATATGTGAACTAACCACACTTGACAAATCCGCCAAGAAAGTATAGGAATGTACATTTTTACCATTGGCCCCCATATTTATGGAATGACCCTAATGTCAATTTATACAAAGGATGTAAATTTACATGCACTTTGTAAAAATAATTATAACATATTTGCTGTAAATATACAGCATCACATTGAAATGTTGTTTATTTACAGAGAATCTACTGTTCTACAAAAATCTCATTAAGCAGCAACCAACTGACCAATCAAAATTGAATTTGTGTGTTTACAAAAGTCATGTTAAATTGTAGTGTTTTCTTCCTCCACGTGTACAGCAACAGTAAACTGCGTGTGTGTATTAAAGGCGATTTCACTGCACACTATCACTGCACACTGCAAAAATCGCATTGATACATTCACACGACCAATCTCGGTGATCGTCGCACGGATGTCGCATCGATGCGCAATTTTTGATGTCTCCTTGAACCCTGTCACGAACCACACGGGACCCATGCGATTTGGTGACAGGGATACATACATGTAATACTACACACGGCACAGAATCCGTGCGTTCGTGACATGCAATTTCATCACACCGGACCCGTGCTACACTGCATGTTTCTCAATAACATTAACCTACCCAGCCTGCCTGCCTGCCCTGAGAAGCATTTCTCTGATGATGTGTCCACTTCTGTCATGCATGGTCACAATCCTCTTGGGGATCCACTGCTACACTGTACATGTACCTCCAACACCTCAAAGAAGTCCAGTGAAGGGCCCAGATTTATAGGTGGCCTCTCTAACACTCAAACTTTTCGTTGAAAAACAAGCAAAAAATAAAATTATCTTGGATACATTTTTAGCAGTAACGAAGCCTTGTTTTTTTCTAGGAAGCACAGTACAGTAAAACATCTCCAGCAGCAGTAAATACAGTACATGCAGTAGTACATGCTTTGAGGGTCAAATCACAACACAAATTCTTGTTTATCACACAGTGAAATTGGCAACCAGCATACCTTTGGTGTAAGTTGATAGCTGATGTTACATAACATAAACAGTCTCTGCTGGAGCACATGTATGACACGAGATAAGTAAATAGGTGCCTGTGTGCATACAGGAGTGTGATAAACTCAAGGCCATCTACACATAGGGTCTAGTGAAGACTGGTGGTCCCACTTTAGCCCCTGGTGACTTTAATTTAGCCCCTTGTTTTTAATAACCATCATTTTGGAGATGGTTGGACAGGAATATTGAAATTGTTTTGGGTATTGTACGATGTACATAGGTTTATGAGGGGTTGTCTAATGCAGCGATTTAACATTTCATTCAACATCAGAATAAAACAAAAACATGTTAACAGGAGTTAGCCCATTTTTGTCACAATAACTTTTGCAAACAATAACATTGAATTATCAAAATCATTTTAAAAACACAATAGAACTTACACCATTTACTTTGGTGTAATTAAAAAAAATCAATGGATTTGCGGTTAGTATTTCATAGCATGATAATGACAAATACTCTAGCACCGACCTGTTTAACGTGTGCATACATGTAGATGCTGGGAAAATTAGACGGAAATTATGTTCTACTTGTCTGGTTCCCTGACCATACTTTGGCCAAACAGATCAATTTATAGAGTCAGGGAATCATCAGGTCGGGGCACTATAGACTATTTCCAATGCTTGTCAGCAGACAGTCATTGGGAAAACAATATAAATTTCCTTTCTTGAAAAATGACAGCACACCATGTGCCATGATTTCACAGGATGCCTGATGAGACTGCTATTTACTTACAGTCTAGTATAGTATTTCGTAATAATTCAGTAGTTTTGTTTTCTGATGTTTACAAATGTTGTATACTACATTTAAATCTTGAACTATAAGAGGCTGTGCATGCCATGTTTGTTAGGACAGTAGAAGAGTTGGTACTCAGAGATTTTTTGTGTGTTCTTGTTTTCCTTTTCTTTTCAAGTTCATTTGACCCTTCTTATCATGGGGTGTTTCCTACATGTATATGTACATGTACATTGTACCTCCATGATTCAAGTGACATTTTTCCAAAAAGGGTTCTAAAGTACATGTACATGTACAATATCTACAATGCTACCATGGAGGTAGGATGATGCTACCCACAACATGCATGCATGTAGGTACTAGGGTAATTTAAACCACCTCCATGTACAAATGTACTAAGCATAGAGCAAGGAAAGCCGCTCAAACCAAACTAAAAAAACATGTACATTGTACATGTGCACACATGCAAAACCACAATGATTCCTGTCACACAACAGAAAATGTCCTTGGGGCTTATGCTCATGGGGGCCTGCTCATAAAACCTTATCAGGCTTAAGTAATCAGGACTGATGACCCCCACTTGCTTGCATCAACTACATGTAAACTACATTGTACATGTACATTTTGTAGGTCTTACCATGGAGCTTACCATCCTCCATGGTCTTACCACAAAGAATGTATAGCACTAGGGTTACAACTAATTTTGAAAGTGGTATCGACTGTGAAATTTGTGATTTATTTGGGAATATTAGGAAATTCTTAAACCTTGTGAAAAATTTCGGAAGTACAAAAGTAAAATAAAATAAATGTCAAAAGATGGTTGATGTACTTGGACAAACATTTTTAGGATAGCCGATGAGTGTTTAAGAAGAAAGGGAATGAATCCTTTAGTATTTGAAAATGACCACTCAGAAAACTACATATCTTAAAAACCCTGTTCACTGGTGACAGGATTTTCAGTCGACAAAGATATTACAAAATCACTGATAGGAGGGATGGACTTTTTACACTATACTTATGTATCACAAGTACATGTACATTTGTAGTTACAATGTAGGAGCGGAAATTACTAGAATGTCGGACACCATCTTTTCAAAATACATGTAAATTATAATTAAATCCCGACAAAAAATCCTGAAATCAGGAAAAATCCTGACAAATCTCACCCCTGGTACATACTTTTAGGATTGGCATATTTTTTTTTACCAACGATCGAGTACGACTGCACGTAGTACGTTTAAAAAATTGACTTATTAAATTGGCACAAATGATCATTGACGGGCAGGAGAAGTTATCTTTTTGAACATTTTGATCTAAAGCAGGGCACAACACTCAACATACTCAATAAGGAAAATCGGCTTTAACACCAACACCATGCGTACTCACGTTGGTCTTGGTCTCGGAAGTTGAGGTCTCAGTCTTGGTCTCGGAAGTTGAGGCCTCAGTCTCAGTCTCGGAGACCTAATGTTAGGTAAGGACATAATAAATGTGTGAGGGTGCTGTTTGTTTGGTGACTCATTTTCTGAATAGGAAATTGTGATTTATTTTTTTGAACATTCTTACAGCTTTATTTAAATTCAAATATGCCTATCAGAATTTTTGAAATCATGATTGCCATCTGCCTTTTATTCATTGAAATAAGGCATGAGTTTTAAGCAGTTCTGTCATAATCTGCACTCCAATTTGTGTACAAAATATTAAATCACACTTTACTCTGCATTTACCGTACACATTTCAGGGACCAAAATATCCCTGCTTTAAATCAAATTTTTTTGAATTTTGCAAAATCCGATGGAATCCGAACTTTAATCAAATCGTTTCTTATGACTTTCTCTTCAAAACTACATCAAAAACAAATGTACAAAATCTATTTGAAAAATGTATTAGTCTCTCTACGTTAGGCTATGTCTAGCCCTATGGGCTCCGTGCGCCAACAAAAGAGGGCGCTGTCCACATAGCAACCGCACTTCCGTGGGGAGTACGTCGCTGGTATTACGCACTGCGCTCCTCGTTCATTTGATACTCGTATACCAGTGGGATTGCTTTGTCTGTTTGCCGACTCTCGATAATTGAGTTTTCAATAAGAATATCACAGCGGGAACCAGACACTTAAATTGAAGTCAGGTAAGATGGCGTCGATATTGACCCCCCAACTCGCCTTTTCTTTCCGCTGAGGGGGTAGTTGTGCACGGAGCTCATAGGGTTGTAAATGGTTCCTTTTTTAACTTCTAACTTTTTACTGTCACCATTACACTGTGAATGGCCTGGATGTGATTTCTCTACAAAAATGGAAAGGTGATTTTGGTGGATGTGATATTGGAGCTAGAATGTGATTTTGGCAGGGATTATCCAAAATCACATCCAAGCCAGAAATCACATCCAGGATTAAGTCGTTAAAGTCCAAGATCACATCCTGTGTTAGCACCTTGCCAAAATCACATCCACTGTCTGGCCACTTAACTAAAATCACATCCAGTGTCTGGGCCCTAGCCAAAATCACATCGTGTTTTCACACCTCTTCAAAATCACATCCAGGATTAAGTCATAAACCCCAATATCACATCCTGGTTGCCCACTAGTCAAAGATCACATCTGTCAAAGGGGATTGACAGCTCTATTATTCAATATCACATCCTTGTGGTCAGGCTCACAGCCATAAAGCCAAGATAATAAGCCCTGACTAACAGCTATGTTTACCAATTAATTATGGGTCAACAGTGGCCAAGATAATTAGTTTGTCTGTAGCCAGACCATGCTTACCGTTATGATTACATGTACACAATGTACATGTTCTGTTATGTGTAGCTACATATGTAGGGCATTATTATTAGTGTTGACACATAGAGGTAGAAAACGCCTGTTAAAACAATTTAATGATATTGATTTGATTGATACTCTCTGAAACTAGATCTTGGAAGATCGTTTTCCTGGGTCTTTTGAAGTCACAGTAATAGATTTTCCTCAAATGACATTTTAGGGTACTTGTTCCATTTATAGAGTACCGGCATAATGATTACATTTTGCTTTTTGGCTCTAAAATGAGCACCGATAAGTAGATTTTTATAAAACTTGACGTGAGATGTCGCAACAACCTACCCAATCACATATGGGAAGAAAAAGGAACTTCATGCAAAATTTCAAATGTTATGGCCAAAAATGACCTTTTATGGTACTTGTTCCATTTATAGAGTATAATGATGACATTTTGCTTTTGGCTCTGAAATGAGCACCGATAAGTTGACTTTTATAAAACTTGACGTGAGATGTCGCAACAACCTACCCAATCATATACTGGAAGAAAAAGGACCTTCATTGACAATTTCAAATTTTATGGCCAAAAATGACTATTTATGGTACTTGTTCCATTTATAGAGTATAATGATGACATTTTGCTTTTTGGCTCTGAAATGAGTACCGATAAGTTGACTTTTATAAAACTTGACGTGAGATGTCGCAACAACCTACCCAATCATATAATGGAAGAAAAAGGACCTTCATTGAAAATTTCAAATTTTATGGCCAAAAATGACTATTTATGGTACTTGTTCCATTTATAGAGTATAATGATGACATTTTGCTTTTTGGCTCTAAAATGAGCACCGATGAGTTGACTTTTAGGAAACTCGATGTGAGATGTCGCAACAACCTACCCAATCACATATGGGAAGAAAAAGGACCTTCATTGAACATTTTAAATTTTATGGCCAAAAATGACCATTTATGGTACTTGTTCAATTGATAAAGTACAATAATGAATTTTTTCTTTTTGGCTCTGAAATGAGCACTGATAAGTTGAATTTGATAAAACTCGACGTGGTATGTCGCAACAACCTACCCAATCATATACTAGAAGAAAAAGGACCTTCATTGAAAATTTCAAATGTTATGGCTAAAAATGACCATTTATGGTACTTGTTCCATTTATAGAGTATAATGATGACATTTTGCTTTTTGGCTCAAAAATGAGCACTGATGAGTTGACTTTTATGAAACTCGACGTGAGATGTCGCAACAACCTACCCAATCACATATGGGAAGAAAAAGGAACTTCATGCAAAATTTCAAATGTTATGGCAACAAATTTCCTTTTAGGGTACCGGTACTTGTTCCATAGAGTATAATGATGACATTATATGCTTTTTGGCTCTAAAATGAGCACCGATGAGTTGATTTTTATATAACTCGACGTGAGATGTCGCAACAACCTACCCAATCATATACTGGAAGAAAAAGGACCTTCATTGACAATTTCAAATTTTATGGCCAAAAATGACTATTTATGGTAGGTACTTGTTCCATTTATAGAGTATAATGATGACATTTTGCTTTTTGGCTCAAAAATGAGCACTGATGAGTTGACTTTTATGAAACTCGACGTGAGATGTCGCAACAACCTACCCAATCACATATGGGAAGAAAAAGGAACTTCATGCAAAATTTCAAATGTTATGGCAACAAATTTCCTTTTAGGGTACCGGTACTTGTTCCATAGAGTATAATGATGACATTATATGCTTTTTGGCTCTAAAATGAGCACCGATGAGTTGATTTTTATATAACTCGACGTGAGATGTCGCAACAACCTACCCAATCATATACTGGAAGAAAAAGGACCTTCATTGACAATTTCAAATTTTATGGCCAAAAATGACTATTTATGGTACTTGTTCCATTTATAGAGTATAATGATGACATTTTGCTTTTTGGCTCAAAAATGAGCACTGATGAGTTGACTTTTATGAAACTCGACGTGAGATGTCGCAACAACCTACCCAATCACATATGGGAAGAAAAAGGAACTTCATGCAAAATTTCAAATGTTATGGCAAAAAATGACCTTTTAGGGTACTGGTAGTGAGTACAATAATGAAATTTTGCTTTTGGCTCTGAAATGAGCACCGATAAGTTGACTTTTATAAAACTTGACGTGAGATGTCGCAACAACCTACCCAATCATATACTGGAAGAAAAGGGACCTTCATTGACAATTTCAAATTTTATGGCCAAAAATGACTATTTATGGTACTTGTTCCATTTATAGAGTATAATGATGACATTTTGCTTTTTGGCTCTGAAATGAGCACCGATAAATTGACTTTTATAAAACTTGACGTGAGATGTCGCAACAACCGACCCAATCATATACTGGAAGAAAAAGGACCTTCATTGACAATTTTAAATTTTATGGCCAAAAAATGACTATTTATGGTACTTGTTCCATTTTATAGAGTATAATGATGACATTTTGCTTTTTGGCTCTGAAATGAGCACCGATAAGTTGACTTTTATAAAACTTGACGTGAGATGTCGCAACAACCTACCCAATCACATATGGGAAGAAAAAAGAACCTTCATTGAAAATTTTAAATTTTATGGCCAAAAATTACCTTTTAGGGTACTTGTTCCATTATATTGTTTCAAGTATAAAACTGAACTTTAAAAATGTAGGTTTTTGGCTCTAAAATGAGCAGCGATGCGTCCACTCTTATGAAACTTGACGTGAGATGACAAAATCCTACCCAATCACATATGGGAAGAAACATGCTTCAAGCATTGTTTTCAAAACTAAAAATAAGGGCATTGCAGTGTAGTGTACTGTAAAAGTGTTTAGGTTGAGAAGCCCTGATGAGCAAGCATTTCAGCATACATGTACAGTACATGATGCACATCTAAGGGCATGCATACATGTACATGCAGGTTTTATGGCTCTCCTGATCTGCATAACAAACACTGACACAACTGATAAGAGGAATTAAGTAGTGGGGTGTGAATGGGCAATTCCTGGAAACTGGCTGAGGAAGATGCCAGCATGCACCTACACATCACACATGTAGTATACAAACTGTGTGTAGGTGGCCCTGAATGTGTGCATGTAAACAGAACAATGTACATGTACTTCGGTACTCCATTTGTTCAAATCAGCCAAGTACATGTATCTTGAGCCATTCACAGCCTGCTCTATTCCTTCCTTCGTGATGTAGTGCAATAAATTCTATGAAAAAGTACATGTATACATGCATAGGTTTTCATGTAATCTTCTTATAAAAAGGCTACTTGAATTGGACATATGCAAAGTACATGTGTATATATTATCAACCAAGTTTAGAGTTTCTAAATTCTAGACCACTTGGATATATCTAACAATTAAAGGGACACGTACATTGCCTTCAAATGTCATGAAATGTTGCTGTTTGGAAATGTTCCTTATCTTTTATAAGAGTTGTTCATGCAAAAAAACATGTATAATTAATGTGTTGCAAATAGTGAGTGGTGATTACAAAACAAAAAATTGGTTGCTGACCCCTGATATCTGACCCGCGAAACATAGACTTATTTCCAGTACTAAATACCACCGTCTAAATAATGCGCAAAATACGCTGTAAGAGTCTTTAGGCCGGCGCCGCAGCCAGTGGCCTTGTGAACCTATCAGATGATCGTCAGGTACAATTTTCTACCTCGCGACACATATCGCCAGTGCTGCGCACCGCGCAACAGTACATCAAAATGGATCAACAGAACGTACTTCAACCAGATGCGACTGGAAATACGACTGGTGAACACCGTCCGCCATTTTGTAGAGTCAAAAATTTGGTTCTATACTAAATTGCGGACCGTACGTTATTTGTCACAAAATAAAACAAAAAACACGCAATTCGAAGGGATAGTTATGTGAATCTTTATATTCTACTTTTAAAAAAGCTTCCCATACAACCATATCCATTTCAGTTTTATAGCCCAAATCGCAAAATCCAAAGCAATGTGTCCCTTTTAACACAGCACATGAGATGAAAAATAGAGAACAATCTAAAATACACGTAGTCAAGTATAAGCTGCGATCCAAATAATAATGTCAAATGAAGTAAACATCATGACATACATTGTGGCCCAACAAAATGAATCACAAGTCGGCAGAGTTCGGGCCCTTAAAAATTACTTGCATGAGTACAATGGAAACTAATAGGAACTGTTTGGATTTTCAACCACTTAATGTTCATATGGATTGTAAATCAAGTCATATAAAAACTGTTGTTCAGCAAAATTGTACACAATTCTTTCCATAATTTCTAATGCACCCAAAAATATAAGTCATACAATTTTTTTAAGTAAGTTCATTTCGTAGGATCTGGTTGTCAACTCAACATGGATGTGTTCTGAAAGGGATATAACTCATGTACATTATTTAAAAGAGTTGATGGAAAAAACTGCATGTGGCACATATAGGCATTGTCCTCTGTCTTTTGTTGTGTATGATGTGTACACGTATTGCAAAGTGCTTACATGTACATGTACAACACTCAAATTTGTGCCCTTAATATTCGCATTTTTGAAAATCCATTTTTTTTAAAGCTAATGGCAGAACCACAATTAACTATGAACATTAGCTTTTTAATATCATAGCATCTGTTGAATATCATGTGATGACATTCTTCATGCAAATCTGGGACAAACAAACTTGTAACGGCTTCAAAAGCACATGTAGCCATTGACTAAGAGAAATATGTCACCATTAACTAAATTTTTATAGAATCAACAGTGTAGCCAATTGTATCTTTTATACATATGTACCATGTCTCCACACTCAAAGCTTTTGCATGAAGCATTTACATGTATGGGGAGACTTTTAAAAATCCATTGACTGTCACTGTGTGATGAATACATCCTTTGATTAGAAGCCAACCTGACCAACCCTATTGACTGGTCTAAAGCAGAGTCAGCAGCCTGGGAGATTAGGATTCTTATCAGCACTAATCCCATTAGGAGTATGATAAGTGATCCTGCCTGAATGAATCCACTTCATTTTTGTGCAACTTAATATCATGATATAAGCCGATATAAATATTTAAATCATTACATGTGTGGGATGTTGTTTTGTTTTCTTTTTCTAATGGTAAAAATCAATAAAGAAATGACAGAGAACGATCATTACTGTCTGTTTAGCCATCACGTATGTTGCAATGAAAATAGTTCCAGCACTCATCCAGGGAGATGTGTTGGTCACAGGAGTTTGTTTATTTAAGTGATTATGGGGATTATCTTGGCTGGATATGGGAGGAGTGTGTTTTATAATTATACTCAAACCCACTGGGGTTGAAAAGGATATACCCTAGATTTTCTAATGGGCTGTTCTCCTAACTTGCTACTGCAGGCATACATCGTTTTTATTGTATCCAGTCATAAAGCAAATGAGAACAATAGTGAACTTTCTTCACCACTGCACGATACATCTCTATTTAAAGGATTGTTTTCTCTATATAAAGGATTATTTTCATGTGAGTAATGTTGCATCTACAAAAACAACTATACTGCTTCGTGTCTTGTGATGATGGTGCAGTTTTCCCAAAAGGAAAAATCCCCCGTTTTGTGGAAGACGGTCGTACACCTTTGAAGAACATAACAATTTTAAACCCTCATTGCCATGTCCATCATTGGAGTAATTTATGTACGATGTTGTGAAACAGGTTAAAATGTCAGCTCAGCTGACAACTAAAGCCTTTTTAAGAAGTAAATAATTTGTATGTACGTATGATAACCTACACAAGGATACTGTGGGAGTGCACTTGGTGGAATTAGATTATCAATGGAGCCCATCACATGCTACAAAGGGAATGTTTGATATATGGGTGAATTCAAATTTTATGCGACCCTACACGTCAGCCAATCAGAGCCGAATTTATATTTTTTGACAGAAGTGTGTCCATGGCAGTTGATTGTCCATATCCGTCGGCCGACTCTATTGCATTAATTAACATGGAGACCTGCAAGAAGCAATTGTCTGTGAAAGATTCTGACATGAAAATTATGCCTAATTATGAAGTCTATCAGTACTTTTTTAATGTGAAATATTTAGTTTGATATTTATCATTTTCTTATTTACTGGCTTATGTTCATTTGTTATATTTACTCTGAGATCCGATTTTGAATGATCCAGTACTTATCCCGGACTTTTGATCTTATTAATTCTAAAGATACGTTAGTCATCTTTTATTTTTATGGAATGTTTTGCAATAATTTCCTTAGTTGCAAGGTCCCACACATGGCATATGACATTGTGTGGCAGTATCCTTTATCACGCACAAGTTATTGGCCCTGTGGTTTAATGTCCTTGGTGAAGGTTACTTATTTCCTTGTAAGACAGTGCTGTGACTAGGGTAATTGACCAGCGGTCGTGACCATGACAGTTACCTGCACACAATTTCCTATTATTAAAGGGGCACTTTGACTTAAAGCATTTCATTTTTTACTTTTTATAGCTTAGACATATCATTCTTTTAATATTGTATTCACTTGGCCACTGGACTCCGTCAGGGACAGAGTGCTTGGAGAAACTGCTCCGGTCCATCTGTCTCCTACCTCTAAACCTGAACCTGCCAAACTCATAAAGTTCGTCCCCTGTCCTGCTCTAGGTGAACACATATTATCTGCAGGGAGCAGAACAGCAAAGCACCCTAGAGAGATTCAGCATGGACAGCAGGTTTCTGGCTGTTCAAAGCCAATCTCACCAAGACAACGTGGTTCGTCCCCTGATCAAGGATTGAACACGTTGTCCGGAACCTCTTTGAACTGGCCCATCACTTCACCTTTTTGGGACATTGCTCCACCTGCGCGTGACCGCACTTCTTCAGCCATTCAGTCCTTCTTTCTAAAAGTCCCCAGAGACCCCTTCACTCGGAGCCAGTCGTCGTCAAGATAGGCCATTTCAACTTTTATAATTGTATATATGTTTATTGTTATTGTGTATTTTTGTCTAAACCCACCGGGTATTCAACTTGTGTAGTTATTATCCAACAGATGGATAATTACTACGTGCCATGCAGCGTAATTAAATCTTAACCTTCTTAAAACTAGCCTGGAAAATGAAATAAACTCAATTTTGTTTACCTTAAAAGAAGCGTGAACTTAGCAAAATTTATTATGTGCAGCGTGTGTCGCATCATAGCACACACAAACCTGTTACAAATTTTTAAAGATTTGAAAATGAAGCTAAACAAGAACTTTAATCTTCAGGCATGACCATATATCATATTTCAAAAGGATTAACGGTTGAGCAATGTCAAATAATACATGAATGTCATAGATTGGCAACTGTCATTTTTCAAATGAAAATGAGGTATTTTCATACAAAGTTGAAGCGTTCTATTTGGAGTTTGTGCACAAACTGTCTTAATTGTCTGTGGACTCCATGTGACCGCCGGTACCCCAATGGAAATACGCCTTAAAAATTGCCTTAATTATTAGGCTATCCCAGAAAGGATCAACTGTTTTGCTTTTAATTAACTGTACATGTACATGTGTATCCCTTTTATGTGTATCTATCTATTTGTGAATATTGATTTTCTGAAAAATAAATAAGTAGCCTCCATATTGGGAACATAAGTCTTTTCAGGGACGACTGTTTTACTTCTTAAACATAACAGCACTTGATGTCATTTTTTTCTGAATTTAATCTAAGCCCAACAGAGGTAGCTACTGACAATTTAAGTTAACAAATTGTGGTTTTCCACGATTATATTGGTTTGATTCATTTGATTTGCTTTAATTTGGATGCGTCCATATAATACATGTAAAAGAGTAAAATCTAAAAAGGTATTTCAGAAAATTGTGTTGAAAAAATTAACATTGTATTGTGCCATTGTGAACAAAACAATAAGTTGTGGGTTTATAGGAATGACACAATAATAAATAAAATAGAAATTGTCCGTCATGCATTGCAAAATTGTTATAAATATAGTTGTAATATGTGTGTGGTTTCTTTGGCATATTACAACAATGCTCACTTCTTTTCATACAAACATTGCTCAAAGCTTTCAAGGGGGTGTTGCAGGTTTCCATCATCAATTATGTTATTAGGTTGAGTGGTATGACAGGCAGATGTGAGGAATTACAGTATGGATGGGGAAATCAACCAATCAAACGGTAAAAATATAGTCTTTGTGAGACTGGTATTGGTTACGCCATTAAAGATACAATTGTAGGTTCATTCATGGAGGTTGTGTTTTCCTAGTTACTAATTTTCCATTGAATGGCTTCGTCTACAAACATGCGCTTGCAATGAACAATTTACTGTTGAGGAAAATATATTACCATGACTTCAAAAGACCCAGGAAAATGATCTTCCAAGATCTAGTTTCAGAGACTATCAATCAAATAAATATCATTAAATTGTTTTAACAGGGGTTTTCTACCTCTATTATTTGTCAACACTAAAAATAATGCCCTACATGTAGCAACACATAACAGAACATGTACATGTAATCATAACGGTAAGCATGGTCTGGCTACAGACAAACTAATTATCTTGGCCACTGTTGACCCATAATTAATTGGTAAACATAGCTGTTATAGTCAGGGATTATTATCTTGGCTTTATGGCTGTGCGCCTGACCACAAGGATGTGATATTGAATAATAGAGCTGTCAATCCCCTTTGACAGATGTGATCTTTGACTAGTGGGCAACCAGGATGTGATATTGGGGTTTATGACTTAATCCTGGATGTGATTTTGAAGAGGTGCGAAAACACGATGTGATTTTGGCTAGGGCCCAGACACTGGATGTGATTTTGGTTAAGTGGCCAGACAGTGGATGTGATTTTGGCAAGGTGCTAACACAGGATGTGATCTTGGATTTTAACGACTTAATCCTGGATGTGATTTCTGGCTCGGATGTGATTTTGGTGGTGTGGATGTGATATTGGCTAATCCCTACCAAAATCACATCCAGGCGAGTCACCTTTCCATTTTTGTAGAGAAATCACATCCAGGCCATTCACAGTGTTACCATGATTACAGCCCTACTCCAACGGCACGCCACCCCTACAACCGGTCGACTTTGTACACATGTATGTATCTCCCCAAATTCTTATCGCTGAACACTTTTATACATCATTGTATTCCTGAGATGTTAGCAATTTCTACAATATATACATGTACATGTAACAAGGCTTAACTAAATGCTGAATTCGTCCGGCTGTCTTAAAAAAATGACAAATGCTCCAAAACCTTCCAAAACGTCTTTACATGGAGGCCGCCATCTTGTTTGTATTCATCGCTATGATCTAAAGAAGTCAGGGCACCCGGCGGTTGTAGAAAATGGTCTGCTCATGAATTATGCATGACATGTCGCGCGGATGTTTATTTGCATACGCACAACCAACATGTACAAACTTGTATTGCAGCCGGTCCCCGTATATATTTTGTGCGCATGCACGAAACAACCGCACGACGTTACATGTGTGACGTCACGCCCCTCGGGTGGAAGAGAGAGAGCTCGGTGAGGGCGCACTCGTCCTCCTCCTCGGGGCGTGGCGCGGACGGCACGTACCAGAGGGTCCCTGAGCGGTTAGAGACGCGTCCGTTGGGATGGAAATATACCGTCCCAGTATTGGACAGGTGAAACTGGGCCGGGTCACGTTACTTGCCGGGTCTTTTAATTGGGATGATGACCTCACACTCAACAACCAATAACAAACAGGCTTGTAGACACCATATGACTTTTAAGGAGACTCAACGTGTACTGGTTTATTCAAAGCTGTTCTCACCCCTAGTTCTCAACTTGTGTCTTATAGAGGGCGCTCTTACACTTCTATTGTACAGGAAAGCTTTGCAACACAATACAGTTACAGCTAGTGGATATCTCGGATTCACCACGCATGCGCACTAACTCGTGAGCTGTAGCAAGTCTGGGGCCAATACAATAATTATAGGGAATGTCGCCCCCACTCGACTAGTGCCGAGCAGTTACGGTCACGCCCTATAATCTCATACGCTCCTGTGGCAGGAACGTTTCGCACCGCACCACCAGTAAAGGCCCGTCAACCCACTCACTCACTACAACAGCGCATGATCGGCAATGTACCAGACTGGTAAGCATAACATGAGTCCGAAGCCAGGCTATGGCAGTCGATTCATCGGGTTACCCCCGCACTTCCGGTCCCTAAGCAAGGGGATATGAATCACACTGCAATCTCGTCCCTAATAAAGGAACAAATTACCACAATGCAACTCGACCCCTAATTAAGGAACCCAACCGACTACACACAACACTGACAACGATCCCTACCTCCTAATACACAAGGTGGTAGCCTACGTCCGTTGCCGAATACGCCAAACCTAATATAGCAAGGTTTGTTGCGTGGTGAACCTAATAAGTAAGGCTCCCCAAAACTGGCTCAGCGCACGCCTTTTATAGCCTTTGCGGTCGGCCGCCTGCCGCAATACGCCTGCGCGCGCGTGCTGCACGTCATTGAACAGTGACCCACACCGTCCAACCCCGTGCTCACTGGGCGGAGCGTGCCCGCTGCACGAGCCACCACCGTAGTGTATACGGTGAGTGCACGCTCCCGCATGCTTGCTGCACTGAGCTGCAAATTCGCTGCACTAGCGCCCTCTGTTGCGTCACATAGCCTCCTGACAGGCCTAAATGCCCTCATTTAGAATAAGCCGAATCTTAATTAACATAATACGCGACAGAGCGCCGCATCATAACAACTTAGCATTCATCCATAATCACAGGAACTTCCAAGTCCAGACATTTCTTCAAATAAACATAAATCCTGTAAAGAGAAAACATTAAACAACATTAAGTATACTTACGTTATTTTCATAAACAGTAGAAAACTTTGGTAAACGTTATATAAATCTTTATCAAAAACTCTGAAATAAAAATGAATACAAAATTTCTTTGGCAAGATTTCTTTGGTTCAATGCAAGCATTTGCATAAAGAAAGACGGTTCTCCTGGAACATTTTCCTGATCAAAAATCACAACTCATCATAATTCTCTACATAAGAAAGGCAGCATTATTATGGTCCAACGCCCATATCTCGACTGAAAAACGGTGAAAACCTTTGTTTATAATTATATAAATGGCCGAGATTTATCTATACATGTAAAGTCCATGTGCAGCTATAGAAGACGTTATTTCTAGAGTTTCTTTGGAAGAGCACGGCTGCACTGCACCAGCACATCTCTCACAAACACCCGCTGTCTGGTTTCCTTTGAGATAAGCACTCCGTCTACGAAGATCTTGGTGTTGGTTTCCTCGACGAAGGTAGCCAACTTGGGGATCTTCGGACTCTGCAGCTCCACCTTGGGTTTTGCAGTCGCGGCAGGTGCTCTGGAGGGAACATGTGGCTTCTGGGGGGCAGGGGCCTTGGCTCGGTCGTCCGGAAGTACATCAAGGTCGTCGTCCAGCTCCAATGGCGGCATCGATGAGATGCTAAGAACATCATCCTCCTTCAGCGTGGGGTCCTCCTCTCGTGGGGGTGTAGCATGCAAGGGCGACAGGCATGGGGGTAGTGGGGGGAGATCAGGCAGGTCGACCGATGCACAAACTTGCTCAGCCTCCTGACAGGCTTTATCTTCCCATGGGGCCTCCAGGGGTGTGTCGTCCCCCTCTGGTTTCACCACCCGGCGCACATCTACCTGCCGCGGGACGGGTCTAGCGCTCCCCGATTGAGGGCGCCCTCGCCTCACCGTCTCCCATTTGATAAATGGGACCTCTGATACCCGGTCTGGGTGCTGGCTTTTGTAATGCTTCCGCATGTTGTCCCTTCGCTTGGCGAAGTAGTTGCAGCCCCTACAGTGCAGGAACGTGGCCGACCCATGCTCCAGCTGCTTATGACGTAGCAACCCCCTCAGTTGCTGGAAGCTTCCGCTGCACTGGCCACACTTGAACTTCTTTGCCTCTGGGGGCGCCATCTTGAATCAATCTGGAAATATCAAGATGGGACACTCGTTATGTAGTAACTGCAGAAAATGCTAACGAAATCTTAGGGGCAACCTGTGCTCCCTATTAGGATATCTCCCTGTTGCTTTAGGAGACTTAGATACGTTCTCAACTGGGTCAGGTACATTGCCACCATGACTACTTCCAACATCCATATCATCCGAAAGCTCGAAATCCGTGGGATTCTTCAGATGTTCAGACTGCGATTCCCTATCACTTGCTATAACTGTATCGTGCCTTTCTGCAGGAGCCTCCCTAACCCGGTTATTCCACGGATCAATTGGGTGCCCATGGTAAGGTTTCAGTCTGTCCACGTGTACAACACGTGGCTTTGCGCCCTTTGACCTTTGTATCCGGTAGACTACATCCGATAGTTTGGTTAGCACCAGATACGGCCCCTCCCACTTCAGCTGAAGCTTGGGGCAAACCCCCTTCCTCCTTGCGGGGTTGAACAACCAAACAAACTCGCTCTCCCGGATGTTCGGATCTGTCGCCCTGCGATTATAGTTCTTCTTTTGACGTCTCAAACTCCTCCTCAAGCACTGTTGCGCCCTCTCGTGAGCCTTCTGAATCTGGCTTCTCAGATTCTCCGCATAGTCAGTTTGTGCCTCATCCTCGGCTACAGCATAATGCTCTGTGGTTAGGTCAACCGGAAGAACTACCTCTCGGCCCAGCATCATCATATTCGGGGATTCTCCGATACTCTCCTGCGGCGTACATCGATACGCTCCGGTTGCGAATGGGAGGTACCTGTCCCAATCGCGCTGGCCCATGTGGGGATCCATCATCATTGACACCATGGTGATGAGTGTCTTGTTAAACCTCTCCACGAGCCCATCTGACTTAGGGTTGTAAGCCGTTGTTCTCGTTTTGTTTATCCCGAGGATCTTACACATCTCCTGAAAAACCTCAGATTCGAAGTTGGTCCCTTGGTCAGAATGGACCTCCCTCGGCACTCCGAACCGGCACACAAACTCGCTAACAAACTTGGCGGCAACCGTCTCAGCTCTTGCATTTGGGAGTGCATATGCCTCCATCCATCTGGTAGTGTATTCTCCAACTACCAGAATCCACTGGTTTCCCTCCTCAGTCTTAGGAAGGGGACCAATCAGATCCATTGCTACCCTGTCCATGGTTCCTCCAACATTGTACTGTTGCAAGGGCGCCACCCGTCTTTTTGGAGGGGATTTCTTTCTTGCGCACTGATTACAGCGGCGTAGGCAGGTTCTAACACCTGCCGACATACCCGACCAGAAATACCGCTGTTTTACACCGGCCAAAGTCTTCTTCAAACCAAGATGGCCGCCAAGTTTCCCAGCATGCAGTTCCTCGATGAACTCGCACCTGTACTTTTCGGGCACCACCGGTCTCAACCGAATGGAACTACCATCATCCGATTCCCAACGTTGGCATAGTACGCCATCTTGCACCAACAACTGGTCCCAGTAAGACCAATATGTCTTACTCGCCGGGGACATGTGAGCTATTTCCGTCCAAGGAGGGCGCTCTTTTCCCTCTCTTTTAGCGGCCACCAACCAGCTCATACTCTTGTCTATCATCTGGGCGTCGCCAAGGTCATTGTTACTTAGCGACGGCTGCACAATGGCAACCCTGGCCGATTTCTTATCAGCGTACGAGGTTGACTGTTGGCTTACCATTTCATCGCCATCATCATTATTCTCATCATTGCAGTGACTGCATTGTTTGCACGGTCTCCTCGATAGACCGTCAGCATTTCCATGCTTCGTTCCCGGGCGGTGCTGTATAGTGACGTCATATTCTGACACTACTTCTAACCACCGGGCAAGTTGACCTTCCGGATTCTTGAAGTTAATTAGCCATCTCAAAGAGGAGTGGTCCGTCCGAACTGTTGCCTTTTGACCATAAAGGTACTGGCGGAAGTACTTGAGATAGGCAACTACCGCGAGCAACTCTCGCCGAGTTACGCAATAATTCTTCTCGGCCTTACTCAACTTCCGGCTCGCAAAAGCCACAACCTTCTCCTCACCATCATGCACCTGAGATAGAACTGCTCAGATGCCCTCTGAACTCGCATCCGTATCCAGGATGTACTCGTTGTTTGGCGACGGGTAGGTTAGGATTGGAGCTTTCAGTAACTCCTCCTTCAGCCGAGAAAATGCCTCCTGACAGGCATCACTCCACACGAACTCCTTTGATTTTGACGTCAATGCATGTAGTGGACTTGCAATGCTTGCAAACCCTTGGACAAATCTCCGGTAGTATGAAGCAAGGCCAAGGAAACTCCTTACCTCCTTCACGTTCTTCGGAACTGGCCAATCAGCGACGGCCTTCACCTTTTCGGGGTCTGTTGCAACTCCCTCAGCCGAGACAATGTGCCCCAAATAGGTCACTGACCTCTGGAAGAGGTTGCATTTACTTGGCTTCAGCTTGAGCCCAGCGCTTCTCAAACGTTCAAACACCTGCCGTAGACGTTCTAACTCGTCATCAATTGTTTTACCAAAAATAATGACGTCATCGAGGTACACCAATAAGATCTCCCATTGCAGTCCACTCAACACCTTCTCCATTAGGCGTTCGAACGTGGCTGGTGCGTTCGCCAGACCGAACGGCATGACCTTCCATTGATACAGACCATTGCGTACCACGAAGGCTGACTTACGCTTAGCGTCCTCGTCCAGGGCTACCTGCCAATAGCCTGATGCTAGGTCAAGGGTCGAGAACCACTGAGCGCCCTCAAGCGCATCCAGGGTCTCGTCAATTCTTGGAACAGGGTAAGCATCCTTTATTGTTGCCGCATTTAAACCCCTATAGTCAAGGCACAGACGTTTTGACCCGTCTTTCTTCCTAACCAACACCACATTAGCCGCCCATGGGCTGTCAGAAGCCTCGATCAGACCTCTTCCCTTTAGGTCGCTGACCTGACGGTCTATTTCCTGTTGATTACAAACAGGGTGCCTCCTGGACCTCTGTCTGACTGGTTTAGCGCCACCAGTGTCAATGCTGTGCTTAACCACATTGGTATGGCCTATATCACCGTCGCCCCTAGAGAACACATCTTCGAATTCTATTAGGCAGTCCTTCAATTTCATATGTTCTGATGGATCCAAATTCCCCTTACTCCTTTCAAACAGGGATTGTAAGTGACATGGCAGGATCCCTGCACTTGCTCTATTATTACCCTCAGTGGGCGGAGTTTCAACCTCCACCGGCGAAACTGTTGCAGCCGTGGTTCCTGCCCGAAGAACACGATTCTCCTTATTTGGGTTGAGTACCCGGATGGGCACCATCTCAGTCGGCACATTAATCACAGACTTGGCCATAACGAGGCCCTTCTCACCAAGGCGACCACCAGATTCGACTGGCTCCATGATCAAGCTTCCTGTCAGCCCCTCACTCTGGCCGACAATCGCTCCAGCTACGATGGTTTCATGGCCCGGCGGTAGTACCGTAGTTTCAGTCACCACTACACGGCCAACGAATGGTGCACCACCGCTCCCTGTGCATTTAATTCTCTCGCCATTGATGCACAACTCTAACCTTCGGAAGTCCAAGCTTCCTTGCGTTGACAGTAACCAGTCCATGCCCAACATGGCGGGAATGCCGATATCAGCAAAAACCGCCTTTACCGGGTGCACAGTCTTACCGATTTGTAAGTCCACCCAAGCCGATCCATATACTGTCAGCGGACTACCATCCACCTGTCGCACCCTAACATCACACCCCTCCAGAACAGGTCGTTGTTCCTTAGGTATCTTATGGTATACCATCAGACTGATTAACGTGTCAGTTGCACCAGTGTCAATTAACAACCGGAAATCGGTCGACCTAATTGACCCTTCAACAAACAACCCCTGGCACGGCCCCATCACAGGAGCCGTAACTGTGTGAGCTTCAACCTCGTTTTCAAGCTGTCTTTTCACTCCCTTGTGTTTCATTACTGTGGACCCTGTGTCTGGCTCAGCCTTCCCGTGGGTCCTTCGGTTGGCTGCTCTTCGTTTCCCTGGTTACGTGGTTGCTTGCGCCTAGACTGTGCGCATTCTCTCGCAAAGTGTCCCCGTATACCGCAATTATGACAAGTCAAATCGGCTTTGGCCCACTTCCTAGGTGGTGCCCTGGCCGATTGTGACAACCTCGTACCCGCCAGTTTTTCTAACTGACTGGTAATTTCATTCACGCTTCTAGACAGCTGACTAATAGCTTGATCAATAGCCTGGATCCTAGCTTCCGTGTCTCGGTCCGTACTTCTCACAAACTTAGGGGGCCTCTCAACTCTCCGCTGGGCCTCTACCCTGTGAAAATTGTCAGTCTCCAGGGCAGCCTGTAACGCCTCAGACAAGTCCTTTGGCCTCGCCCGAAAAATGCCTTCTCGTACATGCTGATCAGATACAGCGTCTACGAAATGATTCTTCTCCAATCGGTCTCTTGCCCCTTCGGGGATTTCCGGATAAGCCTTGACAACCAACTCATGAATGGCTTGACATAACTCCTGCAGGGTTTCTTTAGGCCCCTGCCGACGATGACGTAACTCGACCAGACAATTTTCGGCTTGCTGACCAGGCCCAAACCGCCTAGCCAACAACTCAATCATTTCCTCATACGTCAGTTTATGGCCCTTGAGGGCGCCCTCTCCAAGGATACGAACTGCATCTCCTTGGAGACTCGCAGCTAAATATTCGGCAGACTGCGCATCGTCCCAACGGTTTACTAACCGACAACTCTCGAAGTGCCCGTGGAATTCAGCCCACGGGGCTTTGCCATTAAACCGGTCAGGAATAATATTAGGGCGGCGAGGAGTCTGGAAAACTCGCGCCCTTAATTCATCTTCACCAACGAATCTGTCCTCCCTTTTCAACTGAAGAGGCCCCGCCCCTTCTGTTCCATAGTCACCAACCCGCATGCTACCAGCCTTAATATCAGGTGAACGTGTAGCAAAACTCATTAACTCGCTGAGTAGCTTCTTCTCCGTATCAGGTGCATCTGGCGTGCGAATGAACGGGTTCCCATTCACACCCTTCTCGTGTACCGCAGAGACTACCGGGCTAGACACCTTGTCACCCCTTGGAGGAGTCCAATCAATTAAACTTTCACCACCCCGTTCCCTGTGATGAACTTTCGGCGTGTAAACCTCCCGCAATGGTGGCACCACGAACGATGAGTATCCAGACGTCTCCTCCCTTCTTTCGGTCAAACCTTGACTCGGGAGCCGGAATTCTACATCCGGGTCTACTCTGACGTAATCGCGTGACACTGGTACGTCACCTCGAGCTCCACCAACTGGGCTTGCTACAGATGTTTGCTCCTCCTTCAGAGCTGCTTTTAATTGGGAGATCTGCTCCATAGCTTGAGCTTTCTCCCACTGTAACAACTGTAACTCCATTCGGGACTTATACAGGAGTAGTAAGGGAGATGCCGATTCAGCGACAAATCCTATTTTTTCACCTTCTTCCCCAATTTTGCTGTAGGTACATACGTCAAATTTTTAAAAAACCCAAAATAGTCAAAAATAGCCCCAAAATCGCCCAAAATTTTGCTGGGGTACTACACACCAAAATTAGCACAAAATCAAGAAAATAAAAAGTTTTTTCCATAGTCCACAAGCGTACGAAATCGCCCGGGCGCCCGGCGAAAAAAGATATTGCTCTAAAATGACATGATTTGTCGCAATGCAAAAAAAATTAAATAATTTTAAAAGACCATACGATATAGAAACTATTAGTTTGCTATTATTTGAAGGTCATTATTGTTGGATAAGTGACTTACCTAGATTCTTATCTGGCGTTACCAATAGTCAGCATCGTAAACTGTTTTGCTTAAGATGTTTAACGCATTTTAATTTGAAAGAGAAGCTGGACATACACGTAAAAGATTGCGAAGGAATAGACTCTGCTTTATCTACCGTTAAAATGCCGCATGAAAGCGCGAACAAATACTTGGACAAAAGCAAATTAATGTTTAAAAACTTTAAGAATTTACAAGACGCACCATACGTCATATACGCAGATTTTGAATCTATCTTGGTGCCCTCTACAAGCGTAGCTACGCGAGTGCCAGAAAGAGAGACTGAGGGTAAAATCGCAACGCACAAAGCCTGCGGCTATTCGTACGTTGTAGTGAAATGCGATGGCCGGCAGATCAAGCGAAAGACTTATAGAGGTGAACGCGCTATAGACAATTTTATAACCTCGTTGCAAGAACTCGAACCTAAGATTAATGACTTACTAGCTCGCATTAAGCCGATAATATATACGCTAAAAGAAGAAAAAATTCACCTAAACTCTAATGAGTGCTGGATTTGCGAAAAACCAATTTATCCAAATTACTCGTGTAATTGTCAGTGCTGCAAGCCTGTAGAACCTAAAAGCAAAGAAGAACTTGAAGAATACACGTACGAAAACGAAAAGGGATACGTCGAGAAAACATGTATGTTCTGCCAAAAGAAAATTAACAAATTTCGAAAAGTCAGAGATCATTGTCACACAACGGGCAAATACAGAGGAGCCGCACACGCTTACTGTAATCTTAAATTACGAGTAAAACCCGGTGAAACGAAAATACCGGTTGTCTTTCACAACTTAGAAAATTATGACGCGCACTTGATCATGCAGGGTATTTCAAAGTATCAACAAGATATCTGGTGTATACCCAAAAATTCAGAAAAATACATTTCATTTTCGATCGGTCAATATAGATTTATAGACTCGTTTCATTTTATGTCTAGCGGCCTCGACAAATTGGTAAAGTCTTGCCCGAGAGACGCTTTTAGGCTACTCCTGAAACGTTATGGCGAAGAGAACGCGGACATCTTATTACAAAAGGGTGTATATCCGTACGAGTATATGGACAGCTTTGAACGATTTAGCGAAACTACTCTACCGCCGAAAGAATCTTTTTTCAGCGCTCTAAAAGATAAACACGTGTCGGACGAAGACTACGAAAGAGCGCAACGAGTATGGCGGACTTTTGACATAAAAAACATGGGCGAATATCACGACTTATACGTAACCGCGGATACTCTATTACTAGCCGGTGTATTTGAGAATTTTAGGCAAATGTGTAGAATAAATTACAAGTTGGATCCAGCCAACTACTTCACAGCACCGGGATTAAGTTGGGACGCTTTATTAAGACATACTAAAATAGAATTAGAATTATTAACCGATGTAGATAAACATCTATTTTTTGAAAAAGCAAAAAGAGGAGGAATATCGAGCGTTGGTAGTACGCGCTATGCTAAGGCCAACAATAAGTACCTAAAAGATTACGAGCAAGATAAACCCGATTCGTATATTCTCTATCTAGACGCCAACAACCTATACGGATGGGCCATGAGTCGACCGCTACCTTACGGAGGATTTAAATGGGTCTGTACAAAACAATTTACTCACGATCGTATCATGGCGTTAACAGATGATACTAAAACGGGATATATGTTCGAAGTTGACCTGGAATATCTAGCCAAACTGCACGATCTACACAACGATTATCCTTTAGCCGCCGATAATATAATCATACCTGAAGAATGGTTATCGGAGCATCAACGAGAGTTGGCGAGCGAGATAGGAGATGGCGCTAAGGTAAAAAAATTAACCGGTACGCTATATCGCAAAGAAAAATATGTATTGCACTACGTCAATTTGAAACAGTGTTTGAGGCTAGGCCTAAAACTAACTAAAGTACATCGGGCGTTACAATTTAAACAAAAACCTTGGATGAAATCATACATCGATAAAAACACGCAACTCAGAACGAAAGCAAAGTCGGATTTCGAAAAAGACTTTTTCAAATTGATGAATAATTCTGTATTTGGTAAAACGATGGAAAATGTCAGAAATAGAATAGATGGTGTGCTACTGAGAAACGATCAAGTAAAAGAATACAAAGAGATGGTTTCTAAACCTTGTTACAAGTCTACTACAGCGTTTAAAGAATGCGGCCTCTCATTCGTGGAATCGTACAAAAAGAAAACGTATTTAAATAAGCCCATCTATTGCGGCGTTAGTATCTTAGACTTATCGAAGACTCTAATGTTTGACTTCTATTACAATCAATTAAAAAAGACGTATGGTGATAAAGTAAGATTGATGTATACAGACACGGACTCGCTGCTTTTGATTATCTATACGAAAGACGTTTATCGGAATCTAGAAAAACAGTCTGACTTGTACGATTTTTCTAACTACGAGAAAGACCACTTTTTATACGACGATACTAACAAGAAAGTTATCGGTAAATTTAAAGACGAATGCGGAGGAAAAGTCATAAGCGAAGCTACTTGCATCAGATCGAAGATGTACTCGATTTTATACGGAGACGTCGTATTAAAAAAGGCCAAAGGCGTAAACCGAGTGGTTATAAACAACGATCTATCTTACGAAAAGTATAAGCGATGCGTTTTATCGAACGAATGCTATTCAAACAAGATGATTCGTTTTGGAACTGAGCGTCACATGATATACACGGAGGCTCAAGTCAAGCAATCTTTAAATCCTTTAGACACGAAGAGATATATTTTACCTAATGGTATAGACACTCTGGCTTACGGTCATCATTCTAGCCTTTAGTCTACTCTAGCCAGAAAAACTCAGTTCGGGTCACTCGCGTAGCTAAAGCCCAGAACAAGAATTTTTATAAATATCTACTCGAAAAATAAATTTCTTATGGTTATTATCAACTAACTCGCCGTCACTGTCTCTGAAAGAAAAACTCAGTTCAGGTATTTTACTCCTAATTTGAGGTATGACAGTTTTTCTTTTATTCTGGACAGTCGCTATTACATCCGAATCAGTCTCAATATATGCAATCGGTATAATGTCTAACAAGTGCGTGCTCTTTCCGTTATAGAAATTATTAGACGTAGATAACTGATCGCAATGTAAAAAAATTGTATTCAAGTAATTTATATTATAATAGCCTACAAGTTCACCATCAGCTCCGGGGTTCCAACCAGGGGGTAGACCCAACACTTTTTGAGTATATAGATCGAACGTAATAAAAATATATGCACCACTCGATATTATACCGGGATTAAAAATAATCTTTTTATTAATCTTGTCTACGGAAACTACGAGCAATCTTAATTTATTAAATTCAGCTATTAACTCATCGATAGTATAATTTCCAGGTGGAATTACCGTTTCACCGTACGGGCTCTCACCTGCACTAACTATTCGCCATCCTATAGTCATACGTTGAGTTATATTAACAAAACCGACGGTAAATATCGCGTTGTTTAAACTCATGCAGTAATTTCCCTTAGAGTTATCTATAGGTTTTGACAAAGTAAACGTTTGTTCGTTACCATCCATTTTAAAAACGTGCGATTCCATTTTATTTAAACTAAAAAAAGCTTTAAAAAATCTTCAAAAATCGCTTAAAATTTACCTATCGTCAAGTTAAAACTAATCTTTTTTCCTCGATTATTTATTAAATCGCCGTCTCGGTCTCTGATACTAAAGCTAAGTTGGTTTATCTTATCACCCACGAGTCTACGAGCGGTTAATCTTGCACGCTCTACGAGCGTATCGTCTCTTTTCGTTATCGGTATAACGTCTAACAAGTGCGTTCCCCCTCCGTTATAGAAATTATTAGACGTAGATAACTGATCGCAATGTAAAAAAATTGCATCGACAGGCATTGTATTATAATGCCCTACATAATCTACGCCAAAAACTAAGTTTTTGACCGTTATCCCCAACAATTGTTTAATGTTTTTATCAAAGCGTAGAACGTTATTTTCTTCCGTTACATTTAAAGATATTTTTTTATTAAGTTTATCTACAGAGACTTCTAACCAAACTAATTTACTGAGTCTCTCTTCGATCCAATCTATATCGTAATATCCAGCAGGAATATCAATTTTACCATCCGTACTACCCGTTTTTTAACCAGTGTTTGGATCGATTTGATGTATAAAATAGAGAATTTCGCTATTACTAGCCATGTTGTAGAAGCCCGCGGTTACTATCGCGCTGTTTAAACTCATACTGTAATCCCCCTTTGAGTTATCTATAGGTTTTGACAGTCTAAACGTTCGTTCGTTATCAAACATTTCAAAAACGTGCGATTCCATTTTATGTAAAAGATTAAAATATTTGGTTTATTATAAATTAAAATGAAATTCGCTCAATTTGTGAAATGTTTAGACCCTAATAATCGACCGGTAACGAATGCTCCAGATATCGCGAATCTAGCTGCTCGCGTAGGGCGTACTCAAGTAGCTACGCAAGCACAAAGCGTTAGCGACAAGCACGAAGCGATAAGCCCAGCTCTAGATGTCGTGAATCTAGTTAGAGATCAAGACGACTCAACGGCGAGCGATAAGTACGAAGCGATAACCCCGGAGAGTACCCCGTTGAACATGCACTTGAGTCAACTTAACATCATCGTAAACACCAACACGAACGCGAGTTTTATCGCTCGACTAGTTGATATATTTAGCGCTTATAAAATGTCCGACGTGAAGAGCGATGAAGTGGTTGAACGTTACGCATCGGACCCCATGACGTTTTATCAAAATCAACTCAACTTTGCATTTTGGTGCGCGACGTCGGGTTGCGGCGTAGGACTAGAATCGTTACTACATAAAAACCCCGTAATATCGGCTTTATTCAAGTTTCACGTATATTTCACGATCAGAAAGATATTATACTTTCTAAAATGCCCAACTCCAAACAACGCCGCATTCGTAGATCTAAAAAATGACATCGATAAAGGCGCTTATGCCAATACTTGTCGATATTTTAATGTAGATCCAAACGTGAGTTTTAAACAGAACGTAGACTTAACTTCTGGAGGATTAGGTACGGCGTATTATTACGATAGAAGCTCGCATAAATATTTACCGATGCCTGGTAAAGATTATACGCATTATGAGGCAGACTTAGATCCACAACCTGGTGGTGGTTACAACATGGGTTTTACCACGCCGGATGATATGTATAAGCACGGTAAGTACACCGTCATGTATATCAGACAATCTGCGGACGTTGTACGACTCGGTTTTCGATATTTCATACGTCAGGAGAGCTCGTTTACCGACGTTGGTATAGAAAAAATAAACGAAAGCGTTAGAACGTACGTGTACGCCATACTCGGTGCGCAAGCCCAAACAAAAACGAGTATACTAACTGCAGGTACCGGATTAGATGCGCAAAGACAATTTGAAAATATAGTAGAAGATATCATCAACAGCCATACGGACTTGGAATCTTCTATAACCAGATTTCAAAATTCTTTACAGTACGCTAGAAGCTCGTTAAACTTTGTGATTAGCCCTGGATTGTACTTAATTCCATCAAATATGGAGCTTTTAGTCGGTATTCACCAAGGTTATAATAATAATATACAGATAGCTACACCCGGCGCATCGATAGGATTAAATATCAACTTGAACTCAGACGTCGTAGCTACGCCACCCTCTCCCATAAAAAAGAGTAGTACAATAGTCCAGCAGAATTTAGACGATTTAGACCCATTACCAACCCCACCCTCTCCCGTAAAAAAGAGTCGTACAGTAACCCAACAAAATTTAGACGATTTAGACGATTTAGACGATGTAGACCCGTCAGACGATGTAGACCCGTCAGACGATTTAGACCCGCCACCAACCCCTACACCTCCGCTACCTCTAATCTCAGACGTACCCCCTCCGCCACTCCCTACAGCCCGAGTAGCTACGCCACCACCCCCTCCGCCAACCCCAATCTCAGACGTACCCCCTCCGCCAGACTCGCACGAACAAGAAAAAACTGCTTTAGTCGTTGGTTTAATAGCCGTTGCTGGGGTTGGGTATCTAGCTTACGATATTTTACGTCGATGAGGAAGGTGGTAACTCAGTATCTGACGGAACGACCATTAATTCTTTCTTAACGAACGATCTCTTTGGACCGTGAGTCAGCCAGTACAACGCGGGCTGTCCAGGATTTGTCGTTCTCCTTCTAATCGTATACATTTCTAAGCTCCAAATAGGATCGGTAGCTCTTCTTCTAACGTCTTTTTCGAGCTCTCCAGGAGCGTAAAGATATCTAACGATATCGTCATTTACGCTTAGCGCGACTTCAGGGCTCTTGAGCCCCGAGGAACTCAATTGTTTTATTTCTAACTGAGACATAGCCGCTCGAGGAGTTAACGGTTTTCGCCTTTCATAGTCGATATCAATCTAGTTTCTTCATCGTTTAACGCTTTTATGACATCGGGTAATCTTTTTACCCACTCGCGGCTACGCTCGGTAGGCTCTAACATTTCTTGAGCGTATTGATGACCGAATAATCTTTCGGCTAAAGTACGATTAAATCTTTCTACTATACCTTGAGCCCTATGATTGCCAACCTCGCCTTTCTGTACTGCGACGTTGCGAGTACGCATCAAAGTATTAAATGCAGCCATAAATTCTGTACCGGGGTCTACTTTTATCGTGAGAGGCCAAGACAAGGGCGATCTTTTGTAAATCTTTTTTATCGCCTCTACAACTTGAGTACTCGTTTTATTCGTCAAGGGTTCAGCTTCTTTATATCTAGTAGCCACATCGACGATCGTCAACGCGTATTTATATCTTTTACGTTTAACTACATCGTGAGGTAGATACAACAGATCCGCTTGATGTTGTTCATTAGGTCGCCCTATAACCTTATTGAGACTCGTAGGTCTCGGTATAAAACTGGGGGCTGGCAAATATATTTGCCACATGGCTTGTTTTCTCAACCAATTTCTAACGTCTGGCTCTGGTACGTTGGCTTTTAATGATAATTTTTTTATAGCGCCTGCACCTTTCCAATATCCTTTAGGGCTGTAAAATATTTTACTTAGTTTTGTTTCCATTTTATTTTATACTTTGTAAAAATTTTAACGACTTATTAAAAATGGCGAGTGTATTAATGATGATTGGTGGAGCTATAATAAATGCTGTAGCGTTTACAGGATCGAGCTTTATATTTTCTAAGCTGGGTGGGTCGTCGGATGTAGAACGTAAACGACACGACCTCGCTTTAGAACAATTAACTCGAGCTAAACAAGAGTGGGTAGAACAAAGAACCAAGTATCTAGATTATCTAAACGATCGACTACATAAAGAAGCCAGGGCTCAAAAAGATTTTAAAAATGTAGATGACGCGTTGAGACTATATAACGAAGTAACCAACGAAGATATGCGATTGCCTCGTGAACCTGTATTGTCAGACTTTTACGCACCTAGCGAAGGTAAAAAAGATGGTGAAATTGCATTTATCGTAGGAGGCACTGCTGTTTTAGGATTTTTAGTTTATAAGTTTATTTAAAAGTTTTTTTTGTTTCGTTAAGTAAAAAAAGTTTTTTCTGCTTTTAAAATAAAATTTTGTTTCGTTAAGTAAAATGAACGCAATTTATGGAAGCAAACTGAATCCACACAGAAGTTTAAAAAATCCTAGAGCGTTAAAGGGGTTGAGACAATCGATGGTTATTACTCATAATCCTAGTACCGCGTCGGCAGGCAGTCTGTTGATCGTTGAATTTCCTATGTTGAGTCAAGACGATGTAGTCGTACCGGGTACAGTACGATTAGCTTTTAATATAGACTTAGAATCTGAAGGCACTGGCGAAGATGATGCAAGAACTCTATATTATAACGTCGCACGAAATTTAATTAGTGGCGTAAGAATCAAACTAGAAGGTAAAGATTTCGTAGCGTTTACGGATGCCGATGTATATAACGCGTATAAAGACTTGTGGCGACCAGCCAGCGCGAACGATGCGTATCGAGGACTCGAAGATAGCAACGTCACGAAACTCAGAATCGGCGCTAGCGATGGGGTTGCTAGCGCAAATGGTGGAAAAGACAAAGCGATTGCCAACGCTTACGGTAACCGATATTACATTCCTCTAGATTTTGAAATGCTTACGGATCATCAGCCTTTTAGTCCATCGACGCTAAAAGACAGACTAACTTACGAATTTACATTTAACGATCACGCGAGCGTAGTAAAATCTACCGATTCTAACGCGAAGTATAAAATTTCTGGGTTAGATCTCGAGTTTGAAACGGTGACCAATAAAACATTGGCAGATAATATCAGACTAAAATATCGAGGTAAAACTCATTTTCTATACGAAAAAGTTCAAAGATATACGGTTTTAACGTTAAACAAGTCCGATACTACTTGGAACATTAATCTTAATCAAGCCATTAGAAGTCTCAAAGGTATACTTCTTTTATTAAAAGCATCGGGCGAAAAGGATCCTCAAATTTTTTATAATCCAAAGATTGAAAAAGTAGACGTTACGATAGAGGGTAAGCCGAATCAATTGTATAGTCAGGGCATGAAGCGTTATCAACACTGGGATGAGATTACCAAGTTTTTCGGCGACTCTAATACAGAATTTGGTGCCAGCGTGTCCAAAGACTTAGGCTTGCATGATATGACGCTAGGAGATTACTTAAGCACTAGTTACGGTCTTTGGCTAGATACGAGGGTAACCGACGACAACAAAAGTCACGGTTCTGGCAGGAAAATAGGAGACGTAGGTGGGGGTATTTCTCTCCATTTAGAAAGAGAGGCCGAGACAGCTGGCGTCCTAACGTGTTACGTTTTCTTGGTAATGGATGGTCAGTTGGTGCTAGAAGATGGACGATTTAGCGGTAGTTACTCTTAAAATAGTCTTTACTATTAATAAACCATGTATAAAACGTTTCCAAAAACACCACACTGCGCGTTAGTATGCGGTAGGACTAATTCGGGTAAAACCAAATATATTTTAGATCTATTAGAAACTGAGTATAAAGATCACTTTGAAAATATCGTAGTTATTTGTCCTACGTTGAGCAACAACAAGACTTATCGCGAGAGACGTTGGTTGTGGTTAGATCCCGAGATATACCTATGCGATTTAGAGGTAGAAAAGGTGTCTCTCAACGAAGCTTTAGAATTTTATAGAGCTCGATTTAAAGGATCGCACGTTCTATTTTTGATAGACGATTGTAGCTCTGAACAAGACATAAAATATCGTAAGGCGGCGCTTGGGAAAAACACTTGCGTTTTAACGAAATTGGCGTTTAGCGGTAGGCACGACAATCACTACTGTTGGTTAATGACTCAAAAGTATAATTGCGTAATGACAGATTTTAGAGCTCAAACTGCATTTGTCGTATTGTTCTATTGCAAAGATAAAACTAGTTTCGATCAATGTCTCGATGAAAATGATGCGGTGCCTTTTGAAGAAAGATCGAGAATTAAAAAGATTTTAAGAGATGTGCCTTTTAGTAAATTATTGGTAAAAACTGATCCTCCTGTCTGTTGGCAGTTGATCTATTAGATAACTGTTAGATAACTATTAGATGATTTGTAGATAGCTGTTAGATAACTATTAGATAACTGTTAGATAACTATTAGATGATTTGTAGATAGCTGTTAGATGATTTATAGATACCTGTTAGATAACTATTAGATAACTGTTAGATAACTATAGATTATCTAGTCATCTATAAAATATGATCGAATATCTAGACCTATTATTAAAACTAGTAATAGCCATCAACTTATCTTTATTTTCTTACGATTATATTTCTTGTAGAAATAAGATTAAAAAATATAGTTCTATTTTAAATGATCAAGTCGATAGAATCTCTAAGCACGTTATCTCAAGAACCTCATCCAACAGTAGCTGCTACACCCACGACCCCAGAAGCAACTATGCCTAAAAATAGACTTTTAGGCGTAGTTGCTTCCGGTGATTCTAAAAAATATTTCGGTAAAGAATACTCCGTCAATGAAATAGAGAGCTTGACCGCGGAAAAACAAGAAAAGCTATATAAAAGGTACGAAGCCAAGCTCGGTAAAGAAATGATAGTCAGTTTGGGGAGTTGCGTGTTGACCGTTTACGCAAAAGCTTTAGGCGCGACTTTGCCGCTGGCTTCACCATTCGGTTATAAACTTTGTTTAGATTCTGAAGAAGCCCTTATCAACGACTTAGAAAAAGATCCCGTTATTTCTAGCAGCTTGTCCAGTTTACTTTGCGAAGTGCATTACAATTATGGGGTTTATTTATCTCCTTTGGTGGCTATGTTGATCACGACTAAACATTTACAGGTAGATAGTAGTACTAATAGCGTTACAAAAAATAATAGTATTACAAATAATAGTAGTATTACTATAAAAGATGAGTCTAGAAACGGCAACGACGGATCAAGTAGCAGAGACTCCCCAAGAGCCGGCTCCGCCTCCCCAAGAGCCGGCTCTGCCTCCCCAAGAGCCTCCCCAAGAGCCGGCTCAGTCGACTCTATCAAGAGTCACAAAAAAAAGAGCAAAAGACCCTAAAAGAGTAGAGCAAGGTAAAAAACTGGCCGAAAGAAACAGAAAGATGAAAGAACAAATACAAAAAATGCAAAGTATAGAAGAAGAAGCTCCCCAGCAAACGCCAGCGCTAACGATGAGAGACATTCCGAGCTGGGGATATGCGATAGTTGGTTTGGTTGTTTTAGGAATTGGATATCTCGCGTTTAAAAAGAGTAAACCCGTAGATCCGCAGCGAGAGGTGGGGGTAGGGGTTACGATCGCAACTTCAACCCCTAAAGTTGAAGAACTATTAGAAATGGAATAAATAAAAAAAAAAAAAATGTTTGTACAAGTAAAATGGATACGAAGAACGTTGCAAATACTCTTTATCACGGCGCTGTGTTGAGTTTGTTGACCGTAGGTTATACTATGTTGAGTAAAAAACTTTTGAAAATTAAGCCCGCCGATTTAGGAAAGCTAGACGTAGAAGATACGATTAAAATCACCGCTACGGTAGGTAGCGCTCTAGCTACTCAGACTTGGTTGGTGAGCCAAGGAGTAATTCCTCAGAATGTGGTAAATACCACGTAAAATATAAAATATACGACTTTATAAAATGGCTGAGGGTGGAGAAGATTTCGAAATGGGCGACCGAGGTCGAGAAGACGAACGAGTCGATGATGATGTAGATGATTATGATTTTCAAGATACCAATGGCGACGATGATTTAGGAATAGACCCCGACCATGATTATGAATTAGATAGATCGGCTGAACCACAACCGCCTACGACGGATGAAGCTGGTAATATTATAGATAAATATCGTGATATGCATAAAGAAGGTTTAGCTAATGATTTTTATGATTTTTGGGAGGGGGGAAAAGACGGCTTAGTTAGACCAAAACGCATTAGGTACGAACTTTTTACTAAAGATAAAAAGGTATTTACTTCGACGGTGTTAGATTGACTAGTAAAGTTCATCTCTATAAATTTATAGCTAGATCGACGTTACGTGAAAACTTTAAAGAGAGGTTTCCAGACGGAAACTTTACTAGATTTTTTAGACAAGATTTGGGTTTATTAACGTTCGATGAATATAATTTGCTAGATGCTGAGGAAACGATAGATATAGCGTACGATCGTTATGTCACTCCAAGACGGCAAGTTGAGTTGGTTAACACTGTGATCGACAACCTGGAGCGTGCGTATGGTCCTGAAATTGATCCCGAATATGACCCTGAAACCAATAGATATACAATTCCTCCCCCTCAACCTAGAGAAGTAGATGCTCAAGCGCAAACTGATGGGTTAAATTATAGAGAACGTGAAGGTTTAGATCAAAAACTACGAATGCTCAGCGGTAGTTTAGAATTAAATATAGCCGAAAAGAGTAGGTTAAATGATGAAATTGAGAAAATGAAAGTAGCCTTAGGTAAAGAAAAAGATGATTATAAGAGAAGTATTCTGCTTGATGAATTAAGAGGTTACAGAGATGAAAGAGCGGCTAGAACTGAGGCAATAGAAAGCAATATGAAAAATATCAAAAGCCAATTCTATAGAATCAAACAAACGATTAATAGAATATTAGGACGCGATATCTCGCTAGGAGAAAAGATTAGAATTCTGTTTCGAGAACAGGGCGTGACGGTAGTAAGTATATTGACCGCGTTTGCTTTAGCTATAAGTACGATCGTTGCTTCTTTGGTGAATGCTGTTGGCGGGGGTGGTGCGGCGGCAGCAGCTGGTGCGGCGGTTGTTCCTGCTTCGACTCCGGTTCCGCCTAAGCCCGGAGGTAACGTGAAAGATTGGGTAAGTAATCATTTAAAAAACTTGTCTAATTTGCTAAAAAAGCTCGGGGGTAAGTTATTAGCTGCTTTACCTGGTATTTTGGGTGCTATCGCGAGTTGGTTGTTCAATCTATTGAGCAAGAGTGTCGGTTGGTTGGCGGAGCACGTGTGGGCGTTATTGGTATGTGCCGGTACTTTGATTCTCGTATACATGCAAAAAAAATTAAAATAATAAGTCGTATATTTTATATGACTTTATAAAATGGCTGAAGGTGGAGAATTTATACCTATGGATGAAATGAGTCGAGAAGACGAACGAGTCGATGATGATGCCGATGACCAAGATTATCAAGATCAAGATCAAGATCTTGATTGGGACACCTACGATGATGAGCAACAACAACGGGCAAATGATGCGGATGTGTATATAGCCCCATCATTTAAAAATCATAGAAATTATGAAATAGCTAACGATTTTTATAACTATATGGAATCTAAAGGATTTGCTAGACCAGATTTTCTTTATGTAAATTTAGATAACTTTAGAATGGATGATAGTGGTATATACTTCGATGATGTTAAGTTGACCCAAGAAAATCGGCCTAGAAAATGTCTAGTTGTTGGAGAACCGCTAAGACGCAACATTAAAATAGCTCATCCTGAAAGAAACGCTGATGTATTTATAAAAGAAGATTTGGGTTTATTAACGACTGATGAATTTAATTTGGCTCAACCAAAAGGAGTAGATGCTCAAGCGCAAACTGATGGGTTAAATTATAGAGAACTTAAAGGTTTAGATGAAAAACTACAAACTATCAGCGGTAGTGCCGAATTAAATTTAGCCGAACTTCGTAAACTATACGATAGACGCGCCGAAATAAGAAGAGCCCTCGAAGTAGTAGAATCCGATAATGAGATGCAAGACCTAATGAAAGAACAAGACGATATTGAATATGAAATAGAGGGTAGATTAAGACTTAAGCACGACCTTGAACTAAGCATGAATGATCAATTCGCTAGAATCAAAGAAACGATTAATAAAATATTAGAAAGCGATACCTCGCTACGAGAAAAGATTAGAATTCTGTTTCGAGAACAGGGTGTGACGGTTGTTAGTATATTGGCCGCGTTTGCTTTAGCACTAAGTACGATCGTTGCTTCTATAATAGCGGCTATTGGTGGCGGCGGTTCGGCCGCCGCACCAGCTGGTGCGGCGGTTGTTCCTGTTCCGACTCCGGTTCCGTCCAAGCCCGGAGGCAACGTTAAAGATTGGATAAGTAACCATTTAAAAAACTTGGCTAATTTGCTAAAAAAGCTCGGGGGTAAGTTATTGATTGCTTTACCTGGTATTTTGGGTGCTATCGCTAGTTGGTTGTTTAATCTATTGAGCAAGAGTGTCGGTTGGTTGGCGGAGCACGTGTGGACATTATTGGTAGGTGTTGGTACTTTGATACTAGTATACATGCAAAAAAATTTAAAATAATAAGTCATATAAAATATACGACTTTATAAAATGACCGCATAATCCGTTTACCCTAAATTGCCCGTTGATTATAGTGTCCCGAGTGAAACGAACGAGTCTTCAGTCTTTAGGTTAAATAAAATCGAACGAGTGCAAAAAGAGATAGCCAACGAGAGAGATAAGAGAGAACGGTTGCACAAAAAGTATAATAAAATTATTACCTGTTTATCCAACGCAGAGACCGTTATAGAATGTTTAGGAGCTTTATCCGGTACAATAGGCATAGTCAGCGTTGTCGGTGTCATTACTATACCTATAGGCGTGGTGTTAGAAGGATTAGCTATAGGATGCGTGGGTGTAAGTTTGGTATTAAAACGATTTAGTAAAAAGTTTAGAGGTAAAGCTAAGAAACACGATGAGATTAGAGTAGTAGCCGAAACAAAATTAAATACGATAAATGAATTAGTGTCTCAGGCTGTAGACGATGGTGATGTAAGTCACGAAGAATTTACTTTGATTAACGATGAATTAAAAAAGTTTTACGGAATGAAAGAAGCTATTAGAACACAAACTAAAGCGAGAGAAGAGTCCGTTAGAAATCAAAAAGAAATAGACGATGAGGTCGAAAAAAAAGTGGTTGAGCTTCTAGCGAAAGAAAAAAAAGATCTTATCGCAAAACTTACAACTTTAAATTAGAAATATGTAAAGAGTATGAGCGTGATTTTAACGTAAGTAGAGATGAGCCTCCTAGCTACACAAGTGCTCAAGAGAGTTTAGAGACTAGGCCTAGCGCTCCTTGCAAAGAGTAGTTGTAGTTAGTAACGCAGTAGATCTATGTAACAAAAAAACTCATCTCTACTGAGTGTAGAGATGAGGGTTTTTTTTGGCTTGCGACAAATCATGTTTTGCCTATTTCGCCCGGGCGCCCGGGCGATTTCGTACGCTTGTGGACTATGGAAAACACTTTTTATTTTCTTGATTTTGTGCTAATTTTGGTGTGTAGTACCCCAGCAAAATTTTGGGCGATTTTGGGGCTATTTTTGACTATTTTGGGTTTTTTTTAAATTTGACGTATGTACCTACAGCAAAATTGGGGAAGAAGGTGAAAAAATAGGATTTGTCGCTGAATCGGCATCTCCCTTACTACTACAGGTCCCCTTCTGGATGGTTACCGGCGTTCATACTGCTGTCTCGGCAGTCCCGTTCTCAGGATTCCACCCTGCAGTTCTCAGCCAGCGAAAATACCTCCTATCTCTTCTGTATATCAGCCACAAGTAGCAAAACCAAATGGTAAAGACTACCACAGCGACTATAACGAACAAAACGAGGATCAAGAACAACTGATGCATATGAATGCAACGGGAAAAGGTGACACAGAATTTCACTGCTGAATGCTGACCCAGCCTAACCCAGGCTGTTTTAAACTGACCAATACAGATCCCACTTCTGACACCAATTTGTGACGTCACGCCCCTCGGGTGGAAGAGAGAGAGCTCGGTGAGGGCGCACTCGTCCTCCTCCTCGGGGCGTGGCGCGGACGGCACGTACCAGAGGGTCCCTGAGCGGTTAGAGACGCGTCCGTTGGGATGGAAATATACCGTCCCAGTATTGGACAGGTGAAACTGGGCCGGGTCACGTTACTTGCCGGGTCTTTTAATTGGGATGATGACCTCACACTCAACAACCAATAACAAACAGGCTTGTAGACACCATATGACTTTTAAGGAGACTCAACGTGTACTGGTTTATTCAAAGCTGTTCTCACCCCTAGTTCTCAACTTGTGTCTTATAGAGGGCGCTCTTACACTTCTATTGTACAGGAAAGCTTTGCAACACAATACAGTTACAGCTAGTGGATATCTCGGATTCACCACGCATGCGCACTAACTCGTGAGCTGTAGCAAGTCTGGGGCCAATACAATAATTATAGGGAATGTCGCCCCCACTCGACTAGTGCCGAGCAGTTACGGTCACGCCCTATAATCTCATACGCTCCTGTGGCAGGAACGTTTCGCACCGCACCACCAGTAAAGGCCCGTCAACCCACTCACTCACTACAACAGCGCATGATCGGCAATGTACCAGACTGGTAAGCATAACATGAGTCCGAAGCCAGGCTATGGCAGTCGATTCATCGGGTTACCCCCGCACTTCCGGTCCCTAAGCAAGGGGATATGAATCACACTGCAATCTCGTCCCTAATAAAGGAACAAATTACCACAATGCAACTCGACCCCTAATTAAGGAACCCAACCGACTACACACAACACTGACAACGATCCCTACCTCCTAATACACAAGGTGGTAGCCTACGTCCGTTGCCGAATACGCCAAACCTAATATAGCAAGGTTTGTTGCGTGGTGAACCTAATAAGTAAGGCTCCCCAAAACTGGCTCAGCGCACGCCTTTTATAGCCTTTGCGGTCGGCCGCCTGCCGCAATACGCCTGCGCGCGCGTGCTGCACGTCATTGAACAGTGACCCACACCGTCCAACCCCGTGCTCACTGGGCGGAGCGTGCCCGCTGCACGAGCCACCACCGTAGTGTATACGGTGAGTGCACGCTCCCGCATGCTTGCTGCACTGAGCTGCAAATTCGCTGCACTAGCGCCCTCTGTTGCGTCACACATGTATACAAAAAGACGTCTTGGAAGGTTTTGGAACATTTGTTGGTAATCCTTATCTTTAGGACACCTCTATTTTGTTTACGAGTTCTGTTCAAAACTTACTTTTGCAGATGACTTTACAGTACTAAAGGGACTTTTGTAGGCTAAAGCAGTATTTTTTTCTTCAGATATCATTAACTCATGCTTGTTGTAATTTTTTGAAACGCATTTTCAAAGAAAATGTGACTTTCTTACCTTTTTATGCAGTCAGAGACGTTGCCGTTTTACCCCATAATTTCCCTCATAAATCAAAACCCTGCCCTCTTTCAACAAAATTGAGCTTGCTCTGTTGCTCATATTCAACATGATATCTTAGCTAACTATTTACTATAATTTAGATGATTTCAAGCACACGGAGTGACTTTTCCTGCCTGTATCATCGCAAAATATTGAGGTACGTTCCGAAACATAAACTTATGGAACGGGGTTTTAAAGATAAGGATTACCCATTTGTCATTTTTGAAAACCTCACACAAATTCAGCATTTAGTAAGCCTTGTTGTAGAAATTGCTAACATCTCAGGAATACAATGATGTATATAAAAGTGTTCAGCGATAAGAATTTGGGGAGATATTTGAAATCAAAGTCGACCGGTTGTAAATCCCGGCGTGTAGGGGTGCCGCTGGAGTAGGGCTGTAATCATGATATTATGGCGACAGTAAAAAAGTTAGAAGTTAAAAATGAACCATTTCCAGCCATATTTGTAGGGCTAGGCAATGTCTCGGTCTCTGAACATGAACTTTAAAATCGACTACAACTATGGAGCGTCAAAAGTGGACAACCGTATTTTCCCATTTTTTGCTAGTAGAATTTTAGGTTTTTAGAGTTTTAAAAAACTCAATTTTCTGCTGGCAGAAATTTGGATTTTACTTTGACGACTATCTCGGCGCCTCAAAAGTGGACAACTAAAAATCTCAAATTCTTTCTCACAAAAATCATGATGCTCCAAAAGTGGACAACCCCGTTTTCCCATTTCCTGCTAGCAGAGATTTAGATTTTAGAAGTAGCAACACCCGTTTTAAAAAATGTCAATTTTCTGCTAGCAAAAATGTTGGTTTTACTTTGCGACTTTTTTGACGCCTCAAAAGTGGACAACTAAAAATCCGTAATTTCTGTCAGTAAAAAGCCGCTGACCAGCCTTCGCAGATAGGAATCGTCCACACTTTGCACAGGGGTTATTAGGTTAACTGAGAACGTGATGACGTGAACAGAAAATTGACATTTTTTAAAACAGGTGTTGCTACTTCTAAAATCTAAATCTCTGCTAGCAGGAAATGGGAAAACGGGGTTGTCCACTTTTGGAGCATCATGATTTTTGTCAGTAAGAATTTGAGATTTTTAGTTGTCCACTTTTGAGGCGCCGAGATAGTCGTCAAAGTAAAATCCAAATTTCTGCTAGCAAAAAAATTTTAAACATGTTTTTTAAAACCGGTGTTGCCATTTCTAAAACCCTAAAATTCTACTAGCAGAAAATGGGAAAATATGGTTGTCCACTTTTGACGCTCCATACTACTACTAGTACAACACTGCCTCCAATTCTTAAAACGGCCACCAAAATACTAGATACGCCACCTAAGATACCAGTACAGTTCCAGTACTAAGATGCGTGGTACTAAGGTTTACTTACGATCCGGATGAAAAGAGAAGTTTTCCGTTCCGTTCAAGTTAGACATGTTAGAGGGGCACCCGTCATCCCGTACCGTCGCGTCGGCCATCTTGTCCACTTTGTTTGTGACCTCGTCGTATTCTCCGAACGCGTGTGATATGCGACTAGTGTTAATTATTTGAATGCAATGTTAAATCTGCATGTCGAACCTTAACCACACCTGCTGTAAACTATATTTAACCTGATAAAAGTCGAATATTCAGCAACATACATACGTCATGTGGGTAGTAGCCACGTCAAGTTGCCAACTGATAATTTATTGTTTACATCGGCGAGTATCCAGACCCTATCCAAAGGCATTACTTAAAAATTAGAAATGGGGCCAGTCTGGAGGGTATCATGTTTTAATGGCTTGTTCTAAAATGTTAAATTAGCAGGAAAGAAAGTTCTCCTAAGAAATCTTTTTGTAACTATATTTGGAAAAAAAATTAATAGTTACATTTAAACACCTATATGCCGCAAATATATTTTCTTAGTTTTGTATATTAAATACCATCGAAATAATATTTATAACAGCGCCACCAACAGTTTAATCTGAGCCAACCAAAAGTTAGAAGTGCCACCCCTCACGCGTCACAGATGTCATCGTGCAATTTTTGTTTTACACAGGGTCTACGAAGCATAAATGAATGTTCACCTTGTTTTGTAGCTTTAAACACACCAAAAATATTCTGGGCAACATGTTACAGAAGAATTTCCAAATACCAAGATTATTGTCTCAGAATCTCAGAAAGTTGACTGGATATCGCCGCTAGGCATCATCATCCAGTTAAAACCATGGAGGAATTTCTCTATGTTAAAACTATACATCACGATTTCCATCATACATGGTAAACCATGTCACAGATAGAGAGCAAAAGTACGTACGTGTAGGGTCTGTATGGGTTCGCGACTGAAACAAAAATTCCTTTTTTTTTAATGAACTAAACATGTTAAAAAAAATTGCCAAATTACTTCAACCGACTTAGAAAGTAGAATGTGCAAATAATGCAAAAACAAAGGAACAAACGTGATTGTTTCTGACTGTCCTTTTTTTTTTCTATTACATGTAGTCCTACAGCGACCAATTCACTTCTGGACTAATAAAATAATATCAATCGGTCTGTAAAATATGTATTTTGAAGATTTTAGAGCTGGGTCCGTGCGGACGGTAGGCCTGTCCAATTCTAATATCTACATTCAGTGTAGGGCAATTTGATATTTTTACAATGAGTACTGGGTCACAAAACACTGCCAAGCACATTTTTGGGAGTGACCGTCTTAAAAAAGTAAGGCAACATTAATGTTCGTTTAAAAGTGAAGTGTTTTGTTTTCATAATAGGAAATCTGTTTTCAGTCAGTGCACAGATATACCGACTTTAATTATTTTTGCAGCGCGTATATGAATTCTGTGGGTTTCAGATTTTTCAATAGTTTAGGCTTGAGGTTTGCACAGGGAAGACGCCAGGGTTTTTTCTTTGATCCAGCAAGCAAATTCACTCTTATAGACATAATACAATGTATGAGTGTCGTTTCCATCCAGTTAATATGATAATGATTCTGTTGATCTAAATTATGACCTATAAGAAATTCTGTTGAGCTAAATCATGAATTAATTAAGACCCAGTTATTGAGGATTACTTTTACTTTTTGTTCTTTTTCGTTTCAGTGAACACTTAAATGAGCGTCAAAAACGTCAATGAACGTGATACCACCATACCCATGAAAAATGTTAATGAGGCAAATGAACCTGTTAAAAAGAAGTCCAAACCCTTTGAACATAACGCTCAGGCTGAGATTGAAGGTGGGAGTTTTTGCAATTTTAACGTTTCCTCAGTTCGGAAAAATTTATGAAGCTACGCGTCGACTAAAACCAAATCAACTGACGAAAATTCGAAATTCCTTAGGTTAATCATTATCGTCGCGACGAATGTGATACTTTGAAGTGGCAAAAGTGTGTGGCCCGCACTAAATGAAAAATAAAAGAAGAAATCAAACAAGTAATAATTATGACATTATACGCATTCCCAGATGAATTGGACAAATTAGTTCGTCTAAACGCCGATCAGTTCAGGCCGGACGGACGGACGCCCCGACGGCCCGACGGGGGGATGGATATATTTTATTATCGTCAACTTGGATTGGCAATCATTCTGTTGTATGGTGATTATATGCGCCATACTTCAACGTTATGTAAAGCCTCATTGAAAGTCCCCCCCCCCGCACCCCCCCCCCCCCCGCCCCCTGAAACTATTTACAAGTTTTTCTCAGTACTTTTTCTGACATGTTTTATTTTAACCAAAAACCTACTTTTTGTTATTTTGGGCGTCTGCAAATTCTTCAAAAAGGTTTAAATTATTCTTGGTTGATTTCGCATTATCTAATGCACATAAAGATTCACCATTATTGTCGGTCCCAAAGAATTCGATATTTGCAAAGTAATTATTTTATGGGTGGGCCTATTCGTTTGACGGTCTCTTTAAGAGTGAACAACTTTTGTATCGCTAGAAAAATTAGCAAAAAATACATTACTTTTCAAGGTGAAACTCGAAAGAGCACTGACAATATCTTTGCACATCCATAAAAAAATAAACTTAGTACCATTTGCTTTTGCTGTAATTTTGAGAAATAAATGGATTTGGGGTTAGTATTTTAGCGTGCTAGCAAATACTGTAGTACATGTACTGACCTATTTAATTTTTTGTGCGCATAGATGCTGGGAAAACAGACAGAACAAGTTGTAGTCTTCTTGGGCCCTGGTGAAGTTGCGACTTTGCCAGGGGTGCGAAGCAGTGGTAGCTGCATACAGAGGCTAAAGTGACTTTCCCTAGGCGCTCAAGCTGCCCGAAAACTCTCGCACATTCAACTACATTTCTCGATGATTTAAACTTATTAATATTGTATAAGTGTTATGGAAATTCGGCCAAAAAAACCCACAAACTTGTGCTGCCCTTAAATGGGAAAAATGGGAGGGAGGGTCGGTCGGTCTATTTTTTTTTACCATCCATGAAAACAATACTACAGGCAAAAGTAAGCTAAAAGTGAGATGGCGAAATGGACGATTGTACCAGCTGTATTTATAAAGACTGATTTTAATAAAACTTGTGCGGGAAAAAGTGAGATTTCGAAAATGTCTTTAAAGATTAAAAAACACGCGACACGACTTTTGTGACTTTAAGTTAGGGTCGGTCGGGTGGGGCAACACAACTATGTTTTGGCCTTCTATTACACGAGGGCCAATCGGACTAATTAAAGCATATCCACAGGCCTATTGTACAGCAAGGCGTAGGCGTGAACCAGTCTAATTGTGTGAAATTAAATGTTATGACAACATTCAGCACCTGTACCCGATTCCCCCACCCTCCCAGCACCCCTTCTACACCCCACCCAACCCAATGTTGGGAAGTGACTGAAAACCCCTTTTGGCGTACGTGTAATATTGCCAAAACCACCAATCCCGACGTACGTCCAGCTGCAGGTGGAACCGAGAAGTCCGCCGGTGGCCGGGGGGAGAATATTTTCCCAAACGACATCCGAATGGGTTAACGCTATGAGGTTTCGGACTTGACCTTTTTTTTTTTGTAAATCCTCCGGAGCCACATATTAGGAGAAAAGAATGAATTCGAACGTAATGAAATTCCGGACTTTATTTCCCTTTAAAAAAATCCCCCAAAGCTGAAAATTAAAAAAATAAAATAAAATGGTAACATTGGGGTCTCGAACCATGTGCCTTCTGCCTCATGGTCTAGCACCGTATCCACTTAGGCCATCGGAATGCTCAGCAGACCTCGAGAATTATTGCATTATATACCCAGCCCTATAACGCATGCGTACGTATATTAAAAGTATTATAGAGGGCGCTCAACAATGAATCTATTCGGATGTAGTTTGGGAAAAATAATTCGCGGCCGGGGGGGGGGGGGTGTGAAGGCAACCCGCCGGAGTGCATAGCGGCGGGGAGGCCCGCTGGGAGGGGTGTGGAAAACAACTGAATGATGTATTATCATGACAATAAGGTTTATATTTGCCGGACTATGGAATGTCTCGTGCACCACGGAGGAAGGTTTTCATTTATGTATAGTCTGGTTCCCTGTCCTGAAGATTCCCTGACGTCTAAATATTCGGTCAGGTAGCTACCGCGGTTTAAAATAGATCATGACGTACAGTGTTAGTCCGAGTGACGTCAGTGGCATCATTCAAATTTTAACATTCTTGCAAAATCCAGTCCGCAAAATACTGCAAGAGTGTGGCATTGATTTTTCAGTTTGTATGCAGGCCTATAATGGAGAATTCAAATTCCAGGATCTGTAACGGGCCTGACAGATATTTTGGTATTCCCAACATCAACGTTAATAGCCGAATATTACCGAAAACAAGTTCGGAAAACCTCGGACATTTTCGGAAAAGGCCAGAATCTGGGAATTTTCGTCACGTGACATTGGCGGATACCGGAAGCACGATGTGGGGGGAAAAGGGACCCCCCTCTTTTGTGTTGGTCATTGTGTTCCCGGAATTTTAGGAATTCTATTCAGAAATCTAGGGGATGTGTTAGATAACAATAATCTGGAGTGTGCTTAGCGGTATAGGGATAAAAGGGGGGGGGGGGGGGGGGGTACCCCTTTCCCCATGCCATCGTGCAGGGTACATATGCAGCACGATATGGGGCAGCTTTTTCCACTCCGTATATTTTGTAGGATCCTACACTTCCTACAGTCCTACACCATTGAAATGTGCACAAAGTAAAAAGCAAAGACGGCGCCGCTATATTTATATTTGCTGGGGGAATCTCCATGCAGTCCCACAACACCCTGCACTACACGGGGGGGAAACATCATACAGCATTTCGGGGAGGCGAGATCCGACAGTCCTACACCATCCTACACTGCACAAAAAAGTCCTACAGGAATCCTACACACGGGGGAAAACATCATACATCATTGAAGTGTGTACAAAAATATAGTGATATTTCGGGTAGGCGAGATCCGACAGTCCTACACCATCCTACACTACACAAAAAAGTCCTACAGGAATCCTACACACGGGGGAAAACATCATACATCATTGAAGTGTGTACAAATATATAGTGATATTTCGGGGAGGCGAGATCCGACAGTCCTACACCATCCTACACTGTACAAAAAAGTCCTACAGGAATCCTACACACGGGGGAAAACATAATACATCATTGAAGTGTGTACAAATATATAGTGATATTTCGGGGAGGCGAGATCCGACAGTCCTACACCATCCTACACTGCACAAAAAGTCCTACAGGAATCCTACACACGGGGGAAAACATCATACATCATTGAAGTGACTTTTTGTGCAGTGTAGGCGAGATCCGACAGTCCTACACCATCCAACAAAAACTGATGTCATAATTTTTATTTTTATTTGTCTTTAAAGTGACATCTTTCGTATTTACCTAATATAGGTTTTCCCGGCCAATTTCACCATGTATTCGTTCATTTTAACGCCTGGCTCATTCAATTTAAATTGATTATTGAATGATCGCGCAGATCGTCCGACAATCAAAAATAATCATTCAATTTCACTATCTGAGCATTCTTTCGAGCTTCACTCGTTCCTGTAAAAAATGCATTCAAATTAAAAGCATCGCATCGTTCATTCAATTTCGTCCGAACCTGCAGAGAGGTGTCGATCGGTAATTCATTTTTATCAATGGGCAAACTTATTCCACATTTCTTCAAGCATTTTAAAAGACAAATCTGCAGGCCCGTCTGCCTATAAAAAAGGTCCGAGCTAACTCACTCTAAATTACATCTGACGTCTTCAAGCAGGAATGTCTTGCACGTCAAGAGATCGATGGATGAATCAGTGAAATATGAAAACTTACAAAAACAGACTGAAAACAAACCAGAAATAACAGAATACATGTAAACATGTCATCATAAAGATGCCCCTTATCGATTTATTCAAACTTTTAAAGACGTAGAGAAGATCAATAGTGAAAACAAGAATCCTGAGCCAGTTTCTTTTCATTATTTCCTTACATTTATTTCTTATATAAATTAATTTGTTGCATTATACATGTACACTTTATTGACACAAAGATTTTAAAAGAAAACAAATGAAACTAGCTAGAAGAAAACAGGAAAATATAGCAATTACAAAAATCTTATTAATTTGAATGAACGAACGATGAAAATGATTGCCCATAAAACTAAACACATGGTGGCAAGGGGTTAAATGACAATAAAAACATAAAATGGTTCACTCGATTGGCAAATAGTCCTATAATCACTCCGCCAGGGCTTATGTATTTTTTTATAACCGAATACAACTTTTGTTTTCAAATTTTTAAAAACTTCATACCATCATGGAGTAGTACAAAAAGATAACAAGTTGCCCAACTTACATTACTAATGTGATACATTTGATGCACCCTACTGTGGGCCATGGTTGTTGATACATGTATATATGTCTTTTTCCATTCCCATCTACCCCGCTTGCGCCATTTGTCTAAAAGTCGTTGATGCGGGTAGCAAGCAAATCTGATGTCATAAGACGGAGTCTCCTTTTGTGCCAATTGCCCGACACAATGGGAGACCGTTTTATGACGTCTTATTTATTTGCTGCCTACAGCGATGATTTGTTGACAAATTGCACTAGAGGGCTGGACGGGGCTGACAAAACAACACCTTTCTGAATTCATTTCCGTTTTATTTTTATGGCTGAAATAATTTCCTGGCTGTTTTACTGTCATAAACAAAATGAGAAATAATGCAGATTCCTCTCATGCAGTGGCGTAGCCAAGGGGGGGGGGGGGGGGGGAACTGCCCCCTCCCCATGTGGGAACCCTTGCCCCCCCCCCTTTCCCCCCTCTGGATATTTGGGATACGCGTTACTATAGGCCCTATAGCGAATTTGCGTCACTATATGCGTTATAGCGAATATCCCCCCTTGAAAAAAGCCATGCCCTCCGTTTGCCCCCTCCCCCTAGGAAGAGCCTGGCTACGCCACTGCTCTCATCACAGCCTCCTCTTTAAATCATATAATTTTAATAAAGCCTTTAGATCCACAGAAAAAAAACTAACTACTATAGGTTTCCCCGGTTAATTTCGCACTTCTTTCATTTAAAATTGCTTAAAAGAAAGTATTGTAATTCACGGGAAAACAATTTTATTCGTCCTATTTATCGTCATTTTCGTCTCACTCCGGGAATGGCGTTGAATTAGAAAAGCAAATTCGTTTTTTGTCATTCATTTTACCGATTTAATCATTCAATTTCGTCATTGAATTTATCGTTAAGATGGTTTGAATTAGCTGTTATGTGGACGTCATTTTGGTTGTGATTCAAAATCAACTAAAAGGAATAGGCCGAAGAAATCAGGCATAAACATTTCGCAATAATACCACAACTCATTGTTATTTGACTTTCTCTTGTTAATTAGATTAAGGGCCAATGCTTTGTATACAAATGTATGGCATATAAATGCGAAACATAACTCGTGTTGTACGATGTTCATGTTCAATTCACAAGGGCGAAGAAAATTACCCGCGTAAAGATAAATAATGCAATGCATTCTAACAACATTTCTTGTTTTGATTTGAGGTTCATGTTTAATCACAAAAAGAAAATAAAGTAATGTTCTTTCTTCGCATTCCTTGAATTTCATGCGATCTTACCGAATTTGCATGATAAAATAATTTCATTGAATGCTCATTAAAAAAACGACCAGAAGATGACTGGTAACTTGTCTTTCATAAACTCTTCAATCATGCCACTGACGAAATTGAATGATTAAATTACATTAGTATTGTAAGTTGGGCAACTTGTTATCTTTTTGTACTACTTCATGATGGTATGAAGTTTTTAAAAATTTGAAAAAAAAGTTGTATTCGGTTATACAAAAATACATAAGCCATGGCGGAGTGGTTATAGGACTATTTGCCAATCGAGTGAACCATTTTATGTTTTTATTGTCATTTAACCTCTTGCCACCATGTGTTTATGTTCATGGCAATCATTTTCATCGTTCGTTCATTCAAATTAATAAGATTTCTGTAATTGCTATATTTTCCTGTTTTCTTCTAGCTAGTTTCATTTTGTTTCTTTTAAAATCTTTGTGTCAATAAAATGTACATGTATAATGCAACAAATTAATTTATATAAGAAATAAATGTAAGGAAATAATGAAAAGAAACTGGCTCAGGATTCTTTATGATGGGGCATCTTTATGATGACATGTTTACATGTATTCTTTTCTTTCTGTTTTTTTTCAGTCTGTTTTTGTAAGTTTTCATATTTCACTGATTCATCCATCGATCTCTTGACGTGCAAGACATTCCTGCTTGAAGGCGTCAGATGTAATTTAGAGTGGGATAGCTCGGACCTTTTTATAGGCAGACGGGCCTGCAGATTTGTCTTTGAAGAAATGTGGAATAAGTTTGCCCATTGATGAAAATGAATTACCAATCGACACCTCTCTGCTGGTTCAGACGAAATTGAATGAACGATGTGATGCTTCTAATTAAAAAAATGCATTTTTTACAGGAACGAGTGAAGCTCGAAAGAATGCTCAGATAGTGAAATTGAATGATTATTTGATTATCTAATGACGATCTGCGCGATCATTCAATGTCAATCTAAATTGAATGAGCCAGGCGTTAAAATGAACGAATAGGCCTACATGGTGAAATTGGCCGGGAAAACCTATATTAGGTAAATACAAAAGATATCACTTTAAAGACAAATAAAAATAAAAATTATGACATCAGTGTTTGTTGGATGGTGTAGGACTGTCGGATCTCGCCTACACTGCACAAAAAGTCACTTCAATGATGTATGATGTTTTCCCCCGTGTGTAGGATTCCTGTAGGACTTTTTTGTGCAGTGTAGGATGGTGTAGGACTGTCGGATCTCGCCTCCCCGAAGTATCACTATATATTTGTACACACTTCAATGCTGTATGATGTTTTTCCCCCGTGTGTAGGATTCCTGTAGGACCTGTTGTGCAGTGTAGGATGGTGTAGGACTGTCGGATCTCGCCTCCCCGAAATATCACTATATATTTGTACACACTTTAATGCTGTATGATGTTTTCCCCCGTGTGTAGGATTCCTGTAGGACTTTTTTGTACAGTGTAGGATGGTGTAGGACTGTCGGATCTCGCCTCCCCGAAATATCACTATATATTTGTACACACTTCAATGATGTATGATGTTTTTCCCCCGTGTGTAGGATTCCTGTAGGACTTTTTTGTACAGTGTAGGATGGTGTAGGACTGTCGGATCTCGCCTCCCCGAAATATCACTATATATTTGTACACACTTCAATGATGTATGATGTTTTCCCCCGTGTGTAGGATTCCTGTAGGACTTTTTTGTGCAGTGTAGGATGGTGTAGGACTGTCGGATCTTCCCTCTCCGAAATATCACTATATATTTGTACACACTTCAATGCTGTATGATGTTTTTCCCCCGTGTGTAGGATTCCTGTATGACTTTTTTGTGCAGTGTAGGATGGTGTAGGACTGTCGGATCTCGCCTCCCCGAAATATCACTATATATTTGTACACACTTCAATGATGTATGATGTTTTTCCCCCGTGTGTAGGATTCCTGTAGGACCTTTTGTACAGTGTAGGATGGTGTAGGACTGTCGGATCTCGCCTCCCCGAAATATCACTATATATTTGTACACACTTCAATGATGTATGATGTTTTCCCCCGTGTGTAGGATTCCTGTAGGACTTTTTTGTGCAGTGTAGGATGGTGTAGGACTGTCGGATCTCGCCTCCCCCGAAATATCACTTTATATTTGTACACACTTCAATGCTGTATGATGTTTTTCCCCCGTGTGTAGGATTCCTGTAGGACTTTTTTGTGCAGTGAAGGATGGTGTAGGACTGTCGGATCTCGCCTCCCCGAAATATCACTATATATTTGTACACACTTCAATGATGTACGATGTTTTCCCCCGTGTGTAGGATTCCTGTAGGACTTTTTTGTGCAGTGTAGGATGGTGTAGGACTGTCGGATCTCGCCTCCCCGAAATGCTGTATGATGTTTTCCCCCCGTATGGTGTACTATTTACGACACATCGCTTTGCCTCTTCCATACGCGACGCGACTATACGACGCGACGGCACGACGGCTGCGTTGCATCGTGCCGTCGCGTCGTGCCGTCGCTTCTTTCCCATTACTTCTGGCGTCGCGTCGTGCGTCGCGTCGTGCCGTCGTGCCGTCGCGTCGTTTTTTTCTAGCTTGCAGATTTTCTTTCCTCAACGTCGCCCCTTCCGTCGTCCATCGCGTCGTACCGTCGTGCGTCGCGTCGTGCGTCGCGTCGTGCGTCGCGTCGTGCTCGCGTCGTGCGTCGCGTCGTGCTCGCGTCGTGCGTCGCGTCGTGTTTCGCGTCGTGTTTCGCGTCGTGTTTCGCGTCGTGTTTCGCGTCGTGTTTCGCGTCGTGTTTCGCGTCGTGTTTCGCGTCGTGTTTTGCGTGGAGTAGTCCGGTCATGCTATTGTGAACATGCGCAGTTGAAATACCGAACTGGCTCACAGAATAACCCGCTAATAAATTTATGCGCGCATGCGCTTAACCGCGCGGTGAACAAAAGGCCTGAGCTGTGTATTTGAAATGTGTAAAAAGACGATTTTGCTAGAATTCTGTTTGTATTTTCCCAATTTTCGTAGCAAACAATCTACAGAATCAACAACGGTACCGCGATAACAGCGGTGTCTGGCGGGACAAAATAAATATTGAAAAGAGAGAAAATATTTCGTTCCTGAGTATCATTAGCCTTTTAGAGGTATGGCGGACACAATAGGAGGGCGCTATTTTATTTGGGTATAAATACACAGGTTTTACCCAAATCAAATAACGCCCTCCTATTGTGTCCGCCATACCTCTAAAAGGTTAATGCAATGGGCACTTCAAACATGCGCTCATTGGTACGGTTCGGATGCTGGCAAGGGTTTTGTGCTATACAAGGCGCGGGTCCGGGGGGGGGGGGGGGGGGTTTCAACCCCCCCCCCCCCTTCCCTGCCCGTGGCCATGTTTTTTTTTGAGGAGCCTACGCCTAAAGTTGCAAACCAGAAAAGCAGAAACCACATGTCTTATTTTACCTATGCGTAAGAACAAAACAAAGTGGTTAAATGGCGCCACCAACGGTGAAAAAGTGTAACTCACTGTAAACAGTAGCGTATCCAGTTTTTTGTGCCAGGAAGGGCAAACAACGTCTGAACCGTCTTAAAATCGTTTTAAAACACTATTTTTAATTTTTTTTTATGACGCTTCAAATGCCGCCAGGGGGGCAAGTCCCCCCCCCCCTTCCGCTGGATACGCCACTGACTGTAAAGGTTTATAAATGTTGAAACAAAGTTGCCGTGTGCACGGGTTTACATAAACGGCGTAAAACAAAGTTACAATAGAACTACACGTTATGAGCGGTTTCCATTTCTCGTCAAGGTTGGTGGGTGGGGGGAGGGGTGGCAGGGCGGATCCAGGGGGGGGGGGGGGGGGGGGGCAAAGGGGGCCCATGCACCCCCCCCCCCCAAAAAAAAAACTGACGTCGCAAAAAGGCAGCCACTGCGTACACCCACCCACAAAACTCAGCAAAAAAATGTGTTGGCCCCTCCCAAAATTGTGTTCTGGATCCGCCCTTGGGGGGGGGGGGGGGAGGGGACGGTGACAGCCCGATTGTCCGAAGGTTCTTTAGTCCGAAGGGTTATTAATCCGAAGGTTCGTAATGGTCCGAAGGTTCGATAGTCCGAAGGGCCCAATAGTCCGAAAAGAGAATAAGGTTAAATAATCCGAAGGTTCGATATTCGGAATAGACGATAGGGTTCGATCGTCCGGACTATCGGACCTTATTGTCAATTCGGACTATCGAACTTTGTGTGCCTTTATGAACCTTCGGACTATTGAACCTTATTTTAGTTTCTGACTTTTGAACCTTCGGACTAATTAACCTTATTCTAAGTTCGGATTACTGAACCTTCGGATAAATGAACCTTCGGATTGTAGGCCGTTCGGACTAATGAACCTTCGGACTATTGCATCAAATGTTCCGTTAACGAACCCTATTTCATTTTCGGACTATCGAACCCCCTCATATGGGGAATTTGTACGTTCGGAATATCGAACCTTTGGATCAATAAACCTTCGGACAATCGAACCTTCGGACTATCGGGCGGACCCCGTAAAGGCGTGTATATTGTTAGGCATGTGGTTTGAACAAGGCCCATCACCATAATTCGTATATTTCTTTTATTATCAACAACCAGATATTGCAATCCCCCCGGGTGATGCTAAAAATGGATCAACTTATACCGGAACCTATAGTTCTTGGATTTTGATAAAAAAATTGCCAAATGCATTACGTTTAACTAATCCTTTTTAAGGGGGGGGATTCGCCCATTATTAGTTGTCCGCCAAAACTATAATTATATATGGTGGGGACATAATCTCCCGTTTCCAGGATCGCTTTGCAGGCCAGTCATTCAGCACTATATAAAAGAAAACAAAACGGCAAATGTTATTCTGTGAGCCAGTTCGGTATTTCAACTGCGCATGTTCACAATAGCATGACCGGACTACTCCACGCGAAACACGAAGCGAAACACGAAGCAAAACACGAAGCGAAACACGACGCGAAACACGACGCGAAACACGACGCGAAGCACGAAGCGACGCACGACGCGACGCACGACGCGACGCACGACGCGACGCACGACGCGACGCACGACGCGACGCACGACGCGACGCACGACGCGACGCACGACGCGACGCACGACGCGACGCACGACGCGACGCACGACGCGACGCACGACGCGACGCACGACGCGACGCACGACGCGACGCACGACGGTACGACGCGATGGGCGACGGAAGGGGCGACGTTGAGGAAAGAAAACCTGCATGCAAGCTAGAAAAAACGACGCGACGGCACGACGGCACGACGCGACGCACGACGCGACGCCAGAAGTAATGGGAAAGAAGCGACGGCACGATGCAACGCAGCCGTCGTGCCGTCGCGTCGTATAGTCAGGCAAAGTCGTATAGAGGCAAAGCGATGTGTCGTAAATAGTACACCATACCCCCGTGTAGTGCAGGGTGTTGTGGGACTGCATGGAGATTCCCCCAGCAAATATAAATATAGCGGCGCCGTCTTTGCTTTTTACTTTGTGCACATTTCAATGGTGTAGGACTGTAGGAAGTGTAGGATCCTACAAAATATACGGAGTGAAAAAAGCTGCCCCATATCCGGCAGGGTATAATCATTGATCTCCATTATATATACTGGATAGGACACCGCGTCTAAACGCCGTCCTGAGTGCGCGTTTTAAACTAGGGTAAAGAACGAACGTGACGCGACTGCGTTGTGTGTACTTTCAAACGGAGTTTTTAAAAAAGTGGAAGACTTTTTTTCTTTAATTCTTCATTTTCGTGGGAAAAAAATGGAGTTCGCAACCGAATTGGTCAAAATAGACAAGAACAGTGGTTAATGTGTGCGCGGGAGTGAACTGCCCGGAGAAGGATGGAAACTTGAGTCGGGAAAAGGGAATACCCTTTTACAAGTAAGCTGATGATTATTATTTAACGGTGCGTCTATAACGTTGATGTGTAACGTTACAATTAAAGAAAAGGCTAATGCACAGAAACAAAACTTCTTTAATAACACAATTGAAAAAAAAAAGAATTTATACGAGGACCGGTTGCTTATAACATACTAATTGGCATTCTTGATTGGAAAGGTCTGGTAACTACGGTAGCTGTGCATGTGTGAGTTTGTATATGCCGGCAATCGTGGACCTAGGACAAAAGAATTCGAGCGTAGACAAAGGGGTCCACGTTTGACCTAACGTCCACGATTGAAAATCGTGTACAAAAGTTGGAGTATAAACAAAAGAGGAACAATGGGAGGTCCACGATTGCACCCGTTTACATGACTGTGTGCGTTTGTGTGTGGGTGGGTGTGTATTGATACCGGCAATCGTGGACTAGCGACGAAAGAGTCAGGGCGTAGACAAAGGGTCCACGATTAACCGAATGTCCACGATTAAAATTCGTGTACAAAGCATATGGGAGGCCTTCCGAAAAAGTTAAAGTACAAACAAAAGAGGGACAATAGGGAGTCCGCGATTGTCGATATTTACACACATGTGTGTGTGGGGGGGGGGTATTAAACAGGCTTCCCGTATTAACAGCAGCAATCAAGGGAGACCGAGTGAGACATAAGCTCACAAAAAAAATACCCTGTTCAAAAATCATTTCCTGATGAGTCTTTTAATTGTGACTTAGGATGAAGGATTGTTTATTATTAGTTTTCCATATTTCCCAGCGAGTTTTGTCTTGAACTTTTACTTTCAAATTGTGCTCCATTTTGTTATAAATTTGTGTTACATTTGAATGAACCTCGATACATTTTCTCTTTGTGAGTGTTTAGTTTATGAAATAATACATGTAACAATGGGTGCTCAGAATAATTCCAGACTGAGTAGCCTACATGAAGCGAACACACAGTGCGCGTTACCCTCTTGCGCCGCCATTGCGCGGCCGCGCATTCGTGCACGAACACGACGCGGTGTCCTATCCAGTCTATATAATGGAGATCAATGGGTATAATCCCAACCTCGTTCCCATGGCTTACTATATTTTCAAACCTCGTTCCCATGGCTTACTATATTTTCAACCTCGTTTCCAATAGTAAGCCCTGGGATGGGAACTCCTTACTCGTGCCCTGATTGGATAGTGAAAATACAGCATTAGCTTATTAGCATATAGAGAAATTAAAACCGTACAGTTGGTGATTCCACTGTATTTCTTGATAAAAGTTTGCCGCGCCAAAAGTGAAACTTTTGTTCGTATTTTTTAACGTTAGTGACTTTTCTGTAGTATATATTCTCTGAAATTTCTGCAATGGTGACGCCCAGCCCCTAAAAAAATACACCCGTCAAATCTGATACTTGCATCTTGAAGTTAAATTGTGTTCCAAAAGCGACAAACGTGGGACGCACATCTGGAGAGTCAGTGGACAAAAAAAGTTTTCCGCACCTGCTTTCAAAGTAGCTTTAACACGAAGTGACACAATATGCCGAAGTTATAAGTTGTGGAACGAAGGTCCATAAAACGGTGGAGGATGCACGGGGTCAACATCGCTAAACTGGCGTGCATGTAGTAGCAGTGGTTGTAGCAAATTATTCCTCAGATCTCCTGGTCAGAGTGCTCCAGCTGCGAACGAAACGGCGGGTTTTTGGTCCTGTGTGCCAACGGCAAACGCCGCCCGCCATGCCGCAGTCCGAGGCCTGTTGTCCCGGCGAAAGCCTGTCCTTTTTTTAGGCTTTATCAAAACTGACAAAAGGAAGTCCGAAGCCTAATTTGCCTCGAGTGTGCGCCACCTACAAGGGTATGTAACTTTGTTTTTTGTCCTCTTCATTTTGAGATAAATGACGCTTCGTTGATGCTCAACCATGTCAACCATTCTGAGAACCCATGAACTGCACGTAGTTTGCCGCCTTTTTCACGATTTTACGATCAAGCTAGTCAATCTAGTACCAAAGAGCCTATGCTGTGAATTCGACGAAGATGTGAAGTTTAAGAATTGCCATCAGACTACTACGTGCTCAGAATACATCGCTCACAGGGAGCCTAATTTGCATGCGTATCCAAAAATATTGGATATTGAAATGATCCCATACCAGGGTGAGAGAGCAGCTGTGATATCGGTGAGGGCGCTGCTCGACACCATGGGAACGAGGTTGGGTATAATCCGGACCTAATATTCATCAGAAATAGTCAGAATATTTTGGTCTGGGAACCAGACTAGACGATGCATATCAGGTGCGCATACCCCGTGTCTAGATTTCGCGCACGAACTCGCGATCGCATCGCACACATGGATGGGTACGGATGCATGCTAGTCCATGCTTGCCAGTGAATAAGCCAATGAGAAGAGGTCTGTTACGCCCCAACTATGGCATTGTCCCAACTATACCTGGGCCGGCTCCAACTGTAGTTGGGACCGGTCCCAACTGCGACGGAGTAGTTGGGAAATCCCAACTACAGTTGGGACTGAAGGGGCGGGGATTGGAACCGCACGTGAATATATGCATAAATTACGAAAATCGTATGGCGCGCACCACCAGGCTTGGAAAGGAAGTTTCGTGGGTTCGACGCACGTGGCTTGCCAGCCGGCTATTATTTATGGTTAGTAGGCCAAGCTTGCTAAACATCATACCATGGACGAAATCAGCAACACCAACGCTTTACTATTTAACCAATTTGAACATAATTTCATCATTTATTAAAACAATTATCAGCCATGTTGTGATTACTGCCTGCCACGACTGGGCCAGGATTGAAGTAGTGGTCCCAACTACATTGTACAGTGTATGGTTGGGACTGCACTAAGCACTGAATACTCATTCGTATTACTTAAACACAATTTCACTTTATTAAAAAATTATCAGCCATGTTATGGTTACTGCCTGCCACAGTTGGGCCAGGGTCCCAACTATGGCTGGGACTGCACTGGGCACTGAAAAGTCATTCTTATTACTTGAACACAATTTCACTGCATTTAAAAAATTATCAGCCATGTTTGAATTATGGTTACTGCCTGCCACAGTTGGGCCAGGGTCCAACTATGGCTGGGACTGCACTGGGCACTGAAAAGTCATTCTTATTACTTGAACACAATTTCACTGCATTTAAAAAATTATCAGCCATGTTATGGTTACTGCCTGCCACAGTTGGGCCAGGGTCCCAACTATGGCTGGGACTGCACTGGGCACTGAAAAGTCATTCTTATTACTTGAACACAATTTCACTGTATTTACAAATTATCAGCCATGTTATGCATTGCCTGCCACAAAGTGGTGGTCCCAACTATGGTTGGGAGGGATGGACTGCAATAGGCACTGAAAACTCATTCTTATTACTTGAACACATTTCACTTTATTTAAATAACAAATAATTAACGAATTGATATAAAATTGCAGTGTATTTTTGTATTGTTACAGACGAAAAATGTGAAGAAATCGAGACAAGTGTATCGGCACTCTGAGACTATTACCCCAATCACATGCTAATTAAATATTTGAGGAAACAAAACATTATGTCTGTTTCCTTTTGTTCAAGAGTGTGAAACTGTTTTTCATGTGTATGAGCGACGCGAAATAGCATGAAAGCGACCATCCCCCCCCCCCCCCCCCCCCCCCCCTTGGAGATCAATAATGACCCCACCTTACTCCCGGCCTTCAATTTTTCATACCCGTCCATGCACCATTGTACCATGATTATACACGTGGCCCGGCCAGAGATTTGCATAACAGTGCAGCCCCCCAAACCCTGTGATCTTGCATAATCATGACGAATGACTTTTTCAGTCATGGGCCTTACAATAAATACGACACCCCCCGTCGCGTTTAGTCCCAACTATAGTTGGGATTTCCCAACTGTCCGGTTCTAGTTGGTACCGACCCAACTATAGATGGGACTGGCCCAAGTATAGTTGGTACCATGACCGTAGTTGGGGCGTAACAGGTCTACTACATCTACACACTACGCTGGTATACGTATACGTATCAGCGGTTTGACATGCCATGCCGTAAGTAAAATATGGCGCCGTTTCAAACAAAGTCGTAGTGTATTAAGCCACGTGTGCGGTGAATAGACATGATTTGATCATCCCGCGATCCATATTCGTCCAAAGTTGTCTGACTACAGTTGCATGCAGCCACACAACTCACATCTGTCATGTCTGTCAGTAGAAGTTCTACCAAAGCACCGTATGGCGGGTAAGTAACTAACAACAGTTTACATGTAGTTCAGGCTAACTATGCTTCGGACATGTATCATGGCCGGTCATGCATGGAGGAAGAGTAGCCTCACGACTAGTCCGAGTAACTTGGACCCTTCATATCGCCTTTTTTAACATTTGGACATGATCTGGCGATAGTAGGGTCCAAGTCGATTGCGCGATAGAGAATGGCCAAAAATTCAATCCAAACAAAAAACATCAGAATTCAACCTTACAACGGCCACCAAAATACTAGATACGCCACCGCCTGAACAAGTGGGGTTCCATGATCAGATAAATGTACCAAGGTTTACTTAAAATCCAAATCAAATGAAATGATATTTTACCGTTTAATTCCCAGAGACCCCCCGCAGAACATGTCTTTTCGCTTTTTTGGAGTTCAAATATAGTGACGACTCCTCCATCTTGCATGACGTACGTCACCCTGATGCGCAGCGCCCGCATGCACCTAGTCTAGGTTCCAAGACGTTCTTAGCAGTGCGACGTATAGCGCGCACGGCCGGCCGACAGCACCCTCTCGCTACACATACACACGCCAAGGCGTGTGTTTGTGTTTGTGTAGCTAGAGGACGCTGCCGTGCGCGCTGTACGTCGCACCGCGCTAAGGACGTCTTGGAACCAAGACTAGCATGCACTGCGCGACAACCTGTTTATGCCGGCGACTGTTTCGTGAAGAATTTCCTACCCCATGACGCGCGTGCAACCTCGAATCAATATACTACACATGTTACATGTATAACTCTATGATCTACACACGAACACGTACAGCGACCGTTTTACCACTCACGAAACAGTCGCCGGCAGGTTGTCGGGCGGTGCATGCGGGCGCTGCGCATCAGGGTGACGTCATGCACGGTCGAGGGGTACGGTCACTATTCGAACTACGTACTGACTGACTACAAAAAAGCGAAAAGACATGTTCTGCGGGGGTCTCTGGGAATGAAACGGTAAAATTTCACTTTTTATTTGGATGTTATTGTTAAGTAAACCTTGGTACATTCATCTGATCATGGAACTCCACTTGTTCAGGTGATGGCGTATCTAGTATTTTGGTGGCCGTTGTAAGGTTGAATTCTGATGTTTTTTGTTTGGATTGAATTTTTGGCCATTCTCTATCGCGCAATCGACTTGGACCCTACTATCGCCAGATCATGTCCAAATGTTAAAAAAGGCGATATGAAGGGTCCAAGTTACTCGGACTACCTCACGACTACCTACAAATACATGTAGGGCTGTAAATAGTTCTTTTTTTTTTACTTCTGGCTTTTTACTGTCACAGTGAAAAGCCAGAAGTTAAAAAGGAGGCGATTGTGTAGTGTAGGGATTTTTGTTCCCTTAATCATGGTTTCCTACCTCCATGCCCTAAGCATAAGGGAACAAAAATCCACTTTTACTTGCCAAACTAGTTAGTAGTTAACGACATTACAAACCAACAGGTATGCCGTAGATAAAGGGCAGGGGTTTAGTTTTGAGGGAAATTTGGGGGTAAAGCGGCGATGAGGACAACAAAACGCAATGCAAAAATAGAGATGGCGATCACCGCGACGCACAGTAAACACGCAAAACCGCGTCATTCGCATAGCAACTGCCGTAAAGCGCGTAAGAAAATTGCATTTTCTACTGAAATAAACTGTTCAAAATTACAAAAAACAATAAGTCTGCTTTTAGGTTGAAAAAGTCATTTTGGAATGAGAAAAAATACCCTTGAATCTAATTTCATCAAAACTAAAGAGGGGCCCTACACTACACAATCGCCAAAAAGGAACCATTTACAGCCCTATTATTTGTTGGGCTACCCACGACTCTAGTGTGGCTGGCGGATTTTGACATCGGGCTGGTCCTTTACATGTCCATATACATGTGTATGTTCGTGTGGTGAGAATTTCAAAAATTCGTGCGGTTGGGTAGCACTATCTGGACAGCGTTTTTAACGGTCTGGATGTGTTCTCTGTCATCTTAGTTAGCTATCCCCCAAACTGCTAACGGCTAGTCATCTTACTCACCATAGATGTTCCACTGAAATGGAATGGTGTCCAAGTTGAGTTCAATGTCCAATATTTCGGGAAATGGTAAGTAAGATGACTAGCCATAAGCAGTTTGGGATAGTTATTACCACAGAGAACACATCCAGAGCATTAAAAACTGGTGTCAGCCATTTGGAAATGACGTCACCGTGTTCCAAACAGCTTGCCGACGGTTGTTTGATGAGAGCACAGCTAGCTTATTACGATCTCGCATGAGATGTTCCACTGAAATCGTGTTAGCTAGTTTGCTCTCATTAAGCAGCCGTCGGCAAGCTGTTTGGAACACGGTGACGTCATTTCAAAATGGCTGACACAAGTTGAAATCGTTTGCACACAAGATTATGGTGTCCAAGTTTAATGTCCAATATTTCGGAAAATGGTAAGTAAGATAGCTACATGTGTAAGATGACAATCCAGACCGTTCAAAACGCTGTCCAAATTCTCACCACACGAACATATGGGCAGGACGTGTGGCAGATCAGCTCGATGTCAAAATCTGCCAGCCACACTCATGGGGCTAGGAGGAAAAGGCACGATACTATCCTCCGTAGTCATTTGAACTTGAAGCATGTACAACGTCGCGTCATGATCGTCATTACCTACTATACACTGGGCTTGAATTTCATTCAAATAATTTTACGCTGACAAGATCATCATTGGACTTACGCGTACTACCAGACCAGAGCATTTGGGAAAAGACAAATTATTATGTTTATCAAAAGTCAGTAACTGAAACTGATCAGGAATTTCTGTTCAGGCAGTGTCAACTGTATTACAAAAAAATATCAAAATTTGTCAATGATGAAAAAAATCCGGCAGACTTCATTCCTCCATGGTTAGGCCAAGTAAACAAAACATGTTTAGCATTCGGGTTTTGTAAAAAAAAAAAAGGACTGGCTTTTTATTGTTTGTTTTTAAGATGGCCGCCATTCTTTTTAAATGTCCAGCTACACAACTCACATCTGTCAGGCTGTCCTTCCCTTCTACTGCAGTAGTGGTAGTTCTACCAAAGCACCGTATGCCGGGTAAGTAAGTTTTATGTATAGTACATGTAGCCTCGTTGTGCTTGGGGCTCGGACAACTCTACCGTTGGCCGACGTGATTCGGGACAACTCGTCCATTGAGACAAGTCAACTCGCAGATAGGGGAATCGCTGGGGTAATCCCTGTGGTACTCGATGATGGGGGGGGGGGGGGGGGGGGGGGGGGGGGGGTTCGCTGGGGATCTGGGCTAGGCGTCGGTCTATGTTTTGTGGCAAGGGGCTGGGATATGCGGGGACCTTCATGTACATGTACATGTATGTAGGAACCTTGCTTATTGTACGTTAATTGGGGAATAAATTTGAAACCTGTCGAATACAAGCATTACAAAATATCAGAAAATACTTCGAATAACAAACTACATGAACTAGTATTAAACCATAACGAATTTGGAATCCACAAATTTAACATCTTGCCGCTACACTGACTATCATCAACTGAGATGGTTAGGAATACCGGCTTATCAATGCATCGGTGCTATGATAAATAATGGTGCGGCTGCACGCGCGTACATGGTGCGCCACGCCATCTGCACCGTGAACTCGACGGTCGCATTGTCTCGCTGGTCTCGACGGTCGCGTTGTCTCGACGGTCGTGTTGTCTCGACGGTCGAATCGGCCGACATCTGCTCAGACATGTACATGTATGGTCATGTACAACGTCACATCATGATCGTCGTTACCTACTATATACTGGGCCTGAATTCCATACAAATAATTTTTAACACTGACAAGATCATCATTATGCGTACTACCAGACCAAAGCATTTGGGAAAAGACAAATTATGTTTATCAAAAGTCAGTAACTGAAACTGATCAGGAATTTATGTTCAGGCAGTGTCAGGTGTTAACTGCAATTCGTATAACAAAAAATTGAAAATGTGTCAATGATGAAAACAATCAGGCAGACTTCATTCATACAAAATGTGGAATTGTTTTTTTTCTCTTTGGTTAGGGCAAGTAAAAAAAAAAAAAAAAAAAAAAAAAAATCAAGGTTTATTTTTAAGATGGCTGCCATTCTTTTTAATTTCTAACAACCGTAGGTTTTTCAGCTGTTCAAATACACAAAAATCCAGGCGACCCTAAAAAGGAAATGGGAGGGGATGCTAAACATGTCTTTTTTTTACTTTGGTGTTGGACTGTGCTAAATATGTAGACTCTGCAGTATACCCAAATTACTGGAATCTGGCCATGTGTATTTCAAGCCTCTCCATACCATGAACTATATGAAGCCCCCACGGATGTGGCTGGGTAATTTGCTATGCGTACCCTTATTAGCCAGTTGAAGCCCATGCATCTGTGTATCCAAATTTATGAACAATGATGTTAAACAAATTTCCAAGCATGCCAAGTAGGCCTGGCATCAGATGTCAAAAGTGAATGTACATGTACATCCAGTGGAAATGGGGAACTGCAGTGCATATCCAATGTAAACATGATAAGCAAGTGAAAAAAAAAGCCTTGCCACTGAGGCAAAATGCCTGCAAAGCCAAATTGTGTACTAACCTCATATCTCTCAAATATACTTCAGTCAGTCACATTTTGATGTACATGTGTATTAAATGAATGTTTACTGATATTGTTTATTGCTGTCTGAATGCTGTCTGATGCACTGAAAATTGTCATTAAACTGTTGCATTATAAACCAACAAGATTAGTGTATTATTTAATTATTATGATTTTGATTTAATTCTCGCTTTACTGTCTTTTCTACAGATTATCATGGGTGACCGGAGAAAGCCCCCTCTGAATGTGATGATGTGGAAAATGTCACTACTTTGAAGAAAGGTGTTCTTGTGGCACTATATGCAAAGTACATGTATATCAAAGAAATACCACTGGCACGGTGCTACATGGACAGGTACAATGCAAACCATTATATAATGGTGTCTGATCAAACAGGAAACCTGCCTGATTTAAGGATGGTGATATAGGACTTTGCGCCAACATAAAAGGGGTGCCTAAAAGCATCAACCCAAGAATGCCTGAAAAAAACATCCTGAGCTTGAAAAAAGCAAACTTGTCACTGAACTTCGCACGTAATTACATGTAGATGCTTAGAAGGCAACTGTACCTGCAGTAGAAAAAACTGAAAAGTATGAATTGCCCATGATCAAAGGGACATGGTCACTACCACTGAGAGGTTTACATAAGAAATTTTTTCATACAGGACACTTTAGATATGTCCATATCTTACCAATGGCCACAACTGGCAAACACATGGTATTCTGATGGTGGATGTAAGTTTTATTGGAACTGCCAAGAAAGTTAAATCACCATGTACATGTACGTGTAATTCCTATTACCGTTACAAACGTTGGGTGCTTGTATCCAATTGCAAGGATCAGTATTTCTCAGACAAGGGCCTAATGGAGGAAAAAAGGAGTTGGGGCTGTGGGGCTTTCTTTTCACATTTTCAGAGTGAACAAAGAAACTGGCAGGAGCGGGATTCGAACCTGCGACCTCTCGGTTACTGTACCAGCACTCTAACAACTGAGCTATCTTGCTATCAATTATTATTACTGTTTTTTGGGTTTTTTTTAGGCTTTGTCCTTCAACTTAACACGGAATGAATAAAATTGGCATTTTACATGTACATGTAAATGCTTACCTTTATATTCTGCATGGAACTCCATGTGGTTTTAGTGTTGCATTCTGGTCGCACATCAGGAAGGAGGTTACATTAATTTTTGTATTTGACTTTTAAATTAACGTGCATAATAATTTTTCTTTAAATCTACAGTATGTGTCTGCAGAAACCAGGAGAGACACCATACTAAATGGACATTAAAATGAACAGTTTCTGATCAAACTCCGGTCATTCTGAGTGGACATTAGAATAGCTGGTTTCTGATCATACTCCGGCCATTCTGAATGGACATTAGAACGGCCGGTTTCTGATCATACACCGGCCATTCTGAGTGGACATTGGAATGGCTGGTTTCTGATCATACTCCGGCCATTCTGAGTGGACTTTAGAAAAGCCGGTTTCTGATCATACTCCGGCCATTCTGAGTGGACATTGGAATAGCCGGTCTCTGATCATACTCCGGCCATTCTGAGTGGACATTAGAAAAGCCGGTTTCTGATCATACTCCGGCCATTCTGAGTGGACATTGGAATAGCCGGTTTCTGATCATACTCCGGCCATTCTGAGTGGACATTAGAAAAGCCGGTTTCTGATCAGACTCCGGCCATTCTGAGTGAACATTGGAATAGCCGGTCTCTGATCATACTCCGGCCATTGTGAGTGGACATTGGAATAGCCGGTTTCTGATCATACTCCGGCCATTCTGAGTGGACATTGGAATAGCCGGTCTCTGATCATACTCCGGCCATTCTGAGTGGACATTAGAATAGCCGGTTTCTGATCATACTCCGGCCATTCTGAGTGGACATTGGAATAGCCGGTCTCTGATCATACTCCGGCCATTCTGAGTGGACATTGGAATGGCCGGTTTCTGATCATACTCCGGCCATTCTGAATGGACATTGGAATGGCCGGTTTCTGATCATACTCCAGCCATTCTGAGTGGACATTAGAATGGCCGGTTTCTGATCATACTCCGGCCATTCTGAGTGGACATTGGAATGGCCGGTTTCTGATCATACTCCGGCCATTCTGAGTGGACATTGGAATAGCCGGTCTCTCGTCATACTCCGGCCATTTTGAGTGGACATAAGAATAGCCGGTTTCTGATCAGACTCCGGCCATTCTGAGTGGACTTTAGAATGTGGTATTTTTGGCAATATATTCTTTCAAAGTAAGGGTCGAATTTAAACTGTATTTACATGTAAAACATTGTACTCTGCTCTGTATATTTTTCAAGGAAGTCCCTTGTCATTTTTCACTAACTAAAATGTGGTTACGTTTCATGGAAAGCACTTATTCAATAATTTTAACGAAAATACAAACCTTTGTTACTTGACAAAGTTTTAGAAAATAAAAAAAAAAATTGAATTGAAATGTTCCGTTTCCGTATTTGTGTCAGTACCAGAAGTTTTCCTACTCTAAAGTTTGTGCTTTTACTATCTGATTGCAAGTGCAACACTTTTAGTACGATAATTTTGACAAAACAGAAAAAAAGTTGATGTTTTTTTATGAAAATCGCCTTCATGACCAAATATGAAACTAGGGAAATAGTTCTGAACGCGTTCCTTGTGTGGAGCGCGACACGGCACGGGGTCCAAGGGACCGCTTAAGGTAGGGGCCCCCTGGTGGGTTGCAGGCGCAAAGCCCTTGCTAGGGGTTGAGGTAAAGCCCCCTGGAGCCCCTGGGGTTTACACAATTTGAGGTGCAAAATTGTGTCAAAATTCAACCTTTTCTTGAGCTTGAATTGCAATAAATGACAATAATTAACCCCTTCAAGCATTAAAAAAATACAAAAGATCTTCAAAACTCAACTTTCTCATCCAATGTAGGCCTATTTGGAAGCGTAAGCGTTTCTTTGCACAACGGAGCTCTGGTCACCTAGCAACACAAATAATGCCTATGCATTATATTAAGAAAAACATATTTACAAAATAATTATTGCAAAATAATTTTTGGAGTGTGCATGCCCCAGTGGTGCAATCTGAGGCGATTCCTGGATACTTTCACCTGATTTTTTTAAACAAAAGTTGTGACGATTTTATGGAGAATATATACATTTATATCATGATTTTAGGCAATATTTTCTTGCCATTATTTTAGCCATGTCATGACTACAAAAATCTAGACGGGGGCAAACCAAAACGGATAAATGCGAGCGCGAAGCCCTTACGGCGTGGGGTCCGGGACCCGCTGAAGGGCCCCAGAAATTTTGGGAGTGTGGATGCCCCAGTTGTGCAATCTGAGGCGATTCCTGGCTACTTTCACCTGATCTTTTTAAACAAAAGTTGTGACGATTTTATGGAGAATATATTATATACATGTATATCATGATTTTTGCCATTATTTTTTAGTGATTATTTTAGCCATGTCATGACTACAAAAATCTAGACGGGGGCACACCCAAAACAGATAAATGCGAGCGCGAAGCCCTTACGGTGTGGGGTCAGGGGCCCGCTTAAGGGCCCCAGAAAATTTTGGATTCTGTATGCTCCGTGGTGCAATCTGAGGCGATTCCTGACCCCTTTCACCTGACCACTTTCACCTTGTTTAAGTTGTTAAGATTACATTGTATATGGAGAATATATATATCATTATGTTAGCCATTATAATGTTTTAGCCATGTCATGCATCACTACAAAAATCTAAGTTTCTCCCTCCCCCATTTTTGGCGTCTACTTTGCAGTTTTTTTCCTTCATTTTTTATTTATCCGGAATTTGTCTTGTTTTTAATTCAGTTCAGTTTAAGTTTTCAAGAAAAGGGCTTGATTTCAGACTGTTCCTTGCCCTGTGTTAAAACCATCGGCAGAGGATTTAGGCACATTTAGTATGTCATTCAGTCAAGTGATCCATTGTTTCCTGCTGGTTGGGGCCATTTAACCTGTAATAAACTCCCCAAGGGGATTATATGTTAAGATGCACCGCGTTTACGCTAGATCCGGCAAAGGGATTAAAATGGGATCGAACCCGGCAAGGAGGATTGAAGGGGGATCGATGGACAGAGTTGAAATCCCAGGGATCCGGGAAATACTACGGTTTTCTCTTAAAAGAGGGATTCAGTTCCATGGCATGATTGATAACCTTTTTTTTTCTTATTGCATTTTTCAGTAATTTTATGCCAAAAAGTAGACACGGCAGATGTTTAATATCGGCGGCGGTATATTTTTTAAAGGAGGTTGCCCTCCTCCTCCCTTCCTTTTTCTCCCACCTCCCCCTCTATTTTTTCCCTCTTCTTTTTTTTTCTCTCTTTTTTGGACTCAATTTACCGAAGGGCGCGTGCCCCTGCGGCCACCCCCCCCCCCCCCCCCCCCCGGATCCGCGCCTGTGTACATACCGAGCTCTTGCCCACAGTGCGTTTAAACTCAATGCAGGGAAAGTAAACGAACGACACTCGCACTTGCTGGGCTGCGTGGTGCTGGCCTGTCAAGGTGTCATGGTATCGCATTACAAGCGAGGACAGAAAAAAGGGTATAACAAAGGGAACAATACTGTCCTCACATTTATTTCTTTGTTGGAAAAAGTGAGGACAGGCAAACTAGTGCTTAGTCTATGGGGATGGGTTATATTAAAGGGAACAATGGAAAGTCATCACGTGTATAGCGAAACAAAAATACATGTATTGTCAAGTTACGGACTCTGCGCAAGCTAGTACCCTTAAAAAGTGGGGGGATGATTACATTGGTCATCCCCCCCAGGTCAAAAAGTGGGGGGGGGGGGGGTATACCCCCCCCCCCCCCCCCATCCCCCCCGGGATCTCCGCCCATGGACAGTATGACGTGAGAGTTAAGGATGGATGTTTCTGTTTACGAGAGACAACAGCAGCAAGTGGCTACTACACACAAGTACAGATTGCAATGTTTTGTTCAAGCAGGAAAATGTGCAAGTTCATGGTGTGGTCCCAGACTGATTATGTTATTGTAGATGTGATGTATAATGAAGAATGGGTAAATACAAACATTTCACAGCTGAGAGAATTATATTTCTTACATCTACTGCCAGCTCTTACAGTGCTAGAGGGGATCTACACTTAATCGACTTCAAATGCTGAAATGGAATGGATTTCTACAAACAAAAATATAGACAAGATCAAAAAAAGTTATGGTTTGAAGAAAAATTCAGTTTGAAGACATGTTTATCAAGCAAAATAAAAACCACTAGTTAAATGTATCCTGTGAGCACAAGTGGAAGTTGGAAAAAAAGCTTGCACTGTATTTTTGGTGTTTCGTGACTGCAAGTTGAATAACAATTTTAACTCAAGAAAAATCTAGCAGTTTAAATACGCCTCCTATACTTTTAACTATTACAGCCTATCCAAACACCAACTCTCACAGTTTGTGTGTGTTTCAATCTGTCACTTGATAGGTTTTGATATAATAGGGTAGCTGGCTCCATTTTGGCCTTGGGAACAGTAGGGTTAACATGAACAACTTATTATACCAGAAATATCACTGTTGCTGCTATGGATTGACCAATGACTGTCACATTCAGGCAGCACCAAATGTATTGTGTCACTCAAGACTATAACATATCCAAATACATACGTGTTCCAATAGTTCCAGGAAGCCACTGACCTTTCCCTATTCCATCCATGGCATGCCCAATTAACACTATTCCCAACCCCCAGGGTGTGTGAAATTTGTTATTGAAATTGTTGGATTCAGCACTGTTTGGATTAACCCTAACCCTGCCAGACGCAGCACGGTGCATATGTGCTGCACTCTCCAGACAAGTCAATTTGACAAACTATGCAATCTGATGCATCTTGGCAGGGTTAGGGTTGATTAAGGTGACAATCGCCATATCAGGAGGTTTTGAAACATGACCTACATTATAAATTCATGAGCGAGGTACAGTGTGCTCCACACAAAAATTAGTCTTGGTTCCAAGACGTCTTAATTAGTGGTGCAACGTAGCACGCACGGGTCAGAGCCGTACAGCACCCTCTACACACGCACGTAAAGGCCAATTCGGCCTTGGCATGCATGTGTAGATGGCGCTGTACGGCTCTGACCCATGTGCAATACGTAAGGATGTCTTGGAACTACACAAAAATGTGCAGCCACAAAAGATATATAACAAAGTTCTACATGTAAGTTTCCAGGAAATTTGTACTTTATGTTGGCAAGCAAGATAAAACTCAGTCCTCATCTACGAACACCCAAGCATCATCATCGGACTCTGTGATAATTTCTTCAGCTGTTAAAGACTCGCGAATCAGTGGAGATTGCAAATTACACAACCCAGCACATACAGTGACAATGTTGTCCACATTCTTGAGACGTCCTGGAATAACCGTGCTTAAGATCTTGTAACACTTAAAACGTCTGATGGCTCTTTCCACATGTATTCGAACATTCGCAAGTCTCCGTGTCCGTGTAACCTCTTCTTCAGGCAGTATGTGGTCCTTGTTGCCAGTGGTGAAAGCTGGGATGGATAATTTCACACCCGGTGGCAGAATGTCATCAATAATAAATCCCTTATCAGCAAGAATTTCATCACCAGGTTGTAAGTGCTGAATAAATCCTGAACTTTGAGTAATAAATTTGTCACTTGCACGCCCACCAAATAATTTTGATAAGTACATGACAAAACCGTTAGGTGCAATACAATAAAGTAACTTATACCTGTTGTGATGCTTATAATTTGAATAAGTCTGAGCACGTTGCTTCAGGTTCTGTGGTCTTTGCACAAATATTTCTGTACAATCTATAATACAAGTGGCTCTGGGATGGTGTTCTAAGAAGCATCGTGGCCTAATCCTTTACAGTGTCTCCCTTGAAGGCCAAAATATCAAGTTGTCCCGCAGGAATCTTGCCATGAGCGGAATCCATTCACTGAAAATTTTGCAAGATGTCGACTTGGAAACTTTGAATCTTGTTCCCAAGTCAAAAAGCAACAAACCAAGCCTGAGTCGCATCAGCACAAGTAAAAGTTGATTGCACAAAAGCATCTTGAATTTTGGCAAATTTTGCAAAGTTGACAGGCATCGCACCAAGGCCCAAAATACCTGGATACTCAATCCAGTATAGAACTTGCTTACATCATCACCCATATCAGATGCGGATAATTATGGAGAGGTGTCGGTCTGAGTTACTTTGGCACGAGTTTTGATGGGGCAACTGTCATCCTTAGTATATTTGTGATCAGCTTTGCTAAAATCATACCACTGTACTGATACGTCTTTACATGTACATGTAGTTGCTTGGGAAGCAGACAGAACAGTTTCTTCACCCACAGAGAAAGTCTGTGGTTCATCCCCATGAAAGACATGATCAGATGCAGATTCTTGATCTTGAACTGTTTATTTCAACTTAGCATTCCGTCTCATTCTTGGGGCATGTCTCCCAGAAGGCAGCAGTCTCTGCAATGAAATTAAAACATATCTATTTGAGTTTCTGAAATTCATGTAACACGTAACAACATTCCCCTTGAAAGCTGAAAGGTTTACATGTAGGTCAAAACATCCCCCATACATACGTACAGATATGACTGATGCTATTTCAATAGAAAAGTTACGGCGCTTAGCAGGGTCAAATGTAGACAATAGTGCAAGCCCATAAGTTGGTCTAATAGTACTGTTAGAGGGCGCACTGTTAATTTACGCGACAGTACTGCACGATCCATTATCAGTCACTATCATCTTGAAATGCTGCATTTTTGTCAACAGTCACTTTTTTGTGGATGCAAGTTTATTGTTCCCGTCCGTTAAACCCTTGACACTGAAAGTAATTTACTACAAAAATGCAGGCTGGACTTAAATCAGAACATTACTGTATACCAGTAAAGACTAGCCAAACCCCCCTCCACCCTCCACCCCCCCCCCCCCCCCCCCCCCCACGCAACTTAGGCCACAATTTAAGGAAATTGTTGGATTTGATGTTGAACGAAATTGCGCACAATCTTGATACTGTTGGAAAGAGGGACTCCTCAGCAACATCCAGAACAATCTCCAGCTCCACAGACCACAGGTTAGCCGAATGATGCCCGAGATAAGCGAGTAGGTTTTCTAACGAATGTTTCGGCATTCCCGCATAAGTGCACATGCTATACAATGGACTAGCCGAGACCACCACCACGCAACTTGGGCCCCAAATGAGGGCTTTTTTCGATCTGACATTGAACGAAATTGCGAACAATCTTGATATTGATGGAAAGAGGGACTCCTCAGCAACATCCAGACCAATCTCCAGCTCCGCAGGCCCAAGTTCAGCCAAATGATGGCCGAGATAAGCGAGTAGTATTTTTCGAACTGATTTTGTCTGCATTCCCGCATGAGTGTACATGCTAACAATGGACTAGCCGAGAACCCCACCACGCAACTTAGGCCCCAAATGAGGGCGTTTTTCGGTCTGACGTTAAACGAAATTGCGCACAATCTTGATACTGATGGAAAGAGGGACTCCTCAGCAACATCCATACCAATTTCCAGCTCCACAGACGCCAGTTCAGCCGAATAATGGCCGAGATCAGCGAGTATTTTTTTTTCGAACTGATTTTTTCTGCATTCCCGCATGAGTGCACATGCTATACAATGGACTAGCCGAGACCCCCACCACGCAATTTAGGCCGCACCTCAGGGCGTTTTTCGGTCTGACATTGAACGAAATTGCGCATAATCTTGATACTGATGGAAAGAGGGACTCATCAGTAACATTTAGACTAATTTCCAGCTCCTCAGACTCAAGTTTAGCCAAATGATGGCCGAGATAAGCGAGTAGGTTTTTCAAACAAATGTTTCTCCATTCCCGCATAAGTGCACATGCTATACAATGGACTAGCCGAGACCCCCACCACGCAATTTAGGCCCCACATGAGGGCGTTTTTCGGTCTGACATTGAACGAAATTGCGCATAATCTTGATACTGATGGAAAGAGGGACTCATCAGTAACATTTAGACTAATCTCCAGCTCCTCAGACTCAAGTTCAGCCAAATGATGGCCGAGATAAGCGAGTAGTATTTTTCGAACTGATTTTGTCTGCATTCCCGCATGAGTGTACATGCTAACAATGGACTAGCCGAGAACCCCACCACGCAACTTAGGCCCCAAATGAGGGCGTTTTTCGGTCTGACGTTAAACGAAATTGCGCACAATCTTGATACTGATGGAAAGAGGGACTCCTCAGCAACATCCATACCAATTTCCAGCTCTACAGACCCAAGTTCAGCAGAATGATGGCCGAGATAAGCGAGTATTTTTTTTCGAACTGATTTTTTCTGCATTTCCGCATGAGTGTACATGCTATACAATGGACTAGCCGAGACCCCCACCACGCAACTTAGGCCCCACATGAGGGCGTTTTTCGGTCTGAAATGGAACGAAATTTCGCATAATCTTGATACTGATGGAAAGAGGGACTCATCAGTAACATTTAGACTAATCTCCAGCTCCTCAGACTCAAGTTCAGCCAAATAATGGCCGAGATAAGCGAGTAGGTTTTTCAAACAAATTGTTCTCCATTCCCGCATAAGTGCACATGCTATACAATGGACTAGCCGAGACCCCCACCACGCAACTTGGGCCCCAAATGAGGGCGTTTTTCGATCTGACATTTAACGAAATTGCGCACAATCTTGATATTGATGGAAAGAGGGACTCCTCAGCAACATCCAGACCAATCTCCAGCTCCGCAGGCCCAAGTTCAGCCAAATGATGGCCGAGATAAGCGAGTAGTATTTTTCGAACTGATTTTGTCTGCATTCCCGCATGAGTGTACATGCTAACAATGGACTAGCCGAGAACCCCACCACGCAACTTAGGCCCCAAATGAGGGCGTTTTTCGGTCTGACGTTAAACGAAATTGCGCACAATCTTGATACTGATGGAAAGAGGGACTCCTCAGCAACATCCATACCAATTTCCAGCTCTACAGACCCAAGTTCAGCAGAATGATGGCCGAGATAAGCGAGTATTTTTTTTTCGAACTGATTTTTTCTGCATTCCCGCATGAGTGTACATGCTATACAATGGACTAGCCGAGACCCCCACCACGCAACTTAGGCCCAAATGAGGGCGTTTTTCGGTCTGACATTGAACGAAATTGCGCACAATCTTGATACTGTTGGAAAGAGGGACTCCTCAGCAACATCCATAGTAATTTCCAGCTCCACATACGCCATTCCAAGTTCGATCTTCGAAAGGGCGCCCTCTATCATGATCGCCATTACTGGGAGGCGGTTGGTCCGCCCAATTTGCATTATGCATGTGACCGCCTGATGAACTCTAAAAGGCGGAATGGCGCGAAATATAAACCAACAGTGTTGAGGAGCAGACGATCAACAACAAAATGATGTAATTTAGATGTTAATGTTTTGTTAAATCCGTTGTTTCAAATCATATTGCTGGTGTGATTGTTGTGCTTAAAGAAAATGTGTCCACGAATAAAAAAAGGGATCCAAGGCATGACTAAAATTATTAATTTACGTGCACTGCCCGGCGAAGTTGGTCCGTCGTGCGTGGCGCGCAACTCGTTCGGTCTTCGTCGACGGGGTTTACATGGCGTCAGCCCCGTAGTCGACTGCAATCACGGCACGGTCATGACGGTGCTAATAAATACCTGCGTGTACGTACTGTTGGAGTGACTGTCGGAATCAAATCTGTGTCCGAGTGATAAGCCACCAAGAAAGCGTACTGGTGAGTTTTGCTTCAAAGTCTCAAAAGACATGAAGGATGGCTTAGAAAAATAGAACTTGAAGTTGTAAATCTTAAAATAACAGCACAGTGTCGAGTTAATGATGTTTTAGCCAAGTTAAGCCATAGCCTAGGCTATATGTCATAGCCTAGCCTCAACACTCAAGGCAGATTGCCCAGACATAACGTTAGCCTAGCTAAGCCTGATGTAATCCCTTAAATGTGATTAACTTTGCTTATACTAATAATAGGCCTATTGTTATAATCCATTTACATTTTTGAAATAATTTTGCATGTAAAATGTAACTTTCTAAATCATGAATTCAATACAAATCAAGCCAATTGGTAGTGATCAGTAATACATTTGTGTATTTTATATAGGCTTAGAATAATTCATGGAGTGGATTGATGATGTGCGTCATTGGCCGAGGCTAGACTTTCAAGGTAATGCGCCTATCAATTGCTCTCCCAACCCCCCCCCCCCCCCCCCCCACCCCCCTTCGGGCTGCCCCATCCAAGATGTGGGGAATTGTCACCTTTGACAAAATCCCCACCCCTGGGGCAAAATTTTGGTTACAATCCCCAACATACATGAGTGGGGCACCCCACCTCATGGTTTTAACTATGATGGGGAAACAATGGCAAAATGAGTGAGTGACCAAAATCGGGCTTGAAAAACGTGGCCAAACCCCCACATAAGACCCGAGGCAGCCAAAAGAGGGGGAAGCAATTGATAGGCCCGTAATTTTCAGATTCAAAATCATCAATCGAGTCCATCCATGTATATCACATTTTTTGAAAATATTTGCAACAGAAGCATGGATTATTTTTTGCAATATTAATGTCGGTCACTCCCCAGCCCCAATTTAGGATGCAGAGGGTTCAGGAGTCAGGACACTATTTATTACAGATTTCTATGAAGTTGCTTTGTTTAGTTTTATTTGGAGATATGGATGAAGCACATGCTGAGTCGATTGGGAACCCATATTCTCCACACCTCTAAAAAGCATATAAAGTTACATGTATGACGCATTGTAAAAAGAAATCAATTATTTGTACATCTTACATTTTTTGCTTTTATATATATCTGTTTACATATATATATATACATTCACTGTACTATAAAGCCATAATTAAGTTTAATAATTATTGAAAATCAGCTTAATAAATATGACCTTTGTTTCCTTCATTTTCAGATATTTATGACTACTACATAAACGGACCTGCATGTGATGAACATCCAAACTTAAACCATCGAAGCATAAGTGAAGGCCTAAATTATTTTCATTCCGGATGGGTAGGAGTTGTGAAGCATTGCTACAAAACTGATAATAAGGTTAATATTACATTGGCTGGTCAAGTTCGATTTTCCCAGAGGATAAAAACTTTCACAATGTTGAAGTAACTGTAAATAAAGCCAATAGGCAAATAATTACTGTTAAATGTAACTGTACTGCTTCCGAAGGGAAAACCTGCAGCCATTCAGCTGGCCTTCTCTTTAAACTTGTAGAAGCTCATGAATCCGGATTCACAGCCAGTTCATGTACAAATACGTTATGCATGTGGAATCGTTCAACACAGGAAAATGTATTTCCAGATACCTTAAGTAATATCCGTGGAAAGAATGAATCAACCATCAACAGAAGTCTTGCATTTGACACTGATAAACAACTTATGGACCACTTGAATAGTTCTACACTGAGGGAGCTTTCTGCAATACCTGGAACTATTTTAAATCAAGTTAAATCAGCCAAGCCATTGTACCATCCCCACAGCAAATGCGCACTACCAGACCATGAACTGCACATTACCAACAAGCAGTGCCCTGCATGCCTCATGACCTATGAGAAATATGTACAAGTCTCAACTGCCGATGCTGCAATCCTTGCCCAGTCCACTGTTAATCAGAAGTCTGCACTGTGGACATCACAAAGAAAACTCAGAATAACGAGCAGTACAGCAGCTAGTGTTCCCAAGAAAGTGGACACGGACCCTGCCAAGTGGATACAAAATCATTTAAGTCAAACATTTCAAGGGAATTCAGCAACACGATATGGACAGGAACATGAAGCAGTTGCTCGTGAGCAGTTTGAGAGGGACACTGGTAAACATGTGGAAACAACTGGTCTGGATGTCAATCCAGAGGAAAGCTGGCTAGGAGCCAGTTTAGATGGAATTGTAGATGAAAATACCATCCTTGAAATTAAGTGCCCCACACAACAAAAACTTTCTAAATATAGTTCTGTTAATGGCTTGATAAACAGTGGACAGTATCATGCGCGGAGATTTCTTGTTTCATGTGGGGGGGGGGGGGGGGATGATTTTTGAAAGGCCATCCTTGTGTGGAGCGCGACACGGCACGGGGTACAAGGGACCGCTTAAGGTAGGGGCCCCCTGGTGGGTTGCAGGCGCAAAGCCCTTGCTAGGGGTTGAGGTAAAGCCCCCTGGAGCCCCTGGGGTTTACACAATTTTGAGGTGCAAAATTGTGTCAAAATTCAACCTTTTCTTGAGCTTGAATTGCAATAAATGACAATAATTAACCCCTTCAAGCATTAAACAAATACAAAAGATCTTCAAAACTCAACTTTCTCATCCAATGTAGGCCTATTTGGAAGCGTAAGCGTTTCTTTGCACAACGGAGCTCTGGTCACCTAGCAACACAAATAATTCCTATGCATTATATTAAGAAAAAAATATTTACAAAATAATTATTGCAAAATAATTTTTGGAGTGTGCATGCCCCAGTGGTGCAATCTGAGGCGATTCCTGGATACTTTCACCTGATTTTTTTAAACAAAAGTTGTGACGATTTTATGGAGAATATATACATTTATATCATGATTTTAGGCAATATTTTCTTGCCATTATTTTAGCCATGTCATGACTACAAAAATCTAGACGGGGGCAAACCAAAACGGATAAATGCGAGCGCGAAGCCCTTACGGCGTGGGGTCCGGGACCCGCTGAAGGGCCCCGAAAATTTTGGGAGTGTGGATGCCCCAGTTGTGCAATCTGAGGCGATTCCTGGCTACTTCACCTGATCTTTTTAAACAAAAGTTGTGACGATTTTATGGAGAATATATTATATACATGTATATCATGATTTTTGCCATTATTTTTTAGTGATTATTTTAGCCATGTCATGACTACAAAAATCTAGACGGGGGCACACCCAAAACAGATAAATGCGAGCGCGAAGCCCTTACGGTGTGGGGTCAGGGGCCCGCTTAAGGGCCCCAGAAAATTTTGGATTCTGTATGCTCCGTGGTGAATCTGAGGCGATTCCTGACCCCTTTCACCTGACCACTTTCACCTTGTTTAAGTTGTTAAGATTACATTGTATATGGAGAATATATATATCATTATGAAAATGAATAAAACTGCTGCAAACTGCTGACTGACTGAATGGACCTGAAATATACAAATCAAAAAATTAGCTGGCCTGACGTTTCGAACTTAAGCAAGTTCTTTCTCAAAGGTGAATGACAGAGTACAAGAAACAAACATGTAGGGAACACACATGCATGAGGGGGTGGGTGGAGAAACACAAAAGAGGGATGCAAAGGAGCATGGCAGATATCCCGTACTGATATCATCATCAAGCCGGCCGACAAAGGTTCAGCTGTGGTCATCATGGATCGTCATCAGTACATTGACGAGGCCCACCGCCAGTTGAACAATCATACTAACTACATCTGCCTTGACTCTGACCCCACAGGTACATTCTCTCAAGAGATACAACAGGTGCTGGAAGATATGCGATCACGTGACCAGCTGTCTAAGAAAGCTCATAAATTTCTCTCTCCCTCTGACTGTAGGACTGCCAGATTTTATCTCCTTCCAAAGATTCACAAGGCTGGCAACCCCGGTAGGCCCATTGTCTCTGGTAATGGTTCACCAACAGAACGTATCTCCCTGTTTATTGACAGTTTTCTCAAACCCCTTGTTCCACAGATGCCATCATACATCCATGACACCCCAGACTTCCTGCGCAAGCTGGAAGGAATCAAGAACAAGATTTCCAGCACAGCCATCATTGGTACTTTTGACGTCTCATCCCTGTACACCAACATCCCCCACGAGGAAGGTATTCGTGCTTGTTCCTCGGCCCTGGCCAAGGCAGGACACACAACCCCACCCATCAGTGATATTGGCACCCTCATGAGACTTGTACTAACCAAGAACAATTTTTCCTTCCTAGGTAAACACTATCTACAGGTACACGGTACAGCCATGGGCACTCGCATGGCCCCCTCCTTTGCATGCCTCTTCATGGGCGACCTCGAAGAGCGCATGCTTGCCTCAGCACCATGTCGCCCCTGGGTATGGTGGAGATATATTGACGATGTATTTTTCATCTGGACCAGTGATCAGGACAGTCTGGAGACTTTCATTAATCACATTAATTCCTTCCACAGGACCATCAAGTTTACATCAGAGTATTCAGTGCATCAGACCAACTTCCTGGATGTCACCATCCGCAAGGAAGACAACTCGGTAACCACTGATCTGTATTCTAAACCCACAGACACCCACCAGTACCTCCACTCCTCCAGCTGTCACCCCAGGCATTGCAAGACAGGCATAGCATTCAGCCAGGCACTCAGACTCAGAAGGATTTGTTCTAATAATTCTGACTTTTCCCATCATGTACAGGTACTGAAGAATAACTTGGTTGCCAGGGGCCACAGCTCCCGCCAAGTTCAACGTGCTATCACCAGAGCCAAATCTATCACCAGAGATTTGGCTCTCAAGGAAAAGACGCCTAGCACTAATGCCGACCCCAAGATTCCCTTTGGTCACCACCTTTCATCCCAGTCTCCCTCCCCTTCGTAAAATAACTAACGACAACCATCATATCCTTCATACTTCAGATCGCCTTGCCCGTGCCGCCCCTGACAACCCAGTATTGGCTTATAGGCGCCCCCGCAATCTACGAGACCTGATTGTTCGAGCCGAGGTCCCCACCTTGGCTGCATCCCCTCCATACAGCATGGTACTTTTAAGTGCGATTCCAGGTGTGTTGTTTGCCAGACTCACATGCAGGAGTCTGACTCCTTTTCTGGCCATTCATCTGGAACTACTCACAGAACCAATGGCAACATCACTTGCAACACCTCTAATGTCATATATCTCATTTCTTGCAGGGTTTGTGGTATCCAGTATGTCGGGGAGACCAAGAACACGCTCAAAAAGCGTTTCTATGGCCATCGGTCGACTGTGAACACCAAGAAAATGGACACCCCTGTTGGTCATCACTTCAACTTGCCTAACCATTCCATTTCTGATATGATTCTACAGGGCATAGAATCACTTCGCCACCGCAAGGACTCAGTTCGCCTCAGCCGAGAGAAAGTTTGGATGAAACGTCTTCGGACTATTCAACCACATGGTCTCAACATCCAGGAAGGAAATGATTAACTTAAAAAAAATTTCCACCATTGTCATTTGTTTACAGATTATCCTCCTGGCATAACCCTCTTGGGGTCTCTTGGCCAAATGGTGTTGTCTTTCCATTTCCTGTTTATCCTTGCCACTTCTCTTTGTTCCTTTTCTTGCCCTATTACCACCTTCAATTCAACCCCCCCCCCCCCCCCCCCCCCCTAACCACACTCCTTTGTCCATTTCCCCAGCTTCAACCTTCATCTTAATCCCTCCCCTCCTCCATCCTTACCCTAATCACACCTCTTTGTTCCTGTCTTCCTGGCTGTCCTTTCCTCTCCCTTTGATGTTTACCCACTGCCTATCTGCCATGCTCCTTTGCATCCCTCTTTTGTGTTTCTCCACCCACCCCCTCATGCATGTGTGTTCCCTACATGTTTGTTTCTTGTACTCTGTCATTCACCTTTGAGAAAGAACTTGCTTAAGTTCGAAACGTCAGGCCAGCTAATTTTTTGATTTATATATCATTATGTTAGCCATTATAATTTTTAGCCATGTCATGCATCACTACAAAAATCTAAGTTTCTCCCTCCCCCATTTTTGGCGTCTACTTTGCAGTTTTTTTCCTTCATTTTTTATTTATCCGGAATTTTTCTTGTTTTTAATTCAGTTCAGTTGAAGTTTTCAAGAAAAGGGCTTGATTTCAGACTGTTCCTTGCCCTGTGTTAAAACCATCGGCAAAGGATTTAGGCACATTTAGTATGTCATTCAGTCAAGTGATCCATTGTTTCCTGCTGGTTGGGGCCATTTAACCTGTAATAAACTCCCCAAGGGGATTATATGTTAAGATGCACCGCGTTTACGCTAGATCCGGCAAAGGGATTAAAATGGGATCGAACCCGGCAAGGAGGATTGAAGGGGGATCGATGGACAGAGTTGAAATCCCAGGGATCCGGGAAATACTACGGTTTTCTCTTAAAAGAGGGATTCAGTTCCATGGCATGATTGATAACCTTTTTTTTTTCTTATTGCATTTTTCAGTAGTTTTATGCCAAAAAGTAGACACGGCAGATGTTTAATATCGGCGGCGGTATATTTGTTTAAGGAGGTTGCCCTCCTCCTCCCTTCCTTTTCTCTCACCTCCCCCTCTATTTTTTCCCTCTTCTTTTTTTTCTCTCTTTTTTGGACTCAATTTACCGAAGGGCGCGTGCCCCTGCGGCCACCCCCCCGGATCCGCGCCTGTGTACATACCGAGCTCTTGCCCACAGTGCGTTTAAACTCAATGCAGGGAAAGTAAACGAACGACACTCGCACTTGCTGGGCTGCGTGGTGCTGGCCTGTCAAAGTGTCATGGTATCGCATTACAAGCGAGGACAGAAAAAAGGGTATAACAAAGGGAACAATACTGTCCTCACATTTATTTCTTTGTTCCGGAAAAAGTGAGGACAGGCAAACTAGTGCTTAGTCTATGGGGATGGGTTATATTAAAGAGAACAATGGAAAGTCATCACGTGTATAGCGAAACAAAAATACATGTATTGGCAAGTTACGGACTCTGCGCAAGCTAGTACCCTTAAAAAGTGGGGGGATGATTACATTGGTCATCCCCCCCCCAGGTCAAAAAGTGGGGTGGGGGGGATATACCCCCCCCCCCATCCCCCCCGCGATCTCCGCCCATGGACAGTACGACGTGAGAGTTAAGGATGGATGTTTCTGTTTACGAGAGACAACAGCAGCAAGTGGCTACTACACACAAGTACAGATTGCAATGTTTTGTTCAAGCAGGAAAATGTGCAAGTTCATGGTGTGGTCCCAGACTGATTATGTTATTGTAGATGTGATGTATAATGAAGAATGGGTAAATACAAACATTTCACAGCTGAGAGAATTATATTTCTTACATCTACTGCCAGCCCTTACAGTGCTAGAGGGGATCTACACTTAATCGACTTCAAATGCTGAAATGGAATGGATTTCTACAAACACAAATATAGACAAGATCAACAAAAGTTATGGTTTGAAGAAAAATTCAGTTTGAAGACATGTTTATCAAGCAAAATAAAAACCACTAGTTAAATGTATCCTGTGAGCACAAGTGGAAGTTGGAAAAAAAGCTTGCACTGTATTTTTGGTGTTTCGTGACTGCAAGTTGAATAACAATTTTAACTCAAGAAAAATCTAGCAGTTTAAATACGCCTCCTATACTTTTAACTATTACAGCCTATCCAAACACCAACTCTCACAGTTTGTGTGTGTTTCAATCTGTCACTTGATAGGTTTTGATATAATAGGGTAGCTGGCTCCATTTTGGCCTTGGGAACAGTAGGGTTAACATGAACAACTTATTATACCAGAAATATCACTGTTGCTGCTATGGATTGACCAATGACTGTCACATTCAGGCAGCACCAAATGTATTGTGTCACTCAAGACTATAACATATCCAAATAGTTCCAATAGTTCCAGGAAGCCACTGACCTTTCCCTATTCCATCCATGGCATGCCCAATTAACACTATTCCCAACCCCCAGGGTGTGTGAAATTTGTTATTGAAATTGTTGGATTCAGCACTGTTTGGATTAACCCTAACCCTGCCAGACGCAGCACAGTGCATATGTGCTGCACTCTCCAGACAAGTCAATTTGACAAACTATGCAATCTGATGCATCTTGGCAGGGTTAGGGTTGATTAAGGTGACAATCGCCATATCAGGAGGTTTTGAAACATGACCTACATTATAAATTCATGAGCGAGGTACAGTGTGCTCCACACAAAAATTAGTCTTTGTTCCAAGACGTCTTTAATTAGCGGTGCAACGTAGCACGCACGGGTCAGAGCCGTACAGCACCCTCTACACACGCACGTAAAGGCCAATTCGGCCTTGGCATGCATGTGTAGATGGCGCTGTACGGCTCTGACCCATGTGCAATACGTAAGGATGTCTTGGAACTACACAAAAATGTGCAGCCACAAAAGATATATAACAAAGTTCTACATGTAAGTTTCCAGGAAATTTGTACTTTATGTTGGCAAGCAAGATAAAACTCAGTCCTCATCTACGAACACCCAATCATCATCATCGGACTCTGTGATAATTTCTTCAGCTGTTAAAGACTCGCGAATCAGTGGAGATTGCAAATTACACAACCCAGCACATACAGTGACAATGTTGTCCACATTCTTGAGACGTCCTGGAATAACCGTGCTTAAGATCTTGTAACACTTAAGACGTCTGATGGCTCTTTCCACATGTATTCGAACATTCGCAAGTCTCCGTGTCCGTGTAACCTCTTCTTCAGGCAGTATGTGGTCCTTGTTGCCAGTGGTGAAAGCTGGGACGGATAATTTCACACCCGGTGGCAGAATGTCATCAATAATAAATCCCTTATCAGCAAGAATTTCATCACCAGGTTGTAAGTGCTGAATAAATCCTGAACTTTGAGTAATAAATTTGTCACTTGCACGCCCACCAAATAATTTTGATAAGTACATGACAAAACCGTTAGGTGCAATACAATAAAGTAACTTATACCTGTTGTGATGCTTATAATTTGAATAAGTCTGAGCACGTTGCTTCAGGTTCTGTGGTCTTTGCACAAATATTTCTGTACAATCTATAATACAAGTGGCTCTGGGATGGTGTTCTAAGAAGCATCGTGGCCTAATCCTTTACAGTGTCTCCCTTGAAGGCCAAAATATCAAGTTGTCCCGCAGGAATCTTGCCATGAGCGGAATCCATTCACTGAAAATTTTGCAAGATGTCGACTTGGAAACTTTGAATCTTGTTCCCAAGTCAAAAAGCAACAAACCAAGCCTGAGTCGCATCAGCACAAGTAAAAGTTGATTGCACAAAAGCATCTTGAATTTTGGCAAATTTTGCAAAGTTGACAGGCATCGCACCAAGGCCCAAAATACCTGGATACTCAATCCAGTATAGAACTTGCTTACATCATCACCCATATCAGATGCGGATAATTCTGGAGAGGTGTCGGTCTGAGTTACTTTGGCACGAGTTTTGATGGGGCAACTGTCATCCTTAGTATATTTGTGATCAGCTTTGCTAAAATCATACCACTGTACTGATGCGTCTTTACATGTACATGTAGTTGCTTGGGAAGCAGACAGAACAGTTTCTTCACCCACAGAGGAAGTCTGTGGTTCATCCCCATGAAAGACATGATCAGATGCAGATTCTTGATCTTGAACTGTTTATTTCAACTTAGCATTCCGTCTCATTCTTGGGGCATGTCTCCCAGAAGGCAGCAGTCTCTGCAATGAAATTAAAACATATCTATTTGAGTTTCTGAAATTCATGTAACACGTAACAACATTCCCCTTGAAAGCTGAAAGGTTTACATGTAGGTCAAAACATCCCCCATACATACGTACAGATATGACTCATGCTATTTCAATAGAAAAGTTACGGCGCTTAGCAGGGTCAAATGTAGACAATAGTGCAAGCCCATAAGTTGGTCTAATAGTACTGTTAGAGGGCGCACTGTTAATTTACGCGACAGTACTGCACGATCCATTATCAGTCACTATCATCTTGAAATGCTGCATTTTTGTCAACAGTAACTTTTTTGTGGATGCAAGTTTATTGTTCCCGTCCGTTAAACCCTTGACACTGAAAGTAATTTACTACAAAAATGCAGGCTGGACTTAAATCAGAACATTACTGTATACCAGTAAAGACTAGCCAAACCCCCCTCCACCCTCCACCCCCCCCCCCCCCCCCCCCCCCCCCACGCAACTTAGGCCACAATTTAAGGAAATTGTTAGATTTGATGTTGAACGAAATTGCGCACAATCTTGATACTGTTGGAAAGAGGGACTCCTCAGCAACATCCAGAACAATCTCCAGCTCCACAGACCACAGGTTAGCCGAATGATGCCCGAGATAAGCGAGTAGGTTTTCTAACGAATGTTTCGGCATTCCCGCATAAGTGCACATGCTATACAATGGACTAGCCGAGACCACCACCACGCAACTTGGGCCCCAATTGAGGGCTTTTTTCGATCTGACATTGAACGAAATTGCGAACAATCTTGATATTGATGGAAAGAGGGACTCCTCAGCAACATCCAGACCAATTTCCAGCTCCGCAGGCCCAAGTTCAGCCGAATGATGGCCGAGATAAGCGAGTAGTACTTTTCGAACTGATTTTGTCTGCATTTCCGCATAAGTGCACATGCTATACAATGGACTAGCCGAGACCCCCACCGCGCAATTTAGGCCCCACATCAGGGCGTTTTTCGGTCTGACATTGAACGAAATTGCGCATAATCTTGATACTGATGGAAGGAGGGACTCAACAGCAACATCCAGACCAATCTGCAGCTCCTCAGACCCAAGTTCAGCCAAATGATGGCAAAGACAAGCGAGTAGGTTTTTCGAACAAAATTTTCTGCATTCTCGCATAAGTGCACATGCTGTACAACGGACTAGCCGAGACCCCCACCACGCAACTTGGGCCCCAAATGAGGGCGTTTTTCGGTCTGACGTTAAACGAAATTGTGCACAATCTTGATACTTTTGGAAAGAGGGACTCCTCAGCAACATCCATACCAAATTGCAGCTCCACAGACCCCAGTTCAGCCGAATGATGGCCGAGATAAGGGAGTAGCTTTTTCGAACTGATTTGTTCTGCATTCCTGATTAAGTGTACATGCTATACAATGGACTAGCCGAGAACCCCACCACGCAACTTGGGCCCCAAATGAGGGCGTTTTTCGGTCTTACGTTGAACAAAATTGCGCACAATCTTTACTGATTGAAAGAGGGACTCATCAGTAACATTTAGACCAATCTCCAGCTCCTCAGACTCAAGTTCAGCCAAATGATGGCCGAGATAAGCGAGTAGGTTTTTCAAAGAAATTTGTCTCCATTCCCGCATAAGTGCACATGCTATACAATGGACTAGCCGAAACCCCCACCACGCAACTTGGGCCCCAAATCAGGGCGTTTTTAGATCTGACATTGAACGAAATTGCGGACAATCTTGATATTGATGGAAAGAGGGACTCCTCAGCAACATCCAGACCAATTTCCAGCTCCACAGACCCAAGTTCAGGAGAATGATGGCCGAGATAAGCCAGTAGGTTTTTCAAAAGAATTTGTCTGCATTTCCGCATAAGTGCACATGCTATACAATGGACTAGCCGAGACCCCAACTACGCAACTTGGGCCCCAAATGAGAGCGTTTTTCGGTCTGACATTGAACGAAATTGCGCACAATCTTAATACTGTTGGAAAGAGGGACTACTCAGCAACATCCATACCAATTTCCAGCTCCACAGACGCAAGTTCAGGAGAATGATGGCCGAGATCAGCCAATAGGTTTTTCGAAAGAATTTTCTGCATTTCCGCATAAGTGCACATGCTATACAATGGACTAGCCGAGACCCCCACCACGCAACTTGGGCCCCAAATGAGGGCGTTTTTCGATCTGACATTGAACGAAATTGCGGACAATCTTGATATTGATGGAAAGAGGGACTCCTCAGCAACATCCATACCATTTTCCAGCTCAACAGACTCCAGTTCAGCCGAATGATGGCCGAGATAAGCGAGTATTTTTTTTCGAACTGATTTTTTCTGCATTCCCGCATGAGTGTACATGCTATACAATGGACTAGCCGAGACCCCAACCACGCAACTTGGGCCCCAAATGAGAGCGTTTTTCGGTCTGACATTGAACGAAATTGCGCACAATCTTAATACTGTTGGAAAGAGGGACTACTCAGCAACATCCATACCAATTTCCAGCTCCACAGACGCAAGTTCAGGAGAATGATGGCCGAGATCAGCCAGTAGGTTTTTCGAAAGAATTTTCTGCATTTCCGCATAAGTGCACATGCTATACAATGGACTAGCCGAGACCCCCACCACGCAATTTAGGCCCCACATCAGGGCGTTTTTCGGTCTGACATTGAACGAAATTGCGCATAATCTTGATACTGATGGAAAGAGGGACTCATCAGTAACATTTAGACTAATCTCCAGCTCCTCAGACTCAAGTTCAGCCAAATGATGGCCGAGATAAGCGAGTAGGTTTTTCAAACAAATTGTTCTCCATTCCCGCATAAGTGCACATGCTATACAATGGACTAGCCGAGACCCCCACAACGCAATTTAGGCCCCACATCAGGGCGTTTTTCGGTCTGACATTGAACGAAATTGCGCATAATCTTGATACTGATGGAAAGAGGGACTCATCAGTAACATTTAGACTAATCTCCAGCTCCTCAGACTCAAGTTCAGCCAAATGATGGCCGAGATAAGCGAGTAGGTTTTTCAAACAAATTGTTCTCCATTCCCGCATAAGTGCACATGCTATACAATGGACTAGCCGAGACCCCCACAACGCAATTTAGGCCCCACATGAGGGCGTTTTTCGGTCTGAAATGGAACGAAATTGCGCACAATCTTGATATTGATGGAAAGAGGGACTCCTCAGCAACATCCAGACCAATCTCCAGCTCCGCAGGCCCAAGTTCAGCCAAATGATGGCCGAGATAAGCGAGTAGTATTTTTCGAACTGATTTTGTCTGCATTCCCGTATGAGTGTACATGCTAACAATGGACTAGCCGAGAACCCCACCACGCAACTTAGGCCCCAAATGAGGGCGTTTTTCGGTCTGACGTTAAACGAAATTGCGCACAATCTTGATACTGATGGAAAGAGGGACTCCTCAGCAACATCCATACCAATTTCCAGCTCCACAGACGCCAGTTCAGCCGAATAATGGCCGAGATAAGCGAGTATTTTGTTTTCGAACTGATTTTTTCTGCATTCCCGCATCAGTGCACATGCTATACAATGGACTAGCCGAGACCCCAAACACGCAACTTGGGCCCCACATAAGAGCGTTTTTCGGTCTGACATTGAACGAAATTGCGCACAATCTTAATACTGTCGGAAAGAGGGACTCCTCAGCAACATCCAGACCATTTTCCAGCTCCACAGACCCAAGTTCAGGAGAATGATGGCCGAGATAAGCCAGTAGGTTTTTCAAAAGAATTTGTCTGCATTTCCGCATAAGTGCACATGCTAGTAGGGCGTTTTTCGGTCTGACATTGAACGAAATTTCGCATAATCTTGATACTGATGGAAAGAGGGACTCATCAGTAACATTTAGACTAATCTCCAGCTCCTCAGACTCAAATTCAGCCAAATGATGGCCGAGATAAGCGAGTAGGTTTTTCAAACAAATTGTTCTCCATTTCCGCATAAGTGCACATGCTATACAATGGACTAGCCGAGACCCCCACAACGCAATTTAGGCCCCACATGAGGGCGTTTTTCGGTCTGACATTGAACGAAATTGCGCATAATCTTGATACTGATGGAAAGAGGGACTCATCAGTAACATTTAGACTAATCTCCAGCTCCTCAGACTCAAGTTTAGCCAAATGATGGCCGAGATAAGCGAGTAGGTTTTTCAAACAAATTTTTCTCCATTCCCGCATAAATGCACATGCTATACAATGCACGAGCCGAGACCCCCACCACGCAACTTGGGCCCCAAATGAGGGCGTTTTTCGATCTGACATTGAACGAAATTGCGGACAATCTTGATATTGATGGAAAGAGGGACTCCTCAGCAACATCCATACCATTTTCCAGCTCAACAGACTCCAGTTCAGCCGAATGATGGCCGAGATAAGCGAGTATTTTTTTTCGAACTGATTTTTTCTGCATTCCCGCATGAGTGTACATGCTATACAATGGACTAGCCGAGACCCCAACCACGCAACTTGGGCCCCAAATGAGAGCGTTTTTCGGTCTGACATTGAACGAAATTGCGCACAATCTTAATACTGTTGGAAAGAGGGACTACTCAGCAACATCCATACCAATTTCCAGCTCCACAGACGCAAGTTCAGGAGAATGATGGCCGAGATCAGCCAGTAGGTTTTTCGAAAGAATTTTCTGCATTTCCGCATAAGTGCACATGCTATACAATGGACTAGCCGAGACCCCCACCACGCAATTTAGGCCCCACATGAGGGCGTTTTTCGGTCTGACATTGAACGAAATTGCGCATAATCTTGATACTGATGGAAAGAGGGACTCATCAGTAACATTTAGACTAATCTCCAGCTCCTCAGACTCAAGTTTAGCCAAATGATGGCCGAGATAAGCGAGTAGGTTTTTCAAACAAATTTTTCTCCATTTCCGCATAAGTGCACATGCTTTACAATGGACTAGCCGAGACCCCCACCACGCAACTTGGGCCCCAAATGAGGGCGTTTTTCGATCTGACATTGAACGAAATTGCGCACAATCTTGATATTGATGGAAAGAGGGACTCCTCAGCAACATCCAGACCAATCTCCAGCTCCGCAGGCCCAAGTTCAGCCAAATGATGGCCGAGATAAGCGAGTAGTATTTTTCGAACTGATTTTGTCTGCATTCCCGCATGAGTGTACATGCTAACAATGGACTAGCCGAGAACCCCACCACGCAACTTAGGCCCCAAATGAGGGCGTTTTTCGGTCTGACGTTAAACGAAATTGCGCACAATCTTGATACTGATGGAAAGAGGGACTCCTCAGCAACATCCATACCAATTTCCAGCTCCACAGACGCCAGTTCAGCCGAATAATGGCCGAGATAAGCGAGTATTTTTTTTTCGAACTGATTTTTTCTGCATTCCCGCATGAGTGCACATGCTATACAATGGACTAGCCGAGACCCCAAACACGCAACTTGGGCCCCAAATGAGAGCGTTTTTCGGTCTGACATTGAACGAAATTGCGCACAATCTTAATACTGTTGGAAAGAGGGACTCCTCAGCAACATCCAGACCATTTTCCAGCTCCACAGACCCAAGTTCACGAGAATGATGGCCGAGATAAGCCAGTAGGTTTTTTAAAAGAATTTTTCTGCATTTCCGCATCAGTGCACATGCTATACAATGGACTAGCCGAGACCCCCACCACGCAATTTAGGCCGCACATGAGGGCGTTTTTCGGTCTGACATTGAACGAAATTGCGCATAATCTTGATACTGATGGAAAGAGGGACTCATCAGTAACATTTAGACTAATCTCCAGCTCCTCAGACTCAAATTCAGCCAAATGATGGCCGAGATAAGCGAGTAGGTTTTTCAAACAAATTGTTCTCCATTTCCGCATCAGTGCACATGCTATACAATGGACTAGCCGAGACCCCCACCACGCAACTTGGGCCCCAAATGAGGGCGTTTTTTCGATCTGACATTGAACGAAATTGCGCACAATCTTGATATTGATCGAAAGAGGGACTCCTCAGCAACATCCAGACCAATCTCCAGCTCCGCAGGCCCAAGTTCAGCCAAATGATGGCCGAGATAAGCGAGTAGTATTTTTCGAACTGATTTTGTCTGCATTCCCGCATGAGTGTACATGCTAACAATGGACTAGCCGAGAACCCCACCACGCAACTTAGGCCCCAAATGAGGGCGTTTTTCGGTCTGACGTTAAACGAAATTGCGCACAATCTTGATACTGATGGAAAGAGGGACTCCTCAGCAACATCCATACCAATTTCCAGCTCCACAGACGCCAGTTCAGCCGAATAATGGCCGAGATAAGCGAGTATTTTTTTTTCGAACTGATTTTTTCTGCATTCCCGCATGAGTGCACATGCTATACAATGGACTAGCCGAGACCCCAAACACGCAACTTGGGCCCCAAATGAGAGCGTTTTTCGGTCTGACATTGAACGAAATTGCACACAATCTTAATACTGTTGGAAAGAGGGACTCCTCAGCAACATCCAGACCATTTTCCAGCTCCACAGACCCAAGTTCAGGAGAATGATGGCCGAGATAAGCCAGTAGGTTTTTTAAAAGAATTTTTCTGCATTTCCGCATCAGTGCACATGCTATACAATGGACTAGCCGAGACCCCCACCACGCAATTTAGGCCGCACATCAGCTCGTTTTTCGGTCTGACATTGAACGAAATTGCGCATAATCTTGATACTGATGGAAAGAGGGACTCATCAGTAACATTTAGACTAATCTCCAGCTCCTCAGACTCAAGTTAAGCCAAATGATGGCCGAGATAAGCGAGTAGGTTTTTCAAACAAATTTTTCTCCATTCCCGCATAAGTGCACATGCTATACAATGGACTAGCCGAGACCCCCACCACGCAATTTAGGCCCCACATGAGGGCGTTTTTCGGTCTGACATTGAACGAAATTGCGCATAATCTTGATACTGATGGAAAGAGGGACTCATCAGTAACATTTAGACTAATCTCCAGCTCCTCAGACTCAAGTTCAGCCAAATGATGGCCGAGATAAGCGAGTAGTATTTTTCGAACCGATTTTGTCTGCATTCCCGCATGAGTGTACATGCTAACAATGGACTAGCCGAGAACCCCACCACGCAACTTAGGCCCCAAATGAGGGCGTTTTTCGGTCTGACGTTAAACGAAATTGCGCACAATCTTGATACTGATGGAAAGAGGGACTCCTCAGCAACATCCATACCATTTTCCAGCTCAACAGACTCCAGTTCAGCCGAATGATGGCCGAGATAAGCGAGTATTTTTTTTGGAACTGATTTTTTCTGCATTCCCGCATGAGTGTACATGCTATACAATGGACTAGCCGAGACCCCAACCACGCAACTTGGGCCCCAAATGAGAGCGTTTTTCGGTCTGACATTGAACGAAATTGCGCACAATCTTAATACTGTTGGAAAGAGGGACTACTCAGCAACATCCATACCAATTTCCAGCTCCACAGACGCAAGTTCAGGAGAATGATGGCCGAGATCAGCCAGTAGGTTTTTCGAAAGAATTTTCTGCATTTCCGCATAAGTGCACATGCTATACAATGGACTAGCCGAGACCCCCACCACGCAATTTAGGCCCCACATCAGGGCGTTTTTCGGTCTGACATTGAACGAAATTGCGCATAATCTTGATACTGATGGAAAGAGGGACTCATCAGTAACATTTAGACTAATCTCCAGCTCCTCAGACTCAAGTTTAGCCAAATGATGGCCGAGATAAGGGAGTAGGTTTTTCAAACAAATTTTTCTCCATTCCCGCATAAGTGCACATGCTATACAATGGACTAGCCGAGACCCGCACAACGCAACTTGGGTCCCAAATGAGGGCGTTTTTAGATCTGACATTGAACGAAATTGCGGACAATCTTGATATTGATGGAAAGAGGGACTCCTCAGCAACATCTAGACCAATTTCCAGCTCCGCAGGCCCAAGTTCAGCCAAATGATGGCCGAGATAAGCGAGTAGTATTTTTCGAACTGATTTTGTCTGCATTCCCGCATGAGTGTACATGCTAACAATGGACTAGCCGAGAACCCCACCACGCAACTTAGGCCCCAAATGAGGGCGTTTTTCGGTCTGACGTTAAACGAAATTGCGCACAATCTTGATACTGATGGAAAGAGGGACTCCTCAGCAACATCCATACCAATTTCCCGCTCTACAGACCCAAGTTCAGCAGAATGATGGCCGAGATAAGCGAGTATTTTTTTCGAACTGATTTTTTCTGCATTTCCGCATGAGTGTACATGCTATACATTGGACTAGCCGAGACCCCCACAACGCAATTTAGGCCCCACATGAGGGCGTTTTTCGGTCTGAAATGGAACGAAATTGCGCATAATCTTGATACTGATGGAAAGAGGGACTCATCAGTAACATTTAGACTAATCTCCAGCTCCTCAGACTCAAGTTCAGCCAAATGATGGCCGAGATAAGCGAGTAGGTTTTTCAAACAAATTGTTCTCCATTCCCGCATAAGTGCACATGCTATACAATGGACTAGCCGAGACCTCCACCACGCAACTTGGGCCCCAAATGAGGGCGTTTTTCGATCTGACATTGAACGAAATTGCGCACAATCTTGATATTGATGGAAAGAGGGACTCCTCAGCAACATCCAGACCAATCTCCAGCTCCGCAGGCCCAAGTTCAGCCAAATGATGGCCGAGATAAGGGAGTAGTATTTTTCGAACTGATTTTGTCTGCATTCCCGCATGAGTGTACATGCTAACAATGGACTAGCCGAGAACCCCACCACGCAACTTAGGCCCCACATCAGGGCGTTTTTCGATCTGACGTTAAACGAAATTGCGCACAATCTTGATATTGATGGAAAGAGGGACTCCTCAGCAACATCCATACCATTTTCCAGCTCAACAGACTCCAGTTCAGCCGAATGATGGCCGAGATAAGCGAGTATTTTTTTTGGAACTGATTTTTTCTGCATTCCCGCATGAGTGTACATGCTATACAATGGACTAGCCGAGACCCCAACCACGCAACTTGGGCCCCAAATGAGAGCGTTTTTCGGTCTGACATTGAACGAAATTGCGCACAATCTTAATACTGTTGGAAAGAGGGACTACTCAGCAACATCCATACCAATTTCCAGCTCCACAGACGCAAGTTCAGGAGAATGATGGCCGAGATCAGCCAGTAGGTTTTTCGAAAGAATTTTCTGCATTTCCGCATAAGTGCACATGCTATACAATGGACTAGCCGAGACCCCCACCACGCAATTTAGGCCCCACATAAGGGCGTTTTTCGGTCTGACATTGAACGAAATTGCGCATAATCTTGATACTGATGGAAAGAGGGACTCATCAGTAACATTTAGACTAATCTCCAGCTCCTCAGACTCAAGTTTAGCCAAATGATGGCCGAGATAAGGGAGTAGGTTTTTCAAACAAATTTTTCTCCATTCCCGCATAAGTGCACATGCTATACAATGGACTAGCCGAGACCCGCACCACGCAACTTAGGCCCCAAATGAGGGCGTTTTTCGGTCTGACGTTAAACGAAATTGCGCACAATCTTGATACTGATGGAAAGAGGGACTCCTCAGCAACATCCATACCAATTTCCCGCTCTACAGACCCAAGTTCAGCAGAATGATGGCCGAGATAAGCGAGTATTTTTTTTCGAACTGATTTTTTCTGCATTTCCGCATGAGTGTACATGCTATACATTGGACTAGCCGAGACCCCCACAACGCAATTTAGGCCCCACATGAGGGCGTTTTTCGGTCTGAAATGGAACGAAATTGCGCATAATCTTGATACTGATGGAAAGAGGGACTCATCAGTAACATTTAGACTAATCTCCAGCTCCTCAGACTCAAGTTCAGCCAAATGATGGCCGAGATAAGCGAGTAGGTTTTTCAAACAAATTGTTCTCCATTCCCGCATAAGTGCACATGCTATACAATGGACTAGCCGAGACCCCCACCACGCAACTTGGGCCCCAAATGAGGGCGTTTTTCGATCTGACATTGAACGAAATTGCGCACAATCTTGATATTGATGGAAAGAGGGACTCCTCAGCAACATCCAGACCAATCTCCAGCTCCGCAGGCCCAAGTTCAGCCAAATGATGGCCGAGATAAGCGAGTAGTATTTTTCGAACTGATTTTGTCTGCATTCCCGCATGAGTGTACATGCTAACAATGGACTAGCCGAGAACCCCACCACGCAACTTAGGCCCCAAATGAGGGCGTTTTTCGGTCTGACGTTAAACGAAATTGCGCACAATCTTGATACTGATGGAAAGAGGGACTCCTCAGCAACATCCATACCAATTTCCAGCTCCACAGACGCCAGTTCAGCCGAATGATGGCCGAGATAAGCGAGTATTTTTTTTTCGAACTGATTTTTTCTGCATTCCCGCATGAGTGCACATGCTATACAATGGACTAGCCGAGACCCCAACCACGCAACTTGGGCCCCAAATGAGAGCGTTTTTCGGTCTGACATTGAACGAAATTGCGCACAATCTTAATACTGTTGGAAAGAGGGACTCCTCAGCAACATGCAGACCATTTTCCAGCTCCACAGACCCAAGTTCAGGAGAATGATGGCCGAGATAAGCCAGTAGGTTTTTCAAAAGAATTTTTATGCATTTCCGCATCAGTGCACATGCTATACAATGGACTAGCCGAGACCCCCACCACGCAATTTAGGCCCCACATGAGGGCGTTTTTCGGTCTGACATTGAACGAAATTGCGCATAATCTTGATACTGATGGAAAGAGGGACTCATCAGTAACATTTAGACTAATCTCCAGCTCCTCAGACTCAAGTTCAGCCAAATGATGGCCGAGATAAGCGAGTAGGTTTTTCAAACAAATTTTTCTCCATTCCCGCATAAGTGTACATGCTAACAATGGACTAGCCGAGAACCCCACCACGCAACTTAGGCCCCAAATGAGTGCGTTTTTCGGTCTGACGTTGAACAAAATTGCGCAAAATCTTTACTGATTGAAAGAGGGACTCATCAGTAACATTTAGACCAATCTCCAGCTCCTCAGACTCAAGTTCAGCCAAATGATGGCGAGATAAGCGAGTAGGTTTTTCAAACAAATTTTTCTCCATTCCCGCATAAGTGCACATGCTATACAATGGACTAGCCGAGACCCCCACCACGCAACTTGGGCCCCAAATGAGGGCGTTTTTCGATCTGACATTGAACGAAATTGCGGACAATCTTGATATTGATGGAAAGAGGGACTCCTCAGCAACATCCAGACCAATTTCCAGCTCCGCAGGCCCAAGTTCAGCCAAATGATGGCCGAGATAAGCGAGTAGTATTTTTCGAACTGATTTTGTCTCCATTCCCGCATAAGTGCACATGCTATACAATGGACTAGCCGAGACCCCCACCACGCAACTTGGGCCCCAAATGAGGGCGTTTTTCGATCTGACATTGAACGAAATTGCGGACAATCTTGATATTGATGGAAAGAGTGACTCCTCAGCAACATCCAGACCAATTTCCAGCTCCGCAGGCCCAAGTTCAGCCAAATGATGGCCGAGATAAGCGAGTAGTATTTTACGAACTGATTTTGTCTGCATTCCCGCATGAGTGTACATGCTAACAATGAACTAGCCGAGAACCCCACGCAACTTAGGCCCCAAATGAGGGCGTTTTTCGGTCTGAAATTGAACGAAATTGCGCATAATCTTGATACTGATGGAAAGAGGGACTCATCAGTAACATTTAGACTAATCTCCAGCTCCTCAGACTCAAGTTCAGCCAAATGATGGCCGAGATCAGCGAGTAGGTTTTTCTAACGAATGTTTCTGCATTCCCGCATCAGTGCACATGCTATACAATGGACTAGCCGAGACCCCCACCACGCAACTTGGGCCCCAAATGAGGGCGTTTTTCGATCTGACATTGAACGAAATTGCGCACAATCTTGATATTGATGGAAAGAGGGACTCCTCAGCAACATCCAGACCAATCTCCAGCTCCGCAGGCCCAAGTTCAGCCAAATGATGGCCGAGATAAGCGAGTAGTATTTTTCGAACTGATTTTGTCTGCATTCCCGCATGAGTGTACATGCTAACAATGGACTAGCCGAGAACCCCACCACGCAACTTAGGCCCCAAATGAGGGCGTTTTTCGGTCTGACGTTAAACGAAATTGCGCACAATCTTGATACTGATGGAAAGAGGGACTCCTCAGCAACATCCATACCAATTTCCAGCTCCACAGACGCCAGTTCAGCCGAATGATGGCCGAGATAAGCGAGTATTTTTTTTTCGAACTGATTTTTTCTGCATTCCCGCATGAGTGCACATGCTATACAATGTACTAGCCGAGACCCCAACCACGCAACTTGGGCCCCAAATGAGAGCGTTTTTCGGTCTGACATTGAACGAAATTGCGCACAATCTTAATACTGTTGGAAAGAGGGACTCCTCAGCAACATGCAGACCATTTTCCAGCTCCACAGACCCAAGTTCAGGAGAATGATGGCCGAGATAAGCCAGTAGGTTTTTCAAAAGAATTTTTATGCATTTCCGCATCAGTGCACATGCTATACAATGGACTAGCCGAGACCCCCACCACGCAATTTAGGCCCCACATGAGGGCGTTTTTCGGTCTGACATTGAACGAAATTGCGCATAATCTTGATACTGATGGAAAGAGGGACTCATCAGTAACATTTAGACTAATCTCCAGCTCCTCAGACTCAAGTTCAGCCAAATGATGGCCGAGATAAGCGAGTAGGTTTTTCAAACAAATTTTTCTCCATTCCCGCATAAGTGTACATGCTAACAATGGACTAGCCGAGAACCCCACCACGCAACTTAGGCCCCAAATGAGTGCGTTTTTCGGTCTGACGTTGAACAAAATTGCGCAAAATCTTTACTGATTGAAAGAGGGACTCATCAGTAACATTTAGACCAATCTCCAGCTCCTCAGACTCAAGTTCAGCCAAATGATGGCCGAGATAAGCGAGTAGGTTTTTCAAACAAATTTTTCTCCATTCCCGCATAAGTGCACATGCTATACAATGGACTAGCCGAGACCCCCACCACGCAACTTGGGCCCCAAATGAGGGCGTTTTTCGATCTGACATTGAACGAAATTGCGGACAATCTTGATATTGATGGAAAGAGGGACTCCTCAGCAACATCCAGACCAATTTCCAGCTCCGCAGGCCCAAGTTCAGCCAAATGATGGCCGAGATAAGCGAGTAGTATTTTTCGAACTGATTTTGTCTCCATTCCCGCATAAGTGCACATGCTATACAATGGACTAGCCGAGACCCCCACCACGCAACTTGGGCCCCAAATGAGGGCGTTTTTCGATCTGACATTGAACGAAATTGCGGACAATCTTGATATTGATGGAAAGAGTGACTCCTCAGCAACATCCAGACCAATTTCCAGCTCCGCAGGCCCAAGTTCAGCCAAATGATGGCCGAGATAAGCGAGTAGTATTTTACGAACTGATTTTGTCTGCATTCCCGCATGAGTGTACATGCTAACAATGAACTAGCCGAGAACCCCACGCAACTTAGGCCCCAAATGAGGGCGTTTTTCGGTCTGAAATTGAACGAAATTGCGCATAATCTTGATACTGATGGAAAGAGGGACTCATCAGTAACATTTAGACTAATCTCCAGCTCCTCAGACTCAAGTTCAGCCAAATGATGGCCGAGATAAGCGAGTAGGTTTTTCTAACGAATGTTTCTGCATTCCCGCATCAGTGCACATGCTATACAATGGACTAGCCGAGACCCCCACCACGCAACTTGGGCCCCAAATGAGGGCGTTTTTCGATCTGACATTGAACGAAATTGCGCACAATCTTGATATTGATGGAAAGAGGGACTCCTCAGCAACATCCAGACCAATCTCCAGCTCCGCAGGCCCAAGTTCAGCCAAATGATGGCCGAGATAAGCGAGTAGTATTTTTCGAACTGATTTTGTCTGCATTCCCGCATGAGTGTACATGCTAACAATGGACTAGCCGAGAACCCCACCACGCAACTTAGGCCCCAAATGAGGGCGTTTTTCGGTCTGACGTTAAACGAAATTGCGCACAATCTTGATACTGATGGAAAGAGGGACTCCTCAGCAACATCCATACCAATTTCCAGCTCCACAGACGCCAGTTCAGCCGAATGATGGCCGAGATAAGCGAGTATTTTTTTTTCGAACTGATTTTTTCTGCATTCCCGCATGAGTGCACATGCTATACAATGGACTAGCCGAGACCCCAACCACGCAACTTGGGCCCCAAATGAGAGCGTTTTTCGGTCTGACATTGAACGAAATTGCGCACAATCTTAATACTGTTGGAAAGAGGGACTCCTCAGCAACATGCAGACCATTTTCCAGCTCCACAGACCCAAGTTCAGGAGAATGATGGCCGAGATAAGCCAGTAGGTTTTTCAAAAGAATTTTTATGCATTTCCGCATCAGTGCACATGCTATACAATGGACTAGCCGAGACCCCCACCACGCAATTTAGGCCCCACATGAGGGCGTTTTTCGGTCTGACATTGAACGAAATTGCGCATAATCTTGATACTGATGGAAAGAGGGACTCATCAGTAACATTTAGACTAATCTCCAGCTCCTCAGACTCAAGTTCAGCCAAATGATGGCCGAGATAAGCGAGTAGGTTTTTCAAACAAATTTTTCTCCATTCCCGCATAAGTGTACATGCTAACAATGGACTAGCCGAGAACCCCACCACGCAACTTAGGCCCCAAATGAGTGCGTTTTTCGGTCTGACGTTGAACAAAATTGCGCAAAATCTTTACTGATTGAAAGAGGGACTCATCAGTAACATTTAGACCAATCTCCAGCTCCTCAGACTCAAGTTCAGCCAAATGATGGCCGAGATAAGCGAGTAGGTTTTTCAAACAAATTTTTCTCCATTCCCGCATAAGTGCACATGCTATACAATGGACTAGCCGAGACCCCCACCACGCAACTTGGGCCCCAAATGAGGGCGTTTTTCGATCTGACATTGAACGAAATTGCGGACAATCTTGATATTGATGGAAAGAGGGACTCCTCAGCAACATCCAGACCAATTTCCAGCTCCGCAGGCCCAAGTTCAGCCAAATGATGGCCGAGATAAGCGAGTAGTATTTTTCGAACTGATTTTGTCTCCATTCCCGCATAAGTGCACATGCTATACAATGGACTAGCCGAGACCCCCACCACGCAACTTGGGCCCCAAATGAGGGCGTTTTTCGATCTGACATTGAACGAAATTGCGGACAATCTTGATATTGATGGAAAGAGTGACTCCTCAGCAACATCCAGACCAATTTCCAGCTCCGCAGGCCCAAGTTCAGCCAAATGATGGCCGAGATAAGCGAGTAGTATTTTACGAACTGATTTTGTCTGCATTCCCGCATGAGTGTACATGCTAACAATGAACTAGCCGAGAACCCCACGCAACTTAGGCCCCAAATGAGGGCGTTTTTCGGTCTGAAATTGAACGAAATTGCGCATAATCTTGATACTGATGGAAAGAGGGACTCATCAGTAACATTTAGACTAATCTCCAGCTCCTCAGACTCAAGTTCAGCAAAATGATGGCCGAGATAAGCGAGTAGGTTTTTCTAACGAATGTTTCTGCATTCCCGCATCAGTGCACATGCTATACAATGGACTAGCCGAGACCCCCACCACGCAACTTGGGCCCCAAATGAGGGCGTTTTTCGGTCTGAAATTGAACGAAATGGCGCATAATCTTGATACTGATGGAAAGAGGGACTCATCAGTAACATTTAGACTAATCTCCAGCTCCTCAGACTCAAGTTCAGCCAAATGATGGCCGAGATAAGCGAGTAGGTTTTTCTAACGAATGTTTCTGCATTCCCGCATAAGTGCACATGCTATACAATGTACGAGCCGAGACCCCCACCACGCAACTTGGGCCCCAAATGAGGGCGTTTTTCGGTCTGACATTGAACGAAATTGCGCACAATCTTGATACTGTTGGAAAGAGGGACTCCTCAGCAACATCCATACTAATTTCCAGCTCCACAGACGCCAGTTCAGCCAAATGATGGCCGAGATAAGCGAGTATTTTTTTTCGAACTGATTTTTTATGCATTCCCCCATGAGTGTACATGCTATACAATGGACTAGCCGAGACCCCCACCACGCAACTTGGGCCCCAAATGAGGGCGTTTTTCGATCTGACATTGAACGAAATTGCGGACAATCTTGATATTGATGGAAAGAGGGACTCCTCAGCAACATCCAGACCAATTTCCAGCTCCGCAGGCCCAAGTTCAGCCAAATGATGGCCGAGATAAGCGAGTAGTATTTTTCGAACTGATTTTGTCTCCATTCCCGCATAAGTGCACATGCTATACAATGGACTAGCCGAGACCCCCACCACGCAACTTGGGCCCCAAATGAGGGCGTTTTTCGATCTGACATTGAACGAAATTGCGGACAATCTTGATATTGATGGAAAGAGTGACTCCTCAGCAACATCCAGACCAATTTCCAGCTCCGCAGGCCCAAGTTCAGCCAAATGATGGCCGAGATAAGCGAGTAGTATTTTACGAACTGATTTTGTCTGCATTCCCGCATGAGTGTACATGCTAACAATGAACTAGCCGAGAACCCCACGCAACTTAGGCCCCAAATGAGGGCGTTTTTCGGTCTGAAATTGAACGAAATTGCGCATAATCTTGATACTGATGGAAAGAGGGACTCATCAGTAACATTTAGACTAATCTCCAGCTCCTCAGACTCAAGTTCAGCAAAATGATGGCCGAGATAAGCGAGTAGGTTTTTCTAACGAATGTTTCTGCATTCCCGCATCAGTGCACATGCTATACAATGGACTAGCCGAGACCCCCACCACGCAACTTGGGCCCCAAATGAGGGCGTTTTTCGGTCTGAAATTGAACGAAATGGCGCATAATCTTGATACTGATGGAAAGAGGGACTCATCAGTAACATTTAGACTAATCTCCAGCTCCTCAGACTCAAGTTCAGCCAAATGATGGCCGAGATAAGCGAGTAGGTTTTTCTAACGAATGTTTCTGCATTCCCGCATAAGTGCACATGCTATACAATGTACGAGCCGAGACCCCCACCACGCAACTTGGGCCCCAAATGAGGGCGTTTTTCGGTCTGACATTGAACGAAATTGCGCACAATCTTGATACTGTTGGAAAGAGGGACTCCTCAGCAACATCCATACTAATTTCCAGCTCCACAGACGCCAGTTCAGCCAAATGATGGCCGAGATAAGCGAGTATTTTTTTTCGAACTGATTTTTTATGCATTCCCCCATGAGTGTACATGCTATACAATGGACTAGCCGAGACCCCCACCACGCAACTTGGGCCCCAAATGAGGGCGCTTTTCGGCCTGACGTTAAACGAAATTGCGCACAATCTTGATACTGTTGGAAAGAGGGACTCCTCAGCAACATCCAGAACAATCTCCAGCTCTATAGACCACAGGTTAGCCGAATGATGGCCGAAACAAGCGAGTAGGTTTTTCTAACGAATGTTTCTGCATTCCCGCATAAGTGCACATGCTATACAATGTACTAGCCGAGACCCCCACCACGCAACTTGGGCCCCACATGAGGGCGTTTTTCGGTCTGACATTGAACGAAATTGCGCATAATCTTGATACTGATGGAAAGAGGGACTCCTAAGCAACATCCATACCAATTTCCAGCTCCGCAGGCCCAAGTTCAGCCGAATGATGGCCGAGATAAGCGAGTAGTATTTTTCGAACTGATTTTGTCTCCATTCCGCATAAGTGCACATGCTATACAATGGACTAGCAGAGACCCCCACCACGCAACTTGGGCACCAAATGAGGGCGTTTTTCGATCTGACATTGAACGAAATTGCGGACAATCTTGATATTGATGGAAAGAGGGACTCCTCAGCAACATCCAGACCAATTTCCAGCTCCGCAGGCCCAAGTTCAACCAAATGATGGCCGAGATAAGCGAGTAGTATTTTACGAACTGATTTTGTCTGCATTCCCGCATGAGTGTACATGCTAACAATGGACTAGCCGAGAACCCCACGCAACTTAGGCCCCAAATGAGGGCGTTTTTCGGTCTGACGTTGAACAAAATTGCGCACAATCTTTACTGATTGAAAGAGGGACTCATCAGTAACATTTAGACCAATCTCCAGCTCCTCAGACTCAAGTTCAGCCAAATGATGGCCGAGATAAGCGAGTAGGTTTTTCAAACAAATTTTTCTCCATTCCCGCATAAGTGCACATGCTATACAATGGACTAGCCGAGACCCCCACCACTCAACGTGGGCCCCAAATGAGGGCGTTTTTCGGTCTGAAATTGAACGAAATTGCGCATAATCTTGATACTGATGGAAAGAGGGACTCATCAGTAACATTTAGACTAATCTCCAGCTCCTCAGACTCAAGTTCAGCCAAATGATGGCCGAGATAAGCGAGTAGGTTTTTCTAACGAATGTTTCTGCATTCCCGCATGAGTGCACATGCTATACAATGGACTAGCCGAGACCCCCACCACGCAACTTGGGCCCCAAATGAGGGCGTTTTTCGGTCTGACATTGAACGAAATTGCGCACAATCTTGATACTGTTGGAAAGAGGGACTCCTCAGCAACATCCATACTAATTTCCAGCTCCACAGACGCCAGTTCAGCCAAATGATGGCCGAGACAAGCGAGTAGGTTTTTCTAACGAATGTTTCTGCATTCCCGCATCAGTGCACATGCTATACAATGGACTAGCCGAGACCCCCACCACGCAACTTGGGCCCCAAATGAGGGCGTTTTTCGGTCTGACATTGAACGAAATTGCGCATAATCTTGATACTGATGGAAAGAGGGACTCATCAGCAAATCCAGACCAATCTGCAGCTCCTCAGACCCACGTTCAGCCAAATGATGGCAAAGACAAGCGAGTAGGTTTTTCGAACAACATTTTCTGCATTCTCGAATAAGTGCACATGCTATACAATGGACTAGCCGAGACCCCCACCACGCAACTTGGGCCCCAAATGAGGGCGTTTTTTGATCTGACGTTGAACGAAATTGCGCACAATCTTGATAGCTTTGGAAAGAGGGACTCCTCAGCAACACCCAGACCAATTTCCAGCTCCGCAGGCCCAAGTTCAGCCAAATGATGACCGAGATAAGCGAGTAGTATGTTTCGAACTAATTTTGTCTGCATTCCTGCATGAGTGTACATGCTATACAATGGACTAGCCGAAAACCCCACCACGCAACTTGGGCCCCAAATAAGGGCGCTTTTCGGCCTGACGTTAAACGAAATTGCGCACAATCTTGATACTGTTGGAAAGAGGGACTCCTCAGCAACATCCATACTAATTTCTAGCTCCACAGACGCCAGTTCAGCCGAATGATGGCCGAGATAAGCGAGTATTTTTTTTCGAACTGATTTTTTCTGCATTCCCGCATGAGTGTACATGCTATACAATAGTACTTTTTTCACCATCCTGGTCAGGACTTTCTATTGTCCTACACACTAACCCATCCCCATAGACTAAGCACTAGTTTGCATGTCCTCACTTTTCCGGAACAAAGAAATAAACGTGAGGACAGTATTGTTCCCTTTGTTGAACCGTCCTTTTTGTCCTCACCAGTACGTCAATAATAATACAATGGACTAGCCGAGACCCCCACCACGGAACTTGGGCCCCAAACGAGGGCGCTTTTCGGCCTGACGTTAAACGAAATTAAGCACAATCTTGATACTGATGGAAAGAGAGACTCCTCAGAAACATCCAAAGTAATCTCCTTCTCCTCAGACCTCAGTTCAGCCGAATGATGGCGGACATGAGCGAGTTGGTTTTTCGAAAGAATTGTTCTGCATTCCCGCTTAAGTGCACATGCTATACAATGGACTTGCCGAACCCCCTCCAACACACCCCCCCCCCCCCCCAAGCAACTTGGGCAACAAATTAAGGAGTTTTTCGATCTGTTGTTGAACAAATTGCGCACAATCTTGATACTGTTGGAAAGAGGGACTCCTCAGCAACATCCAGAACAATCTCCAGCTCTATAGACCACAGGTTAGCCGAATGATGGCCGAGACAAGCGAGTAGGTTTTTCTGACGAATGTTTCTGCATTCCCGCATAAGTGCACATGCTATACAATGTACTAGCCGAGGCCCCCAACACGCAACGTGGGCCCCAAATGATGGCGTTTTTCGATCTGGTGTTAAACGAAATTGCGCACAATCTTGATACTGTTAGAAAAAACGACTCCTCAGCAACATCCAGAACAATCTCCAGCTCCTCAGACCCAAGTTCAGCCGAATGATGGCCGAGATAAGCCAGTAGGTTTTTCAAAAGAATTTGTCTGCATTTCCGCATAAGTGCACATGTTATACAATGGACTAGCCAAGACCCGAACCACGCAACTTGGGCCCCAAATGAGAGCGTTTTTCGGTCTGACGTTAAACGAAATTGCGCACAATCTTAATACTGTTGGAAAGAGGGACTCCTCAGCAACATCCAGACCAATTTCCAGCTCCATAGACCCAAGTTCAGGAGAATGATGGCCGAGACAAGCGAGTAGGTTTTTCGGACAAATGTTCTGCATTCCCGCATAAGTGTACATACTATACAATGGACTAGCCGAGACCCCCACCACGCAACTTGGGCCCCACATGAGGGCGTTTTTCGGTCTGACATTGAACGAAATTGCGCATAATCTTGATACTGATGGAAAGAGGGACTCATCAGCAAATCCAGACCAATCTGCAGCTCCTCAGACCCACGTTCAGCCAAATGATGGCAAAGACAAGTGAGTAGGTTTTTCGAACAACATTTTCTGCATTCTCGAATAAGTGCACATGCTATACAATGGACTAGCCGAGACCCCCACCACGCAACTTGGGCCCCAAATGAGGGCGTTTTTCGGTCTGACATTGAACAAAATTGCGCACAACCTTGATACTGTTGGAAAGAGGGACTCCTCAGCAACATCCAGAACAATCTCCAGCTCTATAGACCACAGGTTAGCCGAATGATGGCCGAGACAAGCGAGTAGGTTTTTCTAACGAATGTTTCTGCATTCCCGCATAAGTGCACATGCTATACAATGTACTAGCCGAGACCCCCACCACGCAACTTGGGCCCCACATGAGGGCGTTTCTCGGTCTGACATTGAACGAAATTGCGCATAATCTTGATACTGATGGAAAGAGGGACTCATCAGCAAATCCAGACCAATCTGCAGCTCCTCAGACCCAAGTTCAGCCAAATGATGGCAAAGACAAGCGAGTAGGTTTTTCGAACAACATTTTCTGCATTCTCGAATAAGTGCACATGCTATACAATGGACTAGCCGAGACCCCCACCACGCAACTTGGGCCCCAAATGAGGGCGTTTTTCGGTCTGACATTGAACAAAATTGCGCACAACCTTGATACTGATGGAAAGAGGGACTCCTCAGCAACATCCAGACCAATTTCCATCTCCGCAGGCCCAAGTTCAGCTAAATGATGGCCGAGATAAGCGAGTAGTATGTTTCGAACTGATTTTGTCTGCATTCCTGCATGAGTGTACATGCTATACAATGGACTAGCCGAAAACCCCACCACGCAACTTGGGCCCCAAATGAGGGCGTTTTTTGGTCTGACGTTGAACGAAATTGCGCACAATCTTGATACCTTTGGAAAGAGGGACTCCTCAGCAACACCCAGACCAATTTCCAGCTCCGCAGGCCCAAGTTCAGCCAAATGATGGCCGAGATAAGCGAGTAGTATGTTTCGACCTGATTTTGTCTGCATTCCTGCATGAGTGTACATGCTATACAATGGACTAGCCGAAAACCCCACCACGCAACTTGGGCCCCAAATAAGGGGGCTTTTCGGCCTGACGTTAAACGAAATTGCGCACAATCTTTATACTGTTGGAAAGAGGGACTCCTCAGCAACATCCATACTAATTTCCAGCTCCACAGACGCCAGTTCAGCCGAATGATGGCCGAGATAAGCGAGTATTTTTTTTCGAACTGATTTTTTCTGCATTCCCGCATGAGTGTACATGCTATACAATAGCACTTTTTTCACCATCCTGGTCAGGACTTTCTATTGTCCTACACACTAACCCATCCCCATAGACTAAGCACTAGTTTGCATGTCCTCACTTTTCCGGAACAAAGAAATAAACGTGAGGACAGTATTGTTCCCTTTGTTGAACCGTCCTTTTTGTCCTCACCAGTATGTCAATAATAATACAATGGACTAGCCGAGACCCCCACCACGCAACTTGCGCCCCAAACGAGGGCGCTTTTCGGCCAGACGTTAAACGAAATTAAGCACAATCTTGATACTGATGGAAAGAGGGACTCCTCAGAAACATCCAAAGTAATCTCCTTCTCCTCAGACATCAGTTCAGCCGAATGATGGCGGACATGAGCGAGTTGGTTTTTCGAAAGAATTGTTCTGCATTGCCGCTTAAGTGCACATGCTATACAATGGACTAGTCGAACCCCCCTCCACCCCCCCCCCCCCCCCCCAAGCAACTTGGGCCACAAATTAAGGAGTTTTTCGATCTGATGTTGAACAAATTGCGCACAATCTTGATACTGTTGGAAAGAGGGACTCCTCAGCAACATCCAGAACAATTTCCAGCTCTATAGACCACAGGTTAGCCGAATGATGGCCGAGACTAGCGAGAAGGTTTTTCTAACGAATGTTTCTGCATTCCCGCATAAGTGCACATGCTACACAATGGACTAGCCGAGACCCCCAACACGCAACGTGGGCCCCAAATGAGGACGTTTTTCGATCTGGTGTTGAACGAAATTGCGCACAATCTTGATACTGTTGGAAAAAGGGACTCCTCAGCAACATCCAGAACAATCTCCAGCTCCTCAGACCCAAGTTCAGCCGAATGATGGCCGAGATAAGCCAGTAGGTTTTTCAAAAGAATTTGTCTGCATTTCCGCATAAGTGCACATGCTATACAATGGACTAGCCAAGACCCCAACCACGCAACTTGGGCCCCAAATGACAGCGTTTTTCGGTCTGACGTTGAACGGAATTGCGCACAATCTTACTACTGTTGGAAAGAGGGACTCCTCAGCAACATCCAGACTAATTTCCAGCTCCACAGACCCAAGTTCAGGAGAATGATGGCCGAGACAAGCGAGTAGGTTTTTCTAACGAATGTTTCTGCATTCCCGCATAAGTGCACATGCTATACAATGGACTAGCCGGGACCACCAACACGCAACGTGGGCCCCAAATGAGGGCGTTTTTCGATCTGGTGTTGAACGAAATTGCGCACAATCTTGATACTGTTGGAAAAAGGGACTCCTCAGCAACATCCAGAACAATCTCCAGCTCCTCAGACCCAAGTTCAGCCGAATGATGGCCGAGATAAGACAGTAGGTTTTTCAAAAGAATTTGTCTGCATTTCCGCATAAGTGCACATGCTATACAATGGACTAGCCAAGACCCCAACCACGCAACTTGGGCCACAAATGAGAGCGTTTTTCGGTCTGACGTTGAACGGAATTGCGCACAATCTTAATACTGATGGAAAGAGGGATTTCTCAGCAACATCCATACCAATTTCCAGTTCCGCAGGCCCAAGTTCAGCCAAATGATGGTCGAGATAACCGAGTAGTTTTTTTTCCGAACTGATTTTGTCTGCATTCCCGCATGAGTGTATATGCTATACAATGGACTAGCCGAGACCCCCACCACGCAACTTGGGCCCCAAATGAGAGCGTTTTTCGGTCTGACGTTGAACGGAATTGCGCACAATCTTACTACTGTTGGAAAGAGGGACTCCTCAGCAACATCCAGACTAATTTCCAGCTCCACAGACCCAAGTTCAGGAGAATGATGGCCGAGACAAGCAAGTAGGTTTTTCTAACGAATGTTTCTGCATTCCCGCATAAGTGCACATGCTATACAATGGACTAGCCGAGACCCCCAACACGCAACGTGGGTCCCAAAGGAGGGCGTTTTTCGATCTGGTGTTGAACGAAATTGCGCACAATCTTGATACTGTTGGAAAGAGGGACTCCTCAGCAACATCCAGAACAATTTCCAGCTCTATAGACCACAGGTTAGCCGAATGATGGCCGAGACTAGCGAGAAGGTTTTTCTAACGAATGTTTCTGCATTCCCGCATAAGTGCACATGCTACACAATGGACTAGCCGAGACCCCCAACACGCAACGTGGGCCCCAAATGAGGACGTTTTTCGATCTGGTGTTGAACGAAATTGCGCACAATCTTGATACTGTTGGAAAAAGGGACTCCTCAGCAACATCCAGAACAATCTCCAGCTCCTCAGACCCAAGTTCAGCCGAATGATGGCCGAGATAAGCCAGTAGGTTTTTCAAAAGAATTTGTCTGCATTTCCGCATAAGTGCACATGCTATACAATGGACTAGCCAAGACCCCAACCACGCAACTTGGGCCCCAAATGACAGCGTTTTTCGGTCTGACGTTGAACGGAATTGCGCACAATCTTACTACTGTTGGAAAGAGGGACTCCTCAGCAACATCCAGACTAATTTCCAGCTCCACAGACCCAAGTTCAGGAGAATGATGGCCGAGACAAGCGAGTAGGTTTTTCTAACGAATGTTTCTGCATTCCCGCATAAGTGCACATGCTATACAATGGACTAGCCGGGACCACCAACACGCAACGTGGGCCCCAAATGAGGGCGTTTTTCGATCTGGTGTTGAACGAAATTGCGCACAATCTTGATACTGTTGGAAAAAGGGACTCCTCAGCAACATCCAGAACAATCTCCAGCTCCTCAGACCCAAGTTCAGCCGAATGATGGCCGAGATAAGACAGTAGGTTTTTCAAAAGAATTTGTCTGCATTTCCGCATAAGTGCACATGCTATACAATGGACTAGCCAAGACCCCAACCACGCAACTTGGGCCACAAATGAGAGCGTTTTTCGGTCTGACGTTGAACGGAATTGCGCACAATCTTAATACTGATGGAAAGAGGGATTTCTCAGCAACATCCATACCAATTTCCAGTTCCGCAGGCCCAAGTTCAGCCAAATGATGGTCGAGATAACCGAGTAGTTTTTTTTCCGAACTGATTTTGTCTGCATTCCCGCATGAGTGTATATGCTATACAATGGACTAGCCGAGACCCCCACCACGCAACTTGGGCCCCAAATGAGAGCGTTTTTCGGTCTGACGTTGAACGGAATTGCGCACAATCTTACTACTGTTGGAAAGAGGGACTCCTCAGCAACATCCAGACTAATTTCCAGCTCCACAGACCCAAGTTCAGGAGAATGATGGCCGAGACAAGCAAGTAGGTTTTTCTAACGAATGTTTCTGCATTCCCGCATAAGTGCACATGCTATACAATGGACTAGCCGAGACCCCCAACACGCAACGTGGGTCCCAAAGGAGGGCGTTTTTCGATCTGGTGTTGAACGAAATTGCGCACAATCTTGATACTGTTGGAAAAAGGGACTCCTCAGCAACATCCAGAACAATCTCCAGCTCCTCAGACCCAAGTTCAGCCGAATGATGGCCGAGATAAGCCAGTAGGTTTTTCAAAAGAATTTGTCTGCATTTCCGCATAAGTGTACATGCTATACAATGGACTAGCCAAGACCCCAACCACGCAACTTGGGTCCCAAATGAGAGCGTTTTTCGGTCTGACGTTGAACGGAATTGCGCACAATCTTACTACTGTTGGAAAGAGGGACTCCTCAGCAACATCCAGACTAATTTCCAGCTCCACAGACCCAAGTTCAGGAGAATGATGGCCGAGACAAGCAAGTAGGTTTTTCTAACGAATGTTTCTGCATTCCCGCATAAGTGCACATGCTATACAATGGACTAGCCGAGACCCCCAACACGCAACGTGGGTCCCAAAGGAGGGCGTTTTTCGATCTGGTGTTGAACGAAATTGCGCACAATCTTGATACTGTTGGAAAAAGGGACTCCTCAGCAACATCCAGAACAATCTCCAGCTCCTCAGACCCAAGTTCAGCCGAATGATGGCCGAGATAAGCCAGTAGGTTTTTCAAAAGAATTTGTCTGCATTTCCGCATAAGTGTACATGCTATACAATGGACTAGCCAAGACCCCAACCACGCAACTTGGGTCCCAAATGAGAGCGTTTTTCGGTCTGACGTTGAACGGAATTGCGCACAATCTTACTACTGTTGGAAAGAGGGACTCCTCAGCAACATCCAGACTAATTTCCAGCTCCACAGACCCAAGTTCAGGAGAATGATGGCCGAGACAAGCAAGTAGGTTTTTCTAACGAATGTTTCTGCATTCCCGCATAAGTGCACATGCTATACAATGGACTAGCCGAGACCCCCAACACGCAACGTGGGTCCCAAAGGAGGGCGTTTTTCGATCTGGTGTTGAACGAAATTGCGCACAATCTTGATACTGTTGGAAAAAGGGACTCCTCAGCAACATCCAGAACAATCTCCAGCTCCTCAGACCCAAGTTCAGCCGAATGATGGCCGAGATAAGCCAGTAGGTTTTTCAAAAGAATTTGTCTGCATTTCCGCATAAGTGCACATGCTTTACAATGGACTAGCCAAGACCCCAACGACACAACTTGGGCCCCAAATGAGAGCGTTTTTCGGTCTGACGTTGAATGGAATTGCGCACAATCTTACTACTGTTGGAAAGAGGGACTCCTCAGCAACATCCAGACCATTTTCCAGCTCCACAGACCCAAGTTCAGGAGAATGATGGCCGAGACAAGCGAGTAGGTTTTTCGAACAAAATTTTCTGCATTCTCGCATAAGTGCACATGCTATACAATAGACTAGCAGAGACCCCCACCACGCAACTTGGGCCCCAAATGAGGGCGTTTTTCGGTCTGACATTGAACAAAATTGCGCACAACCTTGATAGTGATGGAAAGAGGGACTCCTCAGCAACATCCAGACCAATTTCCAGCTCTGCAGGCCCAAGGTCAGCCAAATGATGGCCGAGATAAGCGAGTAGTATTTTTCGAACTGTTTTTGTCTGCATTCCCGCATGAGTGTACATGCTATACAATGGACTAGCCGAGACCCCCACAACCAAATGAGGGCGTTTTTTCGGTCTGATGTTGAACGAAACTGCGCACAAACTTGATACTGATGGAAAGGGGGACTCATCAGCAACATCCAGACCAATCCCCAGCTCCTCAGACTCAAGTTCAGCCAAATGATGGCCGAGATAAGCAAGTAGGTTTTTTAAACAAATGTTTCTCCATTCCCGCATAAGTGCACTTGCTATACAATGGACTAGCCGAGACCCCCACCACGCAACTTGGGCTCCAAATGAGGGCGTATTTCGGTATGACATTAAACGAAATTGCGCACAATCTTGATACAGATGGTAAGAGGGACTCCTCAGCAACATCCAGACCAATTTCCAGCTCCGCAGGCCTAAGTTCAGCCAAATGATGGCCGAGATAAGCGAGTAGTTTTTTTACCGAACTGATTTTTTCTGCATTCCTGCATGAGTGTGCATGCTATACAATGGACTAGCCGAGACCCCCGCGCAACTTGGCCCCAAATGAGGGAGTTTTTCGGTCTGACATTGTACGAAATTGCGCACAATCTTGATACTTTTGGAAAAAGGGACTCCTCAGCAACATCCAGACCAATTTCCAGATCCACAGACCCCAGTTCAGCCGAATGATGGCCGAGATAAGGGAGTAGCTTTTTCAAACTGATATGTTCTGCATTCCTGATTAAGTGTACATGCTATACAATGGACTAGCCGAGAACCACACCACGCAACTTGGGCCCCAAATGAGGGCGCTTTTCGGCCTGACGTTAAACGAAATTGCGCACAATCTTGATACTGTTGGAAAGAGGGACTCATAAGCAACATCCAAACCAATCTCCAGCTCTTCAGACCTCAGTTCAGCCGAATGATGGCGGACATGAGCGAGTAGGTTTTTCGAAAGAATTTTTCTGCATTCCCGTTTAAGTGCACATGCTATACATTGGACTAGCCGAACCCCCCCCCCCCCCCCCCCCCCCCCACGCAACTCAACTTGGGCCCCAAATTAAGGCGTTTTTCAATCTGATGTTCAACGAAATTGTTCAGCCGAATGATGGCCGAGATTAGCAAGTAGTTTATTTTTCGAACTGATTTTTTCTGCATTCCCGATTAAGTATACACGCTATACAGAAGACTTGCAGAGAACCCCACCACGCAACTTGGTCTCCAAATGAGGGCGTTTTTCGATCTGATCTTGAACGAAATTGCGCACAATCTTGATACTGATGGAAAGAGGGACTCATCAGCAACATCCAGACCAATCCCCAGCTCCTCAGACTCAAGTTCAGCCAAATGATGGCCGAGATAAGCAAGTAGGTTTTTTAAACAAATGTTTCTCCATTCCCGCATAAGTGCACATGCTATACAATGGACTAGCCGAGACCCCCACCACGCAACTTGGGCTCCAAATGAGGGCGTATTTCGGTATGACATTAAACGAAATTGCGCACAATCTTGATACAGATGGTAAGAGGGACTCCTCAGCAACATCCAGACCAATTTCCAGCTCCGCAGGCCCAAGTTCATCCAAATGATGGCCGAGATAAGCGAGTAGTATTTTTCGAACTGATTTTTTCTGCATTCCCGCATGAGTGTACATGCTATACAATGGACTAGCCGAGACCCCCACCACGCAACTTGGGCCCCAAATGAGGGCGTTTTTCGGTCTGACATTAAACGAAATTGCGCACAATCTTGATACTGTTGGAAAGAGGGACTCCTCAGCAACATCCAGACCAATTTCCAGCTCCGCAGGCCCAAGTTCAGCCAAACGATGGCCGAGATAAGCGAGTAGTTTTTTTAACCAACTGATTTTTTCTGCATTCCCGCATGAGTGTACATGCTATACAATGGACTAGCCGAGACCCCCACCACGCAACTTGGGCCCCAAATGAGGGCGTTTTTCGGTCTGACATTAAACGAAATTGCGCACAATCTTGATACTGTTGGAAAGAGGGACTCCTCAGCAACATCCAGACCAATTTCCAGCTCCGCAGGCCCAAGTTCAGCCAAACGATGGCCGATATAAGCGAGTAGTTTTTTTAACCAACTGATTTTTTCTGCATTCCCGCATGAGTGTACATGCTATACAATGGACTAGCCGAGACCCCCACCACGCAACTTGGGCCCCAAATGAGGGCGTTTTTCGGTCTGACATTAAACGAAATTGCGCACAATCTTGATACTGTTGGAAAGAGGGACTCCTCAGCAACATCCAGACCAATTTCCAGCTCCGCAGGCCCAAGTTCAGCCAAACGATGGCCGAGATAAGCGAGTAGTTTTTTTAACCAACTGATTTTTTCTGCATTCCCGCATGAGTGTACATGCTATACAATGGACTAGCCGAGACCCCCACAACGCAACTTGGGCCCCAAATGAGGGCGTTTTTCGGTCTGACATTAAACGAAATTGCGCGCAATCTTGATACTTTTTGAAAAAGGGACTCCTCAGCAACATCCAGACCAATTTCCAGCTCCACAGACCCCAGTTCAGCCGAATGATGGCCGAGATAAGGGAGTAGCTTTTTCAAACTGATATGTTCTGCATTCCTGATTAAGTGTACATGCTGTACAATGGACTAGCCGAGACCTGCACACGCAACTTGGGACCCAAATGAGGGCGTTTTTCGGTCTGACGTTGAACGAAATTGCGCACAATCTTGACAATGATGGAAAGAGGGACTCATCAGCAACATCCAGACCAATCTCCAGCTCAACAGACCCAAGTTCAGGAGAATGATGGCCGAGACAAGCGAGTAGGTTTTTCGAACAAATGTTCTGCATTCTCGCATAAGTGTACATGCTATACAATGGACTAGCCGAGACCCCCACCACGCAACTTGGGCCCCAAATGAGGGCGTTTTTCGGTCTGACATTAAACGAAATTGCGCACAATCTTGATACTGTTGGAAAGAGGGACTCCTCAGCAACATCCAGACCAATTTCCAGCTCCGCAGGCCCAAGTTCAGCCAAATGATGGCCGAGATAAGCGAGTAGTTTTTTTAACGAACTGATTTTTTCTGCATTCCCGCATGAGTGTACATGCTATACAATGGACTAGCCGAGACCCCCACCACGCAACTTAGGCCCCAAATGAGGGCGTTTTTCGGTCTGACATAGAACGAAATTGCGCGTAATCTTGATACTTTTTGAAAAAGGGACTCCTCAGCAACATCCAGACCAATTTCCAGCTCCACAGACCCAAGTTCAGCCGAATGATGGCCGAGATAAGGGAGTAGCTTTTTCAAACTGATATGTTCTGCATTCCTGATTAAGTGTACATGCTGTACAATGGACTAGCCGAGACCGGCACACGCAACTTGGGACCCAAATGAGGGCGTTTTTCGGTCTGACGTTGAACGAAATTGCGTACAATCTTGATAATGATGGAAAGAGGGACTCATCAGCAACATCCAGACCAATCTCCAGCTCAACAGACCCAAGTTCAGGAGAATGATGGCCGAGACAAGCGAGTAGGTTTTTCGAACAAATGTTCTGCATTCTCGCATAAGTGTACATGCTATACAATGGACTAGCCGAGACCCCCACCACGCAACTTGGGCCCCAAATGAGGGCGTTTTTCGGTCTGACATTAAACGAAATTGCGCACAATCTTGATACTGTTGGAAAGAGGGACTCCTCAGCAACATCCAGACCAATTTCCAGCTCCGCAGGCCCAAGTTCAGCCAAATGATGGCCGAGATAAGCGAGTAGTTTTTTTAACGAACTGATTTTTTCTGCATTCCCGCATGAGTGTACATGCTATACAATGGACTAGCCGAGACCCCCACCACGCAACTTAGGCCCCAAATGAGAGCGTTTTTCGGTCTGACATAGAACGAAATTGCGCGTAATCTTGATACTTTTTGAAAAAGGGACTCCTCAGCAACATCCAGACCAATTTCCAGCTCCACAGACCCAAGTTCAGCCGAATGATGGCCGAGATAAGGGAGTAGCTTTTTCAAACTGATATGTTCTGCATTCCTGATTAAGTGTACATGCTGTACAATGGACTAGCCGAGACCGGCACACGCAACTTGGGACCCAAATGAGGGCGTTTTTCGGTCTGACGTTGAACGAAATTGCGTACAATCTTGATAATGATGGAAAGAGGGACTCATCAGCAACATCCAGACCAATCTCCAGCTCAACAGACCCAAGTTCAGGAGAATGATGGCCGAGACAAGCGAGTAGGTTTTTCGAACAAATGTTCTGCATTCTCGCATAAGTGTACATGCTATACAATGGACTAGCCGAGACCCCACCACGCAACTTTGGCCCCACATGAGGGCGTTTTTCGGTCTGACATTGAACGAAATTGCGCACAATCTTGATAATGTTGGAAAGAGGGACTCCTCAGCAACATTCAGACCAATTTCCAGCTCCGCAGGCCCAAGTTCAGCCAAATAATGGCCGAGATAAGCGAGTAGTTCTTTTATCCGAACTGATTTTTCTGCATTCCCAATTAAGTGTACATGCTATGCAATGGACAGGCCGAGACCCCCACAACGCAACGTGGGTCCCAAATGAGGGCGTTTTTCGATTTGACGTTGAACGAAATTGCGCACAATCTTGATAATGATGGAAAGAGGGACTCATCAGCAACATCCAGACCAATCTCCAGCTCCTCAGACGCCAGTTTAGCCGAATGATGGCCGACATAAGCGAGTAGGGTTTTAGAACTATTTGCACTGCCGCGACGTAGAGGGCAGAAGAGACACTATCACAGTTCAGTCTGGTCGTCATCCAGTTTACACGTGTTTGATTTCGCTCTGCGCTGGCACTGGTTTGTTGGGCCGTATCCTACGCCACTGCCCGTTAGGAAAGCCGAGGGCCGTTTCAGGATTCAATAATTGTATTTTGGAGAGGCTCAGTCTTTGATTGACATCAACCACGTTGGTGTTATTGACATGCAGTCGGTTTTGACGTTTGCCCCCTTTATATTCCCATGGAGAAATGAGGTAGGAAAAAACCAATTTTGTTCCCGAGCTGTTTGTAAGGGTTTCACGTAAGACGGAGATGCCGTGGAGAAATTTACGGAGCAATTTGCACCCGCATTCATTGATATTATGGAGTTTATTCCCATTGCCTCCTAAGATTGAATGGTTTTCTGACAATTTGGGAAATCCTTTTCGGGTCACTTCGTACATTTCGGTCCCTTGTCGTTGCGGGGTTTCGTATTAAGTGCCGCGCCTCGTGCTATTGTGTCCAATACAATGGGCGCCCCTCGCCGATGCATGACGATGGAATGTAGTCCGGTTTTCCTTTATCGGAAGTTATTTGCGAAAAATGTGGCTTTTGTTATGCGTAAGATCGTTACCGGTGTCAAAGATGGAATCTTGACAGTATCTGTTTTATTTGACATGGCTCTTCTCATTTAAATGTAACCCTAAGAAAAGTTGGGAATAGTTGGAGTTGCATCGGCGTAACATGCATTTGCATAACCGACAATTACGAGTCGCAGACCAGGCCTCCCAAGTTGACATTATTCTGAGCGTGGTATTTTTAGACAGAGGAATGGCCTCTGGAAACGAAACATTACTTTGCGCTCCATGGTGGAGGTAAATCCCCTTGAGTTGAACGTGCTATTGTGGGTATCACACTTTTGGACAGGAAAAGACCCTTGCAAATGAAATACGAATGTATTTATGTACCTTGCTGGAGGACGGTCCCAAGTACTACGCATCCTTGCGAGTTCGATATAAATAAATATTTAAAAAATGACGTCATGAAAATCGTCCAACGGCCCCGCACACTCGCATGTATTGAAGAATGTTACTATATCTTCACTCCGAAACAAAATATGCTAATAAAAACTGAAATCTCTCGACAGATCTGATGAATTTCTCATGTCATTATCAACGGAAAATGCATCCAAACAGATGATTAGTTTTGAGTTGCGACTTAAAATGTTCTCCCGTCGCCGTACTGTGTAGGCAAAATCCCCCCGATCGGCAGTTGTTTCGAAATGGTAATAATTAATTATTCCAAACCTAATTAATTATGCAAATTTTGTATGTAGATCTTAAAGAGTTATTTTCAGAGACTGCCTAAAATGTCATCTGCCGATTCTATGATGCCAGTGAGTCTATGTGTCAAAGAAAGATATTCACATCCCTTCAAAGCTGATTTTTTGCGCCCTTTAGGGTTAATTATGTAAATTGACATTGAAATGAATTATGAACATTTGAAGTCATAGATGTTATTGGAAGAATGCATACATAACATGCTTGCCAAGAATGGATGAAAGCAAATAAACCATTATGGAGACTGGGAGAAAATATCTTGTGATTATGTGATTTTCCTGGAGCCGTGGCCGCTATAAGGAAATACATAAAATGGCATTTGACCTCTAAAGTAAAAGAACAAACGACACAAGTTGTCCGTCCTTAGATTTGATGTATTTCGAGAACCCCTTGGGCTATTTTAAATATTTTTGCAGATTCTAGATTCTGGAGCCCTGTTCTTTCAAAGTAGCTATAATTTACGGCCTAGGACATAAGCAAAAAAAAAAAAAAAAAAAAAAAAAAACTCCTACTGCAAATGTGCCTGGGTGGAAATTTGAACACCCTTCCTTTTTGTAGGCGTGATGCTTTAGGACAAAGTAAAGCCCTCTGAAAATAAAACAATTGTATCCACCGTGGGATGGGTCTCTCAATTCGAACGCACCATTCTCAGTGTGATATCTTGAGACCCTCTCAAAATGACATTTGTATGTGCCTCGCCGGAGGGCTGTAAAGTCAAACCCCTCCATATTCCAACACACAATTCTGAGTGTGATATTAGAGACAGAGAAAAACCCTCTGAAAATGACATTTTGATGTGCCTTGCTGGAGGATGGTAGAAGTCAAGCGCCTCTATTTTCCAACACACCAATCTGAGTGTGATATTAGAGGCAGAGAGAAACCCTCTGAAAATGACATTTTGATGTGCCTTGCTGGAGGATGGTAAAAGTCAAACGCCTCTATATTCCAACACACCATTCTGAGTGCGATATTAGAGGCGGAGAGAAACCCTCTGAAAATGACATTTTGATGTACCTTGTTGGAGGATGGTAAAGTCAGACACCCCTATATTCCAACACCATTCTGAGTGTGATATTGGAGGCAGAGAAGAACCCGCTGAAAATGACAATTTTATGTACCTTGTTGGAGGACGGTAAAGTCGGACACCTTTATATTCCAACACGCCATTCTGAGTGTGATATTTGAGGCGGAGAAAAACCCGCTAAAAATGACATTTGTATGTACCTTGCTAGAGGACGGTAAAGTCACACACCTAGCACACCATTCTGAGCGTAATATTTCAGACGGAGAAAACCCTCTAAAAATGACATTTTTATGTACCTTGCTGGAGGACGGTACAGTCAAATGCCTCTGTATTCCAACACACCATTCTGAGTGTGATATTAGCAGCAGACACCAATCCTCTGGAAATGACATTTTTATGTACCTGGCTGGAGGACTGTAAAGTCAAACACCTCCATATTCGGACACCACATTCTGAGTGTGATATTTGGGACAGAGAAAAACCCTCTGAAAATCATACTTTACTGTACCTTGGTTGGGTACAATCTTGCGATGTTGATTCTTTGAGACAAAAAACAAAAGGGTGATACGGGAAGAATTGGCCTTTATGAATGAAACATTGGTGTGCCATGGCGGAGGACAGGCCTCGCCAGTTGGGCATACCATTATGAGTTTGGTACTTTTATGCAGAGAAGAGGTTGCCATCTGTGAATGCGACATGTGTGTACCATGGTGGAGGGCAGGCCTCGTCATTTGAACATACAAAGGAATTTCCTTTGTAAATGGAATATATGCGTACCATGGCGGAGGGTAGGCCTTGTTAGTTGAACATACAGACAGAGAAGAAAGGACCTCTGTATATGAAATATATGTGTGCCCTGGTGGAGTACAGGCCTTAAGAGTTTGAACATACAGACAGAGAAGAAATGGCCTCTGTGCATGAAATATATGTGTACCATGGTGGAGTACAGGCCTTGTGAATTGAACATACAGACAGACAGAGGAGAAATTGCCTCTGTAAATGAAATATATGTGTACCACGGTTGGGTACAGGGCTTTTGATTTGAACATACAGGCAGAGAAGAAATTGTCTCGGTAAATAGAACATTACAACAATTAAAAATAACAAATGGGTGCCATAGTGGGGACATGCCTTGTGAGTTGAACATGCCATTATATGGGTGTGGCACTTTTGGACAAAGAAGGAATTGTCTCTGTAAATACAACATTAATTGTGTGCCATTGTGGAGGACAGGCCTCGTGGTTTGAACATGCGATTATGAATGCGGCGCCTTTCGACAGAGAAAAAATGGACTCTGTAAATACTTAAAATAAAAAATGGAGCGTTGTGTACCATGGGGAGGACGGGCCTCCCAAATCGAACATACCATTGCGGGGGTGATACTTTCGGACAGAAAGACCTCTGCATATGAATCATTTATTTGCCATGATGAAGGAACTTGCCTCTCCATTATTTTGCACACACCATTGTGATTTCGATACTTTCAGACAGAGAAAAAATCTTCTGAAAACGACATTTTGTGTACCTTGGTGGAGGATGGACCACCCAATTTGGACCGCACTACTGTGAGGGTGGTATTTTCAGAGAGAGCATGGCCTTCTAATAATTAAGTTTGTATGCGCCATGGTGGAGGGCGGCCTGGGTCATCCAATTTGGACACGCTATCGTGATTTTGATATTTTCAGACAGAGAAAAAACCTCTGAAATGAAATTTGTATGTATCTTTCTGTGTGACCTGCTTTCATATTTAAACGCACCATTCTGATTGTGATATTTAGAAGCAGAGTAAAGCCTTCTGGTAAAAAAAAAAAAAAAAAAAAAAAATACGTGTACCGTGGATAGTGGAGAACGGGCCTCCAATTCGAACACTTCATGTGATTTTGAGACAGAGAAAAGCCCCATGAAAATGGTATTTTATGATGGATGGCGGGCCACCCAATGGTTCGCCTGTTTTGCAGTGTGGAACATGCGTGCTGTCTCAAGCAGCCTGCCTAAATTCCATTGACATTTGGGTCACGGTCTTTGAGGAGACTACACCTTTATATACTGTACATTTACTCGTTCATAAAAGGGGAAAAATCGGTTGATGTTGCAGGATTTGGTCAGATCATCCCCAATATTTTGTACCATTCGCTTGGCGAACCGTATGGTTGTATTTTCTTTGTTCCCAGCTAAATCCCGAGTTCCTTTCCTCTCGCCGTCCGTATTCTGCTTATAGAAATGTGTGCCATCGTGTGTACTCAGAAATGATTTCTTTCTCGTGATGCCGCAGGAGTTTCCAGACGCCTCGTGTTTTCCCTATAGCTTGTTTGCAAAACATCCTCTCGATCAAACTGCAGTTCCGATTAAGACAGCGCTCCGCACCAGTTGGAACCGACCGGCCGGGAAACGTCCATTGTTAGCATTCGTCGGTTTTATCGCCGCGTTTTGTAGTCTTGGTTCCGAGACCCTTTTGTCCCCATTTTTGTTTGCTTCCGCTACAACGAAGTCGCTGTTTCTCAGCGGATCGGCTCGACAATGTATTCGATTCTAAAATCTTTGTATTACACGCTCTGAAAGAATCGATTCTACCGTTCTTTGCTCGGTTCTTTACTTCCACGAAGGTCTCGGATATTTCTCCAAGCGGGTCTTGGCTTTTTCTTGACTTTTTCGATCATTTTCCCCCGACTTTCCGGGGGAGACCATCAGTGATTGAGTTTGACCTTGATGAATGGATTATTCATAATTTGGCTAGCCCGCGGTCACCCTGGGTGCGGTTTTTGAGGTCGTGTTTCCGGAATTTAAAGTTCATCGCGCCGCTTTGCCCGTTGAAGGATTGCGCGATCCGCGTGACCCAGTTTGTCATGCCTGGGGAAGATATTTTTCGGGTTTGCGTGCAGGCAGACGTGTCGTTAAAATCCGCGGAGAAACTCCTGTAGTGCTGCTGGTTTGCGTTTCGCAGCTGAAGCTTATTTAGACATCAAATAAGTGTATACGAAATATTTGTGTGGCGCTTTCCAGAGACCAGTAGGGTAAGTATTTTAAAGACTCCATTCAGCATGGCAAAGAATAACGAAAAATAACTCGACGAACGGTACAGTGTTTGTGGACAAACACAGGGCTGTTTCGTTTTTGTGTAAAGTTTGGTGATTGAAATGAAATTTCAAAAATAAAAAAAAATAAAAAATATTAGAAAATTAGCCGATGAAGTCATCATGACGTCGCTTCGGCTTCTGTATGCTGGTGGCAGTATCTGCCTGCCCGCCGGTTTTCATGGCGATCGGACCTATCCTGGTGCATGTTTAAAAAAAAAAAAAAAAAAAAATAACATTGTTGGTGATGTCATCATGACGTCACACATTTTCTCCCTTTTGGGGCGTATCTTTGAGACGTGCCAGGGCTGTAACACAGGGAATTTTCGAGGTATCTTGTTTTGTTCGCTGGATGTGTTGGGAGGATGTTGCGGTTTTGAGATTTCAAGGTTCATGGGGGTCGCGTGATGACGTTTATCGTGGCGTAAATGTTCGGCGTGCATTCTGAGCAGTTGGTCTGGGTGTCTGCCACGTTTGAAGCCAGTCGGCAGCATAAAGGTGGCCAGGGTGCCGGTTCGAAGGAGGGCGTGTGCGGGTGCTGTGGGCATTTGGCTGGGGAAAGGGAAGGAAGGAAAAGAAGCTTAGCGGGAACGGAGGCTGTTTCGGAAAAGTTTCCGAAACAGCCAATAATAATAATAATAGTAATACCGAGAAGGATGATGAGTGAGCATGTGAGATATTTCTATTCTTCCGAATGTAAATTGAAAGGTATAACCTTGGTTGGCAGCTAGTGTCTTTACGTACTTACTATTCCGCCTTTCCAAATTTCCGCATCATAATTGATTTTATATTAAATTTATGTTTTCAAAGCAATAATATTCACGCACAGGAAAACATCAGAAGAGTTTCACAAATGGTGGTGCGCGTACGCGTGACATCCAAACTTTTTATGGTTCAGTATAATCCAATGAAACATTGTCCACATAAAGAAGTATTGATTAGTGACTGCAACCACATCATTTCGGGTTTGTGGGGATGCAGAATATATCTCCACTTACACACACTTTCTAGCAAGATCACCCACAGATAGACAATAACTCCAGATAAAAGAGAAAATGAAGATAGACCAGAAGGCAATTAATATGGAGTATTATGTTTCAGGTGGAAATTACAAATCCGCGCGCTTGAGTGAGGGCAGCCATGAGATTACCCGACGATATGTACATGCATGATTGTACACTGCATGAGTTAGGACACTGGTGTGGAACGAACTGAGGTGTTCAATTAAAATAAAAGAGTGTACATTTATGGAGATCAGCCAGTTTGTATATAGGCCTAAGTAAAAGTATTATACATTTTGGTTTTCTTCATTGCCACACGTAATAGAGTAGGCCTATACTGTTTCCAGTTTCTTTGTTCACTTTGAAAATGTGTCCGGGTTTGCCTGTGGTCAGTTTTCATTGTGGATTGTTTGACGAATTTTAAGTTCAGAAGTCGTATCACTCATTGAGTGATCCCCACAATGTCGCTTCCTAGGTTGTATGGTAAAAATGGGTGTGGCCCCTGGCCATACGGCATTCTGGGTTTATGACTTCTGGCTAGCGCTAACCCTAAAAAGATTTTAAAAAGAGGTGCAAAGTCTTATTGCTTAACCCTAACCCCCAAGGGGTATTATCTAGGGCTAGGCACCCAGATGCAACAGAATGCACCAGGCACACACCCGATTTCCTAGTTATGTAGCTTCATGCCAAACCTGTTAATTTTTTTTTCTCAAACATGTCAAATACTAGGCGTCGTGGGGGGGGGGGGGTGCTCCCCCCCTAAAAAGATTTTAAAAAGAGGTGCAAAGTCTTATTGCTTAACCCTAACCCCCAAGGGGTATTATCTAGGGCTAGGCACCCGCATAAAATTCATGTTTTTATTGAATTTTCCCCTCTTTTATTCAATTGAGGGAGTGGGGGATGTGTGCACTATCCAGCTATCCAGAGCACCTGAGATGAAATGGTAGGAACTAAAAAATTTAGAATTTTACAATCTATAAAAAGCAACATTTTTCTGTCTTGATTTATTATCCTTTTACTGTGTTCATCAATTTAGGAGGAGGTGAACGACCAAAAAGGGATGATCTCCTGGAGCAGGTGCTGGAGGTTTTGGCACCAGCATCCAAAGACGGAGTCGTTGGACGAGGGGAGGGAGAATCCATCCCTAATGCAGGTGGAGTTATTTGTATATTTATCTTCAAGCAAACTTGAATCCTCCGTGTGTTGTGCTGCATAAACCATTGGTAATTCAAAAGCTGCATGTTTGCGTCCCATGTGGATCGTCACGTCCGTTTCGACACACCCTTGTTACGTTTTCCAGAACGCACCAGCAACTTGTCATGGATCTTTTTCTTTGGATGCAAATAAAATCGACAAATCTGACTGTTATTGATGCATGCGTTTACGTGGTACGTTTCATTTCACGCACAGCGCCGTGCACGCTTGTTCCATCTGTACTGCACGTTAAGTTTGCTTGAAGATAAATTAGTTATCCCACTCACGCTTGTGGAACACAGAATAATGTAGTGCATCCGAGTCCCATATACCTTCGGCCTCGTGTGCAGCGTATTCTTATTCTATTCAATCAATTGCTAATTTGTCTTGTTCACAGCATCTACCACTCAAGAAGATGACGAGGCTGACGATGATGATGAGGTCGATGATGATGATGATACATTGAACACCTCAGCAGCTGAAGCTGAAATATTCGAAGCTGTCACACCGTCAGCATCATCATCGTCATCGAGGGCTGCTTTGCCCATACATACTGCAACACGCCGGACATCTTCATGTAAATCCTATGTATCTAATAGGGAAATTTATGACCTGGAAAAAGAACGTTTGGAAATCGAGAAAGAAAGACTACAAATTCAGAGGCAACATTTGCAAGTTGCACAGGAATTGAATGTGAACTTGCAAATGATAATTGCCATCGCTTGCCAGCAGCACAGAATTGCAGTGGTCCCTGATGAGAGCTCTTCTTAAAAGTACGGATTTCCAAACATTCTTTTTCTATGTCATAAGGTTCCCTATAATTTTAAAATATAGGGTGGGTTGAAAAGAAAGTGACCAAATTTAAAAAAAAATATTTTAGAAAATACATGTATGTGGCTGGCTCCATTAACAATAACACAGGGATAAAGTACATGTTATTGACTAGTAACTGTGAGATTTTCCCAGAATTTAGTACTCTATTCCGGAGTTCTGTTTTTATGAAAAGATCACAACATTCAGCTTTTCACCACTGATTGTTTACCGTTCTACAAGCTGATGAATACCAATTACATATTGGGACATTATCCAACTTCCCCGAATGAACGAAAAGTTGCAAAGGACAACAAAACAAAAATAGCCATGAATATTTCATTTTCAGGAAAATGAGTTGACTTGTTACTCATATTCAAAGCACAAAATCTGAATACTCACTTGTCCATGAATGCCTGTGTGCAATCTGTAATTCTCACTCGGCTTAATAGCCATGGACAGCTTTTTAATAAAAAGCTCTTTCAGTAAACATTGCATAACTTGTTATGGCATGGATCAAGGCCCTCATAACTGTTTTCAGATGAGAGCAAGAACATGATCTTTTAAGACGTACTTCATTAGTGTGTCAAATTGGATTGTTTTTTAAAGAAAAAAAAACATTAATCTGGGTCACTTTCTTTTTGACTCACCCTGTATAATTTAAGTTCACACAGTTATAGTTTTGTCCTTCATGAAAATATATAGAAAGATAGTATGCATCTTTCACACATTTCAATTTTCAGACTTTTTAATTGACAATGTCATCCATGCAGCCGATTTCATGTAACTTTATGCAATGACATAAAGTACACTCAAGGCCACAATTTATTGTATAAGTTGCACAACATTTCAGTCATGACAATTTCAAGAAAGTTTCTTGGAGCCAGAACATGATCAACTTTGTAGATCACCAAGTACAACAGGAAAAACAATAACAAACACTGATTGGTATAGTTCATTACCACCTTTTATTGTCTGCAACTCTACAAAAAAGGGGGTGTCGTGACACATCAAATTCTCGTTATCCCTAACAGTCCTGTATATTCCAAATTTCAATACGATTTTTCACACCACCTTGGGAGTTAGGGTTAAATTAACTTTACACAAAATTAATCAATCACTAAAATGTACACTGCCACCTCCATCCGCCATTAGGGCTATTTACAAAACTAAGAATGATTTTTATATTCATCTTTGGGGTCGTATGATTTAAGGCTTGTAATTTAGCGCAGGTACTTACGTGATAAATTCTAAGTTGCACTTGACTAAATATTGAAATATTTAGTCTGAAAATGTATGAAATGTCTGAAAGATGCATATCTTGTACACTAATAATGTCTTTTCTTGGATTCAAAAGGTCTCATTTTACACAAAAGTACATGTATAAAAATCCTGGCTCATCATTTTAGAAACAGTTGCAGAATGTTTGATATAGTTAGAAATTTATGCATTGCTACATGTAAGTACATGTAACAGATCAAGATTCAGCAAAAAAAATATTGAGAAAATGCACCCTCCAAAATAAATTTGCACTTTACTGCCATACATCCTCAATCCCCGAAATACTCCAAAAGCCCCTTTGTGGGCATAGGACGATTAAATGGTGTACGTGTATGCATACCTTCATTCTTGATGTTTTACAAAAAGAATTATTTTACCTGGTATACGGTCAAGTACATTGCTCATTTGGGGACTTTTAAGTAAATGTATTTACATTTGCTTTGCATTGCTCTGGGCCCTTGGTGACCTTGGTGACCATCTAATCCTGCTGACATCTACTTTTTTTTTTAGATTTCGACTTTCCATTTCTGTGACACTAAAACCTGCAAATGCAAGTACATTTGTACATTGTAATATTTAGGCATTGCTAAAGTGCTGAATTACAAGCTGATCTCTGTAAAAGCGACCATCATGGACAGGACCATTATATGGGGGACTTGAACTTCATCCTCCTCAACTTGGTCATCTATTTCTGGCTCTCCAAACTCCTTAGCCTTGTTATGGAGAACGGTGCAAGCAAGGATAACGGTGCTTGCCCTTCTTGGACTTATCCTTAACCCAACTGCCAAACAGGGGAAGCGCCTTTTAATTTGGCCAAAAACCTGCTCAATTATCACCCTGGTTCGTTTTAGACTGGCATTGAATCGCCGCTCCCCTCTGGTGTGTGGGTCGCGGTAGGGTGTCATCAACCAAGGGCGTAGGGCATACCCAGTATCCCCCACTAGCAATCCTTCAAGTCTGTGATAGAAACAAAATGGTTGTTGCAAATTACACATGTACTTTGAACCTTAAGACACATTTTTTGTTCTTCAATGTAATTCAATAACGTACATGTTTTGTAGGTCTCCTCTACTTTAGTGTTGTCAAAGGAGGGTGTATTTAGAATGGGGGGGTTAAATTTTATTCTTTAGCCAAACGTGCTTCTCCTAACCTGACCCATTCTACCATAGTAGGGTTGGAAATTGCTCAAGTTCATGTACATGAATGCAATTAACATGGATAGTATTAAAGGTTTCTACATTCTGATACAAACCTTCCATTTTCAAACATGTCTCCAACGACACTGGCATGTAGTATGGCACTATCGTGGGTGCTCCCAGGCCATCTGGCAACCACATTTTTTATTTTGTAGTTGGCATTGCAAATCATTTGCACATTGAGGCTGTGAAAGCCTTTGCGATTGACGAACACATACTCGTCGTCTCCCATAGGTGACCCGTACAGGCGAATATGCGTGCAGTCAACGGCACCGACAACCCCATGGGAAAAAAAACATACTTGTGCAATGCAAATTACAATATTGCAATTAACCTGACATTTAGTTGTATTTTGTACGGGCTTGCTATTAAAAGCTACACATATTTGATAAAGATAGATAACATGGTAATTGAAGTGACCAAAAGCAAAAAAGATTGTGGTACCTACATGTAGGTAAAACTGTTCTTGCATATTGTCCTGTGTTTTAAGTTTGACTGAAACAAGGAAGTTATAGAGTATGTTACCTGGGAAACCTGCCTTCACAAAGAAATCATGCTTTGTTTGTGTCAGCTCTCTTGCAGTGACAGGAAATTTTACAGTGTCATTCACTGTGTTGGCAAGTGCCCCCGATACTCTGTGCAGTATTCTACAAGCTGATGACACCGATACATCATGTAGGTCTCCCTGCATTGAATAGAACGATCCTGTCGCATAGAATCTCAATGCTGCTAACACCTGATGAATTGGCGATATTGGATTACTCCTCTGTAAATAATGCAAAATGTAAGATGGACCTATTAATTTAGAAACGTTTAAAAACTAAGATCCTAATGTATACAATGTACAGTATGTATACACCCAGTATTAAAATTTGCATTTAAATACATGTTTTCTTTATATTTATTTTCTTTCTTTAATGCAATTTTATTTCTCCTTGTTTTCCCCCTTGTGAACAATTTATGTAAATATACATGTACAGACATATTATTAGAAATAAAATACAGAAAAAATGCCATTTTTGTTCGTGTTTATTGTACGTGTATATATTGTATTGAAAACAAACTTTTGTTTGAGCGTTTGATTTGATTGTTCTTCAAGTTTCCAACTCCCACTCTACCGGTGAACTGGCTAACTTATCTATATTTTGAGAATTTGCTTGAACCCCCAACAAGCCCCGTCCCTAACCCTACCCACCCGTATTTATATGGACCTTTTAGAAATCAGCTTAAGGAAAAAGTAGGCCCCCAACTAATGGGACTATCATTTAAATTTTGGTGTTATGCTTCAGAAACATTTAACCAGTTGAAGCCAAAGGTTAAAATATTCACATTTGGATTATTTCTCTCTGATTCAGACTTTAGAGCCGAAGTCGAAGTCAAGGTTTCTGAAAAAGAACGACGTTTTCCCATCGATCTCCCGTCACATGGGGGCGCTATTCAACCTTTTGTGACAAAACGTGTTCGAATGAATTTAACTAAATAATAATTGCAATAGGCCTAGATTTGAGGAAATGGTTACTAACATTAGTTAATTTAACCATAACTCAATATTACTACGGAAAATTACCCGTGTAGGGCGCTTCAAAACCTGTCGCAGATCTTCAACAATTCTGAAAATCCCCTCCCGAGAGAACCTATAGCGCCCTCTCACTTCTTCGTCTACGAGATTATCTAAAGGATTTGTCCTGTCTCGAAATAATCTTTCTCGCCGAAGTGCTCTTCGGTCTTCACGTTGGGCAAGCAGCATCAACGCCATTTTTAGGACACATAGCAACGACTTACGCCACCTAAAGTCATGGCGTAAGTTACGCCATATCCCGATACTGCGTAACTTTCGTGAAATCCGTCCTAAAGTTATTGCGCAACTTACGCAATAAGATGTGGCGCAAGTGGACTTACGCCATAAAGTAAAGTTTCGTGAAATCGGCTGCTGGCCATGATGACTGGCTGCCAAAAAAAAAAAAAAAAAAACCAAGCCGGCATACATGTTGGTACAGGTGATTTAACAAAACTGGCAAAAACTCATCTTTTATGAAAAGGTAATTAGAAAAATTGAGACATGTTTTATTCATTCATTTCATTCGCATTGGCTGGTTGGAATCCTGGATTGAAGGGTGCGCCTGCAGGTGAGTTGTCATTGTCGGGAGCGTCCGTATCAAGGACAAACCTGAAAAACTCCAAGTTATTCAACCTTTAGGAGCGCCAAGCCGTTATTTTGTATAGCCATGTATCATGCTGACGTATATGTATCCACAGGGTGCATGTGGGGTTTGTGTGGTAATGTTTGTTTGTCTCGGATTTTGCGCGTTCCATGTGGAACTGTGGTTGATGTGGTTGGACGATGATTCGCAGGCTGCGTTGACACGATTCAGGTGCGCTTCGACCGCGATAGGTCGAATCTTTCCGCGCACATGCTGCATCTTGGTTACAAGGTGGTGCAATTTGTTAGCAGGGCGCGTTCGCAGTGAGCTGATGGCCCTGTTTGCGCATGCTTCAAGTACATATCCCGCATTACCGGATGAGGTAAGGGTTAGGTAAGGGTGAGGTACGGGTGAGGTATGGGTGGTATTTAGGGGGTCTAACAGCCAGGGAAAGGGAGTGGCTAAGCTATCTTGGTTCGGAGCGAAGAATCTCTCGCCCATATCTAAACCTCGTAGACTCTGGAGCCCGAACAAAGCGGTGGTGCAAATAGAGTACTATTGCCGAAACCACCCCCCCCCCCCCCCCCCACCACGCAACCTGGGCACCAAATGAAGGCGTTTTTCGATCTGATGTTGAACGAAATAGCGCACAATCTTGATTCTGTTGGAAAGAGGGACTCCTCAGCAACATCCATTCCAATTTCCAGCTCCAATGAGCCCAGTTCAGCTGAATGGTGGCCGAGATAAGCGAGTCGTTTTTTTCGAACTGAATTTTTCTGCATTCCCGATTAAGTGTACATGCTATACAAAAGACTAGCAGAGACTCCCACCACGCAACTTGGTCACCAAATGAGAACGTTTTTCGATCTGATCTTAAACGAAATTGCGCACAATCTTGATACTGTTGGAAAGAGGGACTCCTCAGCAACATCCATTCCAATTTCCAGCTCCAAGGACCCTAGTTCAGCCGAATGGTGGCCGAGATAAGCGAGTAGTTTCTTTTTACTGATTTTTTTTCTGCATTCCCGATTAAGTGTACATGCTGTACAAAGGACTAGCCGAGACCCCCACCACGCAACTTGGGCCCCAAATGAGGTCGTTTTTCGATTTGATGTTGAACGAAATTACACACAATCTTGATACTGTTAGAAAGAGGGACTCATCAGCAACATCCAGACCAATCTCCAGTTCCTCAGGCCCAAGTTCAGCCAAATTATGGCCGAGACAAGCGAGTAGGTTTTTCGAACGAATTTTAATGCATTCCCACATAAGTGCACATGCTATACAATGGACTAGCCGAGACCCCCACCACGCAACTTAGGCCCCAAATAAGGGAATGTTTCAATCTGATATTTAACTAAATTGCGCACAATCTTGACACTGACGGAAAAAGGGACTCCTCAGCAACATCCAGACCAATTTCCTGCTCCACAGACCCCAGTTCAGCAGAATGATGGCCGAGATATGCGAGTAGTTTTTTTTTCGAACTGATTTTTTCTGCATTTCCGATTAAGTGTACATGCTATGCAATGGACAGGCCGAGACACCCACAACGCAACGTGGGCCCCAAATGAGGGCATTTTTCGATCTGACGTTGAACCAAATTGCGCACAATCTTGATACTGTTGGAAAGTGGGACTCGTTACCAACATCCAGACCAATCTCCAGCTCCTCAGACGCTAGTTCAGCCGAATGATGGCCGACATAAGCGAGTAGGGTTTTATAACTAATTGTTCTGCATTCCCGCTTAAGTGCACATGCTATACAGTGGACTAGCCGAAACCACCCCCCCCCCCCCCCCTCCACGCAACCTGGGTCCCAAATGAAGGCGTTTTTCGATCTGATGTTGAACGAAATTGCGCACAATCTTGATTCTGTTGGAAAGAGGGACTCCTCAGCAACATCCATTCCAATTTCCAGCTCCAAGGACCCTAGTTCAGCCGAATGGTGGCCGAGATAAGCGAGTAGTTTCTTTTTACTGATTTTTTTTCTGCATTCCCGATTAAGTGTACATGCTGTACAAAGGACTAGCCAAGACCCCCACCACGCAACTTGGGCCCTAAAAAAGGGCGTTTTTCGGTCTGACGTTGAACGAAATTGCGCACAATCTTGATACTGATGGAAAAATGGACTCATCAGCAACATCCAGACCAATCTCCAGATCCTCAGGCCCAAGTTCAGCCAAATTATGGCCGAGACAAGCGAGTAGGTTTTTCGAACGAATTTTAATGCATTCCCACATAAGTGCACATGATATACAATGGACTAGCCGAGACCCCCACCACGCAACTTAGGCCCAAAATAAGGACATTTTTCAATCTGATGTTTAACTAAATTGCGCACAATCTTGACACTGATGGAAAGAGGGACTCCTCAGCAACATCCAGACCAATTTCCAGCTCCACAGACCCCAGTTCAGCCGAATGATGGCCGAGATAAGCGATTAGGTTTTTCGAACGTATTTTTCTGCATTCCCGCATGAGTGCACATGCTATACAGTGGACAAGCCGAAACCACCCACCGCCCCCCCCCCCCCCCCCCACCACGCAACCTGGGCACCAAATGAAGGCGTTTTTCGATCTGATGTTGAACGAAATAGCGCACAATCTTGATTCTGTTGCAAAGAGGGACTCCTCAGCAACATCCATTCCAATTTCCAGCTCCAATGAGCCCAGTTCAGCTGAATGCTGGCCGAGATAAGCGAGTCGTTTTTTTCGAACTGAATTTTTCTGCATTCCCGATTAAGTGTACATGCTATACAAAAGACTAGCAGAGACTCCCACCACGCAACTTGGTCTCCAAATGAGAACGTTTTTCGATCTGATCTTAAACGAAATTGCGCACAATCTTGATACTGTTGGAAAGAGGGACTCCTCAGCAACATCCATTCCAATTTCCAGCTCCAAGGACCCTAGTTCAGCCGAATGGTGGCCGAGATAAGCGAGTAGTTTCTTTTCACTGATTTTTTTTTCTGCATTCCCGATTAAGTGTACATGCTGTACAAAGGACTAGCCGAGACCCCCACCACGCAACTTGGGCCCTAAAAAAGGGCGTTTTTCGGTCTGACGTTGAACGAAATTGCGCACAATCTTGATACTGATGGAAAAATGGACTCATCAGCAACATCCAGACCAATCTCCAGCTCCTCAGGCCCAAGTTCAGCCAAATTATGGCCGAGACAAGCGAGTAGGTTTTTCGAACGAATTTTAATGCATTCCCACATAAGTGCACATGATATACAATGGACTAGCCGAGACCCCCACCACGCAACTTAGGCCCAAAATGAGGAAATTTTTCAATCTGATGTTTAACTAAATTGCGCACAATCTTGACACTGATGGAAAGAGGGACTCCTCAGCAACATCCAGACCAATTTCCAGCTCCACAGACCCCAGTTCAGCCGAATGATGGCCGAGATAAGCGAGTAGGTTTTTCGAACGTATTTTTCTGCATTCCCGCATAAGTGCACATGCTATACAATGGACTAGCAAAGACCCCCACCACGCAACTTAGGCCCAAAATGAGGGAATTTTTCCATCTGATGTTTAACCAAATTGCGCACAATCTTGATAATGTTGGAAAGAGGGACTCATCAGCAACATCCAGAACAATCTCCAGCTCCTCAGACCCCAGTTCAGCCAAATGATGGCAGAGATAAGCGAGTAGGTTTCTCGAACGATTTTTTCTGCATTCCCGCATGAGTGCACATGCTATACAATGGACTAGCCGAGACCCCCACCACGCAACTTAGGCCCAAAATGAGGGAATTTTTCGATCTGATGTTTAACTAAATTGCGCACAATCTTGAAACTGATGAAAAGAGGGACTCCTCAGCAACATCCAGACTAATTTCCAGCTCCACAGACCCGAGTTCAGCCGAATGATGGCCGAGATAAGCGAGTAGGTTTATCCAACACGTCGCAGGACCGCATAAGACCACTGCTAGCCGCATCACACACCAGAGGACCCCGTTCGGCAAGACCTTGTACTCTGATGTCGTGAAGGAGCGGGCTGCAGCGAATCGTGATGTCCCGACGGGTTTTCAAATGGCAAATCAGTACTACCCACACCCGTATCAAAAACAGCATCCAACCCATCTCCGTCAGCCACTAACCCAGACACACTATCGAGGCCAGGAATGGAACCAATACCTAAAAACGGTCAGAGAGCTGCTCAATCCACAAGGCAAAAATCTACGATAGACTTAACAGATGGCGTTATCTACAACCGAAGCTCCGGAGGATTCTCTTTCGCCCATCTTAATGTAAGAAGTTTAATAAACAAATTTGACCAATTCAAAATTTTAATGTCTACAAATCCATTCGATATCATCTGTCTAAATGAAACTTTCTGCAATGCCTCAATCTCCGACGATGAAATCACATTACCAAATTTTTCCATTGTCAGAAAAGACAGGAACCGACATGGTGGTGGGGTTGCCATGTACATCCGAAACAATTTAACTTTCACTCGTCGTGAGGATCTTGAAACAGATGATGTCGAGTGCATATGGGTTGAAATTAAGTGTAAACAAAGACAGCCTGTGCTTATTAGTTCTATTTATAGGCCACCTTCAAGCTCTGTTGAATTCATTGATAAACTAAGTGATATTATTAATAAGGCCTCCTGTGAATGTAAAGAAATTATTGCAACTGGGGACTTTAATTATGATGTTTCAGTTGACGATGATAGTATGAACTCAAACCCAATTATTTCTTGTTTTGGTTTATTCCAATTGGCGCAACTCATACATGACTCAACACGGGTCACTGAGTCCACTCAAACAATAATCGATCTCATTTTCAGCTCCCATCCAGAGCTAATAAAGGAATGTGGTGTATTACCAGTCCTAATCAGTGACCATTATCTTGTTTATGGTCAACATAGTTGGAAAACACCAAAAATTAAAGGTCGCTCAATAAATTTTCGATGTCTTACAAATATAGACAATGATGCATTTAAAGACGACCTCCTTAATGCACCATGGCAAGATGTACTAGACTCTTATGATGTTGATGAAGCGTGGTGCAAATGGCACTCCATATTTATGAGTATTATTAACTTTCATGCACCAATCAAAACTAAACGTATTCGGGGTGCCTCTTTACCTTGGCTCGATTGCGAAATTCTTAAACTTATGAGACAGCGGGATCGTGCACACAAAAGCGCAAAACGCTCAGGCTCACAGATCGATTGGGACTCTTACAAAAAGCTGCGGAACAATGTAACTAATAAAATCCGCACTAAGAAGAGTGAATACTATACATCGGCCATAGAAGAAAATAAAAGCAATTCATCTATGCTATGGAAAAAGCTAAAGGAGGTACTTCCTAAGAAACAGAAAATTGCTCCAAATTCTATCACTTCCCCAAATGGAGAAAATATTGACGATCCCACTGACATTGCTGATACATTAAATGAACACTTTTCTACAATATGAAAACGTACAGCTAGAAATTGCCCATCGGGCGAACTTGAAAACAATGATACCTACGCCTCTATCGTTGATTCTCTGGATGAACTTGAAGAATGCACTGTACCTAATATTACAGAAGAGTTCGTTCAAAAGCAAATATCATCCATGTCGGTTGGGAAAGCAACAGGTCCGGATGGCATCAGTGTTAAAATGATTAAAATTGCTTCCCCTTATATTACTAAATCTTTAACTTATATTTTTAACCTCTCCATAAGATGCGAGCAATACCCTAAAGATTGGAGACACGCCTTGGTAACACCAATTCACAAGGGAGGAGATAAATGTAGTACAAGTAATTATCGGCCTATTTCTATACTGTCAATTATCTCTAAGATTCTAGAAAGATGGGTGCACTCGGCAGTATATAACTACCTCGATGATAACAATTTGTTACCTAGTTGCCAATCGGGATTTAGACCCTTACACTCAACTGAAAGCACTCTACACGATTTAACAAACAAGTGTTTTGAGGCTATGGAGCAAGGTAAAATTACAGGTAGCGTGTTCATAGATCTCAGTAAAGCTTTTGATTGTGTGGATCATGTAATCCTACTAGGCAAATTGAAGAAGCTGAATTTGTCATCTTCTGTAATTAATTGGTTTAAGTCGTACCTAGGCGGTCGTAGTCAGTCTGTAAATATTAAGGGCACAATATCGAAGGTCTTGCCCATAGACATAGGCGTTCCACAAGGGTCGATCTTAGGGCCACTTTTATTCATTGTTTATAGTAGTGATTTTCCATCTTGTATACCCCAAAATTGCAATTTATTTATGTATGCAGATGACTCCACGTTAACGTGTAGCTCCTCTAGTATTAACGAAATAGAAAGGAACTTAAATGTAGCTCTTGCTAGTATTCACAACTGGTGCCTAAGAAACAAACTAGCATTAAATGCCAACAAAACCAAATGTATGCTTATTGGTTCAAGGCAGAAAATATCCAACGTCGACCTGAACGTGTGCATTGCTGATAAGGTTATCGAAAAAGTGAAATATTGTAAATGCTTGGGTGTAGTTGTTGATGAAACATTAAGTTGGGGTACACATGTTGAATACGTAAGGAAGACTGTTTCGTCTAAATTGGGTGTGTTAAACAGAATTCGTGATTACGTTCCCCAAAGCAGCCTGCACACACTCTTTGTAAGTTTAGTTATGCCATCTTTAGAGTATTGTTGTACGGTGTGGGGAGGAAGGTACATATCTCACGACAATACCCTCAACAAATGTCTAAAACGAGCCGCACGGATAATCCTTAAATGTACCTCCCTCACCCCCTCAGCTGATATGTTTGCCAGACTAAATTGGATTCCTTTTAAAGAAAGAGTTCAGTCCAAAAAGGCTATCTTTGTTTTCAAAAGCCTTAACAAAATGACTCCTTTGTACATGACAAATCTGTTCACACCACTTACAGTGATTCGTGAAACACGACAATCGACCCAAATGGCACTGAAAGTTCCTTTCGCCAAAAAGGAATGCTACGTGACAAGTTTCGCTGTGAGTGGTGCCAGTATATGGAATAATCTGCCTGAACAAATGAGAACCATAAACTCCTTAAGTACATTTAAATCGGAGCTACGTAAAGCCATCTATCAGTGATATTTCTGTCATTTACGCTGATCTGCGGAGTTATAAACTTGGTTGCCAAAATACTTTGGAGCCGGATGGGAATTTCCCCTTGTTTTTCACCCTTGAAGGTTTTTTCGCGGGTTTTTCGCCCATCCCGTATATCAGGAATAGGCTTCTGGAGAGTTGAAAAGTTAACAGAAAATTGATTTATTTGTGTAAACATTATTGTATTTGTTTAAATATTTTGTATGAATGTGTAAATATTCAGTTTTAACTAATAATATGCAGGGCCCCAATGGAAACCAGTTTTAAACTGTTTGGGCATACCCTGGGTAAAGAAATGTAATAAATAAACGTATTTTTCTGCATTCTCGCATAAGTGCACATGCTATACAATGGACTAGCAGATAGAGACCCCCACCACGCAACTTAGGCCCAAAATGAGGGAATTTTTCGATCTGATGTTTAACCAAATTGCGCACAATCTTGATTTTGTTGGAAAGAGGGACTCCTCAGCAACATCCAGACCAATCTCAAGCTCCTCAGGCCCAAGTTCAGCCAAATTATGGCCGAGACAAGCGAGTAGGTTTTTCGAACGAATTTTAATGCATTCCCACATAAGTGCACATGATATACAATGGACTAGCAGAGACCCCCACCACGCAACTTAGGCCCAAAATAAGGACATTTTTCAATCTGATGTTTAACTAAATTGCGCACAATCTTGACACTGTTGGAAAGAGGGACTCATCAGCAACATCCAGAACAATCTCCAGCTCCTCAGACCCAAGTTCAGCCAAATGATGGCAGAGATAAGCGAGTAGGTTTCTCGAACGATTTTTTCTGCATTCCCGCATGAGTGCACATGCTATACAATGGACTAGCCGAGACCCCCACCACGAAACTTAGGCCCAAAATGAGGGAATTTTTCGATCTGATGTTTAACTAAATTGCGCACAATCTTGAAACTCATGAAAAGAGGGACTCCTCAGCAACATCCAGACTAATTTCCAGCTCCACAGACCCCAATTCAGCCGAATGATGGCCGAGATAAGCGAGTAGGTCTTTCTAACGTATTTTTCTGCATTCCCGCATAAGTGCACATGCTATACAATGGACTAGCAGATAGAGACCCCCACCACGCAACTTAGGCCCAAAATGAGGGAATTTTTCGATATGATGTTTAACCAAATTGCGCACAATCTTGATTTTGTTGGAAAGAGGGACTCCTCAGCAACATCCATTCCAATTTCCAGCTCCAAGGACCCCAGTTCAGCCGAATGGTGGCCGAGATATGCGAGTAGTTTTTTTTCAAACTGATTTTTTCTGCATCCCCGCTTAAGTGCACATGCTATACAGTGGACTAGCCGAAACCACCCCACCCCCCCTCCCCTCCACGCAACCTGGGCACCAAATGAAGGCGTTTTTTGATTTGATGTTGAACGAAATAGCGCACAATCTTGATTCTGTTGGAAAGAGGGACTCCTCAGCAACATCCATTCCAATTTCCAGCTCCAAGGACCCCAGTTCAGCCGAATAGTGGCCGAGATAAGCGAGTAGTTTCTTTTTACTGATTATTTTTTCTGCAATCCCGATTAAGTGTACATGCTGTACAAAGGACTAGCCGAGACCCCCACCACGCAACTTAGGCCCAAAATGAAGGGCGTTTTTCGATCTGATGTTAAACGAAATTGCGCACAATCTTGATACTGATGGAAAGAGGGACTCATCAGCAACATCCAGAACAATCTTCAGCTCCTTAGACCCAAGTTCAGCCAAATGATGGCCGAGACAAGCGAGTAGGTTTTTCGAACGAATTTTAATGCATTCCCACATAAGTGCACATGATATACAATGGACTAGCCGAGACCCCCACCACGCAACTTAGGCCCAAAATGAGGGAATTTGTCGATCTGATGTTAAACGAAATTGCGCACAATCTTGATAATGTTGGAAAAAGGGACTCCTCAGCAACATCCAGACCAATTTCCAGCTCCACAGACCCCAGTTCAGTAGAATGATGGCCGAGATAAGCGAGTAGGTTTTTCGAACGTATTTTTCTGCATTCCCGCATAAGTGCACATGCTATACAATGGACTAGCAAAGACCCCCACCACGCAACTTAGGCCCAAAATGAGGGAATTTTTCCATCTGATGTTTAACCAAATTGCGCACAATCTTGATAATGTTGGAAAGAGGGACTCATCAGCAACATCCAGAACAATCTCCAGCTCCTCAGACCCAAGTTCAGCCAAATGATGGCAGAGATAAGCGAGTAGGTTTCTCGAACGATTTTTTCTGCATTCCCGCATGAGTGCACATGCTATACAATGGACTAGCCGAGACCCCCACCACGCAACTTAGGCCCAAAATGAGGGAATTTTTCGATCTGATGTTTAACTAAATTGCGCACAATCTTGAAACTGATGAAAAGAGGGACTCCTCAGCAACATCCAGACTAATTTCCAGCTCCACAGACCCCAGTTCAGCCGAATGATGGCCGAGATAAGCGAGTAGGTTTTTCTAACGTATTTTTCTGCATTCCGCATAAGTGCACATGCTATACAATGGACTAGCAGATAGAGACCCCCACCACGCAACTTAGGCCCAAAATGAGGGAATTTTTCGATCTGATGTTTAACCAAATTGCGCACAATCTTGATTTTGTTGGAAAGAGGGACTCCTCAGCAACATCCATTCCAATTTCCAGCTCCAAGGACCCCAGTTCAGCCGAGTGGTGGCCGAGATATGCGAGTAGTTTTTTTTTCAAACTGATTTTTTCTGCATTCCCACTTAAGTGCACATGCTATACAGTGGACTAGCCGAAACCCCCCCACCCCCCCCCCCCCCCCCTCCACGCAACCTGGGCACCAAATGAAGGCGTTTTTTGATCTGATGTTGTACGAAATAGCGCACAATCTTGATTCTGTTGGAAACAGGGACTCCTCAGCAACATCCATTCCAATTTCCAGCTCCAAGGACCCCAGTTCAGCCGAATGGTGGCCGAGATAAGCGAGTAGTTTCATTTTACTGTTTTTTTTCTTCTGCAATCCCGATTAAGTGTACATGCTGTACAAAGGACTAGCCGAGACCCCCACCACGCAACTTAGGCCCAAAATGAAGGGCGTTTTTCGATCTGATGTTAAACGAAATTGCGCACAATCTTGATACTGATGGAAAGAGGGATTCATCAGCAACATCCAGAACAATCTCCAGCTCCTCAGACCCAAGTTCAGCCAAATGATGGCAGAGAGAAGCGAGTAGGTTTCTCGAACGATTTTTTCTGCATTCCCGCATGAGTGCACATGCTATACAATGGACTAGCCGAGACCCACCACCACGCAACTTAGGCCCAAAATGAGGGAATTTTTCGATCTGATGTTTAACTAAATTGCGCACAATCTTGAAACTGATGAAAAGAGGGACTCCTCAGTAACATCCAGACTAATTTCCAGCTCCACAGACCCCAGTTCAGCCGAATGATGGCCGAGATAAGCGAGTAGGTTTTTCTAACGTATTTTTCTGCATTCCCGCATAAGTGCACATGCTATACAATGGACTAGCAGATAGAGACCCCCACCACGCAACTTAGGCCCAAAATGAGGGAATTTTTCGATCTGATGTTGAACCAAATTGCGCACAATCTTGATTTTGTTGGAAAGAGGGACTCCTCAGCAACATCCATTCCAATTTCCAGCTCCAAGGACCCCAGTTCAGCCGAGTGGTGGCCGAGATATGCGAGTAGTTTTTTTTTCAAACTGATTTTTTCTGCATTCCCACTTAAGTGCACATGCTATACAGTGGACTAGCCGAAACCACCCCACCCCCCCCCCCCCCCCCCCCCCCCCCCCCCTCCACGCAACCTGGGCACCAAATGAAGGCGTTTTTTGATCTGATGTTGTACGAAATAGCGCACAATCTTGATTCTGTTGGAAACAGGGACTCCTCAGCAACATCCATTCCAATTTCCAGCTCCAAGGACCCCAGTTCAGCCGAATGGTGGCCGAGATAAGCGAGTAGTTTCATTTTACTGTTTTTTTTCTTCTGCAATCCCGATTAAGTGTACATGCTGTACAAAGGACTAGCCGAGACCCCCACCACGCAACTTAGGCCCAAAATGAAGGGCGTTTTTCGATCTGATGTTAAACGAAATTGCGCACAATCTTGATACTGATGGAAAGAGGGATTCATCAGCAACATCCAGAACAATCTCCAGCTCCTCAGACCCAAGTTCAGCCAAATGATGGCAGAGAGAAGCGAGTAGGTTTCTCGAACGATTTTTTCTGCATTCCCGCATGAGTGCACATGCTATACAATGGACTAGCCGAGACCCCCACCACGCAACTTAGGCCCAAAATGAGGGAATTTTTCGATCTGATGTTTAACTAAATTGCGCACAATCTTGAAACTGATGAAAAGAGGGACTCCTCAGTAACATCCAGACTAATTTCCAGCTCCACAGACCCCAGTTCAGCCGAATGATGGCCGAGATAAGCGAGTAGGTTTTTCTAACGTATTTTTCTGCATTCCCGCATAAGTGCACATGCTATACAATGGACTAGCAGATAGAGACCCCCACCACGCAACTTAGGCCCAAAATGAGGGAATTTTTCGATCTGATGTTTAACCAAATTGCGCACAATCTTGATTTTGTTGGAAAGAGGGACTCCTCAGCAACATCCATTCCAATTTCCAGCTCCAAGGATCCCAGTTCAGCCGAATGGTGGCCGAGATATGCGAGTAGTTTTTTTTCAAACTGATTTTTTTCTGCATTCCCGCTTAAGTGCACATGCTATACGGTGGACTAGCCGAAACCACCCCATACCCCCCCCCCCCCCCCCCCACTCCACGCAACCTGGGCACCAAATGAAGGCGTTTTTTGATCTGATGTTGAACGAAATTGCGCACAATCTTGATTCTGTTGGAAAGAGGGACTCCTCAGCAACATCCATTCCAATTTCCAGCTCCAAGGACCCCAGTTCAGCCGAATGGTGGCCGAGATAAGCGAGTAGTTTCATTTTACTGTTTTTTTTCTTCTGCAATCCCGATTAAGTGTACATGCTGTACAAAGGACTAGCCGAGACCCCCACCACGCAACTTAGGCCCAAAATGAGGGAATTTTTCGATCTGATGTTAAACGAAATTGCGCACAATCTTCATAATGTTGGAAAAAGGGACTCCTCAGCAACATCCAGACCAATTTCCAGCTCCACAGACCCCAGTTCAGCAGAATGATGGCCGAGATATGCGAGTAGTTTTTTTTAAACTGATTTTGTCTGCATTCCCGATTAAGTGCACATGCTATGCAATGGACTGGCCGAGACCCCCACAACGCAACGTGGGCCGTAAATGAGGGCGTTTTTCGATCTGATGTTGTACGAAATTGCGCACAATCTTGATACTGATGGAAAGAGGGACTCCTCAGCAACATCCAGACCAATTTTCAGCTCCTCAGACCGAAGTTCAGCCAAATGATGGCCGAGACAAGCGAGTAGGTTTTTCGAACGAATTTATCTGCATTCCTGCATAAGTGCACATGATTATACAATGGACTAGCCGAGACACCTACTACGCAACTTGGGCCCCAAATTAGGGAATTTTTCTAACTGATGTTTAACGAAATTGAGCACAATCGTGATACTGTTGGAAAGAGGGACTCCTCAGCAACATCCAGACGAATTTCCAGCTGCAAGGACCCCAGTTCAGCCGAATGGTGGCCGAGATAAGCGAGTAGTTTCATTTTACTGTTTTTTTTCTTCTGCAATCCCGATTAAGTGTACATGCTGTACAAAGGACTAGCCGAGACCCCCACCACGCAACTTAGGCCCAAAATGAAGGGCGTTTTTCGATCTGATGTTTAACGAAATTGAGCACAATCGTGATACTGTTGGAAAGAGGGACTGCTCAGCAACATCCAGACGAATTTCCAGCTCCACAGACCCCAGTTCAGCCGAATGATGGCCGAGATAAGAGAGTAGTTTTTTTCGAACTGAATTTGTTTGCATTCCCGGTTAAGTGTACATGCTATACAATGGACTAGCCGAGACCCCCACCACGCAACTTGGGCCCCAAATGAGGGCGTTTTTTGATCTGATGTTGAACGAAATTGCGCACAATCTTGATACTGATGGAAAGAGGGACTCATCAGCAACATCCAGAACAATCTTCAGCTCTTCAGACCCAAGTTCAGCCAAATGATGGCCGAGGCAAGCGAGTAGGTTTTTCGAACGAATTTTAATGCATTCCCCCATAAGTGCACATGATATACAATGGACTAGCCGAGACCCCCACCACGCAACTTCGGCCCAAAATGAGGGAATTTTTCGATCAGATTTTTAACTAAATTGCGCACAATTTTGACACTGATGAAAAGAGGGACCCCTCAGCAACATCCAGACTAATTTTCAGCTCCTCAGACCCAAGTTCAGCCGAATGATGGCCGAGATAAGCGAGTAGGTTTTTCGAACGTATTTTTCTGCAATCCCGCATAAGTGCACATGCTATACAATGGACTAGCAGATAGAGACCCCCACCACGCAACTTAGGCCCAACATGAGGGAATTTTTCGATCTGATGTTTAACCAAATTGCGCCCAATCTTGATACTGATGGAAAGAGGGACTCATCAGCAACATCTAGAACAATCTTCAGCTCCTTAGACCCAAGTTCAGCCAAATGATCACAGAGATACGCGAGTAGGTTTTTCGAACGTTTTTTTCTGCATTTCCGCATGAGTGTACATGCTATACAATGGACTAGCCGAGACCCCCACCACGCAACTTAGGCCCAAAATGAAGGCGTTTTTCGAGCTGATGTTAAACGAAATTGCGCACAATCTTGATAATGTTGGAAAAAGGGACTCCTCAGCAACATCCAGACCAATTTCCAGCTCCACAGACCACAGTTCAGCAGAATGATGGCCGAGATATGCGAGTAGTTTTTTTTCGAACTGATTTTTTCTGCATTCCCGATTAAGTGCACATGCTATGCAATGGACTGCCCAAGACCCCCACAACGCAACATGGGCCTTAAATGAGGGCGTTTTGCGATCTGATGTTCTACGAAATTACGCACAATCTTGCTACTAATCGAAAGAGGGACTCCTCAGCAACATCCAGACCAATTTTCAGCTCCTCAGACCCAAGTTCAGCCAAATGATGGCCGAGACAAGCGAGTAGGTTTTTCGAACGAATTTATCTGCATTCCTGCATCAGTGCACATGATTATACAATGGACTAGCCGAGACCCCCACCACGCAACTTAGGCCCAAAATTCGGGAATTTTTCTATGTGATGTTGAACGAAATTACGCACAATCTTGATACTGTTGGAAAGAGGGATTCATCAGCAACATCCAGGCCAATCTCCAGCTCCTCAGACCCAAGTTCAGCCAAATGATGGCAGAGATAAGCGAGTAGGTTTCTCGAACGATTTTTTCTGCATTCCCGCATGAGTGCACATACTATACAATGGACTAGCCGAGACCCCCACCACGCAACTTGGGCCCAAAATGAGGGATTTTTTCGATCTGATGTTTAACTAAATTGCGCACAATCTTGACACTGATGAAAAGAGGGACTCCTCAGCAACATCCAGACTAATTTCCAGCTCCACATACCCCAGTTCAGCCGAATGATGGCCGAGGCAAGCGAGTAGGTTTTTCGAACGAATTTTAATGCATTCCCCCATAAGTGCACATGATATACAATGGACTAGCCGAGACCCCCACCACGCAACTTCGGCCCAAAATGAGGGAATTTTTCGATCTGATTTTTAACTAAATTGCGCACAATTTTGACACTGATGAAAAGAGGGACCCCTCAGCAACATCCAGACTAATTTCCAGCTCCACATACCCCAGTTCAGCCGAATGATGGCCGAGATAAGCGAGTAGGTTTTTCGAACGTATTTTTCTGCATTCCCGCATAAGGGCACATGCTATACAATGGACTAGCAGATAGAGACCCCCACCACGCAACTTAGGCCCAAAATGAGGGAATTTTTCCATCTGATGTTTAACCAAATTGCGCACAATCTTGATACTTTTGGAAAGAGGGACTCATCAGCAACATCCAGAACAATCTTCAGCTTCTCAGACCCAAGTTCAGCCAAATGATGACAGAGATAAGCGAGTAGGTTTTTCGAACGTTTTTTTCTGCATTTCCGCATGAGTGTACATGCTATACAATGGACTAGCAGAGACCCCCACCACGCAACTTAGGCCCAAAATGAAGGCGTTTTTCGATCTGATGTTAAACGAAATTGCGCACAATCTTGATAATGTTGGAAAAAGGGACTCCTCAGCAACATCCAGACCAATTTCCAGCTCCACAGACCCCAGTTCAGCAGAATGATGGCCGAGATATGCGAGTAGTTTTTTTTTTCGAACTGATTTTTTCTGCATTCCCGATTAAGTGCACATGCTATGCAATGGACTGGCCGAGACCCCACCACGCAACGTGGGCCTTAAATGAGGGCGTTTTTCGATCTGATGTTGTACGAAATTGCGCACAATCTTGATAATGTTGGAAAAAGAGACTCCTCAGCAACATCCAGACCAATTTCCAGCTCCACGGACCCCAGTTCAGCAGAATGATGGCCGAGATAAGCGAGTATTATTTTCGAACGTATTTTTCTGCATTCCCGCATAAGTGCACATGCTATACAATGGACTAGCCGAGACCCCCACCACGCAACTTAGGCCAAAAATGAAGGCGTTTTTCGATTTGATGTTAAACGAAATTGCGCACAATCTTGATAATGTTGGAAAAAGAGACTCCTCAGCAACATCCAGACCAATTTTCAGCTCCACGGACCCCAGTTCAGCAGAATGATGGCCGAGATAAGCGAGTATTTTTTTTTTAAACTGATTTTTTCTGCATTATCGATTAAGTGTACATGCTATGCAATGGACTGGCCGAGACCCCCACAATGCAACGTGGGCCCCAAATGAGGGCGTTTTTCGATCTGATGTTGTACGAAATTACGCACAATCTTGATACTAATGGAAGGAGGGACTCATCAGCAACATCCAAACCAATCTCCAGCTCCTCAGGCCCAAGTTCAGCCAAATGATGGCCGAGACAAGCGAGTAGGTTTTTCGAACGAATTTGTTTGCATTCCTGCATAAGTGCACATGCTATACAATGGACTAGCCGAGACCCCCACCACGCAACTTGGGTTCCAAATGAGGGCGTTTTTCGGTCTGACGTTGAACGAAATCACGCACAATCTTGATACTTATGGAAAGAGGGACTCCTCAGCAACATCCAGACCAATTTTCAGCTCCTCAGACCCAAGTTCAGCCAAAAGATGGCCGAGACAAGCGAGTAGGTTTTTCGAACGAATTTATCTGCATTCCTGCATAAGTGCACATGATTATACAATGGACTAGCCGAGACCCATACTTCGCAACTTAGGCCCAAAATTAGGAAATGTTTCTATCTGATGTTTAACGAAATTGCGCACAATCTTGATACTGTTGGAAAGAGGGACTGCTCAGCAACATCCAGACCAATTTCAAGCTCCACAGACCCCAGTTCAGCCGAATGATGGCCTAGATAAGAGAGTAGTTTTTTTCGAACTGATTTTGTCTGCATTCCCGGTTAAGTGTACATGCTATACATACAATGGACTAGCCGAGACCCCCACCACGCAACTTAGGCCCCAAATGAGGGCGTTTTTTGATCTGATGTTGAACTAAATTACGCGCAATCTTGATACTGTTGGAAAGAGGGACTCCTCAGCAACATCCAGACCAATTTTCAGCTCCACGGACCCCAGTTCAGCAGAATGATGGCCGAGATAAGCGAGTATTTTTTTTTCGAACTGATTTTTTCTGCATTCCCGATTAAGTGTACATGCTATGCAATGGACTGGCCGAGACCCCCACCACGCAACTTGGGTTCCAAATGAGGCCGTTTTTCGGTCTGATGTTGAACGAAATCACGCACAATCTTGATACTTATGGAAAGAGGGACTCATCAGCAACATCCAGACCAATTTCCAGCTCCGCAGGCCCAAGTTCAGCCAAATGATGGCCGAGACAACCGAGTAGGTTTTTCGAACGAATTTTTCTGCATTCCCGCATAAGTGCACATGCTATACAATGGACTAGCCGAGACCCCCACCACGCAACTTAGGCCCAAAATAAGGTAATTTTTCAAGCTGATGTTTAACTAAATTGCGCACAATCTTGACACTGATGGTAAGAGGGACTCCTCAGCAACATCTAGATCAATTTCCAGCTGCACAGACCCAGTTCAGCCGAATGATGGCCGAGATAAGCGAGTATATTTTTCGAACGTATTTTTCTGCATTCCCGCATAAGTGCACATGCTATACAATGGACTAGACGAGACCCCCACCACGCAACTTAGGCCCAAAATGAAGGCGTTTTTCGATCTGATGTTAAACGAAATTGCGCACAATCTTGATAATGTTGGAAAAAGGGACTCCTCAGCAACATCCAGACCAATTTCCAGCTCCACAGACCCCAGTTCAGCAGAATGATGGCCGAGATATGCGAGTAGTTTTTTTTTTCGAACTGATTTTTTCTGCATTCCCGATTAAGTGCACATGCTATGCAATGGACTGGCCGAGACCCCACCACGCAACGTGGGCCTTAAATGAGGGCGTTTTTCGATCTGATGTTGTACGAAATTGCGCACAATCTTGATAATGTTGGAAAAAGAGACTCCTCAGCAACATCCAGACCAATTTCCAGCTCCACGGACCCCAGTTCAGCAGAATGATGGCCGAGATAAGCGAGTATTTTTTTCGAACGTATTTTTCTGCATTCCCGCATAAGTGCACATGCTATACAATGGACTAGCCGAGACCCCCACCACGCAACTTAGGCCAAAAATGAAGGCGTTTTTCGATTTGATGTTAAACGAAATTGCGCACAATCTTGATAATGTTGGAAAAAGAGACTCCTCAGCAACATCCAGACCAATTTTCAGCTCCACGGACCCCAGTTCAGCAGAATGATGGCCGAGATAAGCGAGTATTTTTTTTTTAAACTGATTTTTTCTGCATTATCGATTAAGTGTACATGCTATGCAATGGACTGGCCGAGACCCCCACAATGCAACGTGGGCCCCAAATGAGGGCGTTTTTCGATCTGATGTTGTACGAAATTACGCACAATCTTGATACTAATGGAAGGAGGGACTCATCAGCAACATCCAAACCAATCTCCAGCTCCTCAGGCCCAAGTTCAGCCAAATGATGGCCGAGACAAGCGAGTAGGTTTTTCGAACGAATTTGTTTGCATTCCTGCATAAGTGCACATGCTATACAATGGACTAGCCGAGACCCCCACCACGCAACTTGGGTTCCAAATGAGGGCGTTTTTCGGTCTGACGTTGAACGAAATCACGCACAATCTTGATACTTATGGAAAGAGGGACTCCTCAGCAACATCCAGACCAATTTTCAGCTCCTCAGACCCAAGTTCAGCCAAAAGATGGCCGAGACAAGCGAGTAGGTTTTTCGAACGAATTTATCTGCATTCCTGCATAAGTGCACATGATTATACAATGGACTAGCCGAGACCCATACTTCGCAACTTAGGCCCAAAATTAGGAAATGTTTCTATCTGATGTTTAACGAAATTGCGCACAATCTTGATACTGTTGGAAAGAGGGACTGCTCAGCAACATCCAGACCAATTTCAAGCTCCACAGACCCCAGTTCAGCCGAATGATGGCCTAGATAAGAGAGTAGTTTTTTTCGAACTGATTTTGTCTGCATTCCCGGTTAAGTGTACATGCTATACATACAATGGACTAGCCGAGACCCCCACCACGCAACTTAGGCCCCAAATGAGGGCGTTTTTTGATCTGATGTTGAACTAAATTACGCACAATCTTGATACTGTTGGAAAGAGGGACTCCTCAGCAACATCCAGACCAATTTTCAGCTCCACGGACCCCAGTTCAGCAGAATGATGGCCGAGATAAGCGAGTATTTTTTTTTCGAACTGATTTTTTCTGCATTCCCGATTAAGTGTACATGCTATGCAATGGACTGGCCGAGACCCCCACCACGCAACTTGGGTTCCAAATGAGGGCGTTTTTCGGTCTGATGTTGAACGAAATCACGCACAATCTTGATACTTATGGAAAGAGGGACTCATCAGCAACATCCAGACCAATTTCCAGCTCCGCAGGCCCAAGTTCAGCCAAATGATGGCCGAGACAACCGAGTAGGTTTTTCGAACGAATTTTTCTGCATTCCCGCATAAGTGCACATGCTAAACAATGGACTAGCCGAGACCCCCACCACGCAACTTAGGCCCAAAATAAGGTAATTTTTCAAGCTGATGTTTAACTAAATTGCGCACAATCTTGACACTGATGGTAAGAGGGACTCCTCAGCAACATCTAGATCAATTTCCAGCTCCACAGACCCAGTTCAGCCGAATGATGGCCGAGATAAGCGAGTATATTTTTCGAACGTATTTTTCTGCATTCCCGCATAAGTGCACATGCTATACAATGGACTAGACGAGACCCCCACCACGCAACTTAGGCCCAAAATGAAGGCGTTTTTCGATCTGATGTTAAACGAAATTGCGCACAATCTTGATAATGTTGGAAAAAGAGACTCCTCAGCAACATCCAGACCAATTTTCAGCTCCACGGACCCCAGTTCAGCAGAATGATGGCCGAGATAAGCGAGTATTTTTTTTTCGAACTGATTTTGTCTGCATTCCCGATTAAGTGTACATGCTATGCAATGGACTGGCCGAGACCCCCACCACGCAACTTGGGTTCCAAATGAGGGCGTTTTTCGGTCTGATGTTGAACGAAATCACGCACAATCTTGATACTTATGGAAAGAGGGACTCATCAGCAACATCCAGACCAATTTCCAGCTCCGCAGGCCCAAGTTCAGCCAAATGATGGCCGAGACAACCGAGTAGGTTTTTCGAACGAATTTTTCTGCATTCCCGCATGAGTGCACATGTTATACAATGGACGAGCCGAGACCTCCACCACGCAACTTGGGCCCCAAATGAGGGCGTTTTTCGATCTGACATTGAACGAAATTGCGCACAATCTTGATACTGATGGGAAGAGGGACTCCTCACCAACATCCAGACCAATTTCCAGCTCCACAGACCCCAGTTCAGCCGAATGGTGGCCGAGATAAGCGAGTAGGTTTTTCGAACGTATTTTTCTGCATTCCCGCATAAGTGCACATGCTATACAATGGACTAGCCGAGACCCACACCACGCAACTTGGGTTCCAAATGAGGGCGTTTTTCGGTCTGACGTTGAACGAAATCACGCATAATCTTGATACTTATGGAAAGAGGGACTCATCAGCAACATCCAGACTAATCTTCAGCTCCTCAGGCCCAAGTTCAGCCAAATGATGGCCGAGACAAGCGAGTAGGTTTTTCGAACGAATTTGTCTGCCTTCCCGCATAAGTGCACATGCTATACAATGGTTTAGCCGAGACCCCCACCACGCAACTTAGGCCCAAAATGAGGGAATTTTTCGATCTGATGTTTAACCAAATTGCGCACAATCTTGATACTGATGGAAAGAGGGACTTCTCAGCAACATCCAGACCAATTTCCTGCTCCGTAGGCCCAAGTTAAGCCAAATGATGGAGGAGACAAGCGAGTAGGTTTTTCGAACGAATTTTTCTGCATTCCCGCATAAGTGCACATGTTATACAATGGACGAGCCGAGACCCCCACCACGCAACTTGGGCCCCAAATGAGGGCGTTTTTCGATCTGACATTGAACGAAATTGCGCACAATCTTGATACTGATGGGAAGAGGGACTCCTCACCAACATCCAGACCAATTTCCAGCTCCACAGACCCCAGTTCAGCCGAATGGTGGCCGAGATAAGCGAGTAGGTTTTTCGAACGTATTTTTCTGCATTCCCGCATAAGTGCACATGCTATACAATGGACTAGCCGAGACCCACACCACGCAACTTGGGTTCCAAATGAGGGCGTTTTTCGGTCTGACGTTGAACGAAATCACGCATAATCTTGATACTTATGGAAAGAGGGACTCATCAGCAACATCCAGACTAATCTTCAGCTCCTCAGGCCCAAGTTCAGCCAAATGATGGCCGAGACAAGCGAGTAGGTTTTTCGAACGAATTTGTCTGCCTTCCCGCATAAGTGCACATGCTATACAATGGTTTAGCCGAGACCCCCACCACGCAACTTAGGCCCAAAATGAGGGAATTTTTCGATCTGATGTTTAACCAAATTGCGCACAATCTTGATACTGATGGAAAGAGGGACTTCTCAGCAACATCCAGACCAATTTCCTGCTCCGTAGGCCCAAGTTAAGCCAAATGATGGAGGAGACAAGCGAGTAGGTTTTTCGAACGAATTTTTCTGCATTCCCGCATAAGTGCACATGTTATACAATGGACGAGCCGAGACCCCCACCACGCAACTTGGGCCCCAAATGAGGGCGTTTTTCGATCTGACATTGAACAAAATTGCGCACAATCTTGATACTGATGGAAAGAGGGACTCATCAGCAACATCCAGACCAATTTCCCGCTCCACAGACCCCAGTTCAGCCGAATGCCCAGTAAACACAACATAAACGGCCCGATTATAGGCCAATTCCGGCTGCATTAACGTCCCAATGTTGGCTGCCAATAACGGCCCAGTACAATTTTGCACATTGGCGCATTATCGGCCCAATGCTGGCTGCCGGAACCGGGCCATTAACGGCCCTGTAATGGGCCGTTTTCATCAGCCAGCATATGGCCCGGTAGCCGGCATTGGCCCAGTATTGGCCTTTAATGGTCCATTAGCGGCTTATTACCGGCTCCGTTCCGTACCCCCTACCCACCCACCCCCCCCCCCCCCCCTACCCGTACCCGTCCCCGTCCCCGTCCCCGTCTCCTCCTCCTCCTCCTCCTCCTCCTCCTCCTCCTCCTCCCCCCCCCCCCCCCCCCCCCCCCCCCCCTTCGTAACGGTACAGGCGTCCTCGACATACTGAACAATTATTTTGTTCTGAACGGGATCTAATCAGACCACAAATGGAAGATACACCGGCCTTTGGCGGCCATCTCCCATTTCTTTCCTGATACAACCCTATTAGAATAATTGGGCACTGTACATCAAGTTATTGTGCCTGTGTCATTTGCAATTAATAACAACCTAGTCATTTACATTTTAGGAGACAGCACAGATGTAGTTTGTTAAATTTACCTCAACAGTTTTTCGGTTTATTCTATACGAACACCACAATTAATGCAAATAAAGTTTAATAGAACCATTGCCTACCATTTTTCCGCGAACTGATATTATTAATCTTTGAAAGATTGTTGTAAAGTTACAGTTGTTAATGTTCTTTGTCAACAGGGTGTACTTCGGGACATACACTAAAGCTCTAAATGATTTACCGGTCAAATCTAGTTGTCACATGCAATCACTTTAAATTGAGTCAAAAGAAGGGGGAATGTAGTGTCTTTAATACATGCACATAACATGATAATTAGTTGATTCCTGACAAATGCATATGTACTATACATGTAATGGGGATTTCATATGCATATAGGTAAAGTTCAGTTTTGCAGTGTTTAATATTTACAGGAACATTTGAAACCAAAATTAAACTTCAAATTAAATGTACAGGCAATTTTACTGACAATGGGGCAGCAATTTTCCTATTAAGGTATTATGAAGTACACCACCAGGAGTGAATTCTTGAATTCCCTCCTGGTGAATGGATTTGATACATGTAGTATAGGAAAAGATTCTTGGAAAAATGGCAAGTGTGTCTACTTGTGTAAATGTAAATACATGTGAACATAATCTAGTCTCAGTGGCACTATTGAGAAACCAAAACAAGTGGCAAGAAAATCAATGGATTAGTTGTAAAAATAATTCTAACAATAATGTTCCCAATCATGGTATTATTAAACATGCCACCAGGAATGAATTCAAGAATTCACTACTAGTGGTGTGTTGAAAATGGATGAAACGCCTAAAGATGCATTATTTTTCTATACTAATACAGTGGAACGCCGCTATAACCAACATCGCGGAATCCACAGATTTTGTTCAGTATAAACGATCATTCGGTATACCGATTTTCAGCCACGGGTTACTTATTTAGGGACACATTGCCTTCAAATGTCATGAAATTTTGCTGTTTAGAAACGTTCCTTATCTTTGATAAGAGTTGTTCATGCAAAAAAACACGTATAATGTGTTGTAATTAGTGAGTAGTGATTACAACAAAAAAATTGTGTGCTTACCCCTGACATCTGACCCGCGAAACATAGACTTATTTCCAGTCTTAAATACCACCGTCTAAATAATGCGCAAAATACGCTGTAAGAGTCTTTAGGCTGGCACCGCAGCCAGTGGCCTTGTGAACCTATCAGATGATCGCCAGGTACAATTCTCTGGCTCACGACACATATCGCCAGTGCATGCTGCGCGCCGTGCCACCACAGTACATCAAAATGGATCAACAGAACGTACTTCAACCAGATGCGACTGGAAATACGACTGGTGAACATGGTCCGCCATTTTGTGGAGTCAAAAATTTGGTTCTACAAAATGGCGGACCGTTATTTGTCACGAAATTAAACAAAAACCACGCAATTTGAAGGGATAGTTATGTGAATCTTTATATTCTACTTTTCAAAAAGCTTCCCAACCATATCCATTTCAGTTTTATAGCCTAAATCGCAACATCCAAAGCAATGTGTCCCTTTAAGGATTACTTTAAACAAGTGCCGGCTATTTAATCATGTAATTACATGTTCATACATTCTAAAGCAACAGTTGGCTTTTCATAATAGCCACCTGTCACTCTTCAACATGAAGCTGCGGCCGTTTGGGAATTACAAACAGCCCAAATACCCTGTACATTTTTGTATCCGTTTTTTTTTCCCCCCAACAACAATGTTCGGTAAGTTTTGTACACAAAATTTGGGAGCCAAGGATGATGTTCGGTATAGCCGAATGTTCGGTATAGCGGTGTTTAGTATAGCGGAGTTCCACTGTAATGTCTTTCTCCCAGATTCAATGTCCGACTTCAGGCAATCAAACAATTCCTGTGTAAAATGCCCATGTAGAATGGTCTAATCAGCTGTTTCTGCCACTGCCCTCTGCTCTCTCTCTGTTTACGACCTCCGTGTTTGTCACTGGCGCCCCTCAGCCACACCATTACCTCTCTCTGGACTTCCACTGAAGAGGTCTTTAGTGTTGGTATCTTTGTTACAGCTCCTGTAAAATGAAATGTAATGAATATCAAATCAAAGCAAATAGAATGGATCTTGAGAACTCGCAGGATTAGCCAATTTTATTGATGTGGATTCCTGAAGATGGAATGCATTCCCAATCTGCTGATGTCCAACATTTATTTCATTTTTTATGAAGCACAATAAGACTTTGTGATATTTCCACTGAACTTGTGTTGCTTCCACAAAACTGATGGGCTATGAGATTTAGGATAACTGTAAAAGGGATGCTGTTGAAGTCCTGTACAAGCTATAAAATCAGGGTCCGTTTGATCCTCCGAAGGTTCATTAATCCGAAGGGTCGGTAGTCCAAAGGTTTGAATGTCCGAAATGACAATAGGGTCCGATAGTCTGAAATGATAATAGGGTTCGATAGTCCGTTTATATTGTCCATTCATACTATACACATTAATGTTGATTCGGACTATCGAACCTCACTGTCAATTCAGAATATCAAACCTTCTTGTTGATTCGGACAATCGAGCTGTAACATCTATTCAGACTATCGAGCCTTCGGACCTTATTCAATTTTCAGGAAAAGCAAACCTTCGGACTTAAAGAAACCTTCAGACTAAAGCCCCGGTCCCACTAGGACCTGCGATTTCCTGCAACCAGTTCAGTCGTGCGACAAGGCCAGTCGTGCGACAAGGCCAGTCGTGCGAAAAGGCCAGTCGTGCGAAAAGGCCAGTCGTGCGAAAAGGCCAGTCGTGCGAAAAGGCCAGTCGTGCGAAAAGGCCAGTCGTGCGAAAAGGCCAGTCGTGCGAAAAGGCCAGTCGTGCGAAAAGGCCAGTCGTGCGAAAAGGCCAGTCGTGCGAAAAGGCCAGTCGTGCGAAAAGGCCAGTCGTGCGAAAAGGCCAGTCGTGCGAAAAGGCCAGTCGTGCGAAAAGGCCAGTCGTGGGTAGTCGTGGATATTTCCTGCCATTTGAGCCTAGCAGTCACATTGTAAGACCAGTCGTGCGACCTGTAGAAGACTTGTTGCCGACTGATAGCACCACTAATCGCACGACTGTCGCACGACTACCCAAGAATACGTACGAGTGGTAAAGTCATGTTGCACGACTGGCTACGACCAATGTAACGACTATTCGTACGACTTGTCGTGGAGTCTTGCTTAGTCGTGCAATCAGGTCTACTCACACGACAAGTTGTGGAAAGTCGTGCGACTGTCGTACAACAGGAGAATCCTACGATCAGCCACGACAATAAAGGACCACTCAAGACTTGTCCCACGACAATCGCACGAGCGTCGCACGAATGATATCGAAGACTAGGCTGCGACAAGATGCGACGACTACTTGAGTCGCAGCCAGAATTTCGAACAAGCTCAAAAACCTCTCTGCGACTGATTTCAAGACTTGTGGCACGACTTTCCTAAGTTTGCCTACGTTTTCCAGTTGCAAACTGTCGTAAGTTGTATCTCTTAGTAGGACTGGGGCTTTACGAACCTGCGGGCTAACGAACCTTTGATCTAATAAACCTTCGAACTATCGAACCTATCCAGGAGTAACCAGGAAATCTTTGTTTCATATGGACGTCCCAACTTAATTGAATTGACATAAACATATATAAATTTAAAACTGGGCCTTACTTATTATAACAGAAGCCAAGGCCAATCGTCCGAATCCTAGCTTTGTGATCCCTGCATTGCCTTTATAGCCAGCCTTTCCATTCCAATTGTAGCGTAGTGCCAACTGATGATCCATGACGCTCGACATAATACGCCTGACCGCATCTTTCACGGTACTTTCACCAACAGTGACAAGGTGGTTTGTCTGTGAAGAAAAGTATTCAGACATTCAAATCTGTATCACGCAATCACAAATCCAAAGCATACAATCAATCTAAAAATAAAATTGTGCATAGTGATAAACAAAAGCCAAAAGCTGAATTGTTTTAATAGTTCCCTCTGACGAGCTCAGGCGTAACCAGGTTCTTTCAATACTTCAATCTTTTTTTTAGCATTCACTTGTCGTTTGGTAAATCTTATTTTAACCCAAACATCAGAAACCATAGATTAAAAGGAAAGGACTGTAAAATCTAACAAAGCATACCCTATTTCTTGACCAAATTGTCAGTGGCGTATCTGGGGTAGGCAGGTGGGGTTTCGTGTAGGGCTGTTCACTGCTGGGGGAAAAACCTGCCCTACCTCCCTCGGTGAATTTTTCTTTTGGGTAATCGTAAATGCTTCATTTAATGGCATATTAGCGAAATCCACTAACCAAAAATCGTGGCCCATTGAAAAACTTAAAATACCTAATGCTGTCAAAAAATCCAAACACAGTGTTTCAGGCAGTTCAGATGTCGAAACGTCTCAATTTTGTACGCCGTAAAAAGCTGTATACGCCACTGCCAATTGTTTTAACTAGTCTGGGGCTTGAAAGGTTATAGGGTTAGCATTTCCTTGACTTACCAACGCATCCCTGGTCTTTTTGGTTTTGAGCTCCTCTTCAAGCTCCTCAATGTCCTCTTGAGTGCTCAGAGGTAAGGTGTTGTCCTCGGGCAGTTTTTCATCTACATCTCCCAAAAGCTTCACTGCTATTCCATTCAGGACTCGTCGTTGGGCCTCTTGCTCCTGCTGAATAGACTTTACTGTCAGCTGAATCTCTGTCACAGCTTTCAGTAGAGTCATCAGTGTTGCTATTAATAAAATGGGAAAATACAGTAAATTATATGAGAAACAAACCATAATTTGCTTACTTTTCCAACCTTTTTTGAAAGGCTGATTCACCAAACTTGTATTAAACCCCTAACGTAGACACTCCAGGACATTTTGGCTAGTAGCCTGCCAGTCGAATCACATTGCATACTTTGTCACTTTGACTTGTGTGGAGAGTGCAGCAAAGTGGGGGCTGTCAGCACAGATGCACTGTGCTGTATCTGGTAGAGTTAGAGTTAGGGTTAAAGTTAAATTTAATTTTTACTTACCACTGTTGCTTGACATATCCCGCTGCCTCTCACCTACAGAAAAAAAGGAAATTTCAGAGAACTATTAGTACATTTACATGCTTTTTATTTATTATTTTTGTGTGTGGGGAAGGGATGTGGAAGGAGGAAGCCTCATTCATATTTATAATTACATTGTGTTACAGTTACTGACATTTTTAGGTTCTGTACAATGAATAAAACCACGCTCTCTTACAAGGCAATGCTGCACTGTTTATCTGAATGGACTTTCTGACCACATTGTTCCTCGTGCAATGTTAAGCACACACGGCAGTAATTGCATGCAAATAGTAATTGCCTTTGCTTTATGGTGCAAGGCTAGGCAGTTTCTTGGCAGGTCAATTGGTACATCAACCAACAAGATTTTTTAAGCAGTAAAATCCCAAATCAAAGTCATCGTATTCCACTTAAAATCTTCAATCCAAAAATCCCCTAACTTTCTTGAAATGCTTGAAAACAGGGTGACCGGGACCTTAATTGATTCAGGATGGATTGGCTTTAATCAATTAACAACTGGTGTATTTCAGTCTTTACCTAGTCTTGGGGTGTTAGGCCTAGAGCAAGAAGGGGTATCCGCATCTAAGTCCACATGGTTCATCGGGGAGATTGACAGAATGGCAGGTGGTGCAGATGGCGATGGGGCTGGTGCCATAGCAGGTTGCCGATGTTTGTTCTTGGGAGCTGGTTCCTGTTCATCTTCGCTGTCGCTAGATGATGACCACGTAGCAGGTCTCCTTCGTCTTGTAAATGTAACACAAAATAGTCAAGTACATGGATCCACTGAATATTCCACTTAAATATGGTAAATGTAGGACATTTAAAGGTAGTATATACCATTTGCTTTTGCTGTAATGTGAGAAATGAATGGATTTGGTGGTTAGTATTTTATAGCGTGCTAGCAAATACTGTAACACTGGCCTGTTTAAAGTTTTGCGTGCATAGATGCTGAGAAAATGGAGGAAAAAAATATGTTATAGTCTGGTTCCCTGACCATACCTTAGACAAAATGCATTTTATAGATTTGAGGGAATTATCAGGTCGGGTAACTAGATTATACATTTCCACTTTTCTTCAAAGCAACAGCACACCAGGTGCCATGATTTTTAAGAATGCTTAAAACCCTAACCATCCCTAACCTGCCAAAATCAAACACCCCATTTGTGTTGGAGTTTGTGTGGTTAGGGAAGGATTCTAGTAAAAAGCCTTGGGCTGTTAGGGTTGACTGCTATTTACAAGTCTAGTATGGTATTTCGTAATAATTCAGTAGTTTGGTTATTTATAATTTTGCAAATGTTTATGTACATGTTTATATACGTCATGGTACGTATGTGTTCACAATGTTGTGTATATGCCAAAAGTTCCACTTTGGGGTTTGCCACACCCCCCCCCCCCAGTCTCAGGACAGGTTACAGGCCCGTTATAAACAATTTCAAATAAAATTAAATTTGCATATACTTACTTCCGCTGCTTGGCTCGTTCTTTGTCCGTTTGGACGTCAGATGTATCTTCAGCCATCCGCGACTTCTGTCTTCCAGCTTCATAGGTCGCTATGTGTGGATACAAGTTTTAGTGACTCCAATTTAATACTACTGTATTTACTATCTTTCACTAAAAAAAGTTTTAACGTATGGAGTGATTCACTAAACACCGTGACATCAGCAGGAAATCGGGACAATATGGTCTGTCAACCATGTCACTGAAATGTATATTTTAAAATTCACAATGTCGGAGGCATGTTAGAGAACTAATTTCATCTCCATAAATTGCTACTTCGGGCAGGTCAAAACAGAGTACCATTTAGAGGCCAGAAAGTACTAAAATTTCCGATTAATAGTTTTCGAAACATGCTACTATACAGGTAAAATTATACTTACAACAATTGCAAAGCAAACGTGTCTTGTAGAGTGTCCATGTTTGCAGGTCTGGATTCAGCCTGTCCTTAACTACCTTTGTAAACAGCAGAAGTGGCTTTGAATGGTGGCCAGAGAACATGGGACGAGCTCTACTTCATCAGTTTCTGTGAAAACTACCACAGCATACATCTCAACTATAGACATATCCAATGCATGATTGTAAAATTTGAACAGTGCATTTTATTTTCCTGGGCATTTAAGCTCACTTTATATTTGTTAGCATACATACAGTTTTACAACCTACATGTATGCATTTGCAGTTCACATTTAGACAATCAACTAGAGGTTTGATGTTTATCACAAACACTAGGTGATCGGGCGAGACATTGTTCAGTTGTTTTGTTTAAGTTATGAATATAAATATATGACTGTGATAAAGAAGAGATGTTCAAATTTGGCATTTGTTTTGAACCTTGGATATGCAAGAGGGCACTAAAATAACTCGTGCAAATCTAAATTGCGTGAACTTAAAGGGGCTGTGTCGTCACGATCATAGCAGGCTTGCGGCTGTACACTGAATCCCGAACTGATGAACGCAGATGAACCCAGTAACTGCAAATAATACGCAACGACCGCGCGGTGACCTACAGGGCGCGCGCGCTGACCCACAGGTCGCGCGCGCTGACCCACAGGTCGCGCGCGCCACATCAGATTACAATTGCAATGACTGCTGGATGCATGATCCTGTAGTTATGATGATACATACTGCATGTACAAGTATTTTGTATGTGTTTGTGCCACCAAAAATGATGGTGTTCTAAAGACGACAGATGACCTCGACCTCGACCTCATTAATATTTATAGGCTGGGGGTTGACCACGGAAACGTGCATTAGGGTTCGCTGAATTTATATCTATATCTTCGCAAGCCTTTGTCCAGTTGTATCAAACAAGCTGTCTAAAGTTTCTTATAATGGCGGGTGCTACATGTAATTTGAATAAATGCAGAACATACGATATTATCATTGTAGAAATTACTTTATGAATTCGTTCACCCCTGAACATAGTCTAGACACCTCAAATGGATAGGTTTGGACGAGATCAGACATGCATATAGGATTGAAAACATGTATTTTACCCAATTGCAGCAGCTAATTTGCATTTTAATTAATTTTTAAAAATGCCAAGGGTGCCAAGGGGCATGGCACCCGCCGGAATATTGATCAGCAAAGTCCAATTGACAAGAAAATGCAAAACAATTAACGAGGTCGAGGTCGAGGTCGAGGTCGAGGTCGAGGGCGACTGCGCCCTCGCCCCTGCATCTGTTTTTTTGTGCACAAGTCTATGTGGTAAGGTCGAGGTCGAGGGCGAGGGCGAGGGCGAGGTCGAGGTCGAGGGCGAGGGCGAGGCGCTCTGTCGTCTTTATAGAACACCATAAAAAATATACCGGCGATAGGCCTACAGTCGAACATAGTCCGTGACACCCCACCCGGCAAACGCCAAAATGTACCATGACAGAACCAAACGAAAATAAGTAAATCTGTATTTATAATTGTAAAATGTATAATGCACCAGCCCCTTCCTATACAAAAATTAAGTTGTAGGCCTATGTATCGAAATAAATTTCGACTAAAATCGGCTGTGCCTGCAATGATGAGCAAATCAAAGTAAAACAGCTATACTGATGGCGATATTGAGCCCACGACCTTGTGTTACGGCAGGACTTTATGGAAAGTTACATCATAAGAGTTATTTCAACACTATCAAATAATAAACACAATAATAACAGTTATTACCAATAAATAATATACGTCAATGAAATGAGATTTCACCAGTGGCGAGTAAATCCGTGTCGAAAAGTGGGGATGAATATTAAATTTGTCAACGAAGTACTGCATCTTGAACTTTTCTCAACGGGGGATACCCCCGCCCCAAACACCGCTTGAAATTTGAAACATCACTTTGTGTACAATTTCCCCTTTTTAAATTTATGAAACAAAAAAGAAATACAAATCGCCGGGCCCCTGAACTCCTTCCCCGTGCTTACGCCACTGGCGCACAGATCCCCACATCACTATGATAAAGATGACTACCGAAGAAACAAAGGAATAGACACCCCGACAAATATTCAAACAACCCTAATTTTCACCTGTTTTGCACGAATTATTCGCTTATTACTTTTTATGACATGAACAATTCACATACCGAGTACATGGATCGGATGTACTATACATCTGTACATGTTGACTATACATTACATGTAGACTTGATGTGCGGAAATATTGTTTCACACAGCGAGTTGTTGACAAGTGCCATTGGAATAGCGACCAAGTGAAGTTGTTTCAGCTCCATCTATCAACTGTTAAAAAAAATGTACTTCTATGTTCTTGATTTTAATTTATTTTTCTTCGCTGCTAAAGAACTGTCTGCAGCCACTACCCCTCTTTTAGTAGCATGATAATTTTGTTATTGAAGTGACGGGTCAAAATAAGCCTGAAGCTTTTTATCGACCTAAGTTTACAAGCAAGATACGAGCAAGATACATCCAAATGAATAACACATAATACATAGACCCTTTTACGGATACCCCGCCTGTGGGATTTTGTGTACAAAATTTAGCGCTAACTGTCCCACAGCGACAAGACACGTTGCAGTTTTGCTGTGCACATTTACATGGACAAGCACCCCGTGTGCCGAGTCGTCCTCTCTGGAAAGAGTTTCGGCATGTACATGTCATAGGTTCTCCAGCGTAAGGTTCTACTTCTATATCGCCAACCTCTAATTCTGTGCAACTTTCAGACAAATATTCCATGGCACTTGTGTACATGTGAATGAAATTTTATGAAATAAACAGATGAAATTTGAACGTTTTTTCTAATAATCTTACTCTTAGAGAACTGAGTGCCACGATGTGTGCTACTTGTTTATAAGTATACGTGTACACGTATGTGTATTTCAGTACGCAGACGCTGGACATGCGTGCGTGTTCCAGGGGGTGTAGTTTCCAAAAGCCAATTCTCAGAACAGCCATAACAAACGGATGGAGGTTAAAAATAGCACATAACCGAAATGAAGCGCAAGGGGGCGCACTTCAATATTTGATTCGTTAACGCGAGATGGCGCGACGACACAGCCCCTTTAAATGTTATGGATACATTTAAACATACATTGTTCGTACATAGGTTTCATGTTTATCCCATGAACCATTTCAAAGAAATTTTGTTAGTTTTGCTTTGACCTCATTTTCGCTTTTCAAATTTACCCAACTTTGACCTTCCGGTAACAGCAGAAGTGAAGGTCAGACGACTTTGCCCTCAGAGATAAAAACAAAAATGTTGGCATATCCTACATGTAGATCTATCAGATCCCAAATCACGAACATTACAGCTGTATTAGCTGTGAAAGAATGCGGTAATTTTGGAACTAAAATTGCTTGTAATTTGATACATGACGTCATCATGATGTCATCATGATGTCACACTTGTATGCACGTCCAGAGATCAGGGTTGATGTTCATTTTAATTGTTAATACGTTGTACAATTTGGAAAAAATGCTTTGAAGAATTGTCTAGAAAAAGAAACCAAAAATATGCGTAGAACCCGGAAAAAAACAATAAGGTGATCAGGAATCAGCCAGATCACCTAGTAAAACTTTGACTGGTTGAGTTATTTTATAGCCAGGTGACATTAGTTGAGCAGTTTGGATATTTACTTCAAGTCTGTGAAAGTATGCATGCTATGAAGAACAGGTATTGCTACATGTTTGTCATAATACAGAAGCACCATATATTTGTTTCTCACTGACCGAATGTTGGCAATTAGCGTCTCGTTTCCCAGTTTAGATACCTTGTGCACATCCAACTTCTCTGAATCCATTGGATACGTAAAAAATGTTTCCAGTGATTGAAATTGTTTGTACATTATGTACACCCCGGACCTACTTTGAAAGATATTGCTTATAATGCCCACGTGGCTTCCAACTCTCACACAATTGTCACCAGTTTTTGAGCTAATGACACAGTCACAAAAGACGGCATCACGAAACTATGTACATGGAATGTACTCGTTTCCCAAAGGAAGTGGACCTTTTGCATGTTCCATTCTCAAAGTGAACTTTGTGGACTGGGAAAAACATAGACATTCTTTGGGTGGCAAGGAGGATCTCTCCACCAACCTTGCTACAACTTGCTGAAGAACAAAGTTTGGCTTTCTGACTAGCCTCTTCAAACCTTTTAGACAGTTTTCAAATGGAAAAGCTGAAAACTTGTCCAGGGGCCCATACAGTTTGACATCTTCCGGGAGATGAATCAGGTTATGTACATTGTACACGACTTGGTCAGTCCCGTACAAACTAGAAAAATGCTGCACAAAATTGACAAGCAACTCTTTTGCATAATCACAAAAGGACTTGCACAAGGCTGGATTTGCCAGTAAGTTCACTGCAACAGACAGAAGCATGAAGTTGTCATACATTGGTTCAGGAATTTTTCCTTTCAATACTACAGGGCCAGTATACAGAAGAAACAACCGAAACTCTGTTGCTTTCCATCTGTCTAACTCATCAAGCGATCATGGTTTTCTAGCAAATTCTTGAGGGATGCTGGAACGGAGAGATAGCAGACATTCTGATATTTGCACCATTGTCCGAGGTTCCAGACGGCACTTCAAAGGCCCTTTCACCCAAAAGACAAGAAGCCGTCTTGTGACTCCTAAGCATACCAAATGCATATAGTCTAGTGGAAACTGAGAAACCATGCCAATATTTAATTGTAGCAATCGGCTCAGTCCAATGTGGTGGCCCTCATCCAACCTATCCTTAAATGAATCATCTGTGCGAAGGGGTGAATCCAATCTGGAAAATATCACTTTGCTATCATACTCCCCTCTGACTGTGCACTTCTCACAACCATGATAACCCGAATGACCCTTGACCTGTTTAATATACGCACGTGCTGGAGCATCACAAATAAATGCCTCGACAGAAACGGCCAAAGTTCTTCCATTTGCCAGTAAATCTTTGACTTCATGTACAAAATCTTCGAGAAACTCCGAGATGTTTGGGTTTTTTATTGCTAGAATACAAACCTACAATGAATGGTTCACACCTACACGATGGTTCAGATAAAGTACAAAGGATTGGCCAGCACTGAACATTACTGCTTTTAAACAATGGAAGGCCATGAATTTTCATGTGCAATATCTTCCTCGGAGTGGCATGAGATAGGACTTGTTCATGGTTCTGTCTGGTGTAATTTGCCTTAAAATTTCCAACATGAACTGTTTACCCTTCTCAGCCGTGAAGCCCAATTCAACATGGGGGGCTTCATGTCTGCGCAGGCGCACACAGCTCATCGCACCCAAAAACCTGACGGTTGTTTTATGAAATTGGATGTCCATGCACCAGTTAATAGTATTTCATGAAACAACCGTCGGGTTTGTGGGTGCGATGAGCTGTGTGCACCTGCGCAGACATGATACCGCCATATTGAATTGGTCTTTACGGCTGAGAAGGGTAAACAGTTCATGTTGGATATTTTAAGGCAAATTACACCAGACAGAAACATGAACAAGTCCTAATTATGGTGAAATATTGAGATGCTTGGGTAAGTGAACCTATATGCCGAGTTTAAGGCCGAATGATTTCCATTTAAAAAACAAAAAAAATCCCCAACTTTTTGCACGCAGCGCAGTATGGCCCAGAGCATGAGTCTACTCGTGCGGCGGGGCATAGTATAGGGCTACATCATCATGATCGTGACTAAGTTCAGCAATTTCTTGCAAAAGTTGGTTAACAACTTTTTCAACTTTACAACGCTTTGTCCAATAAGACATAATTGAAGTGCAAGCTTATTACAGATCGAGACAGATGTAAAATTAAGATTATTGTTAGTTAGCTGAACATTTACCGAAGTCACTCAAAGATTCAACGTTCAAACCCAAGGCTTCATATTTTTTAAGCAAATTTAGTCACACGTATGGGCTACAACTAGCATGACAACACAAGAGTTATTTCCAGGTAGGCCTACATTAAATTGTAAATGTCATCGTGATAATGCACATGTGCAACAAGAACAAGAAATATAACACTTAACAGCCTACGGGGACTTCGCGGAGACCGTGTATAATGGCTGAACGTAAGACGTGCGGCATGTACTGCTGGCCATACATGTAGTATACATGTACCACGTACAAATTACAATAGATTGGACAAATGTTGGAGTCACGGCGAAAAAGGTGCTTCAGATTATGTGCTTCAGATTATGTGCTTAAATGCCATGCACAGAAAATAAAAGCTATTTCATTAACTCAACCAGGTCTGGTTCGAGCTTTAGCAACGGAAAGTGGCGATTACAAATAAAAAAATGGAATAAGTCTTCAGAAAATATCTTAGAATTGCATACGTGGCAGAATCACTAACTGTTGACTGACAAACAATGGCGGTAGACGTGGCCAGTGGACAGCATGTGTGTGCGCGGTGCACGCGCAGGTTGCCGATAACCCCCGCGCGGTGCGCATAATCGAGCAAGCCAACATTGGCCCTAAATGGGCCGATATCGTGAGCTTACATGATGGCGCGATGGAGGTTTACGCATACCTGCCGAAAACGGCGCATTGCTGGCCGTATAACGGCAGCGGTTATACAGTACTGCCGGTACCAGCCGTTTCGAAGCCAGCATCGGGCCAATTACGATATGTTTGTTGGGTGATGGCCGAGACAAGCGAGTAGGTTTTTCGAACCTTTTTTTTCTGCATTCTTGCATCAGTGCACATGCTATACAATGGACTAGCCGAGACCCCCACCACGCAACTTAGGCCCAACATTAGTGCATTTTTCGATCTGATGTTCAACGAAATTGCGCACAATCTTGATACTGATGGAAAGAGGGACTCATCAGCAACATCCAGACCAATTTCCTGCTCCGCAGGCCCAAGTTCAGCCAAATGATGGCCGAGATAAGCGAGTAGGTTTTTTCGAACTGATTTTTTCTGCATTCCCGCATGAGTGTACATGCTATACAATGGCCTAGCCGAGACCCCCACCACGCAACTTAGGCCCAAAATTAGTGCATTTTTCGATCTGAGTGTTAAAGTGCAAGTGCTAGACAGTGATAGTGTGCAAGTGCTGGAGTTAGAGTGTTTGAGTTAGGGCCTTGTCACACAAGGCAACTTTAACAAGCAATTTGTGGGCAAGTGACAGCGCTGCAAACGAAAAGAAATTCTTGAAGTGCAATAAGGACATTTTTCTTCTTAAGACAATTTGGTGAAAATAAAAAATTGAGAGTGCGGGTTTTGAGAGTGCGGGTTTTGAGAGTGCGGGTTTTGAGAGTGCGGATTTTGAGAGTGCGGGTTTTGAGAGTGCGGATTTTGAGAGTGCGGGTTTTGTGGGCAAGTAACAGCGCTGCAGCCGAAAAGTTGTTAGAGTTAAGGGTTTGAGTGCAAGTGTTAGGGTTAAGGTTCGAGTTAGAGTACGGGTTTTAAGGGTGCGGGTTTTAAGGGTGCGGGTTTTAAGGGTGCGGGTTTTAAGGGTGCGGGTTTTAAGGGTGCGGGTTTTAAGGGTGCGGGTTTTAAGGGTGCGGGTTTTAAGGGTGCGGGTTTTAAGGGTGCGGGTTTTAAGGGTGCGGGTTTTAAGGGTGCGGGTTTTAAGGGTGCGGGTTTTAAGGGTGCGGGTTTTAAGGGTGCGGGTTTTGGTTTTAAGAGTGCTAGAGTTAAGGCCTTGTTACACAATGCAATTTTAACAAGCAATTTGTGGGCAAGAGACAGAGATAGATAGAGAGAGTGTTAGACTTACTCGTCTACAAAACACCATAGGTCTGTTGTGCTGATCTAAGCCCGCATCCTACAGCATGATTTCATATGCTCTCTATCTCACTAGGCCTTTCAGTTCTGTCCAGGATATAATCTTGTAAGGCCTCGAGGTCTTGAATAGCCAGGAGCCGGAGGTTGATCTCTCCTAGAGTTGATGGAAAAATAGAGTAAGCGAGTTAGGGGTGTTCAAATTAGTTGTTAGAATTAAGTGTGTGAGTGCAAGTGTTAGGGTTAAGGTTCGAGTTAGAGTACGGGTTTTAAGGGTGCGGGTTTTAAGGGTGCGGGTTTTAAGAGTGCGGGTTTTAAGAGTGCGGGTTTTAAGAGTGCGGGTTTTAAGAGTGCGGGTTTTAAGAGTGCTAGAGTTAGGGCCTTGTTACACAATGCAATTTGTGGGCAAGTAACAGCGCTGCAGCCGAAAAGAAATTCTTCAAGTGCAATAAGGACATTTTTCTTCTTAAGACAATTTGGTGAAAATACAAAATTCCATGTTTTTCTATGTGGAATTTGGTTGGACCCGATTGCCTGAAAATTGTCCTGTGTGACATGGCCCTTAGAGTGAGAGTGCTTGTGTTCGGGTTAGAATGTGAGAGTAAGAGATAGAGAGACAGGGATAGATAGAGTGTTAGACTTACTCGTCTACAAAACACCATAGGTCTGTTGTGCTGATCTAAGCCCGCATCCTACAGCATGATTTCATATGCTCTCTATCTCACTAGGCCTTTCAGTTCTGTCCAGGATAATCTTGTATGGCCTCGAGGTCTTGAACAGCCAGGAGCCGGAGGTTTATCTCTCCTGGAGTTGATGGAAAAATAGAGTAAGCGAGTTAGGGGTGTTCAAATTAGTTGTTAAGAGTTAAGGGTTTGAGTGCAAGTGTTAGGGTTAACGTTCAAGTTAGAGTGCAGGTTTTAAGGGTGCGGGTTTTAGGGGTGCGGGTTTTAGGGGTGCGGGTTTTAGGGGTGCGGGTTTTAGGGGTGCGGGTTTTAGGGGTGCGGGTTTTAGGGGTGCGGGTTTTAGGGGTGCGGGTTTTAGGGGTGCGGGTTTTAGGGGTGCGGGTTTTAGGGGTGCGGGTTTTAGGGGTGCGGGTTTTAGGGGTGCGGGTTTTAGGGGTGCGGGTTTTAGGGTGCAGGTTTTAAGGGTGCAGGTTTTAAGGGTGCGGGTTTTAAGGGTGCGGGTTTTAAGGGTGCGGGTTTTAAAAGTGCGGGTTTTAAGAGTGCGGGTTTTAAGAGTGCGGGTTTTAAGAGTGCTAGAGTTAGGGCCTTGTTACACACTGCAATTTTAACAAGCAATTTGTGGGCAAGTAACAGCGCTGCAGCCGAAAAGAAATTCTTCAAGTGCAATAAAGACATTTTTCTTCTTAAGACAATTTTGTGAAAATAAAAAATTCCATGTTTTTCTATGTGGAATTTGGTTGGACCCGATTGGCTGAAAATTGTCCTGTGTGACATGGCCCTTAGAGTGAGAGTGCTTGTGTTCGGGTTAGAAGGTGAGAGTAAGAGATAAAGAGACAGAGGTTTTAAGGGTGCGGGTTTTAAGGGTGCGGGTTTTAAGGGTGCGGGTTTTAAGGGTGCGGGTTTGAGGGGTGCGGGTTTTAGGGGTGCGGGTTTTAGGGGTGCGGGTTTTAGGGGTGCGGGTTTTAGGGGTGCGGGTTTTAGGGGTGCGGGTTTTAGGGGTGCGGGTTTTAGGGGTGCGGGTTTTAGGGGTGCGGGTTTTAAGGGTGCGGGTTTTAGGGGTGCGGGTTTTAAGTTAGGGCCTTGTTACACAATGCAATTTTAACAAGCAATTTGTGGGCAAGTAACAGCGCTGCAGCCGAAAAGAAATTCTTCAAGTGCAATAAAGACATTTTTCTTCTTAAGACAATTTTGTGAAAATAAAAAATTCCATGTTTTTCTATGTGGAATTTGGTTGGACCCGATTGGCTGAAAATTGTCCTGTGTGACATGGCCCTTAGAGTGAGAGTGCTTGTGTTCGGGTTAGAAGGTGAGAGTAAGAGATAAAGAGACAGAGGTTTTAAGGGTGCGGGTTTTAAGGGTGCGGGTTTTAAGGGTGCGGGTTTTAAGGGTGCGGGTTTGAGGGGTGCGGGTTTTAGGGGTGCGGGTTTTAGGGGTGCGGGTTTTAGGGGTGCGGGTTTTAGGGGTGCGGGTTTTAGGGGTGCGGGTTTTAGGGGTGCGGGTTTTAGGGGTGCGGGTTTTAGGGGTGCGGGTTTTAAGGGTGCGGGTTTTAGGGGTGCGGGTTTTAAGTTAGGGCCTTGTTACACAATGCAATTTTAACAAGCAATTTGTGGGCAAGTAACAGCGCTGCAGCCGAAAAGAAATTCTTCAAGTGCAATAAAGACATTTTTCTTCTTAAGACAATTTGGTGAAAATACAAAATTCCATGTTTTTCTATGTGGAATTTGGTTGGACCCGATTGCCTGAAAATTGTCCTGTGTGACATGGCCCTTAGAGTGAGAGTGCTTGTGTTCGGGTTAGAATGTGAGAGTAAGAGATAGAGAGACAGAGGTTTTAAGGGTGCGGGTTTTTTAGGGGTGCGGGTTTTAGGGGTGCGGGTTTTAGGGGTGCGGGTTTTAGGGGTGCGGGTTTTAGGGGTGCGGGTTTTAAGGGTGCGGGTTTTAGGGGTGCGGGTTTTAGGGGTGCGGGTTTTAAGGGTGCGGGTTTTAAGTTAGGGCCTTGTTACACAATGCAATTTTAACAAGCAATTTGTGGGCAAGTAACAGCGCTGCAGCCGAAAAGAAATTCTTCAAGTGCAATCAAGACATTTTTCTTCTTAAGACAATTTGGTGAAAATACAAAATTCCATGTTTTTCTATGTGGAATTTGGTTAGACCCGATTGCCTGAAAATTGTCCTGTGTGACATGGCCCTTAGAGTGAGAGTGCTTGTGTTCGGGTTAGAATGTGAGAGTAAGAGATAGAGAGACAGAGGTTTTAAGGGTGCGGGTTTTAAGGGTGCGGGTTTTAGGGGTGCGGGTTTTAGGGGTGCGGGTTTTAGGGGTGCGGGTTTTAGGGGTGCGGGTTTTAGGGGTGCGGGTTTTAGGGGTGCGGGTTTTAGGGGTGCGGGTTTTAGGGGTGCGGGTTTTAGGGGTGCGGGTTTTAGGGGTGCGGGTTTTAGGGGTGCGGGTTTTAGGGGTGCGGGTTTTAGGGTGCGGGTTTTAAGGGTGCGGGTTTTAAGGGTGCGGGTTTTAAGGGTGAGGGTTTTAAGAGTGCGGGTTTTAAGAGTGCGGGTTTTAAGAGTGCGGGTTTTAAGAGTGCTAGAGTTAGGGCCTTGTTACACACTGCAATTTTAACAAGCAATTTGTGGGCAAGTAACAGCGCTGCAGCCGAAAAGAAATTCTTCAAGTGCAATAAAGACATTTTTCTTCTTAGGACAATTTGGTGAAAATAAAAAATTCCATGTTTTTCTATGTGGAATTTGGTTGGACCCGATTGCCTGAAAATTGTCCTGTGTGACATGGCCCTTAGAGTGAGAGTGCTTGTGTTCGGGTTAGAATGTGAGAGTAAGAGATAGAGAGACAGGGATAGATAGAGTGTTAGACTTACTCGTCTACAAAACACCATAGGTCTGTTGTGCTGATCTAAGCCCACATCCTGCAGCATGATTTCATATGCTCTCTATCTCACTAGGCCTTTCAGTTCTGTCCAGGATAATCTTGTATGGCCTCGAGGTCTTGAACAGCCAGGAGCCGGAGGTTTATCTCTCCTGGAGTTGATGGAAAAATAGAGTAAGCGAGTTAGGCGTGTTCAAATTAGTTGTTAAGAGTTAAGGGTTTGAGTGCAAGTGTTAGGGTTAACGTTCAAGTTAGAGTGCAGGTTTTAAGGGTGCGGGTTTTAAGGGTGCGGGTTTTAAGGGTGAGGGTTTTAAAAGTGCGGGTTTTAAGAGTGCGGGTTTTAAGAGTGCGGGTTTAAAGAGTGCTAGAGTTAGGGCCTTGTTACACACTGCAATTTTAACAAGCAATTTGTGGGCAAGTAACAGCGCTGCAGCCGAAAAGAAATTCTTCAAGTGCAATAAAGACATTTTTCTTCTTAAGACAATTTTGTGAAAATAAAAAATTCCATGTTTTTCTATGTGGAATTTGGTTGGACCCGATTGGCTGAAAATTGTCCTGTGTGACATGGCCCTTAGAGTGAGAGTGCTTGTGTTCGGGTTAGAATGTGAGAGTAAGAGATAGAGAGACAGGGATAGATAGAGTGTTAGACTTACTCGTCTACAAAACACCATAGGTCTGTTGTGCTGATCTAAGCCCACATCCTACAGCATGATTTCATATGCTCTCTATCTCACTAGGCCTTTCAGTTCTGTCCAGGATAATCTTGTATGGCCTCGAGGTCTTGAACAGCCAGGAGCCGGAGGTTTATCTCTCCTGGAGTTGATGGAAAAATAGAGTAAGCGAGTTAGGGGTGTTCAAATTAGTTGTTAAGAGTTAAGGGTTTGAGTGCAAGTGTTAGGGTTAACGTTCAAGTTAGAGTGCAGGTTTTAAGGGTGCGGGTTTTAAGGGTGCGGGTTTTAAGGGTGAGGGTTTTAAAAGTGCGGGTTTTAAGAGTGCGGGTTTTAAGAGTGCGGGTTTAAAGAGTGCTAGAGTTAGGGCCTTGTTACACACTGCAATTTTAACAAGCAATTTGTGGGCAAGTAACAGCGCTGCAGCCGAAAAGAAATTCTTCAAGTGCAATAAAGACATTTTTCTTCTTAAGACAATTTTGTGAAAATAAAAAATTCCATGTTTTTCTATGTGGAATTTGGTTGGACCCGATTGCCTGAAAATTGTCCTGTGTGACATGGCCCTTAGAGTGAGAGTGCTTGTGTTCGGGTTAGAATGTGAGAGTAAGAGATAAAGAGACAGAGGTTTTAAGGGTGCGGGTTTTAAGGGTGCGGGTTTTAGGGGTGCGGGTTTTAGGGGTGCGGGTTTTAGGGGTGCGGGTTTTAGGGGTGCGGGTTTTAGGGGTGCGGGTTTTAGGGGTGCGGGTTTTAGGGGTGCGGGTTTTAAGTTAGGGCCTTGTTACACACTGCAATTTTAACAAGCAATTTGTGGGCAAGTAACAGCGCTGCAGCCGAAAAGAAATTCTTCAAGTGCAATAAAGACATTTTTCTTCTTAAGACAATTTGGTGAAAATAAAAAATTCCATGTTTTTCTATGTGGAATTTGGTTGGACCCGATTGCCTGAAAATTGTCCTGTGTGACATGGCCCTTAGAGTGAGAGTGCTTGTGTTCGGGTTAGAATGTGAGAGTAAGAGATAAAGAGACAGAGGTTTTAAGGGTGCGGGTTTTAAGGGTGCGGGTTTTAGGGGTGCGGGTTTTAGGGGTGCGGGTTTTAGGGGTGCGGGTTTTAGGGGTGCGGGTTTTAGGGGTGCGGGTTTTAGGGGTGCGGGTTTTAAGGGTGCGGGTTTTAAGTTAGGGCCTTGTTACACAATGCAATTTTAACAAGCAATTTGTGGGCAAGTAACAGCGCTGCAGCCGAAAAGAAATTCTTCAAGTGCAATAAAGACATTTTTCTTCTTAAGACAATTTTGTGAAAATAAAAAATTCCATGTTTTTCTATGTGGAATTTGGTTGGACCCGATTGCCTGAAAATTGTCCTGTGTGACATGGCCCTTAGAGTGAGAGTGCTTGTGTTCGGGTTAGAATGTGAGAGTAAGAGATAGAGAGACAGAGGTTTTAAGGGTGCGGGTTTTAGGGGGTGCGGGTTTTTTAGGGGTGCGGGTTTTAGGGGTGCGGGTTTTAGGGGTGCGGGTTTTAGGGGTGCGGGTTTTAGGGGTGCGGGTTTTAAGGGTGCGGGTTTTAGGGGTGCGGGTTTTAGGGGTGCAGGTTTTAAGGGTGCGGGTTTTAGGGGTGCGGGTTTTAAGGGTGCGGGTTTTAAGTTAGGGCCTTGTTACACAATGCAATTTTAACAAGCAATTTGTGGGCAAGTAACAGCGCTGCAGCCGAAAAGAAATTCTTCAAGTGCAATAAAGACATTTTTCTTCTTAAGACAATTTGGTGAAAATACAAAATTCCATGTTTTTCTATGTGGAATTTGGTTGGACCCGATTGCCTGGAAATTGTCCTGTGTGACATGGCCCTTAGAGTGAGAGTGCTTGTGTTCGGGTTAGAATGTGAGAGTAAGAGATAGAGAGACAGAGGTTTTAAGGGTGCGGGTTTTAAGGGTGCGGGTTTTAGGGGTGCGGGTTTTAGGGGTGCGGGTTTTAGGGGTGCGGGTTTTAGGGGTGCGGGTTTTAGGGGTGCGGGTTTTAGGGGTGCGGGTTTTAGGGGTGCGGGTTTTAGGGGTGCGGGTTTTAGGGGTGCGGGTTTTAGGGGTGCGGGTTTTAGGGGTGCGGGTTTTAGGGGTGCGGGTTTTAGGGGTGCGGGTTTTAAGGGTGCGGGTTTTAAGGGTGCGGGTTTTAAGGGTGAGGGTTTTAAGAGTGCGGGTTTTAAGAGTGCGGGTTTTAAGAGTGCGGGTTTTAAGAGTGCTAGAGTTAGGGCCTTGTTACACACTGCAATTTTAACAAGCAATTTGTGGGCAAGTAACAGCGCTGCAGCCGAAAAGAAATTCTTCAAGTGCAATAAAGACATTTTTCTTCTTAAGACAATTTTGTGAAAATAAAAAATTCCATGTTTTTCTATGTGGAATTTGGTTGGACCCGATTGCCTGAAAATTGTCCTGTGTGACATGGCCCTTAGAGTGAGAGTGCTTGTGTTCGGGTTAGAATGTGAGAGTAAGAGATAGAGAGACAGGGATAGATAGAGTGTTAGACTTACTCGTCTACAAAACACCATAGGTCTGTTGTGCTGATCTAAGCCCACATCCTACAGCATGATTTCATATGCTCTCTATCTCACTAGGCCTTTCAGTTCTGTCCAGGATAATCTTGTATGGCCTCGAGGTCTTGAACAGCCAGGAGCCGGAGGTTTATCTCTCCTGGAGTTGATGGAAAAATAGAGTAAGCGAGTTAGGGGTGTTCAAATTAGTTGTTAAGAGTTAAGGGTTTGAGTGCAAGTGTTAGGGTTAACGTTCAAGTTAGAGTGCAGGTTTTAAGGGTGCGGGTTTTAAGGGTGCGGGTTTTAAGGGTGAGGGTTTTAAAAGTGCGGGTTTTAAGAGTGCGGGTTTTAAGAGTGCGGGTTTAAAGAGTGCTAGAGTTAGGGCCTTGTTACACACTGCAATTTTAACAAGCAATTTGTGGGCAAGTAACAGCGCTGCAGCCGAAAAGAAATTCTTCAAGTGCAATAAAGACATTTTTCTTCTTAAGACAATTTTGTGAAAATAAAAAATTCCATGTTTTTCTATGTGGAATTTGGTTGGACCCGATTGCCTGAAAATTGTCCTGTGTGACATGGCCCTTAGAGTGAGAGTGCTTGTGTTCGGGTTAGAATGTGAGAGTAAGAGATAGAGAGACAGAGGTTTTAAGGGTGCGGGTTTTTTAGGGGTGCGGGTTTTAGGGGTGCGGGTTTTAGGGGTGCGGGTTTTAGGGGTGCGGGTTTTAGGGGTGCGGGTTTTAAGGGTGCGGGTTTTAGGGGTGCGGGTTTTAGGGGTGCGGGTTTTAAGGGTGCGGGTTTTAAGTTAGGGCCTTGTTACACAATGCAATTTTAACAAGCAATTTGTGGGCAAGTAACAGCGCTGCAGCCGAAAAGAAATTCTTCAAGTGCAATCAAGACATTTTTCTTCTTAAGACAATTTGGTGAAAATACAAAATTCCATGTTTTTCTATGTGGAATTTGGTTAGACCCGATTGCCTGAAAATTGTCCTGTGTGACATGGCCCTTAGAGTGAGAGTGCTTGTGTTCGGGTTAGAATGTGAGAGTAAGAGATAGAGAGACAGAGGTTTTAAGGGTGCGGGTTTTAAGGGTGCGGGTTTTAGGGGTGCGGGTTTTAGGGGTGCGGGTTTTAGGGGTGCGGGTTTTAGGGGTGCGGGTTTTAGGGGTGCGGGTTTTAGGGGTGCGGGTTTTAGGGGTGCGGGTTTTAGGGGTGCGGGTTTTAGGGGTGCGGGTTTTAGGGGTGCGGGTTTTAGGGGTGCGGGTTTTAGGGGTGCGGGTTTTAGGGTGCGGGTTTTAAGGGTGCGGGTTTTAAGGGTGCGGGTTTTAAGGGTGAGGGTTTTAAGAGTGCGGGTTTTAAGAGTGCGGGTTTTAAGAGTGCGGGTTTTAAGAGTGCTAGAGTTAGGGCCTTGTTACACACTGCAATTTTAACAAGCAATTTGTGGGCAAGTAACAGCGCTGCAGCCGAAAAGAAATTCTTCAAGTGCAATAAAGACATTTTTCTTCTTAGGACAATTTGGTGAAAATAAAAAATTCCATGTTTTTCTATGTGGAATTTGGTTGGACCCGATTGCCTGAAAATTGTCCTGTGTGACATGGCCCTTAGAGTGAGAGTGCTTGTGTTCGGGTTAGAATGTGAGAGTAAGAGATAGAGAGACAGGGATAGATAGAGTGTTAGACTTACTCGTCTACAAAACACCATAGGTCTGTTGTGCTGATCTAAGCCCACATCCTGCAGCATGATTTCATATGCTCTCTATCTCACTAGGCCTTTCAGTTCTGTCCAGGATAATCTTGTATGGCCTCGAGGTCTTGAACAGCCAGGAGCCGGAGGTTTATCTCTCCTGGAGTTGATGGAAAAATAGAGTAAGCGAGTTAGGCGTGTTCAAATTAGTTGTTAAGAGTTAAGGGTTTGAGTGCAAGTGTTAGGGTTAACGTTCAAGTTAGAGTGCAGGTTTTAAGGGTGCGGGTTTTAAGGGTGCGGGTTTTAAGGGTGAGGGTTTTAAAAGTGCGGGTTTTAAGAGTGCGGGTTTTAAGAGTGCGGGTTTAAAGAGTGCTAGAGTTAGGGCCTTGTTACACACTGCAATTTTAACAAGCAATTTGTGGGCAAGTAACAGCGCTGCAGCCGAAAAGAAATTCTTCAAGTGCAATAAAGACATTTTTCTTCTTAAGACAATTTTGTGAAAATAAAAAATTCCATGTTTTTCTATGTGGAATTTGGTTGGACCCGATTGGCTGAAAATTGTCCTGTGTGACATGGCCCTTAGAGTGAGAGTGCTTGTGTTCGGGTTAGAATGTGAGAGTAAGAGATAGAGAGACAGGGATAGATAGAGTGTTAGACTTACTCGTCTACAAAACACCATAGGTCTGTTGTGCTGATCTAAGCCCACATCCTACAGCATGATTTCATATGCTCTCTATCTCACTAGGCCTTTCAGTTCTGTCCAGGATAATCTTGTATGGCCTCGAGGTCTTGAACAGCCAGGAGCCGGAGGTTTATCTCTCCTGGAGTTGATGGAAAAATAGAGTAAGCGAGTTAGGGGTGTTCAAATTAGTTGTTAAGAGTTAAGGGTTTGAGTGCAAGTGTTAGGGTTAACGTTCAAGTTAGAGTGCAGGTTTTAAGGGTGCGGGTTTTAAGGGTGCGGGTTTTAAGGGTGAGGGTTTTAAAAGTGCGGGTTTTAAGAGTGCGGGTTTTAAGAGTGCGGGTTTAAAGAGTGCTAGAGTTAGGGCCTTGTTACACACTGCAATTTTAACAAGCAATTTGTGGGCAAGTAACAGCGCTGCAGCCGAAAAGAAATTCTTCAAGTGCAATAAAGACATTTTTCTTCTTAAGACAATTTTGTGAAAATAAAAAATTCCATGTTTTTCTATGTGGAATTTGGTTGGACCCGATTGCCTGAAAATTGTCCTGTGTGACATGGCCCTTAGAGTGAGAGTGCTTGTGTTCGGGTTAGAATGTGAGAGTAAGAGATAAAGAGACAGAGGTTTTAAGGGTGCGGGTTTTAAGGGTGCGGGTTTTAGGGGTGCGGGTTTTAGGGGTGCGGGTTTTAGGGGTGCGGGTTTTAGGGGTGCGGGTTTTAGGGGTGCGGGTTTTAGGGGTGCGGGTTTTAGGGGTGCGGGTTTTAAGTTAGGGCCTTGTTACACACTGCAATTTTAACAAGCAATTTGTGGGCAAGTAACAGCGCTGCAGCCGAAAAGAAATTCTTCAAGTGCAATAAAGACATTTTTCTTCTTAAGACAATTTGGTGAAAATAAAAAATTCCATGTTTTTCTATGTGGAATTTGGTTGGACCCGATTGCCTGAAAATTGTCCTGTGTGACATGGCCCTTAGAGTGAGAGTGCTTGTGTTCGGGTTAGAATGTGAGAGTAAGAGATAAAGAGACAGAGGTTTTAAGGGTGCGGGTTTTAAGGGTGCGGGTTTTAGGGGTGCGGGTTTTAGGGGTGCGGGTTTTAGGGGTGCGGGTTTTAGGGGTGCGGGTTTTAGGGGTGCGGGTTTTAAGGGTGCGGGTTTTAAGTTAGGGCCTTGTTACACAATGCAATTTTAACAAGCAATTTGTGGGCAAGTAACAGCGCTGCAGCCGAAAAGAAATTCTTCAAGTGCAATAAAGACATTTTTCTTCTTAAGACAATTTTGTGAAAATAAAAAATTCCATGTTTTTCTATGTGGAATTTGGTTGGACCCGATTGCCTGAAAATTGTCCTGTGTGACATGGCCCTTAGAGTGAGAGTGCTTGTGTTCGGGTTAGAATGTGAGAGTAAGAGATAGAGAGACAGAGGTTTTAAGGGTGCGGGTTTTAAGGGTGCGGGTTTTAGGGGTGCAGGTTTTAGGGGTGCGGGTTTTAGGGGTGCGGGTTTTAGGGGTGCGGGTTTTAGGGGTGCGGGTTTTAGGGGTGCGGGTTTTAGGGGTGCGGGTTTTAGGGGTGCGGGTTTTAGGGGTGCGGGTTTTAGGGGTGCGGGTTTTAGGGGTGCGGGTTTTAGGGGTGCGGGTTTTAGGGTGCGGGTTTTAAGGGTGCGGGTTTTAAGGGTGCGGGTTTTAAGGGTGAGGGTTTTAAGAGTGCGGGTTTTAAGAGTGCGGGTTTTAAGAGTGCGGGTTTTAAGAGTGCTAGAGTTAGGGCCTTGTTACACACTGCAATTTTAACAAGCAATTTGTGGGCAAGTAACAGCGCTGCAGCCGAAAAGAAATTCTTCAAGTGCAATAAAGACATTTTTCTTCTTAGGACAATTTGGTGAAAATAAAAAATTCCATGTTTTTCTATGTGGAATTTGGTTGGACCCGATTGCCTGAAAATTGTCCTGTGTGACATGGCCCTTAGAGTGAGAGTGCTTGTGTTCGGGTTAGAATGTGAGAGTAAGAGATAGAGAGACAGAGGTTTTAAGGGTGCGGGTTTTAAGGGTGCGGGTTTTAGGGGTGCGGGTTTTAGGGGTGCGGGTTTTAGGGGTGCGGGTTTTAGGGGTGCGGGTTTTAGGGGTGCGGGTTTTAGGGGTGCGGGTTTTAGGGGTGCGGGTTTTAGGGGTGCGGGTTTTAAGGGTGCGGGTTTTAAGGGTGCGGGTTTTAAGGGTGAGGGTTTTAAAAGTGCGGGTTTTAAGAGTGCGGGTTTTAAGAGTGCGGGTTTTAAGAGTGCTAGAGTTAGGGCCTTGTTACACACTGCAATTTTAAAAAGCAATTTGTGGGCAAGTAACAGCGCTGCAGCCGAAAAGAAATTCTTCAAGTGCAATAAAGACATTTTTCTTCTTAAGACAATTTTGTGAAAATAAATAATTCCATGTTTTTCTATGTGGAATTTGGTTGGACCCGATTGCCTGAAAATTGTCCTGTGTGACATGGCCCTTAGAGTGAGAGTGCTTGTGTTCGGGTTAGAATGTGAGAGTAAGAGATAGAGAGACAGAGGTTTTAAGGGTGCGGGTTTTAAGGGTGCGGGTTTTAGGGGTGCGGGTTTTAAGGGTGCGGGTTTTAAGTTAGGGCCTTGTTACACAATGCAATTTTAACAAGCAATTTGTGGGCAAGTAACAGCGCTGCAGCCGAAAAGAAATTCTTCAAGTGCAATAAAGACATTTTTCTTCTTAAGACAATTTGGTGAAAATACAAAATTCCATGTTTTTCTATGTGGAATTTGGTTGGACCCGATTGCCTGAAAATTGTCCTGTGTGACATGGCCCTTAGAGTGAGAGTGCTTGTGTTCGGGTTAGAATGTGAGAGTAAGAGATAGAGAGACAGGGATAGATAGAGTGTTAGACTTACTCGTCTACAAAACACCATAGGTCTGTTGTGCTGATCTAAGCCCGCATCCTACAGCATGATTTCATATGCTCTCTATCTCACTAGGCCTTTCAGTTCTGTCCAGGATAATCTTGTATGGCCTCGAGGTCTTGAACAGCCAGGAGCCGGAGGTTTATCTCTCCTGGAGTTGATGGAAAAATAGAGTAAGCGAGTTAGGGGTGTTCAAATTAGTTGTTAAGAGTTAAGGGTTTGAGTGCAAGTGTTAGGGTTAACGTTCAAGTTAGAGTGCAGGTTTTAAGGGTGCGGGTTTTAAGGGTGCGGGTTTTAAGGGTGCGGGTTTTAAGGGTGAGGGTTTTAAAAGTGCGGGTTTTAAGAGTGCGGGTTTTAAGAGTGCTAGAGTTAGGGCCTTGTTACACACTGCAATTTTAACAAGCAATTTGTGGGCAAGTAACAGCGCTGCAGCCGAAAAGAAATTCTTCAAGTGCAATAAAGACATTTTTCTTCTTAAGACAATTTTGTGAAAATAAAAAATTCCATGTTTTTCTATGTGGAATTTGGTTGGACCCGATTGCCTGAAAATTGTCCTGTGTGACATGGCCCTTAGAGTGAGAGTGCTTGTGTTCGGGTTAGAATGTGAGAGTAAGAGATAGAGAGACAGAGGTTTTAAGGGTGCGGGTTTTAAGGGTGCGGGTTTTAGGGGTGCGGGTTTTAGGGGTGCGGGTTTTAGGGGTGCGGGTTTTAGGGGTGCGGGTTTTAGGGGTGCGGGTTTTAGGGGTGCGGGTTTTAGGGGTGCGGGTTTTAGGGGTGCGGGTTTTAGGGGTGCGGGTTTTAGGGGTGCGGGTTTTAGGGGTGCGGGTTTTAGGGGTGCGGGTTTTAGGGGTGCGGGTTTTAGGGGTGCGGGTTTTAGGGGTGCGGGTTTTAGGGGTGCGGGTTTTAGGGGTGCGGGTTTTAGGGTGCGGGTTTTAAGGGTGCGGGTTTTAAGGGTGCGGGTTTTAAGGGTGAGGGTTTTAAGGGTGCGGGTTTTAAGGGTGAGGGTTTTAAGAGTGCGGGTTTTAAGAGTGCGGGTTTTAAGAGTGCGGGTTTTAAGAGTGCTAGAGTTAGGGCCTTGTTACACACTGCAATTTTAACAAGCAATTTGTGGGCAAGTAACAGCGCTGCAGCCGAAAAGAAATTCTTCAAGTGCAATAAAGACATTTTTCTTCTTAAGACAATTTGGTGAAAATAAAAAATTCCATGTTTTTCTATGTGGAATTTGGTTGGACCCGATTGCCTGAAAATTGTCCTGTGTGACATGGCCCTTAGAGTGAGAGTGCTTGTGTTCGGGTTAGAATGTGAGAGTAAGAGATAGAGAGACAGGGATAGATAGAGTGTTAGACTTACTCGTCTACAAAACACCATAGGTCTGTTGTGCTGATCTAAGCCCGCATCCTACAGCATGATTTCATATGCTCTCTATCTCACTAGGCCTTTCAGTTCTGTCCAGGATAATCTTGTATGGCCTCGAGGTCTTGAACAGCCAGGAGCCGGAGGTTTATCTCTCCTGGAGTTGATGGAAAAATAGAGTAAGCGAGTTAGGGGTGTTCAAATTAGTTGTTAAGAGTTAAGGGTTTGAGTGCAAGTGTTAGCGTTAACGTTCAAGTTAGAGTGCAGGTTTTAAGGGTGCGGGTTTTAAGGGTGCGGGTTTTAAGGGTGCGGGTTTTAAGGGTGCGGGTTTTAAGGGTGAGGGTTTTAAAAGTGCGGGTTTTAAGAGTGCGGGTTTTAAGAGTGCTAGAGTTAGGGCCTTGTTACACACTGCAATTTTAACAAGCAATTTGTGGGCAAGTAACAGCGCTGCAGCCGAAAAGAAATTCTTCAAGTGCAATAAAGACATTTTTCTTCTTAAGACAATTTTGTGAAAATAAAAAATTCCATGTTTTTCTATGTGGAATTTGGTTGGACCCGATTGCCTGAAAATTGTCCTGTGTGACATGGCCCTTAGAGTGAGAGTGCTTGTGTTCGGGTTAGAATGTGAGAGTAAGAGATAGAGAGACAGAGGTTTTAAGGGTGCGGGTTTTAGGGGTGCGGGTTTTAGGGGTGCGGGTTTTAGGGGTGCGGGTTTTAGGGGTGCGGGTTTTAGGGGTGCGGGTTTTAGGGGTGCGGGTTTTAGGGGTGCGGGTTTTAGGGGTGCGGGTTTTAGGGGTGCGGGTTTTAGGGGTGCGGGTTTTAGGGGTGCGGGTTTTAGGGGTGCGGGTTTTAGGGGTGCAGGTTTTAGGGTGCGGGTTTTAAGGGTGCGGGTTTTAAGGGTGCGGGTTTTAAGGGTGAGGGTTTTAAGAGTGCGGGTTTTAAGAGTGCGGGTTTTAAGAGTGCGGGTTTTAAGAGTGCTAGAGTTAGGGCCTTGTTACACACTGCAATTTTAACAAGCAATTTGTGGGCAAGTAACAGCGCTGCAGCCGAAAAGAAATTCTTCAAGTGCAATAAAGACATTTTTCTTCTTAAGACAATTTTGTGAAAATAAAAAATTCCATGTTTTTCTATGTGGAATTTGGTTGGACCCGATTGCCTGAAAATTGTCCTGTGTGACATGGCCCTTAGAGTGAGAGTGCTTGTGTTCGGGTTAGAATGTGAGAGTAAGAGATAGAGAGACAGGGATAGATAGAGTGTTAGACTTACTCGTCTACAAAACACCATAGGTCTGTTGTGCTGATCTAAGCCCGCATCCTACAGCATGATTTCATATGCTCTCTATCTCACTAGGCCTTTCAGTTCTGTCCAGGATAATCTTGTATGGCCTCGAGGTCTTGAACAGCCAGGAGCCGGAGGTTTATCTCTCCTGGAGTTGATGGAAAAATAGAGTAAGCGAGTTAGGGGTGTTCAAATTAGTTGTTAAGAGTTAAGGGTTTGAGTGCAAGTGTTAGGGTTAACGTTCAAGTTAGAGTGCAGGTTTTAAGGGTGCGGGTTTTAAGGGTGCGGGTTTTAAGGGTGCGGGTTTTAAGGGTGAGGGTTTTAAAAGTGCGGGTTTTAAGAGTGCGGGTTTTAAGAGTGCTAGAGTTAGGGCCTTGTTACACACTGCAATTTTAACAAGCAATTTGTGGGCAAGTAACAGCGCTGCAGCCGAAAAGAAATTCTTCAAGTGCAATAAAGACATTTTTCTTCTTAAGACAATTTTGTGAAAATAAAAAATTCCATGTTTTTCTATGTGGAATTTGGTTGGACCCGATTGCCTGAAAATTGTCCTGTGTGACATGGCCCTTAGAGTGAGAGTGCTTGTGTTCGGGTTAGAATGTGAGAGTAAGAGATAGAGAGACAGAGGTTTTAAGGGTGCGGGTTTTAAGGGTGCGGGTTTTAGGGGTGCGGGTTTTAGGGGTGCGGGTTTTAGGGGTGCGGGTTTTAGGGGTGCGGGTTTTAGGGGTGCGGGTTTTAGGGGTGCGGGTTTTAGGGGTGCGGGTTTTAGGGGTGCGGGTTTTAGGGGTGCGGGTTTTAGGGGTGCGGGTTTTAGGGTGCGGGTTTTAAGGGTGCGGGTTTTAAGGGTGCGGGTTTTAAGGGTGAGGGTTTTAAGAGTGCGGGTTTTAAGAGTGCGGGTTTTAAGAGTGCGGGTTTTAAGAGTGCTAGAGTTAGGGCCTTGTTACACACTGCAATTTTAACAAGCAATTTGTGGGCAAGTAACAGCGCTGCAGCCGAAAAGAAATTCTTCAAGTGCAATAAAGACATTTTTCTTCTTAGGACAATTTGGTGAAAATAAAAAATTCCATGTTTTTCTATGTGGAATTTGGTTGGACCCGATTGCCTGAAAATTGTCCTGTGTGACATGGCCCTTAGAGTGAGAGTGCTTGTGTTCGGGTTAGAATGTGAGAGTAAGAGATAGAGAGACAGGGATAGATAGAGTGTTAGACTTACTCGTCTACAAAACACCATAGGTCTGTTGTGCTGATCTAAGCCCACATCCTACAGCATGATTTCATATGCTCTCTATCTCACTAGGCCTTTCAGTTCTGTCCAGGATAATCTTGTATGGCCTCGAGGTCTTGAACAGCCAGGAGCCGGAGGTTTATCTCTCCTGGAGTTGATGGAAAAATAGAGTAAGCGAGTTAGGGGTGTTCAAATTAGTTGTTAAGAGTTAAGGGTTTGAGTGCAAGTGTTAGGGTTAACGTTCAAGTTAGAGTGCAGGTTTTAAGGGTGCGGGTTTTAAGGGTGCAGGTTTTAAGGGTGCGGGTTTTAAGGGTGCAGGTTTTAAGGGTGCGGGTTTTAAGGGTGCGGGTTTTAAAAGTGCGGGTTTTAAAAGTGCGGGTTTTAAGAGTGCGGGTTTTAAGAGTGCGGGTTTTAAGAGTGCTAGAGTTAGGGCCTTGTTACACACTGCAATTTTAACAAGCAATTTGTGGGCAAGTAACAGCGCTGCAGCCGAAAAGAAATTCTTCAAGTGCAATAAAGACATTTTTCTTCTTAAGACAATTTTGTGAAAATAAAAAATTCCATGTTTTTCTATGTGGAATTTGGTTGGACCCGATTGCCTGAAAATTGTCCTGTGTGACATGGCCCTTAGAGTGAGAGTGCTTGTGTTCGGGTTAGAATGTGAGAGTAAGAGATAGAGAGACAGGGATAGATAGAGTGTTAGACTTACTCGTCTACAAAACACCATAGGTCTGTTGTGCTGATCTAAGCCCGCATCCTACAGCATGATTTCATATGCTCTCTATCTCACTAGGCCTTTCAGTTCTGTCCAGGATAATCTTGTATGGCCTCGAGGTCTTGAACAGCCAGGAGCCGGAGGTTTATCTCTCCTGGAGTTGATGGAAAAATAGAGTAAGCGAGTTAGGGGTGTTCAAATTAGTTGTTAAGAGTTAAGGGTTTGAGTGCAAGTGTTAGGGTTAACGTTCAAGTTAGAGTGCAGGTTTTAAGGGTGCGGGTTTTCAGGGTGCGGGTTTTAAGGGTGCGGGTTTTAAGGGTGAGGGTTTTAAAAGTGCGGGTTTTAAGAGTGCGGGTTTTAAGAGTGCTAGAGTTAGGGCCTTGTTACACACTGCAATTTTAACAAGCAATTTGTGGGCAAGTAACAGCGCTGCAGCCGAAAAGAAATTCTTCAAGTGCAATAAAGACATTTTTCTTCTTAAGACAATTTTGTGAAAATAAAAAATTCCATGTTTTTCTATGTGGAATTTGGTTGGACCCGATTGCCTGAAAATTGTCCTGTGTGACATGGCCCTTAGAGTGAGAGTGCTTGTGTTCGGGTTAGAATGTGAGAGTAAGAGATAGAGAGACAGAGGTTTTAAGGGTGCGGGTTTTAAGGGTGCGGGTTTTAGGGGTGCGGGTTTTAGGGGTGCGGGTTTTAGGGGTGCGGGTTTTAGGGGTGCGGGTTTTAGGGGTGCGGGTTTTAGGGGTGCGGGTTTTAGGGGTGCGGGTTTTAGGGGTGCGGGTTTTAGGGGTGCGGGTTTTAGGGGTGCGGGTTTTAGGGGTGCAGGTTTTAGGGGTGCAGGTTTTAGGGTGCGGGTTTTAAGGGTGCGGGTTTTAAGGGTGCGGGTTTTAAGGGTGAGGGTTTTAAGAGTGCGGGTTTTAAGAGTGCGGGTTTTAAGAGTGCGGGTTTTAAGAGTGCTAGAGTTAGGGCCTTGTTACACACTGCAATTTTAACAAGCAATTTGTGGGCAAGTAACAGCGCTGCAGCCGAAAAGAAATTCTTCAAGTGCAATAAAGACATTTTTCTTCTTAGGACAATTTGGTGAAAATAAAAAATTCCATGTTTTTCTATGTGGAATTTGGTTGGACCCGATTGCCTGAAAATTGTCCTGTGTGACATGGCCCTTAGAGTGAGAGTGCTTGTGTTCGGGTTAGAATGTGAGAGTAAGAGATAGAGAGACAGGGATAGATAGAGTGTTAGACTTACTCGTCTACAAAACACCATAGGTCTGTTGTGCTGATCTAAGCCCACATCCTACAGCATGATTTCATATGCTCTCTATCTCACTAGGCCTTTCAGTTCTGTCCAGGATAATCTTGTATGGCCTCGAGGTCTTGAACAGCCAGGAGCCGGAGGTTTATCTCTCCTGGAGTTGATGGAAAAATAGAGTAAGCGAGTTAGGGGTGTTCAAATTAGTTGTTAAGAGTTAAGGGTTTGAGTGCAAGTGTTAGGGTTAACGTTCAAGTTAGAGTGCAGGTTTTAAGGGTGCGGGTTTTAAGGGTGCGGGTTTTAAGGGTGCGGGTTTTAAAAGTGCGGGTTTTAAGAGTGCGGGTTTTAAGAGTGCGGGTTTAAAGAGTGCTAGAGTTAGGGCCTTGTTACACACTGCAATTTTAACAAGCAATTTGTGGGCAAGTAACAGCGCTGCAGCCGAAAAGAAATTCTTCAAGTGCAATAAAGACATTTTTCTTCTTAAGACAATTTTGTGAAAATAAAAAATTCCATGTTTTTCTATGTGGAATTTGGTTGGACCCGATTGCCTGAAAATTGTCCTGTGTGACATGGCCCTTAGAGTGAGAGTGCTTGTGTTCGGGTTAGAATGTGAGAGTAAGAGATAGAGAGACAGGGATAGATAGAGTGTTAGACTTACTCGTCTACAAAACACATAGGTCTGTTGTGCTGATCTAAGCCCGCATCCTACAGCATGATTTCATATGCTCTCTATCTCACTAGGCCTTTCAGTTCTGTCCAGGATAATCTTGTATGGCCTCGAGGTCTTGAACAGCCAGGAGCCGGAGGTTTATCTCTCCTGGAGTTGATGGAAAAATAGAGTAAGCGAGTTAGGGGTGTTCAAATTAGTTGTTAAGAGTTAAGGGTTTGAGTGCAAGTGTTAGGGTTAACGTTCAAGTTAGAGTGCAGGTTTTAAGGGTGCGGGTTTTAAGGGTGCGGGTTTTAAGGGTGCGGGTTTTAAGGGTGAGGGTTTTAAAAGTGCGGGTTTTAAGAGTGCGGGTTTTAAGAGTGCTAGAGTTAGGGCCTTGTTACACACTGCAATTTTAACAAGCAATTTGTGGGCAAGTAACAGCGCTGCAGCCGAAAAGAAATTCTTCAAGTGCAATAAAGACATTTTTCTTCTTAAGACAATTTGGTGAAAATACAAAATTCCATGTTTTTCTATGTGGAATTTGGTTGGACCCGATTGCCTGAAAATTGTCCTGTGTGACATGGCCCTTAGAGTGAGAGTGCTTGTGTTCGGGTTAGAATGTGAGAGTAAGAGATAGAGAGACAGAGGTTTTAAGGGTGCGGGTTTTAAGGGTGCGGGTTTTAGGGGTGCGGGTTTTAGGGGTGCGGGTTTTAGGGGTGCGGGTTTTAGGGGTGCGGGTTTTAGGGGTGCGGGTTTTAGGGGTGCGGGTTTTAGGGGTGCGGGTTTTAGGGGTGCGGGTTTTAGGGGTGCGGGTTTTAGGGGTGCGGGTTTTAGGGTGCGGGTTTTAAGGGTGCGGGTTTTAAGAGTGCGGGTTTTAAGGGTGAGGGTTTTAAGAGTGCGGGTTTTAAGAGTGCGGGTTTTAAGAGTGCTAGAGTTAGGGCCTTGTTACACACTGCAATTTTAACAAGCAATTTGTGGGCAAGTAACAGCGCTGCAGCCGAAAAGAAATTCTTCAAGTGCAATAAAGACATTTTTCTTCTTAGGACAATTTGGTGAAAATAAAAAATTCCATGTTTTTCTATGTGGAATTTGGTTGGACCCGATTGCCTGAAAATTGTCCTGTGTGACATGGCCCTTAGAGTGAGAGTGCTTGTGTTCGGGTTAGAATGTGAGAGTAAGAGATAGAGAGACAGGGATAGATAGAGTGTTCGACTTACTCGTCTACAAAACACCATAGGTCTGTTGTGCTGATCTAAGCCCACATCCTACAGCATGATTTCATATGCTCTCTATCTCACTAGGCCTTTCAGTTCTGTCCAGGATAATCTTGTATGGCCTCGAGGTCTTGAACAGCCAGGAGCCGGAGGTTTATCTCTCCTGGAGTTGATGGAAAAATAGAGTAAGCGAGTTAGGGGTGTTCAAATTAGTTGTTAAGAGTTAAGGGTTTGAGTGCAAGTGTTAGGGTTAACGTTCAAGTTAGAGTGCAGGTTTTAAGGGTGCGGGTTTTAAGGGTGCGGGTTTTAAGAGTGCTAGAGTTAGGGCCTTGTTACACACTGCAATTTTAACAAGCAATTTGTGGGCAAGTAACAGCGCTGCAGCCGAAAAGAAATTCTTCAAGTGCAATAAAGACATTTTTCTTCTTAAGACAATTTTGTGAAAATAAAAAATTCCATGTTTTTCTATGTGGAATTTGGTTGGACCCGATTGCCTGAAAATTGTCCTGTGTGACATGGCCCTTAGAGTGAGAGTGCTTGTGTTCGGGTTAGAATGTGAGAGTAAGAGATAGAGAGACAGAGGTTTTAAGGGTGCGGGTTTTAAGGGTGCGGGTTTTAGGGGTGCGGGTTTTAGGGGTGCGGGTTTTAGGGGTGCGGGTTTTAGGGGTGCGGGTTTTAGGGGTGCGGGTTTTAGGGGTGCGGGTTTTAGGGGTGCGGGTTTTAGGGGTGCGGGTTTTAGGGGTGCGGGTTTTAAGGGTGCGGGTTTTAAGGGTGCGGGTTTTAAGGGTGAGGGTTTTAAAAGTGCGGGTTTTAAGAGTGCGGGTTTTAAGAGTGCGGGTTTTAAGAGTGCTAGAGTTAGGGCCTTGTTACACACTGCAATTTTAACAAGCAATTTGTGGGCAAGTAACAGCGCTGCAGCCGAAAAGAAATTCTTCAAGTGCAATAAAGACATTTTTCTTCTTAAGACAATTTTGTGAAAATAAATAATTCCATGTTTTTCTATGTGGAATTTGGTTGGACCCGATTGCCTGAAAATTGTCCTGTGTGACATGGCCCTTAGAGTGAGAGTGCTTGTGTTCGGGTTAGAATGTGAGAGTAAGAGATAGAGAGACAGAGGTTTTAAGGGTGCGGGTTTTAAGGGTGCGGGTTTTAGGGGTGCGGGTTTTAAGGGTGCAGGTTTTAAGTTAGGGCCTTGTTACACAATGCAATTTTAACAAGCAATTTGTGGGCAAGTAACAGCGCTGCAGCCGAAAAGAAATTCTTCAAGTGCAATAAAGACATTTTTCTTCTTAAGACAATTTGGTGAAAATACAAAATTCCATGTTTTTCTATGTGGAATTTGGTTGGACCCGATTGCCTGAAAATTGTCCTGTGTGACATGGCCCTTAGAGTGAGAGTGCTTGTGTTCGGGTTAGAATGTGAGAGTAAGAGATAGAGAGACAGGGATAGATAGAGTGTTAGACTTACTCGTCTACAAAACACCATAGGTCTGTTGTGCTGATCTAAGCCCGCATCCTACAGCATGATTTCATATGCTCTCTATCTCACTAGGCCTTTCAGTTCTGTCCAGGATAATCTTGTATGGCCTCGAGGTCTTGAACAGCCAGGAGCCGGAGGTTTATCTCTCCTGGAGTTGATGGAAAAATAGAGTAAGCGAGTTAGGGGTGTTCAAATTAGTTGTTAAGAGTTAAGGGTTTGAGTGCAAGTGTTAGGGTTAACGTTCAAGTTAGAGTGCAGGTTTTAAGGGTGCGGGTTTTAAGGGTGCGGGTTTTAAGGGTGCGGGTTTTAAGGGTGCGGGTTTTAAGGGTGAGGGTTTTAAAAGTGCGGGTTTTAAGAGTGCTAGAGTTAGGGCCTTGTTACACACTGCAATTTTAACAAGCAATTTGTGGGCAAGTAACAGCGCTGCAGCCGAAAAGAAATTCTTCAAGTGCAATAAAGACATTTTTCTTCTTAAGACAATTTTGTGAAAATAAAAAATTCCATGTTTTTCTATGTGGAATTTGGTTGGACCCGATTGCCTGAAAATTGTCCTGTGTGACATGGCCCTTAGAGTGAGAGTGCTTGTGTTCGGGTTAGAATGTGAGAGTAAGAGATAGAGAGACAGAGGTTTTAAGGGTGCGGGTTTTAGGGGTGCGGGTTTTAGGGGTGCGGGTTTTAGGGGTGCGGGTTTTAGGGGTGCGGGTTTTAGGGGTGCGGGTTTTAGGGGTGCGGGTTTTAGGGGTGCGGGTTTTAGGGGTGCGGGTTTTAGGGTGCGGGTTTTAAGGGTGCGGGTTTTAAGGGTGAGGGTTTTAAGAGTGCGGGTTTTAAGAGTGCGGGTTTTAAGAGTGCGGGTTTTAAGAGTGCTAGAGTTAGGGCCTTGTTACACACTGCAATTTTAACAAGCAATTTGTGGGCAAGTAACAGCGCTGCAGCCGAAAAGAAATTCTTCAAGTACAATAAAGACATTTTTCTTCTTAGGACAATTTGGTGAAAATAAAAAATTCCATGTTTTTCTATGTGGAATTTGGTTGGACCCGATTGCCTGAAAATTGTCCTGTGTGACATGGCCCTTAGAGTGAGAGTGCTTGTGTTCGGGTTAGAATGTGAGAGTAAGAGATAGAGAGACAGGGATAGATAGAGTGTTAGACTTACTCGTCTACAAAACACCATAGGTCTGTTGTGCTGATCTAAGCCCACATCCTACAGCATGATTTCATATGCTCTCTATCTCACTAGGCCTTTCAGTTCTGTCCAGGATAATCTTGTATGGCCTCGAGGTCTTGAACAGCCAGGAGCCGGAGGTTTATCTCTCCTGGAGTTGATGGAAAAATAGAGTAAGCGAGTTAGGGGTGTTCAAATTAGTTGTTAAGAGTTAAGGGTTTGAGTGCAAGTGTTAGGGTTAACGTTCAAGTTAGAGTGCAGGTTTTAAGGGTGCGGGTTTTAAGGGTGCAGGTTTTAAGGGTGCGGGTTTTAAGGGTGAGGGTTTTAAAAGTGCGGGTTTTAAGAGTGCGGGTTTTAAGAGTGCGGGTTTTAAGAGTGCTAGAGTTAGGGCCTTGTTACACACTGCAATTTTAACAAGCAATTTGTGGGCAAGTAACAGCGCTGCAGCCGAAAAGAAATTCTTCAAGTGCAATAAAGACATTTTTCTTCTTAAGACAATTTTGTGAAAATAAAAAATTCCATGTTTTTCTATGTGGAATTTGGTTGGACCCGATTGCCTGAAAATTGTCCTGTGTGACATGGCCCTTAGAGTGAGAGTGCTTGTGTTCGGGTTAGAATGTGAGAGTAAGAGATAGAGAGACAGAGGTTTTAAGGGTGCGGGTTTTAAGGGTGCGGGTTTTAGGGGTGCGGGTTTTAGGGGTGCGGGTTTTAGGGGTGCGGGTTTTAGGGGTGCGGGTTTTAGGGGTGCGGGTTTTAGGGGTGCGGGTTTTAGGGGTGCGGGTTTTAGGGGTGCGGGTTTTAGGGGTGCGGGTTTTAGGGGTGCGGGTTTTAAGGGTGCGGGTTTTAAGGGTGCGGGTTTTAAGGGTGCGGGTTTTAAGGGTGAGGGTTTTAAAAGTGCGGGTTTTAAGAGTGCGGGTTTTAAGAGTGCGGGTTTTAAGAGTGCTAGAGTTAGGGCCTTGTTACACACTGCAATTTTAACAAGTAATTTGTGGGCAAGTAACAGCGCTGCAGCCGAAAAGAAATTCTTCAAGTGCAATAAAGACATTTTTCTTCTTAAGACAATTTTGTGAAAATAAATAATTCCATGTTTTTCTATGTGGAATTTGGTTGGACCCGATTGCCTGAAAATTGTCCTGTGTGACATGGCCCTTAGAGTGAGAGTGCTTGTGTTCGGGTTAGAATGTGAGAGTAAGAGATAGAGAGACAGAGGTTTTAAGGGTGCGGGTTTTAAGGGTGCGGGTTTTAAGGGTGCGGGTTTTAGGGGTGCGGGTTTTAGGGGTGCGGGTTTTAGGGGTGCGGGTTTTAGGGGTGCGGGTTTTAGGGGTGCGGGTTTTAGGGGTGCGGGTTTTAGGGGTGCGGGTTTTAAGGGTGCGGGTTTTAAGGGTGCGGGTTTTAAGGGTGAGGGTTTTAAAAGTGCGGGTTTTAAGAGTGCGGGTTTTAAGAGTGCGGGTTTTAAGAGTGCTAGAGTTAGGGCCTTGTTACACACTGCAATTTTAACAAGCAATTTGTGGGCAAGTAACAGCGCTGCAGCCGAAAAGAAATTCTTCAAGTGCAATAAAGACATTTTTCTTCTTAAGACAATTTTGTGTAAATAAATAATTCCATGTTTTTCTATGTGGAATTTGGTTGGACCCGATTGCCTGAAAATTGTCCTGTGTGACATGGCCCTTAGAGTGAGAGTGCTTGTGTTCGGGTTAGAATGTGAGAGTAAGAGATAGAGAGACAGAGGTTTTAAGGGTGCGGGTTTTAAGGGTGCGGGTTTTAGGGGTGCGGGTTTTAGGGGTGCGGGTTTTAGGGGTGCGGGTTTTAGGGGTGCGGGTTTTAGGGGTGCGGGTTTTAGGGGTGCGGGTTTTAGGGGTGCGGGTTTTAGGGGTGCGGGTTTTAGGGGTGCGGGTTTTAGGGTGCGGGTTTTAAGGGTGCGGGTTTTAAGGGTGCGGGTTTTAAGGGTGAGGGTTTTAAAAGTGCGGGTTTTAAGAGTGCAGGTTTTAAGAGTGCGGGTTTTAAGAGTGCTAGAGTTAGGGCCTTGTTACACACTGCAATTTTAACAAGCAATTTGTGGGCAAGTAACAGCGCTGCAGCCGAAAAGAAATTCTTCAAGTGCAATAAAGACATTTTTCTTCTTAAGACAATTTTGTGAAAATAAATAATTCCATGTTTTTCTATGTGGAATTTGGTTGGACCCGATTGCCTGAAAATTGTCCTGTGTGACATGGCCCTTAGAGTGAGAGTGCTTGTGTTCGGGTTAGAATGTGAGAGTAAGAGATAGAGAGACAGGGATAGATAGAGTGTTAGACTTACTCGTCTACAAAACACCATAGGTCTGTTGTGCTGATCTAAGCCCACATCCTACAGCATGATTTCATATGCTCTCTATCTCACTAGGCCTTTCAGTTCTGTCCAGGATAATCTTGTATGGCCTCGAGGTCTTGAACAGCCAGGAGCCGGAGGTTTATCTCTCCTGGAGTTGATGGAAAAATAGAGTAAGCGAGTTAGGGGTGTTCAAATTAGTTGTTAAGAGTTAAGGGTTTGAGTGCAAGTGTTAGGGTTAACGTTCAAGTTAGAGTGCAGGTTTTAAGGGTGCGGGTTTTAAGGGTGCAGGTTTTAAGGGTGCGGGTTTTAAGGGTGAGGGTTTTAAAAGTGCGGGTTTTAAGAGTGCGGGTTTTAAGAGTGCGGGTTTTAAGAGTGCTAGAGTTAGGGCCTTGTTACACACTGCAATTTTAACAAGCAATTTGTGGGCAAGTAACAGCGCTGCAGCCGAAAAGAAATTCTTCAAGTGCAATAAAGACATTTTTCTTCTTAAGACAATTTTGTGAAAATAAAAAATTCCATGTTTTTCTATGTGGAATTTGGTTGGACCCGATTGCCTGAAAATTGTCCTGTGTGACATGGCCCTTAGAGTGAGAGTGCTTGTGTTCGGGTTAGAATGTGAGAGTAAGAGATAGAGAGACAGAGGTTTTAAGGGTGCGGGTTTTAAGGGTGCGGGTTTTAAGGGTGCGGGTTTTAGGGGTGCGGGTTTTAGGGGTGCGGGTTTTAGGGGTGCGGGTTTTAGGGGTGCGGGTTTGAGGGGTGCGGGTTTTAGGGGTGCGGGTTTTAGGGGTGCGGGTTTTAAGGGTGCGGGTTTTAAGGGTGCGGGTTTTAAGGGTGAGGGTTTTCAAAGTGCGGGTTTTAAGAGTGCGGGTTTTAAGAGTGCGGGTTTTAAGAGTGCTAGAGTTAGGGCCTTGTTACACACTGCAATTTTAACAAGCAATTTGTGGGCAAGTAACAGCGCTGCAGCCGAAAAGAAATTCTTCAAGTGCAATAAAGACATTTTTCTTCCTAAGACAATTTTGTGAAAATAAATAATTCCATGTTTTTCTATGTGGAATTTGGTTGGACCCGATTGCCTGAAAATTGTCCTGTGTGACATGGCCCTTAGAGTGAGAGTGCTTGTGTTCGGGTTAGAATGTGAGAGTAAGAGATAGAGAGACAGAGGTTTTAAGGGTGCGGGTTTTAAGGGTGCGGGTTTTAGGGGTGCGGGTTTTAGGGGTGCGGGTTTTAGGGGTGCGGGTTTTAGGGGTGCGGGTTTTAGGGGTGCGGGTTTTAGGGGTGCGGGTTTTAAGGGTGCGGGTTTTAAGGGTGCGGGTTTTAAGGGTGCGGGTTTTAAGGGTGAGGGTTTTAAAAGTGCGGGTTTTAAGAGTGCGGGTTTTAAGAGTGTGGGTTTTAAGAGTGCTAGAGTTAGGGCCTTGTTACACACTGCAATTTTAACAAGCAATTTGTGGGCAAGTAACAGCGCTGCAGCCGAAAAGAAATTCTTCAAGTGCAATAAAGACATTTTTCTTCTTAAGACAATTTTGTGAAAATAAATAATTCCATGTTTTTCTATGTGGAATTTGGTTGGACCCGATTGCCTGAAAATTGTCCTGTGTGACATGGCCCTTAGAGTGAGAGTGCTTGTGTTCGGGTTAGAATGTGAGAGTAAGAGATAGAGAGACAGAGGTTTTAAGGGTGCGGGTTTTAAGGGTGCGGGTTTTAGGGGTGCGGGTTTTAGGGGTGCGGGTTTTAGGGGTGCGGGTTTTAGGGGTGCGGGTTTTAGGGGTGCGGGTTTTAGGGGTGCGGGTTTTAGGGGTGCGGGTTTTAGGGGTGCGGGTTTTAGGGTGCGGGTTTTAAGGGTGCGGGTTTTAAGGGTGCAGGTTTTAAGGGTGAGGGTTTTAAAAGTGCGGGTTTTAAGAGTGCAGGTTTTAAGAGTGCGGGTTTTAAGAGTGCTAGAGTTAGGGCCTTGTTACACACTGCAATTTTAACAAGCAATTTGTGGGCAAGTAACAGCGCTGCAGCCGAAAAGAAATTCTTCAAGTGCAATAAAGACATTTTTCTTCTTAAGACAATTTTGTGAAAATAAATAATTCCATGTTTTTCTATGTGGAATTTGGTTGGACCCGATTGCCTGAAAATTGTCCTGTGTGACATGGCCCTTAGAGTGAGAGTGCTTGTGTTCGGGTTAGAATGTGAGAGTAAGAGATAGAGAGACAGAGGTTTTAAGGGTGCGGGTTTTAAGGGTGCGGGTTTTAGGGGTGCGGGTTTTAGGGGTGCGGGTTTTAGGGGTGCGGGTTTTAGGGGTGCGGGTTTTAGGGGTGCGGGTTTTAAGTTAGGGCCTTGTTACACAATGCAATTTTAACAAGCAATTTGTGGGCAAGTAACAGCGCTGCAGCCGAAAAGAAATTCTTCAAGTGCAATAAAGAAATTTTTCTTCTTAAGACAATTTTGTGAAAATAAAAAATTCCATGTTTTTCTATGTGGAATTTGGTTGGACCCGATTGCCTGAAAATTGTCCTGTGTGACATGGCCCTTAGAGTGAGAGTGCTTGTGTTCGGGTTAGAATGTGAGAGTAAGAGATAGAGAGACAGGGATAGATAGAGTGTTAGACTTACTCGTCTACAAAACACCATAGGTCTGTTGTGCTGATCTAAGCCCACATCCTACAGCATGATTTCATATGCTCTCTATCTCACTAGGCCTTTCAGTTCTGTCCAGGATAATCTTGTATGGCCTCGAGGTCTTGAACAGCCAGGAGCCGGAGGTTTATCTCTCCTGGAGTTGATGGAAAAATAGAGTAAGCGAGTTAGGGGTGTTCAAATTAGTTGTTAAGAGTTAAGGGTTTGAGTGCAAGTGTTAGGGTTAACGTTCAAGTTAGAGTGCAGGTTTTAAGGGTGCGGGTTTTAAGGGTGCGGGTTTTAAGGGTGCGGGTTTTAAGGGTGAGGGTTTTAAAAGTGCGGGTTTTAAGAGTGCGGGTTTTAAGAGTGCGGGTTTTAAGAGTGCTAGAGTTAGGGCCTTGTTACACACTGCAATTTTAACAAGCAATTTGTGGGCAAGTAACAGCGCTGCAGCCGAAAAGAAATTCTTCAAGTGCAATAAAGACATTTTTCTTCTTAAGACAATTTTGTGAAAATAAATAATTCCATGTTTTTCTATGTGGAATTTGGTTGGACCCGATTGCCTGAAAATTGTCCTGTGTGACATGGCCCTTAGAGTGAGAGTGCTTGTGTTCGGGTTAGAATGTGAGAGTAAGAGATAGAGAGACAGAGGTTTTAAGGGTGCGGGTTTTAAGGGTGCGGGTTTTAGGGGTGCGGGTTTTAGGGGTGCGGGTTTTAGGGGTGCGGGTTTTAGGGGTGCGGGTTTTAGGGGTGCGGGTTTTAGGGGTGCGGGTTTTAGGGGTGCGGGTTTTAGGGGTGCGGGTTTTAGGGTGCGGGTTTTAAGGGTGCGGGTTTTAAGGGTGCGGGTTTTAAGGGTGAGGGTTTTAAAAGTGCGGGTTTTAAGAGTGCAGGTTTTAAGAGTGCGGGTTTTAAGAGTGCTAGAGTTAGGGCCTTGTTACACACTGCAATTTTAACAAGCAATTTGTGGGCAAGTAACAGCGCTGCAGCCGAAAAGAAATTCTTCAAGTGCAATAAAGACATTTTTCTTCTTAAGACAATTTTGTGAAAATAAATAATTCCATGTTTTTCTATGTGGAATTTGGTTGGACCCGATTGCCTGAAAATTGTCCTGTGTGACATGGCCCTTAGAGTGAGAGTGCTTGTGTTCGGGTTAGAATGTGAGAGTAAGAGATAGAGAGACAGAGGTTTTAAGGGTGCGGGTTTTAAGGGTGCGGGTTTTAGGGGTGCGGGTTTTAGGGGTGCGGGTTTTAGGGGTGCGGGTTTTAGGGGTGCGGGTTTTAGGGGTGCGGGTTTTAGGGGTGCGGGTTTTAGGGGTGCGGGTTTTAGGGGTGCGGGTTTTAGGGGTGCGGGTTTTAGGGTGCGGGTTTTAAGGGTGCGGGTTTTAAGGGTGCAGGTTTTAAGGGTGAGGGTTTTAAAAGTGCGGGTTTTAAGAGTGCAGGTTTTAAGAGTGCGGGTTTTAAGAGTGCTAGAGTTAGGGCCTTGTTACACACTGCAATTTTAACAAGCAATTTGTGGGCAAGTAACAGCGCTGCAGCCGAAAAGAAATTCTTCAAGTGCAATAAAGACATTTTTCTTCTTAAGACAATTTTGTGAAAATAAATAATTCCATGTTTTTCTATGTGGAATTTGGTTGGACCCGATTGCCTGAAAATTGTCCTGTGTGACATGGCCCTTAGAGTGAGAGTGCTTGTGTTCGGGTTAGAATGTGAGAGTAAGAGATAGAGAGACAGAGGTTTTAAGGGTGCGGGTTTTAAGGGTGCGGGTTTTAGGGGTGCGGGTTTTAGGGGTGCGGGTTTTAGGGGTGCGGGTTTTAGGGGTGCGGGTTTTAGGGGTGCGGGTTTTAAGTTAGGGCCTTGTTACACAATGCAATTTTAACAAGCAATTTGTGGGCAAGTAACAGCGCTGCAGCCGAAAAGAAATTCTTCAAGTGCAATAAAGAAATTTTTCTTCTTAAGACAATTTTGTGAAAATAAAAAATTCCATGTTTTTCTATGTGGAATTTGGTTGGACCGATTGCCTGAAAATTGTCCTGTGTGACATGGCCCTTAGAGTGAGAGTGCTTGTGTTCGGGTTAGAATGTGAGAGTAAGAGATAGAGAGACAGGGATAGATAGAGTGTTAGACTTACTCGTCTACAAAACACCATAGGTCTGTTGTGCTGATCTAAGCCCACATCCTACAGCATGATTTCATATGCTCTCTATCTCACTAGGCCTTTCAGTTCTGTCCAGGATAATCTTGTATGGCCTCGAGGTCTTGAACAGCCAGGAGCCGGAGGTTTATCTCTCCTGGAGTTGATGGAAAAATAGAGTAAGCGAGTTAGGGGTGTTCAAATTAGTTGTTAAGAGTTAAGGGTTTGAGTGCAAGTGTTAGGGTTAACGTTCAAGTTAGAGTGCAGGTTTTAAGGGTGCGGGTTTTAAGGGTGCGGGTTTTAAGGGTGCGGGTTTTAAGGGTGAGGGTTTTAAAAGTGCGGGTTTTAAGAGTGCGGGTTTTAAGAGTGCGGGTTTTAAGAGTGCTAGAGTTAGGGCCTTGTTACACACTGCAATTTTAACAAGCAATTTGTGGGCAAGTAACAGCGCTGCAGCCGAAAAGAAATTCTTCAAGTGCAATAAAGACATTTTTCTTCTTAAGACAATTTTGTGAAAATAAATAATTCCATGTTTTTCTATGTGGAATTTGGTTGGACCCGATTGCCTGAAAATTGTCCTGTGTGACATGGCCCTTAGAGTGAGAGTGCTTGTGTTCGGGTTAGAATGTGAGAGTAAGAGATAGAGAGACAGAGGTTTTAAGGGTGCGGGTTTTAAGGGTGCGGGTTTTAGGGGTGCGGGTTTTAGGGGTGCGGGTTTTAGGGGTGCGGGTTTTAGGGGTGCGGGTTTTAGGGGAGCGGGTTTTAGGGGTGCGGGTTTTAGGGGTGCGGGTTTTAGGGGTGCGGGTTTTAGGGTGCGGGTTTTAAGGGTGCGGGTTTTAAGGGTGCGGGTTTTAAGGGTGAGGGTTTTAAAAGTGCGGGTTTTAAGAGTGCAGGTTTTAAGAGTGCGGGTTTTAAGAGTGCTAGAGTTAGGGCCTTGTTACACACTGCAATTTTAACAAGCAATTTGTGGGCAAGTAACAGCGCTGCAGCCGAAAAGAAATTCTTCAAGTGCAATAAAGACATTTTTCTTCTTAAGACAATTTTGTGAAAATAAATAATTCCATGTTTTTCTATGTGGAATTTGGTTGGACCCGATTGCCTGAAAATTGTCCTGTGTGACATGGCCCTTAGAGTGAGAGTGCTTGTGTTCGGGTTAGAATGTGAGAGTAAGAGATAGAGAGACAGGGATAGATAGAGTGTTAGACTTACTCGTCTACAAAACACCATAGGTCTGTTGTGCTGATCTAAGCCCACATCCTACAGCATGATTTCATATGCTCTCTATCTCACTAGGCCTTTCAGTTCTGTCCAGGATAATCTTGTATGGCCTCGAGGTCTTGAACAGCCAGGAGCCGGAGGTTTATCTCTCCTGGAGTTGATGGAAAAATAGAGTAAGCGAGATAGGGGTGTTCAAATTAGTTGTTAAGAGTTAAGGGTTTGAGTGCAAGTGTTAGGGTTAACGTTCAAGTTAGAGTGCAGGTTTTAAGGGTGCGGGTTTTAAGGGTGCGGGTTTTAAGGGTGCGGGTTTTAAGGGTGAGGGTTTTAAAAGTGCGGGTTTTAAGAGTGCGGGTTTTAAGAGTGCTAGAGTTAGGGCCTTGTTACACACTGCAATTTTAACAAGCAATTTGTGGGCAAGTAACAGCGCTGCAGCCGAAAAGAAATTCTTCAAGTGCAATAAAGACATTTTTCTTCTTAAGACAATTTTGTGAAAATAAAAAATTCCATGTTTTTCTATGTGGAATTTGGTTGGACCCGATTGCCTGAAAATTGTCCTGTGTGACATGGCCCTTAGAGTGAGAGTGCTTGTGTTCGGGTTAGAATGTGAGAGTAAGAGATAGAGAGACAGAGGTTTTAAGGGTGCGGGTTTTAGGGGTGCGGGTTTTAGGGGTGCGGGTTTTAGGGGTGCGGGTTTTAGGGGTGCGGGTTTTAGGGGTGCGGGTTTTAGGGGTGCGGGTTTTAGGGGTGCGGGTTTTAGGGGTGCGGGTTTTAGGGTGCGGGTTTTAAGGGTGCGGGTTTTAAGGGTGCGGGTTTTAAGGGTGAGGGTTTTAAGAGTGCGGGTTTTAAGAGTGCGGGTTTTAAGAGTGCTAGAGTTAGGGCCTTGTTACACACTGCAATTTTAACAAGCAATTTGTGGGCAAGTAACAGCGCTGCAGCCGAAAAGAAATTCTTCAAGTGCAATAAAGACATTTTTCTTCTTAGGACAATTTGGTGAAAATAAAAAATTCCATGTTTTTCTATGTGGAATTTGGTTGGACCCGATTGCCTGAAAATTGTCCTGTGTGACATGGCCCTTAGAGTGAGAGTGCTTGTGTTCGGGTTAGAATGTGAGAGTAAGAGATAGAGAGACAGGGATAGATAGAGTGTTAGACTTACTCGTCTACAAAACACCATAGGTCTGTTGTGCTGATCTAAGCCCACATCCTACAGCATGATTTCATATGCTCTCTATCTCACTAGGCCTTTCAGTTCTGTCCAGGATAATCTTGTATGGCCTCGAGGTCTTGAACAGCCAGGAGCCGGAGGTTTATCTCTCCTGGAGTTGATGGAAAAATAGAGTAAGCGAGTTAGGGGTGTTCAAATTAGTTGTTAAGAGTTAAGGGTTTAAGTGCAAGTGTTAGGGTTAACGTTCAAGTTAGAGTGCAGGTTTTAAGGGTGCGGGTTTTAAGGGTGCAGGTTTTAAGGGTGCGGGTTTTAAGGGTGAGGGTTTTAAAAGTGCGGGTTTTAAGAGTGCGGGTTTTAAGAGTGCGGGTTTTAAGAGTGCTAGAGTTAGGGCCTTGTTACACACTGCAATTTTAACAAGCAATTTGTGGGCAAGTAACAGCGCTGCAGCCGAAAAGAAATTCTTCAAGTGCAATAAAGACATTTTTCTTCTTAAGACAATTTTGTGAAAATAAATAATTCCATGTTTTTCTATGTGGAATTTGGTTGGACCCGATTGCCTGAAAATTGTCCTGTGTGACATGGCCCTTAGAGTGAGAGTGCTTGTGTTCGGGTTAGAATGTGAGAGTAAGAGATAGAGAGACAGGGATAGATAGAGTGTTAGACTTACTCGTCTACAAAACACCATAGGTCTGTTGTGCTGATCTAAGCCCACATCCTACAGCATGATTTCATATGCTCTCTATCTCACTAGGCCTTTCAGTTCTGTCCAGGATAATCTTGTATGGCCTCGAGGTCTTGAACAGCCAGGAGCCGGAGGTTTATCTCTCCTGGAGTTGATGGAAAAATAGAGTAAGCGAGATAGGGGTGTTCAAATTAGTTGTTAAGAGTTAAGGGTTTGAGTGCAAGTGTTAGGGTTAACGTTCAAGTTAGAGTGCAGGTTTTAAGGCTGCGGGTTTTAAGGGTGCGGGTTTTAAGGGTGCGGGTTTTAAGGGTGAGGGTTTTAAAAGTGCGGGTTTTAAGAGTGCGGGTTTTAAGAGTGCTAGAGTTAGGGCCTTGTTACACACTGCAATTTTAACAAGCAATTTGTGGGCAAGTAACAGCGCTGCAGCCGAAAAGAAATTCTTCAAGTGCAATAAAGACATTTTTCTTCTTAAGACAATTTTGTGAAAATAAAAAATTCCATGTTTTTCTATGTGGAATTTGGTTGGACCCGATTGCCTGAAAATTGTCCTGTGTGACATGGCCCTTAGAGTGAGAGTGCTTGTGTTCGGGTTAGAATGTGAGAGTAAGAGATAGAGAGACAGAGGTTTTAAGGGTGCGGGTTTTAGGGGTGCGGGTTTTAGGGGTGCGGGTTTTAGGGGTGCGGGTTTTAGGGGTGCGGGTTTTAGGGGTGCGGGTTTTAGGGGTGCGGGTTTTAGGGGTGCGGGTTTTAGGGGTGCGGGTTTTAGGGTGCGGGTTTTAAGGGTGCGGGTTTTAAGGGTGCGGGTTTTAAGGGTGAGGGTTTTAAGAGTGCGGGTTTTAAGAGTGCGGGTTTTAAGAGTGCTAGAGTTAGGGCCTTGTTACACACTGCAATTTTAACAAGCAATTTGTGGGCAAGTAACAGCGCTGCAGCCGAAAAGAAATTCTTCAAGTGCAATAAAGACATTTTTCTTCTTAGGACAATTTGGTGAAAATAAAAAATTCCATGTTTTTCTATGTGGAATTTGGTTGGACCCGATTGCCTGAAAATTGTCCTGTGTGACATGGCCCTTAGAGTGAGAGTGCTTGTGTTCGGGTTAGAATGTGAGAGTAAGAGATAGAGAGACAGGGATAGATAGAGTGTTAGACTTACTCGTCTACAAAACACCATAGGTCTGTTGTGCTGATCTAAGCCCACATCCTACAGCATGATTTCATATGCTCTCTATCTCACTAGGCCTTTCAGTTCTGTCCAGGATAATCTTGTATGGCCTCGAGGTCTTGAACAGCCAGGAGCCGGAGGTTTATCTCTCCTGGAGTTGATGGAAAAATAGAGTAAGCGAGTTAGGGGTGTTCAAATTAGTTGTTAAGAGTTAAGGGTTTAAGTGCAAGTGTTAGGGTTAACGTTCAAGTTAGAGTGCAGGTTTTAAGGGTGCGGGTTTTAAGGGTGCAGGTTTTAAGGGTGCGGGTTTTAAGGGTGAGGGTTTTAAAAGTGCGGGTTTTAAGAGTGCGGGTTTTAAGAGTGCGGGTTTTAAGAGTGCTAGAGTTAGGGCCTTGTTACACACTGCAATTTTAACAAGCAATTTGTGGGCAAGTAACAGCGCTGCAGCCGAAAAGAAATTCTTCAAGTGCAATAAAGACATTTTTCTTCTTAAGACAATTTTGTGAAAATAAATAATTCCATGTTTTTCTATGTGGAATTTGGTTGGACCCGATTGCCTGAAAATTGTCCTGTGTGACATGGCCCTTAGAGTGAGAGTGCTTGTGTTCGGGTTAGAATGTGAGAGTAAGAGATAGAGAGACAGAGGTTTTAAGGGTGCGGGTTTTAAGGGTGCGGGTTTTAGGGGTGCGGGTTTTAGGGGTGCGGGTTTTAGGGGTGCGGGTTTTAGGGGTGCGGGTTTTAGGGGTGCGGGTTTTAGGGGTGCGGGTTTTAGGGGTGCGGGTTTTAAGGGTGCGGGTTTTAAGGGTGCGGGTTTTAAGGGTGAGGGTTTTAAAAGTGCGGGTTTTAAGAGTGCGGGTTTTAAGAGTGCGGGTTTTAAGAGTGCTAGAGTTAGGGCCTTGTTACACACTGCAATTTTAACAAGTAATTTGTGGGCAAGTAACAGCGCTGCAGCCGAAAAGAAATTCTTCAAGTGCAATAAAGACATTTTTCTTCTTAAGACAATTTTGTGAAAATAAATAATTCCATGTTTTTCTATGTGGAATTTGGTTGGACCCGATTGCCTGAAAATTGTCCTGTGTGACATGGCCCTTAGAGTGAGAGTGCTTGTGTTCGGGTTAGAATGTGAGAGTAAGGATAGAGAGACAGAGGTTTTAAGGGTGCGGGTTTTAAGGGTGCGGGTTTTAAGGTAGCGGGTTTTAGGGGTGCGGGTTTTAGGGGTGCGGGTTTTAGGGGTGCGGGTTTTAGGGGTGCGGGTTTTAGGGGTGCGGGTTTTAGGGGTGCGGGTTTTAGGGGTGCGGGTTTTAGGGGTGCGGGTTTTAAGGGTGCGGGTTTTAAGGGTGCGGGTTTTAAGGGTGAGGGTTTTAAAAGTGCGGGTTTTAAGAGTGCGGGTTTTAAGAGTGCGGGTTTTAAGAGTGCTAGAGTTAGGGCCTTGTTACACACTGCAATTTTAACAAGCAATTTGTGGGCAAGTAACAGCGCTGCAGCCGAAAAGAAATTCTTCAAGTGCAATAAAGACATTTTTCTTCTTAAGACAATTTTGTGAAAATAAATAATTCCATGTTTTTCTATGTGGAATTTGGTTGGACCCGATTGCCTGAAAATTGTCCTGTGTGACATGGCCCTTAGAGTGAGAGTGCTTGTGTTCGGGTTAGAATGTGAGAGTAAGAGATAGAGAGACAGAGGTTTTAAGGGTGCGGGTTTTAAGGGTGCGGGTTTTAGGGGTGCGGGTTTTAGGGGTGCGGGTTTTAGGGGTGCGGGTTTTAGGGGTGCGGGTTTTAGGGGTGCGGGTTTTAGGGGTGCGGGTTTTAGGGGTGCGGGTTTTAGGGGTGCGGGTTTTAGGGGTGCGGGTTTTAGGGTGCGGGTTTTAAGGGTGCGGGTTTTAAGGGTGCGGGTTTTAAGGGTGCGGGTTTTAAGGGTGCGGGTTTTAAGGGTGAGGGTTTTAAAAGTGCGGGTTTTAAGAGTGCAGGTTTTAAGAGTGCGGGTTTTAAGAGTGCTAGAGTTAGGGCCTTGTTACACACTGCAATTTTAACAAGCAATTTGTGGGCAAGTAACAGCGCTGCAGCCGAAAAGAAATTCTTCAAGTGCAATAAAGACATTTTTCTTCTTAAGACAATTTTGTGAAAATAAATAATTCCATGTTTTTCTATGTGGAATTTGGTTGGACCCGATTGCCTGAAAATTGTCCTGTGTGACATGGCCCTTAGAGTGAGAGTGCTTGTGTTCGGGTTAGAATGTGAGAGTAAGAGATAGAGAGACAGAGGTTTTAAGGGTGCGGGTTTTAAGGGTGCGGGTTTTAGGGGTGCGGGTTTTAGGGGTGCGGGTTTTAGGGGTGCGGGTTTTAGGGGTGCGGGTTTTAGGGGTGCGGGTTTTAGGGGTGCGGGTTTTAGGGGTGCGGGTTTTAAGGGTGCGGGTTTTAAGGGTGCGGGTTTTAAGGGTGAGGGTTTTAAAAGTGCGGGTTTTAAGAGTGCGGGTTTTAAGAGTGCGGGTTTTAAGAGTGCTAGAGTTAGGGCCTTGTTACACACTGCAATTTTAACAAGTAATTTGTGGGCAAGTAACAGCGCTGCAGCCGAAAAGAAATTCTTCAAGTGCAATAAAGACATTTTTCTTCTTAAGACAATTTTGTGAAAATAAATAATTCCATGTTTTTCTATGTGGAATTTGGTTGGACCCGATTGCCTGAAAATTGTCCTGTGTGACATGGCCCTTAGAGTGAGAGTGCTTGTGTTCGGGTTAGAATGTGAGAGTAAGGATAGAGAGACAGAGGTTTTAAGGGTGCGGGTTTTAAGGGTGCGGGTTTTAAGGGAGCGGGTTTTAGGGGTGCGGGTTTTAGGGGTGCGGGTTTTAGGGGTGCGGGTTTTAGGGGTGCGGGTTTTAGGGGTGCGGGTTTTAGGGGTGCGGGTTTTAGGGGTGCGGGTTTTAGGGGTGCGGGTTTTAAGGGTGCGGGTTTTAAGGGTGCGGGTTTTAAGGGTGAGGGTTTTAAAAGTGCGGGTTTTAAGAGTGCGGGTTTTAAGAGTGCGGGTTTTAAGAGTGCTAGAGTTAGGGCCTTGTTACACACTGCAATTTTAACAAGCAATTTGTGGGCAAGTAACAGCGCTGCAGCCGAAAAGAAATTCTTCAAGTGCAATAAAGACATTTTTCTTCTTAAGACAATTTTGTGAAAATAAATAATTCCATGTTTTTCTATGTGGAATTTGGTTGGACCCGATTGCCTGAAAATTGTCCTGTGTGACATGGCCCTTAGAGTGAGAGTGCTTGTGTTCGGGTTAGAATGTGAGAGTAAGAGATAGAGAGACAGAGGTTTTAAGGGTGCGGGTTTTAAGGGTGCGGGTTTTAGGGGTGCGGGTTTTAGGGGTGCGGGTTTTAGGGGTGCGGGTTTTAGGGGTGCGGGTTTTAGGGGTGCGGGTTTTAGGGGTGCGGGTTTTAGGGGTGCGGGTTTTAGGGGTGCGGGTTTTAGGGTGCGGGTTTTAAGGGTGCGGGTTTTAAGGGTGCGGGTTTTAAGGGTGCGGGTTTTAAGGGTGCGGGTTTTAAGGGTGAGGGTTTTAAAAGTGCGGGTTTTAAGAGTGCAGGTTTTAAGAGTGCGGGTTTTAAGAGTGCTAGAGTTAGGGCCTTGTTACACACTGCAATTTTAACAAGCAATTTGTGGGCAAGTAACAGCGCTGCAGCCGAAAAGAAATTCTTCAAGTGCAATAAAGACATTTTTCTTCTTAAGACAATTTTGTGAAAATAAATAATTCCATGTTTTTCTATGTGGAATTTGGTTGGACCCGATTGCCTGAAAATTGTCCTGTGTGACATGGCCCTTAGAGTGAGAGTGCTTGTGTTCGGGTTAGAATGTGAGAGTAAGAGATAGAGAGACAGGGATAGATAGAGTGTTAGACTTACTCGTCTACAAAACACCATAGGTCTGTTGTGCTGATCTAAGCCCACATCCTACAGCATGATTTCATATGCTCTCTATCTCACTAGGCCTTTCAGTTCTGTCCAGGATAATCTTGTATGGCCTCGAGGTCTTGAACAGCCAGGAGCCGGAGGTTTATCTCTCCTGGAGTTGATGGAAAAATAGAGTAAGCGAGTTAGGGGTGTTCAAATTAGTTGTTAAGAGTTAAGGGTTTGAGTGCAAGTGTTAGGGTTAACGTTCAAGTTAGAGTGCAGGTTTTAAGGGTGCGGGTTTTAAGGGTGCAGGTTTTAAGGGTGCGGGTTTTAAGGGTGAGGGTTTTAAAAGTGCGGGTTTTAAGAGTGCGGGTTTTAAGAGTGCTAGAGTTAGGGCCTTGTTACACACTGCAATTTTAACAAGCAATTTGTGGGCAAGTAACAGCGCTGCAGCCGAAAAGAAATTCTTCAAGTGCAATAAAGACATTTTTCTTCTTAAGACAATTTTGTGAAAATAAAAAATTCCATGTTTTTCTATGTGGAATTTGGTTGGACCCGATTGCCTGAAAATTGTCCTGTGTGACATGGCCCTTAGAGTGAGAGTGCTTGTGTTCGGGTTAGAATGTGAGAGTAAGAGATAGAGAGACAGAGGTTTTAAGGGTGCGGGTTTTAAGGGTGCGGGTTTTAAGGGTGCGGGTTTTAGGGGTGCGGGTTTTAGGGGTGCGGGTTTTAGGGGTGCGGGTTTTAGGGGTGCGGGTTTTAGGGGTGCGGGTTTTAGGGGTGCGGGTTTTAGGGGTGCGGGTTTTAGGGGTGCGGGTTTTAAGGGTGCGGGTTTTAAGGGTGCGGGTTTTAAGGGTGAGGGTTTTCAGAGTGCGGGTTTTAAGAGTGCGGGTTTTAAGAGTGCGGGTTTTAAGAGTGCTAGAGTTAGGGCCTTGTTACACACTGCAATTTTAACAAGCAATTTGTGGGCAAGTAACAGCGCTGCAGCCGAAAAGAAATTCTTCAAGTGCAATAAAGACATTTTTCTTCTTAAGACAATTTTGTGAAAATAAATAATTCCATGTTTTTCTATGTGGAATTTGGTTGGACCCGATTGCCTGAAAATTGTCCTGTGTGACATGGCCCTTAGAGTGAGAGTGCTTGTGTTCGGGTTAGAATGTTTGAGTAAGAGATAGAGAGACAGAGGTTTTAAGGGTGCGGGTTTTAGGGGTGCGGGTTTTAGGGGTGCAGGTTTTAGGGGTGCGGGTTTTAGGGGTGCGGGTTTTAGGGGTGCGGGTTTTAGGGGTGCGGGTTTTAGGGGTGCGGGTTTTAGGGGTGCGGGTTTTAGGGGTGCGGGTTTTAAGGGTGCGGGTTTTAAGGGTGCGGGTTTTAAGGGTGAGGGTTTTAAAAGTGCGGGTTTTAAGAGTGCGGGTTTTAAGAGTGTGGGTTTTAAGAGTGCTACAGTTAGGGCCTTGTTACACACTGCAATTTTAACAAGCAATTTGTGGGCAAGTAACAGCGCTGCAGCCGAAAAGAAATTCTTCAAGTGCAATAAAGACATTTTTCTTCTTAAGACAATTTTGTGAAAATAAATAATTCCATGTTTTTCTATGTGGAATTTGGTTGGACCCGATTGCCTGAAAATTGTCCTGTGTGACATGGCCCTTAGAGTGAGAGTGCTTGTGTTCGGGTTAGAATGTGAGAGTAAGAGATAGAGAGACAGAGGTTTTAAGGGTGCGGGTTTTAAGGGTGCGGGTTTTAAGGGTGCGGGTTTTAAGGGTGCGGGTTTTAGGGGTGCGGGTTTTAGGGGTGCGGGTTTTAGGGGTGCGGGTTTTAGGGGTGCGGGTTTTAGGGGTGCGGGTTTTAGGGGTGCGGGTTTTAGGGGTGCGGGTTTTAGGGGTGCGGGTTTTAGGGTGCGGGTTTTAAGGGTGCGGGTTTTAAGGGTGCGGGTTTTAAGAGTGCAGGTTTTAAGAGTGCGGGTTTTAAGAGTGCTAGAGTTAGGGCCTTGTTACACACTGCAATTTTAACAAGCAATTTGTGGGCAAGTAACAGCGCTGCAGCCGAAAAGAAATTCTTCAAGTGCAATAAAGACATTTTTCTTCTTAAGACAATTTTGTGAAAATAAATAATTCCATGTTTTTCTATGTGGAATTTGGTTGGACCCGATAGCCTGAAAATTGTCCTGTGTGACATGGCCCTTAGAGTGAGAGTGCTTGTGTTCGGGTTAGAATGTGAGAGTAAGAGATAGAGAGACAGAGGTTTTAAGGGTGCGGGTTTTAAGGGTGCGGGTTTTAGGGGTGCGGGTTTTAGGGGTGCGGGTTTTAGGGGTGCGGGTTTTAGGGGTGCGGGTTTTAGGGGTGCGGGTTTTAAGTTAGGGCCTTGTTACACAATGCAATTTTAACAAGCAATTTGTGGGCAAGTAACAGCGCTGCAGCCGAAAAGAAATTCTTCAAGTGCAATAAAGAAATTTTTCTTCTTAAGACAATTTTGTGAAAATAAAAAATTCCATGTTTTTCTATGTGGAATTTGGTTGGACCCGATTGCCTGAAAATTGTCCTGTGTGACATGGCCCTTAGAGTGAGAGTGCTTGTGTTCGGGTTAGAATGTGAGAGTAAGAGATAGAGAGACAGGGATAGATAGAGTGTTAGACTTACTCGTCTACAAAACACCATAGGTCTGTTGTGCTGATCTAAGCCCACATCCTACAGCATGATTTCATATGCTCTCTATCTCACTAGGCCTTTCAGTTCTGTCCAGGATAATCTTGTATGGCCTCGAGGTCTTGAACAGCCAGGAGCCGGAGGTTTATCTCTCCTGGAGTTGATGGAAAAATAGAGTAAGCGAGTTAGGGGTGTTCAAATTAGTTGTTAAGAGTTAAGCGTTTGAGTGCAAGTGTTAGGGTTAACGTTCAAGTTAGAGTGCAGGTTTTAAGGGTGCGGGTTTTAAGGGTGCGGGTTTTAAGGGTGCGGGTTTTAAGGGTGAGGGTTTTAAAAGTGCGGGTTTTAAGAGTGCGGGTTTTAAGAGTGCGGGTTTTAAGAGTGCTAGAGTTAGGGCCTTGTTACACACTGCAATTTTAACAAGCAATTTGTGGGCAAGTAACAGCGCTGCAGCCGAAAAGAAATTCTTCAAGTGCAATAAAGACATTTTTCTTCTTAAGACAATTTTGTGAAAATAAAAAATTCCATGTTTTTCTATGTGGAATTTGGTTGGACCCGATTGCCTGAAAATTGTCCTGTGTGACATGGCCCTTAGAGTGAGAGTGCTTGTGTTCGGGTTAGAATGTGAGAGTAAGAGATAGAGAGACAGAGGTTTTAAGGGTGCGGGTTTTAGGGGTGCGGGTTTTAGGGGTGCGGGTTTTAAGTTAGGGCCTTGTTACACAATGCAATTTTAACAAGCAATTTGTGGGCAAGTAACAGCGCTGCAGCCGAAAAGAAATTCTTCAAGTGCAATAAAGAAATTTTTCTTCTTAAGACAATTTTGTGAAAATAAAAAATTCCATGTTTTTCTATGTGGAATTTGGTTGGACCCGATTGCCTGAAAATTGTCCTGTGTGACATGGCCCTTAGAGTGAGAGTGCTTGTGTTCGGGTTAGAATGTGAGAGTAAGAGATAGAGAGACAGGGATAGATAGAGTGTTAGACTTACTCGTCTACAAAACACCATAGGTCTGTTGTGCTGATCTAAGCCCACATCCTACAGCATGATTTCATATGCTCTCTATCTCACTAGGCCTTTCAGTTCTGTCCAGGATAATCTTGTATGGCCTCGAGGTCTTGAACAGCCAGGAGCCGGAGGTTTATCTCTCCTGGAGTTGATGGAAAAATAGAGTAAGCGAGTTAGGGGTGTTCAAATTAGTTGTTAAGAGTTAAGGGTTTGAGTGCAAGTGTTAGGGTTAACGTTCAAGTTAGAGTGCAGGTTTTAAGGGTGCGGGTTTTAAGGGTGCGGGTTTTAAGGGTGCGGGTTTTAAGGGTGAGGGTTTTAAAAGTGCGGGTTTTAAGAGTGCGGGTTTTAAGAGTGCGGGTTTTAAGAGTGCTAGAGTTAGGGCCTTGTTACACACTGCAATTTTAACAAGCAATTTGTGGGCAAGTAACAGCGCTGCAGCCGAAAAGAAATTCTTCAAGTGCAATAAAGACATTTTTCTTCTTAAGACAATTTTGTGAAAATAAATAATTCCATGTTTTTCTATGTGGAATTTGGTTGGACCCGATTGCCTGAAAATTGTCCTGTGTGACATGGCCCTTAGAGTGAGAGTGCTTGTGTTCGGGTTAGAATGTGAGAGTAAGAGATAGAGAGACAGAGGTTTTAAGGGTGCGGGTTTTAAGGGTGCGGGTTTTAGGGGTGCGGGTTTTAGGGGTGCGGGTTTTAGGGGTGCGGGTTTTAGGGGTGCGGGTTTTAGGGGTGCGGGTTTTAGGGGTGCGGGTTTTAGGGTGCGGGTTTTAAGGGTGCGGGTTTTAAGGGTGCGGGTTTTAAGGGTGAGGGTTTTAAAAGTGCGGGTTTTAAGAGTGCAGGTTTTAAGAGTGCGGGTTTTAAGAGTGCTAGAGTTAGGGCCTTGTTACACACTGCAATTTTAACAAGCAATTTGTGGGCAAGTAACAGCGCTGCAGCCGAAAAGAAATTCTTCAAGTGCAATAAAGACATTTTTCTTCTTAAGACAATTTTGTGAAAATAAATAATTCCATGTTTTTCTATGTGGAATTTGGTTGGACCCGATTGCCTGAAAATTGTCCTGTGTGACATGGCCCTTAGAGTGAGAGTGCTTGTGTTCGGGTTAGAATGTGAGAGTAAGAGATAGAGAGACAGAGGTTTTAAGGGTGCGGGTTTTAAGGGTGCGGGTTTTAGGGGTGCGGGTTTTAAGTTAGGGCCTTGTTACACAATGCAATTTTAACAAGCAATTTGTGGGCAAGTAACAGCGCTGCAGCCGAAAAGAAATTCTTCAAGTGCAATAAAGACATTTTTCTTCTTAAGACAATTTTGTGAAAATAAAAAATTCCATGTTTTTCTATGTGGAATTTGGTTGGACCCGATTGCCTGAAAATTGTCCTGTGTGACATGGCCCTTAGAGTGAGAGTGCTTGTGTTCGGGTTAGAATGTGAGAGTAAGAGATAGAGAGACAGGGATAGATAGAGTGTTAGACTTACTCGTCTACAAAACACCATAGGTCTGTTGTGCTGATCTAAGCCCACATCCTACAGCATGATTTCATATGCTCTCTATCTCACTAGGCCTTTCAGTTCTGTCCAGGATAATCTTGTATGGCCTCGAGGTCTTGAACAGCCAGGAGCCGGAGGTTTATCTCTCCTGGAGTTGATGGAAAAATAGAGTAAGCGAGTTAGGGGTGTTCAAATTAGTTGTTAAGAGTTAAGGGTTTGAGTGGAAGTGTTAGGGTTAACATTCAAGTTAGAGTGCAGGTTTTAAGGGTGCGGGTTTTAAGGGTGCGGGTTTTAAGGGTGCGGGTTTTAAGGGTGAGGGTTTTAAAAGTGCGGGTTTTAAGAGTGCGGGTTTTAAGAGTGCGGGTTTTAAGAGTGCTAGAGTTAGGGCCTTGTTACACACTGCAATTTTAACAAGCAATTTGTGGGCAAGTAACAGCGCTGCAGCCGAAAAGAAATTCTTCAAGTGCAATAAAGACATTTTTCTTCTTAAGACAATTTTGTGAAAATAAAAAATTCCATGTTTTTCTATGTGGAATTTGGTTGGACCCGATTGCCTGAAAATTGTCCTGTGTGACATGGCCCTTAGAGTGAGAGTGCTTGTGTTCGGGTTAGAATGTGAGAGTAAGAGATAGAGAGACAGAGGTTTTAAGGGTGCGGGTTTTAGGGGTGCGGGTTTTAGGGGTGCGGGTTTTAGGGGTGCGGGTTTTAGGGGTGCGGGTTTTAGGGGTGCGGGTTTTAGGGGTGCGGGTTTTAGGGGTGCGGGTTTTAGGGGTGCGGGTTTTAGGGGTGCGGGTTTTAGGGGTGCGGGTTTTAGGGGTGCGGGTTTTAGGGGTGCGGGTTTTAAGGGTGCGGGTTTTAAGGGTGCGGGTTTTAAGGGTGCGGGTTTTAAGGGTGCGGGTTTTAAGGGTGCGGGTTTTAAGGGTGAGGGTTTTAAAAGTGCGGGTTTTAAGAGTGCGGGTTTTAAGAGTGCGGGTTTTAAGAGTGCTAGAGTTAGGGCCTTGTTACACACTGCAATTTTAACAAGCAATTTGTGGGCAAGTAACAGCGCTGCAGCCGAAAAGAAATTCTTCAAGTGCAATAAAGACATTTTTCTTCTTAAGACAATTTTGTGAAAATAAAAAATTCCATGTTTTTCTATGTGGAATTTGGTTGGACCCGATTGCCTGAAAATTGTCCTGTGTGACATGGCCCTTAGAGTGAGAGTGCTTGTGTTCGGGTTAGAATGTGAGAGTAAGAGATAGAGAGACAGAGGTTTTAAGGGTGCGGGTTTTAGGGGTGCGGGTTTTAGGGGTGCGGGTTTTAAGTTAGGGCCTTGTTACACAATGCAATTTTAACAAGCAATTTGTGGGCAAGTAACAGCGCTGCAGCCGAAAAGAAATTCTTCAAGTGCAATAAAGAAATTTTTCTTCTTAAGACAATTTTGTGAAAATAAAAAATTCCATGTTTTTCTATGTGGAATTTGGTTGGACCCGATTGCCTGAAAATTGTCCTGTGTGACATGGCCCTTAGAGTGAGAGTGCTTGTGTTCGGGTTAGAATGTGAGAGTAAGAGATAGAGAGACAGGGATAGATAGAGTGTTAGACTTACTCGTCTACAAAACACCATAGGTCTGTTGTGCTGATCTAAGCCCACATCCTACAGCATGATTTCATATGCTCTCTATCTCACTAGGCCTTTCAGTTCTGTCCAGGATAATCTTGTATGGCCTCGAGGTCTTGAACAGCCAGGAGCCGGAGGTTTATCTCTCCTGGAGTTGATGGAAAAATAGAGTAAGCGAGTTAGGGGTGTTCAAATTAGTTGTTAAGAGTTAAGGGTTTGAGTGCAAGTGTTAGGGTTAACGTTCAAGTTAGAGTGCAGGTTTTAAGGGTGCGGGTTTTAAGGGTGCGGGTTTTAAGGGTGCGGGTTTTAAGGGTGAGGGTTTTAAAAGTGCGGGTTTTAAGAGTGCGGGTTTTAAGAGTGCGGGTTTTAAGAGTGCTAGAGTTAGGGCCTTGTTACACACTGCAATTTTAACAAGCAATTTGTGGGCAAGTAACAGCGCAGCAGCCGAAAAGAAATTCTTCAAGTGCAATAAAGACATTTTTCTTCTTAAGACAATTTTGTGAAAATAAATAATTCCATGTTTTTCTATGTGGAATTTGGTTGGACCCGATTGCCTGAAAATTGTCCTGTGTGACATGGCCCTTAGAGTGAGAGTGCTTGTGTTCGGGTTAGAATGTGAGAGTAAGAGATAGAGAGACAGAGGTTTTAAGGGTGCGGGTTTTAAGGGTGCGGGTTTTAGGGGTGCGGGTTTTAGGGGTGCGGGTTTTAGGGGTGCGGGTTTTAGGGGTGCGGGTTTTAGGGGTGCGGGTTTTAGGGGTGCGGATTTTAGGGGTGCGGGTTTTAGGGTGCGGGTTTTAAGGGTGCGGGTTTTAAGGGTGCGGGTTTTAAGGGTGAGGGTTTTAAAAGTGCGGGTTTTAAGAGTGCAGGTTTTAAGAGTGCGGGTTTTAAGAGTGCTAGAGTTAGGGCCTTGTTACACACTGCAATTTTAACAAGCAATTTGTGGGCAAGTAACAGCGCTGCAGCCGAAAAGAAATTCTTCAAGTGCAATAAAGACATTTTTCTTCTTAAGACAATTTTGTGAAAATAAATAATTCCATGTTTTTCTATGTGGAATTTGGTTGGACCCGATTGCCTGAAAATTGTCCTGTGTGACATGGCCCTTAGAGTGAGAGTGCTTGAGTTCGGGTTAGAATGTGAGAGTAAGAGATAGAGAGACAGAGGTTTTAAGGGTGCGGGTTTTAAGGGTGCGGGTTTTAGGGGTGCGGGTTTTAAGTTAGGGCCTTGTTACACAATGCAATTTTAACAAGCAATTTGTGGGCAAGTAACAGCGCTGCAGCCGAAAAGAAATTCTTCAAGTGCAATAAAGACATTTTTCTTCTTAAGACAATTTTGTGAAAATAAAAAATTCCATGTTTTTCTATGTGGAATTTGGTTGGACCCGATTGCCTGAAAATTGTCCTGTGTGACATGGCCCTTAGAGTGAGAGTGCTTGTGTTCGGGTTAGAATGTGAGAGTAAGAGATAGAGAGACAGGGATAGATAGAGTGTTAGACTTACTCGTCTACAAAACACCATAGGTCTGTTGTGCTGATCTAAGCCCACATCCTACAGCATGATTTCATATGCTCTCTATCTCACTAGGCCTTTCAGTTCTGTCCAGGATAATCTTGTATGGCCTCGAGGTCTTGAACAGCCAGGAGCCGGAGGTTTATCTCTCCTGGAGTTGATGGAAAAATAGAGTAAGCGAGTTAGGGGTGTTCAAATTAGTTGTTAAGAGTTAAGGGTTTGAGTGCAAGTGTTAGGGTTAACGTTCAAGTTAGAGTGCAGGTTTTAAGGGTGCGGGTTTTAAGGGTGCGGGTTTTAAGGGTGCGGGTTTTAAGGGTGCGGGTTTTAAGGGTGAGGGTTTTAAAAGTGCGGGTTTTAAGAGTGCGGGTTTTAAGAGTGCGGGTTTTAAGAGTGCTAGAGTTAGGGCCTTGTTACACACTGCAATTTTAACAAGCAATTTGTGGGCAAGTAACAGCGCTGCAGCCGAAAAGAAATTCTTCAAGTGCAATAAAGACATTTTTCTTCTTAAGACAATTTTGTGAAAATAAAAAATTCCATGTTTTTCTATGTGGAATTTGGTTGGACCCGATTGCCTGAAAATTGTCCTGTGTGACATGGCCCTTAGAGTGAGAGTGCTTGTGTTCGGGTTAGAATGTGAGAGTAAGAGATAGAGAGACAGAGGTTTTAAGGGTGCGGGTTTTAAGGGTGCGGGTTTTAGGGGTGCGGGTTTTAGGGGTGCGGGTTTTAGGGGTGCGGGTTTTAGGGGTGCAGGTTTTAGGGGTGCGGGTTTTAGGGGTGCGGGTTTTAGGGGTGCGGGTTTTAAGGGTGCGGGTTTTAAGTTAGGGCCTTGTTACACAATGCAATTTTAACAAGCAATTTGTGGGCAAGTAACAGCGCTGCAGCCGAAAAGAAATTCTTCAAGTGCAATAAAGACATTTTTCTTCTTAAGACAATTTTGTGAAAATAAAAAATTCCATGTTTTTCTATGTGGAATTTGGTTGGACCCGATTGCCTGAAAATTGTCCTGTGTGACATGGCCCTTAGAGTGAGAGTGCTTGTGTTCGGGTTAGAATGTGAGAGTAAGAGATAGAGAGACAGAGGTTTTAAGGGTGCGGGTTTTAGGGGTGCGGGTTTTAGGGGTGCGGGTTTTAGGGGTGCGGGTTTTAGGGGTGCGGGTTTTAGGGGTGCGGGTTTTAGGGGTGCGGGTTTTAAGGGTGCGGGTTTTAAGGGTGCGGGTTTTAGGGGTGCGGGTTTTAGGGGTGCGGGTTTTAAGGGTGCGGGTTTTAGGGGTGCGGGTTTTAAGGGTGCGGGTTTTAAGTTAGGGCCTTGTTACACAATGCAATTTTAACAAGCAATTTGTGGGCAAGTAACAGCGCTGCAGCCGAAAAGAAATTCTTCAAGTGCAATAAAGACATTTTTCTTCTTAAGACAATTTGGTGAAAATACAAAATTCCATGTTTTTCTATGTGGAATTTGGTTGGACCCGATTGCCGGAAAATTGTCCTGTGTGACATGGCCCTTAGAGTGAGAGTGCTTGTGTTCGGGTTAGAATGTGAGAGTAAGAGATAGAGAGACAGGGATAGATAGAGTGTTAGACTTACTCGTCTACAAAACACCATAGGTCTGTTGTGCTGATCTAAGCCCGCATCCTACAGCATGATTTCATATGCTCTCTATCTCACTAGGCCTTTCAGTTCTGTCCAGGATAATCTTGTATGGCCTCGAGGTCTTGAACAGCCAGGAGCCGGAGGTTTATCTCTCCTGGAGTTGATGGAAAAATAGAGTAAGCGAGTTAGGGGTGTTCAAATTAGTTGTTAAGAGTTAAGGGTTTGAGTGCAAGTGTTAGGGTTAACGTTCAAGTTAGAGTGCAGGTTTTAAGGGTGCGGGTTTTAAGGGTGCGGGTTTTAAGGGTGCGGGTTTTAAGGGTGCGGGTTTTAAGGGTGAGGGTTTTAAAAGTGCGGGTTTTAAGAGTGCGGGTTTTAAGAGTGCGGGTTTTAAGAGTGCTAGAGTTAGGGCCTTGTTACACACTGCAATTTTAACAAGCAATTTGTGGGCAAGTAACAGCGCTGCAGCCGAAAAGAAATTCTTCAAGTGCAATAAAGACATTTTTCTTCTTAAGACAATTTTGTGAAAATAAAAAATTCCATGTTTTTCTATGTGGAATTTGGTTGGACCCGATTGCCTGAAAATTGTCCTGTGTGACATGGCCCTTAGAGTGAGAGTGCTTGTGTTCGGGTTAGAATGTGAGAGTAAGAGATAGAGAGACAGAGGTTTTAAGGGTGCGGGTTTTAGGGGTGCGGGTTTTAGGGGTGCGGGTTTTAGGGGTGCGGGTTTTAGGGGTGCGGGTTTTAGGGGTGCGGGTTTTAGGGGTGCGGGTTTTAAGGGTGCGGGTTTTAGGGGTGCGGGTTTTAAGGGTGCGGGTTTTAAGTTAGGGCCTTGTTACACAATGCAATTTTAACAAGCAATTTGTGGGCAAGTAACAGCGCTGCAGCCGAAAAGAAATTCTTCAAGTGCAATAAAGACATTTTTCTTCTTAAGACAATTTTGTGAAAATAAAAAATTCCATGTTTTTCTATGTGGAATTTGGTTGGACCCGATTGCCTGAAAATTGTCCTGTGTGACATGGCCCTTAGAGTGAGAGTGCTTGTGTTCGGGTTAGAATGTGAGAGTAAGAGATAGAGAGACAGAGGTTTTAAGGGTGCGGGTTTTAAGGGTGCGGGTTTTAGGGGTGCGGGTTTTAGGGGTGCGGGTTTTAGGGGTGCGGGTTTTAGGGGTGCGGGTTTTAGGGGTGCGGGTTTTAGGGGTGCGGGTTTTAGGGGTGCGGGTTTTAGGGGTGCGGGTTTTAGGGGTGCGGGTTTTAGGGGTGCGGGTTTTAGGGGTGCGGGTTTTAGGGTGCGGGTTTTAAGGGTGCGGGTTTTAAGGGTGCGGGTTTTAAGGGTGAGGGTTTTAAGAGTGCGGGTTTTAAGAGTGCGGGTTTTAAGAGTGCGGGTTTTAAGAGTGCTAGAGTTAGGGCCTTGTTACACACTGCAATTTTAACAAGCAATTTGTGGGCAAGTAACAGCGCTGCAGCCGAAAAGAAATTCTTCAAGTGCAATAAAGACATTTTTCTTCTTAAGACAATTTTGTGAAAATAAATAATTCCATGTTTTTCTATGTGGAATTTGGTTGGACCCGATTGCCTGAAAATTGTCCTGTGTGACATGGCCCTTAGAGTGAGAGTGCTTGTGTTCGGGTTAGAATGTGAGAGTAAGAGATAGAGAGACAGAGGTTTTAAGGGTGCGGGTTTTAAGGGTGCGGGTTTTAGGGGTGCGGGTTTTAGGGGTGCGGGTTTTAGGGGTGCGGGTTTTAGGGGTGCGGGTTTTAGGGGTGCGGGTTTTAGGGGTGCGGGTTTTAGGGGTGCGGGTTTTAGGGGTGCGGGTTTTAGGGGTGCGGGTTTTAGGGGTGCGGGTTTTAGGGGTGCGGGTTTTAAGTTAGGGCCTTGTTACACAATGCAATTTTAACAAGCAATTTGTGGGCAAGTAACAGCGCTGCAGCCGAAAAGAAATTCTTCAAGTGCAATAAAGACATTTTTCTTCTTAAGACAATTTGGTGAAAATACAAAATTCCATGTTTTTCTATGTGGAATTTGGTTGGACCCGATTGCCTGAAAATTGTCCTGTGTGACATGGCCCTTAGAGTGAGAGTGCTTGTGTTCGGGTTAGAATGTGAGAGTAAGAGATAGAGAGACAGAGGTTTTAAGGGTGCGGGTTTTAAGGGTGCGGGTTTTAGGGGTGCGGGTTTTAGGGGTGCGGGTTTTAGGGGTGCGGGTTTTAGGGGTGCGGGTTTTAGGGGTGCGGGTTTTAAGTTAGGGCCTTGTTACACAATGCAATTTTAACAAGCAATTTGTGGGCAAGTAACAGCGCTGCAGCCGAAAAGAAATTCTTCAAGTGCAATAAAGACATTTTTCTTCTTAAGACAATTTGGTGAAAATACAAAATTCCATGTTTTTCTATGTGGAATTTGGTTGGACCCGATTGCCTGAAAATTGTCCTGTGTGACATGGCCCTTAGAGTGAGAGTGCTTGTGTTCGGGTTAGAATGTGAGAGTAAGAGATAGAGAGACAGAGGTTTTAAGGGTGCGGGTTTTAAGGGTGCGGGTTTTAGGGGTGCGGGTTTTAGGGGTGCGGGTTTTAGGGGTGCGGGTTTTAGGGGTGCGGGTTTTAGGGGTGCGGGTTTTAGGGGTGCGGGTTTTAGGGGTGCGGGTTTTAGGGGTGCGGGTTTTAGGGGTGCGGGTTTTAGGGGTGCGGGTTTTAGGGGTGCGGGTTTTAAGGGTGCGGGTTTTAAGGGTGCGGGTTTTAAGGGTGCGGGTTTTAAGGGTGAGGGTTTTAAGAGTGCGGGTTTTAAGAGTGCGGGTTTTAAGAGTGCGGGTTTTAAGAGTGCTAGAGTTAGGGCCTTGTTACACACTGCAATTTTAACAAGCAATTTGTGGGCAAGTAACAGCGCTGCAGCCGAAAAGAAATTCTTCAAGTGCAATAAAGACATTTTTCTTCTTAAGACAATTTTGTGAAAATAAAAAATTCCATGTTTTTCTATGTGGAATTTGGTTGGACCCGATTGCCTGAAAATTGTCCTGTGTGACATGGCCCTTAGAGTGAGAGTGCTTGTGTTCGGGTTAGAATGTGAGAGTAAGAGATAGAGAGACAGAGGTTTTAAGGGTGCGGGTTTTAGGGGTGCGGGTTTTAGGGGTGCGGGTTTTAGGGGTGCGGGTTTTAGGGGTGCGGGTTTTAGGGGTGCGGGTTTTAGGGGTGCGGGTTTTAGGGGTGCGGGTTTTAGGGGTGCGGGTTTTAAGGGTGCAGGTTTTAGGGGTGCGGGTTTTAGGGGTGCGGGTTTTAAGGGTGCGGGTTTTAAGTTAGGGCCTTGTTACACAATGCAATTTTAACAAGCAATTTGTGGGCAAGTAACAGCGCTGCAGCCGAAAAGAAATTCTTCAAGTGCAATAAAGACATTTTTCTTCTTAAGACAATTTTGTGAAAATAAAAAATTCCATGTTTTTCTATGTGGAATTTGGTTGGACCCGATTGCCTGAAAATTGTCCTGTGTGACATGGCCCTTAGGGTGAGAGTGCTTGTGTTCGGGTTAGAATGTGAGAGTAAGAGATAGAGAGACAGAGGTTTTAAGGGTGCGGGTTTTAAGAGTGTGGGTTTTAGGGGTGCGGGTTTTAGGGGTGCGGGTTTTAGGGGTGCGGGTTTTAGGGGTGCGGGTTTTAGGGGTGCGGGTTTTAGGGGTGCGGGTTTTAGGGGTGCGGGTTTTAGGGGTGCGGGTTTTAGGGGTGCGGGTTTTAGGGGTGCGGGTTTTAGGGGTGCGGGTTTTAGGGGTGAGGGTTTTAAAAGTGCGGGTTTTAAGAGTGCGGGTTTTAAGAGTGCGGGTTTTAAGAGTGCGGGTTTTAAGAGTGCGGGTTTTAAGAGTGCGGGTTTTAAGAGTGCGGGTTTTAAGAGTGCGGGTTTTAAGAGTGCTAGAGTTAGGGCCTTGTTACACACTGCAATTTTAACAAGCAACTTGTGGGCAAGTAACAGCGCTGCAGCCGAAAAGAAATTCTTCAAGTGCAATAAAGACATTTTTCTTCTTAAGACAATTTTGTGAAAATAAAAAATTCCATGTTTTTCTATGTGGAATTTGGTTGGACCCAATTGCCTGAAAATTGTCCTGTGTGACATGGCCCTTAGAGTGAGAGTGCTTGTGTTCGGGTTAGAATGTGAGAGTAAGAGATAGAGAGACAGGGATAGATAGAGTGTTAGACTTACTCGTCTACAAAACACCATAGGTCTGTTGTGCTGATCTAAGCCCACATCCTACAGCATGATTTCATATGCTCTCTATCTCACTAGGCCTTTCAGTTCTGTCCAGGATAATCTTGTATGGCCTCGAGGTCTTGAACAGCCAGGAGCCGGAGGTTTATCTCTCCTGGAGTTGATGGAAAAATAGAGTAAGCGAGTTAGGGGTGTTCAAATTAGTTGTTAAGAGTTAAGGGTTTGAGTGCAAGTGTTAGGGTTAACGTTCAAGTTAGAGTGCAGGTTTTAAGGGTGCGGGTTTTAAGGGTGCGGGTTTTAAGGGTGCGGGTTTTAAGGGTGAGGGTTTTAAAAGTGCGGGTTTTAAGAGTGCGGGTTTTAAGAGTGCGGGTTTTAAGAGTGCGGGTTTTAAGAGTGCTAGTTAGGGCCTTGTTACACACTGCAATTTTAACAAGCAATTTGTGGGCAAGTAACAGCGCTGCAGCCGAAAAGAAATTCTTCAAGTGCAATAAAGACATTTTTCTTCTTAAGACAATTTTGTGAAAATAAAAAATTCCATGTTTTTCTATGTGGAATTTGGTTGGACCCGATTGCCTGAAAATTGTCCTGTGTGACATGGCCCTTAGAGTGAGAGTGCTTGTGTTCGGGTTAGAATGTGAGAGTAAGAGATAGAGAGACAGAGGTTTTAAGGGTGCGGGTTTTAGGGGTGCGGGTTTTAGGGGTGCGGGTTTGAGGGGTGCGGGTTTGAGGGGTGCGGGTTTGAGGAGTGCGGGTTTTAGGGGTGCGGGTTTTAGGGGTGCGGGTTTTAGGGGTGCGGGTTTTAGGGGTGCGGGTTTTAGGGGTGCGGGTTTTAGGGGTGCGGGTTTTAGGGGTGCGGGTTTTAGGGGTGCGGGTTTTAGGGGTGCGGGTTTTAGGGGTGCGGGTTTTAGGGGTGCGGGTTTTAGGGGTGCGGGTTTTAGGGGTGCGGGTTTTAGGGGTGCGGGTTTTAGGGGTGCGGGTTTTAGGGGTGCGGGTTTTAGGGGTGCGGGTTTTAGGGTGCGGGTTTTAAGGGTGCGGGTTTTAAGGGTGCGGGTTTTAAGGGTGAGGGTTTTAAGAGTGCGGGTTTTAAGAGTGCGGGTTTTAAGAGTGCGGGTTTTAAGAGTGCTAGAGTTAGGGCCTTGTTACACACTGCAATTTTAACAAGCAATTTGTGGGCAAGTAACAGCGCTGCAGCCGAAAAGAAATTCTTCAAGTGCAATAAAGACATTTTTCTTCTTAAGACAATTTTGTGAAAATAAAAAATTCCATGTTTTTCTAAGTGGAATTTGGTTGGACCCGATTGCCTGAAAATTGTCCTGTGTGACATGGCCCTTAGAGTGAGAGTGCTTGTGTTCGGGTTAGAATGTGAGAGTAAGAGATAGAGAGACAGAGGTTTTAAGGGTGCGGGTTTTAGGGGTGCGGGTTTTAGGGGTGCGGGTTTTAGGGGTGCGGGTTTTAGGGGTGCGGGTTTTAGGGGTGCGGGTTTTAGGGGTGCGGGTTTTAGGGGTGCGGGTTTTAGGGGTGCGGGTTTTAGGGGTGCGGGTTTTAGGGGTGCGGGTTTTAGGGGTGCGGGTTTTAAGGGTGCAGGTTTTAGGGGTGCGGGTTTTAGGGGTGCGGGTTTTAAGGGTGCGGGTTTTAAGTTAGGGCCTTGTTACACAATGCAATTTTAACAAGCAATTTGTGGGCAAGTAACAGCGCTGCAGCCGAAAAGAAATTCTTCAAGTGCAATAAAGACATTTTTCTTCTTAAGACAATTTTGTGAAAATAAAAAATTCCATGTTTTTCTATGTGGAATTTGGTTGGACCCGATTGCCTGAAAATTGTCCTGTGTGACATGGCCCTTAGGGTGAGAGTGCTTGTGTTCGGGTTAGAATGTGAGAGTAAGAGATAGAGAGACAGAGGTTTTAAGGGTGCGGGTTTTAAGAGTGTGGGTTTTAGGGGTGCGGGTTTAGGGGTGCGGGTTTTAGGGGTGCGGGTTTTAGGGGTGCGGGTTTTAGGGGTGCGGGTTTTAGGGGTGCGGGTTTTAGGGGTGCGGGTTTTAGGGGTGCGGGTTTTAGGGGTGCGGGTTTTAGGGGTGCGGGTTTTAGGGGTGCGGGTTTTAGGGGTGCGGGTTTTAGGGGTGAGGGTTTTAAAAGTGCGGGTTTTAAGAGTGCGGGTTTTAAGAGTGCGGGTTTTAAGAGTGCGGGTTTTAAGAGTGCGGGTTTTAAGAGTGCGGGTTTTAAGAGTGCGGGTTTTAAGAGTGCTAGAGTTAGGGCCTTGTTACACACTGCAATTTTAACAAGCAATTTGTGGGCAAGTAACAGCGCTGCAGCCGAAAAGAAATTCTTCAAGTGCAATAAAGACATTTTTCTTCTTAAGACAATTTTGTGAAAATAAAAAATTCCATGTTTTTCTATGTGGAATTTGGTTGGACCCAATTGCCTGAAAATTGTCCTGTGTGACATGGCCCTTAGAGTGAGAGTGCTTGTGTTCGGGTTAGAATGTGAGAGTAAGAGATAGAGAGACAGAGGTTTTAAGGGTGCGGGTTTTAGGGGTGCGGGTTTTAGGGGTGCGGGTTTGAGGGGTGCGGGTTTGAGGGGTGCGGGTTTGAGGAGTGCGGGTTTTAGGGGTGCGGGTTTTAGGGGTGCGGGTTTTAGGGGTGCGGGTTTTAGGGGTGCGGGTTTTAGGGGTGCGGGTTTTAGGGGTGCGGGTTTTAGGGGTGCGGGTTTTAGGGGTGCGGGTTTTAGGGGTGCGGGTTTTAGGGGTGCGGGTTTTAGGGGTGCGGGTTTTAGGGGTGCGGGTTTTAGGGGTGCGGGTTTTAGGGGTGCGGGTTTTAGGGGTGCGGGTTTTAGGGTGCGGGTTTTAAGGGTGCGGGTTTTAAGGGTGCGGGTTTTAAGGGTGAGGGTTTTAAGAGTGCGGGTTTTAAGAGTGCGGGTTTTAAGAGTGCGGGTTTTAAGAGTGCTAGAGTTAGGGCCTTGTTACACACTGCAATTTTAACAAGCAATTTGTGGGCAAGTAACAGCGCTGCAGCCGAAAAGAAATTCTTCAAGTGCAATAAAGACATTTTTCTTCTTAAGACAATTTTGTGAAAATAAAAAATTCCATGTTTTTCTAAGTGGAATTTGGTTGGACCCGATTGCCTGAAAATTGTCCTGTGTGACATGGCCCTTAGAGTGAGAGTGCTTGTGTTCGGGTTAGAATGTGAGAGTAAGAGATAGAGAGACAGAGGTTTTAAGGGTGCGGGTTTTAGGGGTGCGGGTTTTAGGGGTGCGGGTTTTAGGGGTGCGGGTTTTAGGGGTGCGGGTTTTAGGGGTGCGGGTTTTAGGGGTGCGGGTTTTAGGGGTGCGGGTTTTAGGGGTGCGGGTTTTAGGGGTGCGGGTTTTAGGGGTGCGGGTTTTAGGGGTGCGGGTTTTAGGGGTGCGGGTTTTAAGGGTGCAGGTTTTAGGGGTGCGGGTTTTAGGGGTGCGGGTTTTAAGGGTGCGGGTTTTAAGTTAGGGCCTTGTTACACAATGCAATTTTAACAAGCAATTTGTGGGCAAGTAACAGCGCTGCAGCCGAAAAGAAATTCTTCAAGTGCAATAAAGACATTTTTCTTCTTAAGACAATTTTGTGAAAATAAAAAATTCCATGTTTTTCTATGTGGAATTTGGTTGGACCCGATTGCCTGAAAATTGTCCTGTGTGACATGGCCCTTAGGGTGAGAGTGCTTGTGTTCGGGTTAGAATGTGAGAGTAAGAGATAGAGAGACAGAGGTTTTAAGGGTGCGGGTTTTAAGAGTGTGGGTTTTAGGGGTGCGGGTTTTAGGGGTGCGGGTTTTAGGGGTGCGGGTTTTAGGGGTGCGGGTTTTAGGGGTGCGGGTTTTAGGGGTGCGGGTTTTAGGGGTGCGGGTTTTAGGGGTGCGGGTTTTAGGGGTGCGGGTTTTAGGGGTGCGGGTTTTAGGGGTGCGGGTTTTAGGGGTGCGGGTTTTAGGGGTGAGGGTTTTAAAAGTGCGGGTTTTAAGAGTGTGGGTTTTAAGAGTGCGGGTTTTAAGAGTGCGGGTTTTAAGAGTGCGGGTTTTAAGAGTGCGGGTTTTAAGAGTGCGGGTTTTAAGAGTGCTAGAGTTAGGGCCTTGTTACACACTGCAATTTTAACAAGCAATTTGTGGGCAAGTAACAGCGCTGCAGCCGAAAAGAAATTCTTCAAGTGCAATAAAGACATTTTTCTTCTTAAGACAATTTTGTGAAAATAAAAAATTCCATGTTTTTCTATGTGGAATTTGGTTGGACCCAATTGCCTGAAAATTGTCCTGTGTGACATGGCCCTTAGAGTGAGAGTGCTTGTGTTCGGGTTAGAATGTGAGAGTAAGAGATAGAGAGACAGGGATAGATAGAGTGTTAGACTTACTCGTCTACAAAACACCATAGGTCTGTTGTGCTGATCTAAGCCCACATCCTACAGCATGATTTCATATGCTCTCTATCTCACTAGGCCTTTCAGTTCTGTCCAGGATAATCTTGTATGGCCTCGAGGTCTTGAACAGCCAGGAGCCGGAGGTTTATCTCTCCTGGAGTTGATGGAAAAATAGAGTAAGCGAGTTAGGGGTGTTCAAATTAGTTGTTAAGAGTTAAGGGTTTGAGTGCAAGTGTTAGGGTTAACGTTCAAGTTAGAGTGCAGGTTTTAAGGGTGCGGGTTTTAAGGGTGCGGGTTTTAAGGGTGCGGGTTTTAAGGGTGAGGGTTTTAAAAGTGCGGGTTTTAAGAGTGCGGGTTTTAAGAGTGCGGGTTTTAAGAGTGCGGGTTTTAAGAGTGCTAGTTAGGGCCTTGTTACACACTGCAATTTTAACAAGCAATTTGTGGGCAAGTAACAGCGCTGCAGCCGAAAAGAAATTCTTCAAGTGCAATAAAGACATTTTTCTTCTTAAGACAATTTTGTGAAAATAAAAAATTCCATGTTTTTCTATGTGGAATTTGGTTGGACCCGATTGCCTGAAAATTGTCCTGTGTGACATGGCCCTTAGAGTGAGAGTGCTTGTGTTCGGGTTAGAATGTGAGAGTAAGAGATAGAGAGACAGAGGTTTTAAGGGTGCGGGTTTTAGGGGTGCGGGTTTTAGGGGTGCGGGTTTGAGGGGTGCGGGTTTGAGGGGTGCGGGTTTGAGGAGTGCGGGTTTGAGGGGTGCGGGTTTTAGGGGTGCGGGTTTTAGGGGTGCGGGTTTTAGGGGTGCGGGTTTTAGGGGTGCGGGTTTTAGGGGTGCGGGTTTTAGGGGTGCGGGTTTTAGGGGTGCGGGTTTTAGGGGTGCGGGTTTTAGGGGTGCGGGTTTTAGGGGTGCGGGTTTTAGGGGTGCGGGTTTTAGGGGTGCGGGTTTTAGGGGTGCGGGTTTTAGGGGTGCGGGTTTTAGGGGTGCGGGTTTTAGGGGTGCGGGTTTTAGGGGTGCGGGTTTTAGGGTGCGGGTTTTAAGGGTGCGGGTTTTAAGGGTGCGGGTTTTAAGGGTGAGGGTTTTAAGAGTGCGGGTTTTAAGAGTGCGGGTTTTAAGAGTGCGGGTTTTAAGAGTGCTAGAGTTAGGGCCTTGTTACACACTGCAATTTTAACAAGCAATTTGTGGGCAAGTAACAGCGCTGCAGCCGAAAAGAAATTCTTCAAGTGCAATAAAGACATTTTTCTTCTTAAGACAATTTTGTGAAAATAAAAAATTCCATGTTTTTCTAAGTGGAATTTGGTTGGACCCGATTGCCTGAAAATTGTCCTGTGTGACATGGCCCTTAGAGTGAGAGTGCTTGTGTTCGGGTTAGAATGTGAGAGTAAGAGATAGAGAGACAGAGGTTTTAAGGGTGCGGGTTTTAGGGGTGCGGGTTTTAGGGGTGCGGGTTTTAGGGGTGCGGGTTTTAGGGGTGCGGGTTTTAGGGGTGCGGGTTTTAGGGGTGCGGGTTTTAGGGGTGCGGGTTTTAGGGGTGCGGGTTTTAGGGGTGCGGGTTTTAGGGGTGCGGGTTTTAGGGGTGCGGGTTTTAGGGGTGCGGGTTTTAGGGGTGCGGGTTTTAGGGGTGCGGGTTTTAGGGGTGCGGGTTTTAGGGGTGCGGGTTTTAGGGGTGCGGGTTTTAGGGGTGCGGGTTTTAGGGGTGCGGGTTTTAGGGTGCGGGTTTTAAGGGTGCGGGTTTTAAGGGTGCGGGTTTTAAGGGTGAGGGTTTTAAGAGTGCGGGTTTTAAGAGTGCGGGTTTTAAGAGTGCGGGTTTTAAGAGTGCTAGAGTTAGGGCCTTGTTACACACTGCAATTTTAACAAGCAATTTGTGGGCAAGTAACAGCGCTGCAGCCGAAAAGAAATTCTTCAAGTGCAATAAAGACATTTTTCTTCTTAAGACAATTTTGTGAAAATAAAAAATTCCATGTTTTTCTAAGTGGAATTTGGTTGGACCCGATTGCCTGAAAATTGTCCTGTGTGACATGGCCCTTAGAGTGAGAGTGCTTGTGTTCGGGTTAGAATGTGAGAGTAAGAGATAGAGAGACAGAGGTTTTAAGGGTGCGGGTTTTAGGGGTGCGGGTTTTAGGGGTGCGGGTTTTAGGGGTGCGGGTTTTAGGGGTGCGGGTTTTAGGGGTGCGGGTTTTAGGGGTGCGGGTTTTAGGGGTGCGGGTTTTAGGGGTGCGGGTTTTAGGGGTGCGGGTTTTAGGGGTGCGGGTTTTAGGGGTGCGGGTTTTAGGGGTGCGGGTTTTAGGGGTGCGGGTTTTAAGGGTGCAGGTTTTAGGGGTGCGGGTTTTAGGGGTGCGGGTTTTAAGGGTGCGGGTTTTAAGTTAGGGCCTTGTTACACAATGCAATTTTAACAAGCAATTTGTGGGCAAGTAACAGCGCTGCAGCCGAAAAGAAATTCTTCAAGTGCAATAAAGACATTTTTCTTCTTAAGACAATTTTGTGAAAATAAAAAATTCCATGTTTTTCTATGTGGAATTTGGTTGGACCCGATTGCCTGAAAATTGTCCTGTGTGACATGGCCCTTAGGGTGAGAGTGCTTGTGTTCGGGTTAGAATGTGAGAGTAAGAGATAGAGAGACAGAGGTTTTAAGGGTGCGGGTTTTAAGAGTGTGGGTTTTAGGGGTGCGGGTTTTAGGGGTGCGGGTTTTAGGGGTGCGGGTTTTAGGGGTGCGGGTTTTAGGGGTGCGGGTTTTAGGGGTGCGGGTTTTAGGGGTGCGGGTTTTAGGGGTGCGGGTTTTAGGGGTGCGGGTTTTAGGGGTGCGGGTTTTAGGGGTGCGGGTTTTAGGGGTGCGGGTTTTAGGGGTGCGGGTTTTAGGGGTGAGGGTTTTAAAAGTGCGGGTTTTAAGAGTGCGGGTTTTAAGAGTGCGGGTTTTAAGAGTGCGGGTTTTAAGAGTGCGGGTTTTAAGAGTGCGGGTTTTAAGAGTGCGGGTTTTAAGAGTGCTAGAGTTAGGGCCTTGTTACACACTGCAATTTTAACAAGCAATTTGTGGGCAAGTAACAGCGCTGCAGCCGAAAAGAAATTCTTCAAGTGCAATAAAGACATTTTTCTTCTTAAGACAATTTTGTGAAAATAAAAAATTCCATGTTTTTCTATGTGGAATTTGGTTGGACCCAATTGCCTGAAAATTGTCCTGTGTGACATGGCCCTTAGAGTGAGAGTGCTTGTGTTCGGGTTAGAATGTGAGAGTAAGAGATAGAGAGACAGGGATAGATAGAGTGTTAGACTTACTCGTCTACAAAACACCATAGGTCTGTTGTGCTGATCTAAGCCCACATCCTACAGCATGATTTCATATGCTCTCTATCTCACTAGGCCTTTCAGTTCTGTCCAGGATAATCTTGTATGGCCTCGAGGTCTTGAACAGCCAGGAGCCGGAGGTTTATCTCTCCTGGAGTTGATGGAAAAATAGAGTAAGCGAGTTAGGGGTGTTCAAATTAGTTGTTAAGAGTTAAGGGTTTGAGTGCAAGTGTTAGGGTTAACGTTCAAGTTAGAGTGCAGGTTTTAAGGGTGCGGGTTTTAAGGGTGCGGGTTTTAAGGGTGCGGGTTTTAAGGGTGAGGGTTTTAAAAGTGCGGGTTTTAAGAGTGCGGGTTTTAAGAGTGCGGGTTTTAAGAGTGCGGGTTTTAAGAGTGCTAGTTAGGGCCTTGTTACACACTGCAATTTTAACAAGCAATTTGTGGGCAAGTAACAGCGCTGCAGCCGAAAAGAAATTCTTCAAGTGCAATAAAGACATTTTTCTTCTTAAGACAATTTTGTGAAAATAAAAAATTCCATGTTTTTCTATGTGGAATTTGGTTGGACCCGATTGCCTGAAAATTGTCCTGTGTGACATGGCCCTTAGAGTGAGAGTGCTTGTGTTCGGGTTAGAATGTGAGAGTAAGAGATAGAGAGACAGAGGTTTTAGGGGTGCGGGTTTTAGGGGTGCGGGTTTTAGGGGTGCGGGTTTGAGGGGTGCGGGTTTGAGGGGTGCGGGTTTGAGGAGTGCGGGTTTGAGGGGTGCGGGTTTTAGGGGTGCGGGTTTTAGGGGTGCGGGTTTTAGGGGTGCGGGTTTTAGGGGTGCGGGTTTTAGGGGTGCGGGTTTTAGGGGTGCGGGTTTTAGGGGTGCGGGTTTTAGGGGTGCGGGTTTTAGGGGTGCGGGTTTTAGGGGTGCGGGTTTTAGGGGTGCGGGTTTTAGGGGTGCGGGTTTTAGGGGTGAGGGTTTTAAAAGTGCGGGTTTTAAGAGTGCGGGTTTTAAGAGTGCGGGTTTTAAGAGTGCGGGTTTTAAGAGTGCGGGTTTTAAGAGTGCGGGTTTTAAGAGTGCGGGTTTTAAGAGTGCGGGTTTTAAGAGTGCGGGTTTTAAGAGTGCGGGTTTTAAGAGTGCGGGTTTTAAGAGTGCTAGAGTTAGGGCCTTGTTACACACTGCAATTTTAACAAGCAATTTGTGGGCAAGTAACAGCGCTGCAGCCGAAAAGAAATTCTTCAAGTGCAATAAAGACATTTTTCTTCTTAAGACAATTTTGTGAAAATAAAAAATTCCATGTTTTTCTATGTGGAATTTGGTTGGACCCGATTGCCAGAAAATTGTCCTGTGTGACATGGCCCTTAGAGTGAGAGTGCTTGTGTTCGGGTTAGAATGTGAGAGTAAGAGATAGAGAGACAGAGGTTTTAAGGGTGCGGGTTTTAGGGGTGCGGGTTTTAGGGGTGCGGGTTTTAGGGGTGCGGGTTTTAGGGGTGCGGGTTTTAGGGGTGCGGGTTTTAGGGGTGCGGGTTTTAGGGGTGCGGGTTTTAAGGGTGCGGGTTTTAGGGGTGCGGGTTTTAGGGGTGCGGGTTTTAGGGGTGCGGGTTTTAGGGGTGCGGGTTTTAAGGGTGCGGGTTTTAGGGGTGCGGGTTTTAGGGGTGCGGGTTTGAAGGGTGCGGGTTTTAGGGGTGCGGGTTTTAAGGGTGCGGGTTTTAAGTTAGGGCCTTGTTACACAATGCAATTTTAACAAGCAATTTGTGGGCAAGTAACAGCGCTGCAGCCGAAAAGAAATTCTTCAAGTGCAATAAAGACATTTTTCTTCTTAAGACAATTTTGTGAAAATAAAAAATTCCATGTTTTTCTATGTGGAATTTGGTTGGACCCGATTGCCTGAAAATTGTCCTGTGTGACATGGCCCTTAGAGTGAGAGTGCTTGTGTTCGGGTTAGAATGTGAGAGTAAGAGATAGAGAGACAGAGGTTTTAAGGGTGCGGGTTTTAAGAGTGCGGGTTTTAGGGGTGCGGGTTTTAGGGGTGCGGGTTTTAGGGGTGCGGGTTTTAGGGGTGCGGGTTTTAGGGGTGCGGGTTTTAGGGGTGCGGGTTTTAGGGGTGCGGGTTTTAGGGGTGCGGGTTTTAGGGGTGCGGGTTTTAGGGTGCGGGTTTTAAGGGTGCGGGTTTTAAGGGTGCGGGTTTTAAGGGTGCGGGTTTTAAGGGTGAGGGTTTTAAAAGTGCGGGTTTTAAGAGTGCGGGTTTTAAGAGTGCGGGTTTTAAGAGTGCTAGAGTTAGGGCCTTGTTACACACTGCAATTTTAACAAGCAATTTGTGGGCAAGTAACAGCGCTGCAGCCGAAAAGAAATTCTTCAAGTGCAATAAAGACATTTTTCTTCTTAAGACAATTTTGTGAAAATAAATAATTCCATGTTTTTCTATGTGGAATTTGGTTGGACCCGATTGCCTGAAAATTGTCCTGTGTGACATGGCCCTGAGAGTGAGAGTGCTTGTGTTCGGGTTGGAATGTGAGAGTAAGAGATAGAGAGACAGAGGTTTTAAGGGTGCGGGTTTTAAGGGTGCGGGTTTTAGGGGTGCGGGTTTTAGGGGTGCGGGTTTTAGGGGTGCGGGTTTTAAGGGTGCGGGTTTTAGGGGTGCGGGTTTTAGGGGTGCGGGTTTTAAGTTAGGGCCTTGTTACACAATGCAATTTTAACAAGCAATTTGTGGGCAAGTAACAGCGCTGCAGCCGAAAAGAAATTCTTCAAGTGCAATAAAGACATTTTTCTTCTTAAGACAATTTGGTGAAAATACAAAATTCCATGTTTTTCTATGTGGAATTTTGTTGGACCCGATTGCCTGAAAATTGTCCTGTGTGACATGGCCCTTAGAGTGAGAGTGCTTGTGTTCGGGTTAGAATGTGAGAGTAAGAGATAGAGAGACAGGGATAGATAGAGTGTTAGACTTACTCGTCTACAAAACACCATAGGTCTGTTGTGCTGATCTAAGCCCACATCCTACAGCATGATTTCATATGCTCTCTATCTCACTAGGCCTTTCAGTTCTGTCCAGGATAATCTTGTATGGCCTCGAGGTCTTGAACAGCCAGGAGCCGGAGGTTTATCTCTCCTGGAGTTGATGGAAAAATAGAGTAAGCGAGTTAGGGGTGTTCAAATTAGTTGTTAAGAGTTAAGGGTTTGAGTGCAAGTGTTAGGGTTAACGTTCAAGTTAGAGTGCAGGTTTTAAGGGTGCGGGTTTTAAGGGTGCGGGTTTTAAGGGTGCGGGTTTTAAGGGTGAGGGTTTTAAAAGTGCGGGTTTTAAGAGTGCGGGTTTTAAGAGTGCTAGAGTTAGGGCCTTGTTACACACTGCAATTTTAACAAGCAATTTGTGGGCAAGTAACAGCGCTGCAGCCGAAAAGAAATTCTTCAAGTGCAATAAAGACATTTTTCTTTAAGACAATTTTGTGAAAATAAAAAATTCCATGTTTTTCTATGTGGAATTTGGTTGGACCCGATTGCCTGAAAATTGTCCTGTGTGACATGGCCCTTAGAGTGAGAGTGCTTGTGTTCGGGTTAGAATGTGAGAGTAAGAGATAGAGAGACAGAGGTTTTAAGGGTGCGGGTTTTAAGAGTGCGGGTTTTAGGGGTGCGGGTTTTAGGGGTGCGGGTTTTAGGGGTGCGGGTTTTAGGGGTGCGGGTTTTAGGGGTGCGGGTTTTAGGGGTGCGGGTTTTAGGGGTGCGGGTTTTAGGGGTGCGGGTTTTAGGGGTGCGGGTTTTAGGGGTGAGGGTTTTAAAAGTGCGGGTTTTAAGAGTGCGGGTTTTAAGAGTGCGGGTTTTAAGAGTGCGGGTTTTAAGAGTGCGGGTTTTAAGAGTGCGGGTTTTAAGAGTGCGGGTTTTAAGAGTGCGGGTTTTAAGAGTGCGGGTTTTAAGAGTGCGGGTTTTAAGAGTGCGGGTTTTAAGAGTGCTAGAGTTAGGGCCTTGTTACACACTGCAATTTTAACAAGCAATTTGTGGGCAAGTAACAGCGCTGCAGCCGAAAAGAAATTCTTCAAGTGCAATAAAGACATTTTTCTTCTTAAGACAATTTTGTGAAAATAAATAATTCCATGTTTTTCTATGTGGAATTTGGTTGGACCCGATTGCCTGAAAATTGTCCTGTGTGACATGGCCCTTAGAGTGAGAGTGCTTGTGTTCGGGTTAGAATGTGAGAGTAAGAGATAGAGAGACAGAGGTTTTAAGGGTGCAGGTTTTAAGGGTGCGGGTTTTAGGGGTGCGGGTTTTAGGGGTGCGGGTTTTAGGGGTGCGGGTTTTAGGGGTGCGGGTTTTAGGGGTGCGGGTTTTAGGGGTGCGGGTTTTAGGGGTGCGGGTTTTAGGGGTGCGGGTTTTAGGGGTGCGGGTTTTAGGGGTGCGGGTTTTAGGGGTGCGGGTTTTAGGGGTGCGGGTTTTAGGGGTGCGGGTTTTAGGGGTGCGGGTTTTAGGGGTGCGGGTTTTAAGGGTGGGATTTTTAAGGGTGCGGGTTTTAAGGGTGCGGGTTTTAAGGGTGCGGGTTTTAAGTTAGGGCCTTGTTACACAATGCAATTTTAACAAGCAATTTGTGGGCAAGTAACAGCGCTGCAGCCGAAAAGAAATTCTTCAAGTGCAATAAGACATTTTTCTTCTTAAGACAATTTTGTGAAAATAAAAAATTCCATGTTTTTCTATGTGGAATTTGGTTGGACCCGATTGCCTGAAAATTGTCCTGTGTGACATGGCCCTTAGAGTGAGAGTGCTTGTGTTCGGGTCAGAATGTGAGAGTAAGAGATAGAGAGACAGAGGTTTTAAGGGTGCGGGTTTTAAGGGTGCGGGTTATAGGGGTGCGGGTTTTAGGGGTGCGTGTTTCAGGGGTGCGGGTTTTAGGGGTGCGGGTTTTAGGGGTGCGGGTTTTAGGGGTGCGGGTTTTAGGGGTGCGGGTTTTAGGGGTGCGGGTTTTAGGGGTGCGGGTTTTAGGGGTGCAGGTTTGAAGGGTGCGGGTTTTAAGGGTGCGGGTTTTAAGGGTGCGGGTTTTAAGGGTGCGGGTTTTAAGTTAGGGCCTTGTTACACACTGCAATTTTAACAAGCAATTTGTGGGCAAGTAACAGCGCTGCAGCCGAAAAGAAATTCTTCAAGTGCAATAAAGACATTTTTCTTCTTAAGATAATTTTGTGAAAATAAAAAATTCCATGTTTTTCTATGTGGAATTTGGTTGGACCCGATTGCCTGAAAATTGTCCTGTGTGACATGGCCCTTAGAGTGAGAGTGCTTGTGTTCGGGTTAGAATGTGAGAGTAAGAGATAGAGAGACAGAGGTTTTAAGGGTGCGGGTTTTAAGAGTGCGGGTTTTAGGGGTGCTGGTTTTAGGGGTGCGGGTTTTAGGGGTGCGGGTTTTAGGGGTGCGGGTTTTAGGGGTGCGGGTTTTAGGGGTGCGGGTTTTAGGGGTGCGGGTTTTAGGGGTGCGGGTTTTAGGGGTGCGGGTTTTAGGGGTGCGGGTTTTAGGGGTGCGGGTTTTAGGGGTGCGGGTTTTAGGGGTGCGGGTTTTAGGGGTGCGGGTTTTAGGGGTGAGGGTTTTAAGAGTGCGGGTTTTAAGAGTGCGGGTTTTAAGAGTGCGGGTTTTAAGAGTGCGGGTTTTAAGAGTGCGGGTTTTAAGAGTGCGGGTTTTAAGAGTGCTAGAGTTAGGGCCTTGTTACACACTGCAATTTTAACAAGCAATTTGTGGGCAAGTAACAGCGCTGCAGCCGAAAAGAAATTCTTCAAGTGCAATAAAGACATTTTTCTTCTTAAGACAATTTTGTGAAAATAAAAAATTCCATGTTTTTCTATGTGGAATTTGGTTGGACCCGATTGCCTGAAAATTGTCCTGTGTGACATGGCCCTTAGAGTGAGAGTGCTTGTGTTCGGGTTAGAATGTGAGAGTAAGAGATAGAGACAGAGGTTTTAAGGGTGCGGGTTTTAAGGGTGCGGGTTATAGGGGTGCGGGTTTTAGGGGTGCGGGTTTTAGGGGTGCGGGTTTTAGGGGTGCGGGTTTTAGGGGTGCGGGTTTTAGGGGTGCGGGTTTTAGGGGTGCGGGTTTTAGGGGTGCGGGTTTTAGGGGTGTGGGTTTGAAGGGTGCGGGTTTTAAGGGTGCGGGTTTTAAGGGTGCGGGTTTTAAGGGTGCGGGTTTTAAGGGTGCGGGTTTTAAGTTAGGGCCTTGTTACACAATGCAATTTTAACAAGCAATTTGTGGGCAAGTAACAGCGCTGCAGCCGAAAAGAAATTCTTCAAGTGCAATAAGACATTTTTCTTCTTAAGACAATTTTGTGAAAATAAAAAATTCCATGTTTTTCTATGTGGAATTTGGTTGGACCCGATTGCCTGAAAATTGTCCTGTGTGACATGGCCCTTAGAGTGAGAGTGCTTGTGTTCGGGTCAGAATGTGAGAGTAAGAGATAGAGAGACAGAGGTTTTAAGGGTGCGGGTTTTAAGGGTGCGGGTTATAGGGGTGCGGGTTTTAGGGGTGCGTGTTTCAGGGGTGCGGGTTTTAGGGGTGCGGGTTTTAGGGGTGCGGGTTTTAGGGGTGCGGGTTTTAGGGGTGCGGGTTTTAGGGGTGCGGGTTTTAGGGGTGCGGGTTTTAGGGGTGCAGGTTTGAAGGGTGCGGGTTTTAAGGGTGCGGGTTTTAAGGGTGCGGGTTTTAAGGGTGCGGGTTTTAAGTTAGGGCCTTGTTACACACTGCAATTTTAACAAGCAATTTGTGGGCAAGTAACAGCGCTGCAGCCGAAAAGAAATTCTTCAAGTGCAATAAAGACATTTTTCTTCTTAAGATAATTTTGTGAAAATAAAAAATTCCATGTTTTTCTATGTGGAATTTGGTTGGACCCGATTGCCTGAAAATTGTCCTGTGTGACATGGCCCTTAGAGTGAGAGTGCTTGTGTTCGGGTTAGAATGTGAGAGTAAGAGATAGAGAGACAGAGGTTTTAAGGGTGCGGGTTTTAAGAGTGCGGGTTTTAGGGGTGCTGGTTTTAGGGGTGCGGGTTTTAGGGGTGCGGGTTTTAGGGGTGCGGGTTTTAGGGGTGCGGGTTTTAGGGGTGCGGGTTTTAGGGGTGCGGGTTTTAGGGGTGCGGGTTTTAGGGGTGCGGGTTTTAGGGGTGCGGGTTTTAGGGGTGCGGGTTTTAGGGGTGCGGGTTTTAGGGGTGCGGGTTTTAGGGGTGAGGGTTTTAAGAGTGCGGGTTTTAAGAGTGCGGGTTTTAAGAGTGCGGGTTTTAAGAGTGCGGGTTTTAAGAGTGCGGGTTTTAAGAGTGCGGGTTTTAAGAGTGCTAGAGTTAGGGCCTTGTTACACACTGCAATTTTAACAAGCAATTTGTGGGCAAGTAACAGCGCTGCAGCCGAAAAGAAATTCTTCAAGTGCAATAAAGACATTTTTCTTCTTAAGACAATTTTGTGAAAATAAAAAATTCCATGTTTTTCTATGTGGAATTTGGTTGGACCCGATTGCCTGAAAATTGTCCTGTGTGACATGGCCCTTAGAGTGAGAGTGCTTGTGTTCGGGTTAGAATGTGAGAGTAAGAGATAGAGACAGAGGTTTTAAGGGTGCGGGTTTTAAGGGTGCGGGTTATAGGGGTGCGGGTTTTAGGGGTGCGGGTTTTAGGGGTGCGGGTTTTAGGGGTGCGGGTTTTAGGGGTGCGGGTTTTAGGGGTGCGGGTTTTAGGGGTGCGGGTTTTAGGGGTGCGGGTTTTAGGGGTGTGGGTTTGAAGGGTGCGGGTTTTAAGGGTGCGGGTTTTAAGGGTGCGGGTTTTAAGGGTGCGGGTTTTAAGGGTGCGGGTTTTAAGTTAGGGCCTTGTTACACAATGCAATTTTAACAAGCAATTTGTGGGCAAGTAACAGCGCTGCAGCCGAAAAGAAATTCTTCAAGTGCAATAAAGACATTTTTCTTCTTAAGACAATTTGGTGAAAATACAAAATTCCATGTTTTTCTATGTGGAATTTGGTTGGACACGATTGCCTGAAAATTGTCCTGTGTGACATGGCCCTTAGAGTGAGAGTGCTTGTGTTCGGGTTAGAATGTGAGAGTAAGAGATAGAGAGACAGGGATAGATAGAGTGTTAGACTTACTCGTCTACAAAACACCATAGGTCTGTTGTGCTGATCTAAGCCCACATCCTACAGCATGATTTCATATGCTCTCTATCTCACTAGGCCTTTCAGTTCTGTCCAGGATAATCTTGTATGGCCTCGAGGTCTTGAACAGCCAGGAGCCGGAGGTTTATCTCTCCTGGAGTTGATGGAAAAATAGAGTAAGCGAGTTAGGGGTGTTCAAATTAGTTGTTAAGAGTTAAGGGTTTGAGTGCAAGTGTTAGGGTTAACGTTCAAGTTAGAGTGCAGGTTTTAAGGGTGCGGGTTTTAAGGGTGCGGGTTTTAAGGGTGCGGGTTTTAAGGGTGCGGGTTTCAAGGGTGAGGGTTTTAAGAGTGCGGGTTTTAAGAGTGCGGGTTTTAAGAGTGCGGGTTTTAAGAGTGCTAGAGTTAGGGCCTTGTTACACACTGCAATTTTAACAAGCAATTTGTGGGCAAGTAACAGCGCTGCAGCCGAAAAGAAATTCTTCAAGTGCAATAAAGACATTTTTCTTCTTAAGACAATTTTGTGAAAATAAAAAATTCCATGTTTTTCTATGTGGAATTTGGTTGGACCCGATTGCCTGAAAATTGTCCTGTGTGACATGGCCCTTAGAGTGAGAGTGCTTGTGTTCGGGTTAGAATGTGAGAGTAAGAGATAGAGAGACAGAGGTTTTAAGGGTGCGGGTTTTAGGGGTGCGGGTTTGAGGGGTGCGGGTTTTAGGGGTGCGGGTTTTAGGGGTGCGGGTTTTAGGGGTGCGGGTTTTAGGGGTGCGGGTTTTAGGGGTGCGGGTTTTAGGGGTGCGGGTTTTAAGGGTGCGGGTTTTAAGGGTGCGGGTTTTAAGGGTGCGGGTTTTAAGGGTGCGGGTTTTTAAGGGTGCGGGTACTTTTGTTTATACATGTATGTGGCTTCAAAAACTGCCCCTTTAAGATGACGTCACGTGACATGTAATGACATCATGATAGTGTCATGTCAATTTTCATCTATAAACCTGCTGGCCTACCTAGATATTACATTTCAACTTAATCGAGCTTGTACTTTTGTAGATATATGGCTTCAAAAACTGCCCCTTTAAGATGACGTCACGTGACATGTGATGACGTCATCATGAGGTAAAAGTTCGGCACACATTGTGAGCAGTTAGTCTAAGTGTCTGCCAAGTTTAAAAGTACCCAAAGTGCCGGTAAGAAAGAAAACGTTTACAAATGCTATGGGCAATAGTCTAGCGACTTGAAAAGACTACAAATCAGCCTTTTTATAAACAGCATGCACATTCAAGCCATGCTTATCTGCCCTTCCCATAACTCCTTTGTGTTATATTGAATTTAGTCTAAATTTTGAAATGGCTGTCATTTCTTACTTGAGTGAGCCACAATCATGAAATTTTGGAATTAGGTACAGACAAAATCCATGTATACATTTTTGTAATCGGATTGACCCTTACATGCGTTAAAAAAAACACCACATTTTTTATGACGTCATCATGACGTCACACAATTTTCGCCTTTCAGGGCATATCTTTAAAACACCAAAGCTATAACAAAAATAATTTTTTAAATATCTTGTTTTGTTCGCTAGATATATTGAAAAGAATGTTACGATTTTAAAAATTTCAAAAATTCATAAAAAATCATGTGATGACGTCATCATGATGTAAAAGTTCGGCACACATTCTGAGCATTTGGTTTAAGTGTCTGTTAAGTTTAAAGGCAATCGGTTGCTTTAAACATAGAGGAAGGATATAGTAGCCAAAGTGCCAGTAAGAAAGAAAACGTGTACAAATGCTATGGGCAAAAGTCTGAAAAAAGAAAGAAAACAAACAAACAAACTTCCGAAACAGCCAGTAATTGTATACCTCGCAAAAGTTAAGCTGTCAATCACAAAGGTTTCAGGGCTAGGGGTGCAGGATATTTTATTTCAGACATCCTTTTTATTTCAGGGCGAATGAATACTGACATTGTAATAAGTACTGATTTTTTTTAAACATACATGTAGCATGGCAGAACTGGTGAGCAATAATATTCCAAGCAAAGGATACAATAATCCATCCTTACGTTTAATTCAGCCACAGGAGGGTAAACATTATTTTCCTTGCTCGACGTTAAAAACGGCAATCGATGAATTTATTTAATCAGCTACATGTATGTTTCCCCTTGTGTTATATTTGTTCTGCTTGCTCTAATTTTTCTGGTGATTTTCACGCCAAGATTGCGTTAAGCCCGCCCACTAGACTATCGACGGGTACCAGCGAATTGTGTAGATATCAACAGTCAATCTGCGTGAACTAGCTGATTTATTTAGAGCTTGAGGCACGAACCACGTGCGAGCAGCCCCAAGTGCAGAAAAGCATTGAAGCATTTCTCAATGAATGGTTGAAATGGATACGCCCACTAATCGGCATAATTTGGTCTAATTGCGGTGAAAATTATCATTTTCTAGCTGCCTACCATGAATAGAAATTACACCAATTCGCTTGTTCAATGTCATTTGGTGATTTTCTTAAAACGTCCCCCGAAATACGAATCACCGAGCCACCAAGTCTGCCAAGTTGTCAATTATCTTATGCACCTATCAATTGCTTCCCCCACCCCTCTCCTGGGGCTGCCCCACCCAAGATGTGGGGATTGTCACTTTTGAAGTGACCAAATCCCCACCCCTGGAGCAAAATTTTAGTGACAATCCCTGACATACATGGGTGGGGCACCCCCACCTCATGGTTTTGAACTTCTTCTGATGTGGAAACAATGGCAAAATGAGTGACCAAAATCCCCACCCTGGGGCTTGAAAAATGTTACCAAAACCCCACATAAGACCTGGGGAAGCCCGGGGGAGGGGTGGGGAACACATTATTTACACAATAAATAAAAAGTTCGAAAGGATGATGTCACTTCGACTTCAACCTCGCTTACAAGGAAATTAATTTTAGCGAATTTGCTGGTGAAAAGAAAGTATCACCGAGAAGGGAAAATAGGGGTTCCGAAAAAAATAGCCGATTTTAAAAATGATATCGGCAATATCTCGATTTTTCGATTTTAAAAGCATGTAGCCGATTTCAATTTTTGGGAGGCGAATATCGCATCATCGCGATTTTATCGTATCGCCCAGCACTAACGTCTGCCTTCATCAAACATGTGCGGCTTCATCACCCGATGAATTAGGCCTAAGATTTGTCTTTCTTGCATGCTTGTCAATGACATGTTTGTTTCAATTTCTAAAGAAGCCTGTTAAATGTCCAAACAATTGCACATCTCATCTGCTTGCCAATCACATAAGATTTTGTCAGAAACGATCTAAATTATAGGCCTGTATTTCTGTAACATGATTGCATACTGTTGGGTAAACTGCTGCAATAAAATCACCATGATGGCATGACATTTTCTTGAGACAGAGGGCCAGGGGGCACCTCTGTAAATGTTTTTCCTGTGAAATAAAATACAATTTGAAGGAAATACTATTTTAAATTGTCACTTTTTTTTGTAGCTTTACATAGGTACACCAGTGTCTGAAAAGTGCTTAAGTGCACTGCATGCACTGTGAATGTTGTGAAATTCAAATTAGGCCGAAAAGTAAAAACTTTATTGAAGAATACAAAGTAAAAACCAACAACAATGCTAGAGTACACTCCAAGACCATTCCTGTCAAACTAAACACAGCTCTATGGTCATACCCCATCTGAACCCCCCCAGTTTTAGATCAACATACAAAGATGATTTACATGCCTTTACAAATGTATTTACAAGTCTGGTCTTGGTCTTGGTCTCGGACTGTCGGTCTCGGTCTCGGACTTCCTGGTCTTGACTACAACACTGACACCATGTCATGACAGCGTTCTACTCACCAGGGTCATCTGGTATTAATCACCAATGTCATTTCCTTGGTCAAATTAACCGCTGGCGAATTGTGAAAAAACATCACACAACTTCGTCGAACTATCTGCCACTGTTCTAGCGTACCACGGCTTAACAACCTTCTTCGCCGTACGAATGCTAACGCACACAAATATAGCCACATTCGTGTGTTTCAGCAAATAAAAGCAACAAATTCGTCACACGAAAATCAGCTTTTCAGGAATGGTGCGGTTGGCGTGAAACAGCTGGGTGGTTCCAAAACTACTTCGGCTGACATGCCATAAAAACGAAGTATGGGTACCAAATTGCACAAAAAGCTTCATGTAGGCGCAATTTCAGTCGTTTTGTATATATGTGACCCGCTCTGAAAAAAGGTATATTATGTCGCAAAATATGAACATTGAGTTTTAAGTATGTTTGGAAAGCCTGCAATGTAAGCTTTCATTTGGTACATGATAGAGCTCCAAAGCCCTTTCCGTTCTGGAGATATCACACTTTTGCATATGAATTAGTTCTATGGGGTTCAAATTGCACAACAGCGAAAACAGGCTGTGAAATATGTAGTTCTAATACAATGCAATGGAACAATGCACTCTAAAAAGGTTATTTTTTCACTTTATTTAGATATTTAAGATATCATGAAAGACAAAAAACAAAAAAATGAATTTTTATGAAAAATGTCACCCTCTTGGGTTGAAAGGGCCATTACACGTACATGCATAGCGCGACTTATATCACCTTTTTCTGGAGCGGGTCACATATATGTATATAATGCTGCTACCGTAGCTGAAGCACACCAATTTTTGTTAAGCGACTGTGTATTATACTACGAAAAGCGCCGAGCTCATACTCAATTAGACTTTAAGCACAGTCATGCAATATCACTCAGTATACCACGAACATTTGTATTGCTAACGTGGAAAAAGAGTCTAGACGTCGGGCTCATATACATGTACTCAATTGATAGACTCTACGCATAGTCATGCGATGTCAGTATAGTATACCATATGATATATTGTATTGCGAACGTGGAAAAGGAGTCTAGACCAATTTTTACGGCAAAATAAACCAAGAAACTTAGTTTTTGTTTCGAATATTTTCACGATTTTTTTCTTTTTTTTAGGTGTTTGGGCCTTTTTCTAGTGAGTGAATGCAAAAAAAAAATAAAACAGTTCACCAATCTTAAGATCGGACATACATGTAGGCCAAAGTTTTTGAAGATCATTATTCGGTGTCATACACTTTACGTCTTGTCATTTCCAAAGCCTAAAAAAAAAAAAAAAATAAACAAAATTATACAAGTTAATTCGCCAAGTTCACAAGAATTGCCCCCCCCCCCCCCAAAAAAAGGAAAGAAAAGTTTATATTAATGATAGTTGTTCAAAAATCTATCGGGTTATATCACTGGGAAATCATAGGCCTACATGTACATGTACATGTACTTCCAATGTGGGAAGTAGGCCTACATGTACATGCGGATCAATTTTTTTAACGAGCCCAAACATGCGTCATGATTTCTCATGAACTTAATTTTAAAAAGGAGTTCGTATATATCCAACAAAACCTATCGCGCGGTACAAGTTGTCTTAACTCGTACCCCGGACAACTCGCGCCCCGGACAACTCGCACAACTCGTACCTTCGCACAACTCGTACCTTCGCACAACTCGTACCTTCGCCAACTCGTACCTTCGCCAACTCGTACCTTCGCCAACTCGTACCTTCGCCAACTCGTACCTTCGCCAACTCGTACCTTCGCCAACTCGTACCTTCGCCAACTCGTACCTTCGCCAACTCGTACCTTCGCCAACTCGTACCTTCGCCAACTCGTACCTTCGCCAACTCGTACCTTCGCCAACTCGTACCTTCGCCAACTCGTACCTTCGCCAACTCGTACCTTCGCCAACTCGTACCTTCGCCAACTCGTACCTTCGCCAACTCGTACCTTCGCCAACTCGTACCTTCGCCAACTCGTACCTTCGCCAACTCGTACCTTCGCCAACTCGTACCTCTAATTAAGACAACTCGTACCGCGCGATAGGTTTTGTTGGATATATACAAATTCCTTTTTAAAATTAAGTTGATGAGAAATCATGACGCATGTTTGGGCTCGTTAAAAAAATTGATCCGCATGTACATGTACATGTAGGCCTACTTCCCACATTGGAAGTACATGTACATGTAGGCCTATGATTTCCCAGCGATATAACCCGATAGATTTTTGAACAACTATCATTATTATAAACTTTTCTTTCATTTTTTTTTGGGGGTGGCCATTCTTGAGAACTTGGTGAATTAACTTGTATTTGATATAATTTTGTTTATTTTGGGGTTTTTTTTAGGCTTCGGAAATGACAAAGAGGACCTCTGGGCAAGACGTAAAGTGTATGACACCGAATGATGATATTCAAAAACTTAGGCCTACATGTATGTCCGATCTTAAGAATGGGGACCTGTTTTAGTTGTTTTTTTGCGTTCACTCATTGGCAAAGTACATGTAGTTTGGGTCACTTGGTTAAATCATTGGATGTTGTATAGCAGACGGCCAAGATGTAAAGTGTATAAGATCTTAAAAACTTATGTCTGATCTTAAGAATGGAGGCCCATTTTTTTGGGGCGTTAACTACCTTCTATTTATTATCTCTTATTATCTCTTATTTCTTTTCTTTTTTGGGGGGGTGGGAGTGGGGATCTTGTTTTCTTTATTTAAAACAGCGAATGATTCAATGTAACTAGTTTAATTATTTGTTTATATCTTGATTACCAGTTATTTTTTAGCAAAACGTATAATTTATGGAGTTTTGAAGGATCCAAACTAACTCATTATTTAACCAATCATCTCTCATAATTATTGTGGTGGCGTGGCATCCATTTGATTTGAAGTTGGAAGTACGGTGAGGTCATAGTAAATTAAGTCCTATTCACGAATTTGACAAAGCAAGAATGTGCCACGCTAAATGCGTACATTACCAGTAACGTGCGGCAAGTTCAAAGGCGGATGTCTCAATACTTGGGGCCTATATTTTGTAGGCCTGTGCATTCAAATAATCACACACCATCAAATAAATTACTCCAAGCAAATACCTGTAATACTGAGAGCACTGACCATTTCCGCTGCCCCAGTATCTGAACAACATTCACTTTCTCAATATCAATATTCCCGCCCGCTCTTTGATCATACCGCGGAGTTCCGTCGCAGTGTAAAAACCGCAGCTCACATTCCATTGAAAGAGTAAAGCCCGGTTCATACTTCATGCGAATGCAAAGCGAATTTATGACGTCAACGCCAATCATTCGCGCTGCGAATTCGCAAAAGTTGAACACATTTCAACTTGTGCGAAGCTTCGCTGCGAATGTTTCATGACGCCAAATTCGCTTCACATTCGCATGAAGTATGAACCGGGCTTAACAAGATAGCCAAGATAAGATATAAACAGCATATTGGTCGGCCACATTATTGACAATTTCCATTAACTGCATTTTGGTTGACGCATTGTTTTCAAAACACCGCCAGACCGTTCGGATCTTTTGGGTCGAAACAGAGTTGGAAATGGATCAATTTGTCTTTATTTATTTACTTATTTTTGGTCTGAAATTTTACTTTGAATTTTTCACCTTAAGTTTTGGGTACCCGAACCGGAAAAATGGATCCGGGTATTGAAGCCGGCATTCGGGTACCCGGATACCCGGAACAGGCCTAATAGTTTGGCTATGACACCACAAGTCCACCCTGTACATGTACTTTAGTGTGGACTTTCCTTTGTTTTCATGTAGTTTAGAAAAATGGAGACAAAAGCTGAATGTTTTTTTACCGTGATCCCCTGAGGCTTAAATGTAGTGTACACGATTGGTAATCCTCCAATTTCTTTTTACTGAATTATTACGATATACCTTAGTAGACTTAAGTTAATAGTAGTCTCAATCATCCTGTGAAATGATGGCACCAGGTGTGCTGTCGTTGTCAAGCAAAGTGGAAATGAATATTCGTTTTCCAACGATTTCCAGCTGGAAATCGTTGGAAAACTGCCCTGTAGCCGTTACTCATGGCGCGCCCCGGACATGATGACGCCATGGCATATCCGGGGCGCGTCACAAGCCCAGATAGCCATGCGCGCCTTGAATAAAGGCTACCATCCGCCCGACGGTTGAAAACGAGCGTAGTTTTTCTCTCGTTTTTTTCTAACAACGCAAAACTTTGAACATGTCAGTGGAATGATATTTCCTATAAAAAAATAACCCCCAAATCCGCCCATTTCTGAAAACTGCAACAATGACCAATCATGTACACTGCCTTTAAGTGTTCCACTTCATTTTGCGACAGATAACACTAACCCAAAAATGCCCCTGAAGCCCTTTTTCATAGAGGGGGAAACCTGATGTGGACATGTGCAAGTCCACATAAAGTTTATCTCCTGCTTCGTGTGGACCTCTTTTTTTTTGGCGATTGTGTAGTGTAGGGCCCCTCTTTAGTTTTGATGAAATTAGATGCAAGGGTATTTTTTCTCATTCCAAAATGACTTTTTCTACCTAAAGCAGACTTCTCTCAATTCTATTGACATCGTTTTTTGTAATTTTGAACAGTTTATTTCAGTAGAAAATGCAATTTTCATACGCGCTTTACGGCAGTTGCTATGCGAATGAATGCGGTTTTGCGTGTTTACTGTGCGTCGCGGTGATCGCCATCTTTATTTTCGCATTGCGTTTTGTCGTCCTCATCTCCGATTTACCACAAAATTTCCCTCAAAACTAAAACCCTGCCCTTTATCTACGGCATATGTACCGGTTGGTTTGTAATGTCGCTAACTAGTTTGGTAATTCCAATAAATTATTGATTTAAATCATGATTTAAATCACTGGAAAAAAATCAAAAAAATCACTAATAAAAATCATGTTTTTTTTTTTTTTGTAAAAACAATTTCTGTTATTTAAACCTGACTTTCATTAACTTTAAATCGCTTATACTCACTCTAAAGGGATGTATAAGACCAGTTTCCTGAAACAGTGTACTACATTTATCTTGTGTAATGTACTACCTGATACAGTATTCATCTCTTGGTATGTACATAAGTTTAAATAACTTGATGCATGTAATGCGCCTATCAATTGATAACCCCCGACCTGATCTGACCCGCCTGCCCCCACCCCACCCCAAACCCGACCCCCCCCCCCCCACCCCCACCCCCCCTTTCCCAAACAAAACAAAACTAACAGCTATTAAGTAATAAACTGATCAGACGAAAAGCATTTGGGTTACGGTCATTTATTAAGTGTGGCGCACGGTAGTGCTGGGCGATACGACGATAAAATCGCGATGATGCGATATTCGCCGCCCAAAAATCGAAATCGGCTACATGTTTTTTTAAACCGAAAAATTGAGATATCGCCAATTTTTTTCGGAATCCCTATTTTCCCTTAAAAATCAGTGATACTTCTTGTTACCAGCAAATTCGCTAATATTAATTTCCTTGTAAGCGAGGTTCAAGTCGAAGTGACATCATCCTTTCAAACTTTTTATTTATAGTGTAAATAATGCGCCTATTAATTGCTTAATTGCAATTCGTTCGGTTTAAAGTCTAAATTTATAATAATGGACAACTTGAGCTGTCAGTAAATCTGCGATAAGATGCAAAATCTATTAAAACGTTCTAAATGTCTAAACAATCAGCGTACTCCGCACTTCATTGTAATATTTAGTTTCATTCACATGCAAATTAGCCAGCCCAGCTTTGGCCATTTGAAGCACGATATGTGGGAAAGAGACCCCCCCCCCCCCTTCATTGTGTTCCTGGAATCTCAGGAATTCTTTTAAGAAATCTAGAGAGGTATGTTAGGTAACAATAGTCTGTGTGTATAGGGTAATGGCTCTGGCTGGTGGCAGTAACAAAGAAAAGGCTTTGATCCAGACATCCCCAGACTAAGCTAGGCCTTTTCACACTAGACAAAATCTCGGGGGCGGCCCCGGAAACGCTCATGCCTAACCCCGGGGCGAGCTCGCCCTGGGGTTGGCTGAGGTAGGTTTGCGCGAAACGAGTGTGAAACGACGCGGGGTTGAACTCGGGGTGAAAACACGGGGGCGAGTTCTCCCCGGGGTTCGGCGCTCTAATGTGAAAAGGCCTTTAGACTACGCTGTTTCTCAATATTGATGGCTGGCCTAAGAACGGCCTCAAACAATGACTGGCGACAAACACGTCCGCCGATTATGTAGTTATGAACAAACTTTTGCAACATTTCAATCATGCTGAAATTTGTTGAAGATTTTATCGCCATATCGGCGATATCGCGAGGTAAAAAAATCGACTACGAAAAAAAATCAATATCGTCAGCCCTAGCGCACGGTCATCTTTTTAAAAAATACATGTCCGCAGTTCACTTTTAACAATGTAGGGCCTACCACACAAATGAATTTCCTGTGTTCCTTTTCCAGCAAAATCTAAAATAGCAAAAGTACAATTATTATTAAACTTGATAAATTGAATGAATTTGTTCATTCCTTTTCCAGCAACGTCTAAAATAAAGTCGTCAAAGAGTACAATTAATTAGGCCTAACCAGCTAACGTTAGGATCAAAGCACATCAATCAGTTTACGGCCCGGACCATTTCAGACCCTGATTGACTATGAATATGACTATAGCCGTATAGGTACGACTTGACTTCTGTGTAAAGGTAGGAGTTGTCTTGAAGTTGAATGAAGGTACGAGTTGGCCAAGGTACGAGTTGGCCAAGGTACGAGTTGCCCTACCCCTAGAACTATGGGGTTCCGACAGAAAGACGCCGATTTTTCCCATAGGCTAGTACAGCAAGAATAAGAAAGTCATTCCCATGGAATCACGTTTCTACATTGTACACGAGAATTACTGCACGGTTTTCCCCAATAATCATAATATGCCTCATTTACATCCTCACCTTGCTTGCGCCAAGTCAATTTTCGCCTGAAACGGTTCCAATTTGCGGGAAAAAAAATGACAAAAATCTTCAGTCGTTCCGAAGCAATCACACACACAAACCATCGAGGAAGCCGCACACATGAAGCTCCTATTTGGTATCCCGGCATGCATCCTGCCGGGTCATGTGCGGGGGGCCGTTGGTCGGTCAAGTCATGATTATTCATCGAAAATTTGAAGCGCGGTACGACAGGCAATGCATGCAGACGGTATATAACGGACACGCGGCAGTTGCCTGCAAGGTGAGGATGTAAATGTGGCCGAGTGGGATTTTGGGGGAAAACCGTTCAGCGGTTTTCGTGTGCACATGTCAAACGTGGGTGCATGGGAATGACTTTCCTATTCTTGATGTAGGCCTACTACAACTAGCCTATGGGAAAAATCGGCATCTTTCTAGGAGTTCCCGTGTCGGGGTACGAGTTGCCCAAGGTATGAGGTGGTACGATGATGTCGAGTTGAAGGTACGAGTTGGCCAAGGTACATGTAGGGGAAGGCACTGTTCCAGAACAACCAAAACGACATCATCATGTATTACTGAAAGTGCACAAGGCCTTATTGAATAGGCACAAGGCCTTATTGAATAGGCACAAGGCCTTATTGAATAGGCACAAGGCCTTATTGAATAGGCACAAGGCCTTATTGAATACTAGGCACAAGGCGCGATGCACGTGACTATGTCATTTTGGTGGTTCTTTATAAGTGCTTACCACATAGACCATATCGCAAATACTGCCTGGTCGAGACGTCACAATGGTCACAAGGGATCGTGTGGGAAGGAAATGGGAGCGATTTTGGTGCGCGTTTCTTTCGCACGTCCCTAGTAACCATTGTGACGTCTCATCCAGGCGGTATTTGCGATAAGGTCTACGACTAGGGCAGGCCTACGACTACGACGAGTTGACCCGTTAATACTAGTTTACCGTACATTACTACAATGTATCGACGTTGTTTTCACGAAGTGACAAAAACTCTGTTTCCGGCGAAAATGACGTTTGGAGTAAATCGCATTTTTAATTTTACTCTTTTAGAAATCTTGATTTCACAGACTTTCCAGGAGCCAGGCAGTATAAATATAAGATGTCCAGGAAGTGTGTGAGCTATACATTCATTGCTTTGTATCTTTAAATCAATATCTGCATTAATTAAATAGTAATTAATTAATTAACATTTTTGTCACTTCGTGAAAACATCAAAACCCAGACGCTGTACATATCGCGTAGTTTTTGTCACTTCGTGAAAACATCAAAACCCAGACGCTCTACTCAGGCCTTGAATTTGGTAATTTTTAGGGCAAGGCCACTTTGGCCTTGGATAAAGCAAAATTATGGAGGGCACCAAGGCCAGTAAGTAGGGCACCAAGGCCAAATTATATCTGCAGAAAGGGCACGGAGGGCGCGGCAATGTTGATGTTTTTCCGTTCAAAACGTATTTAACTAAGAGTAAGAGTAAGACTATGAGGCCAAAAACATACTGCTTCCGATCACATGGGTATTCAATTATATGTGAATTCCAGCCTAAACTATTTCCGTTTACGCTACGAAAGCTATAACAAAAAATTGCCAAAAAAATTATCAAAACTTGCCCTAATTAATGTCAAAAATATTTACGGTCGATAATTCTTAAAAATCATGGAGAATTTAGGTCGTACACATCACTATGCACAACGCTAATTTATAACCATAACACTAACCACGATGGGAAACTGGCCAACACTGTCCGTTTATCCATGGAGAAATAAATTTCTCCATGGTTTATCGTACGGTGGTAATGCATGCGTGATGCACTTTGTGTGGCGGGCGATAAACCTCGTGTTGCGGCAGGAAATGTCGGGGAAACACGCTGCGGTGTACAAGCGGTACAACCTCGAAATAAATTCATGAACACGGAAAATGCATACACAGACAAAATAGATCAAGTTCTGTGAATTAACGTGCAGAAATCTTCTTTCTCTATCGATTTTTTGGGCCTAATTATTCATCGAAACTTTTGACAATCGGAACACCGCTTGTTGTGACCAAAGTTCATGAAGTTACTGTACGTATGTAGCGCGCCGAAGGCGTGCTTCATAGCACCGCCTACAGGGCGCGTTTCCTCGTACACGAACATCGATGCGTATTGTGAGGCGCGCACGTGCAAGTACTGAGAAAAAGAAAGTCAGTTGACTGCACGTAAACGTTGCCGTACATGTACATACTCCTGCTGCTTTGTGTGTACGTACGAATACACACATTTAATCTTGCGGTGGGGGTGTTGATGCTTGAAGTATCGGCACACTTCGAAACTGGACCAGATTAATGGACCAGATTCTGTACGCGCGATCGTCAACGTGTTGTGCAGCGAGATTTTATGAAGGGCTGGCATGACATCGAAAAAACAAATGATATGAAGGATTGTACTTGTAGTGGCTGTGTTTTTGCAAAAAGGGCACGACGGCCAAGGTAAATTTGGGGCAAGGCAAAACTGGCCGTGAAGACGGAGATTTTGTGTGGGGCACCGCGGCCAGTAAGAAGGCAACGACGGCACTGGCCGTCGTGGCCGTCGTTCATTTCAAGCCCTGTCTACTTATTTTACCATAGCGCGTAGTTTTTGTCACTTCGTGAAAACATCAAAACCCAGACGCTCTACTTATTTTACCATTATAGCGCGTAGTTTTTGTCACTTCGTGAAAACATCAAAACCCAGATGCTATACTTATTTTACCATAGCGCGTAGTTTTTGTCACTTCGTGAAAACAGTAACTTATAGACTGCCAACTTTTTGTTAATTAATAACTCCCGATAATTAAAAAACTAATTAACATTAGGCTTTGGAAATTGGTTTAAAATGTTTCAAGTCCAACTAACATTAAAATTATGTAAAAATCTCAAATTCGACAAAATATGGATTTTTCAGGTTTTTGTCACTTCGTGAAAACATCGACGGTATGTAGGCTACATACGCAGGGCCGTTGTCAATGTAAACAATTAATGGCTGAACAATCCCTCCCCCAATCCAGCCATAAAATGAAAGATGAGCGGCTACATTACCTTTGAAGCAATATCCAAGTTGCTATCGTCGTCCATAATCCAGAGCTTTGCTCTATACTACTGTTTCAGTTTGTTGTTGTTGTTGTTGTTGTAGATAGGGTTGGTGAGCGGTATAGTGACGTAGTACTAAGGTCGTGCGGTCTAAGCGACTCTGTGGGCTATTCGATACCACAATATCTAGCATGATACCACAATATCTAGCATGATAGACCTACAAAGGCTACATGCAATATAGAATACGACACATTCCAAAATCTGTGACAGCTGTAGGTTTGGGAAGATTGAGGGCGCTCTTTACGACAACACAAAATCTGGCAAAAATCCTATAATTTTGATTGTGCTGCCACAGCATAAGTAATGAAAATGCCTAACACAACCCAGTGGACATAAAGATCCCAAAGGGGCACACTTTATGCAAGACACTCTTAGTCTTAGCCTACATGTACATTAACAATCAATACATGCTGCCGGCCCATATTAAAGCACAGCGATCTATGGGGGCCGCCATCTTTGCTAAAATTCAACGATATGAAACTGGTGATTAAAACATCCCCACTACATGTCTCATGTGGCTGACTTACTATGGAAAGTCTGTGCATCAACAATTCCCAACTGTATTTCTGTCGGCAGTGCCACATTTATATAAAAAGGTGAATTTCATACCTGTTTGTTGGAACGGAATGGTCAGGCCAACAACACGAGACGGGCTGACAGTGTTTGCCCGCCCGCCGTGTGGTGGCGCTGTAACCATTCCGTTCGGACCGCTTACTGTACTGTCCGACCAACTCTACATTAACATTACAGTTACGTACATATTTGATAATATGTTGGCTGTTTTGTTTGTGTACAAGAAGTTGTTGGAGTGTTATTTGGGTATTGAGGAGACCAAGTGATTTGATGAGGATTTGTCTTTGGACGTTATATTTACGACAGTTCAAGAGAAAATGCTTAACATCCTCAGTGCATGAGCATACTTCACATAATCCATTTGGATGTTTGCCGATTTTATATAGGAAATTATTTAAGCCTTTACATACACCAAGTCTAAGTCTATGCATGATAACTTCATGGGTACGTGACATTCCCCAGCTAGAGAAAATGAAAGATGGCTTATATTTTATATTATTTAGATTAGTGATGGGAATGGTTTTGGTCCATTTTTTCTTAAGTTCTTCTTTAAGAATGTGTTTGATTTCATTCTCTAGGAGGGTACGGTGATCGATACTGGTTTTGTGTGTGGCTGATTTGGCGATTTCATCAGCTCTTTCATTTCCATTGATCCCACAGTGCCCAGGGATCCATTCAAAGTTAACTATATTGCCTTGGTAGTGGATGTTATTTAAGGTGTGGCGAATATCACAAACGATTTTATGTTTGGGGAAGGTTTTAGAGATAGACTGGATGGCACTAAGGCAGTCACTGAAAATGCATGTATGTAAAGGCTTAACATCTTCAACCCATTCTAATGCAAGGAGAATTGCGAAAAGTTCTGCTGTAAAGATAGAGACGCCATTATTGAGGCGGGAAGCTTTACTGTATTTAAGTTGGGGATATACCACATCCGACAGTATCAAGAGTGGGATTGTGAGAGCCATCCGTGTATAAGTGTGTAGAGAATTTATCCATGTTGTATTGATGGTCTCTAAACTAAGATTTTTCTTGTCATAAATATTTGTAGCATCTGCCACTCGAGAGAGGATTTCAGTGGAGACAGAAGGCTTGTTATAATGCCAGAAAGGAGTGGGGTCGTTGAGGGGGAAAACTGCATACGGGTATTGGGAGATCCTAGCTTCAAAAGGGGTGTTGTGGGTTGTAGACATCCATTTGTCAGCAAAATAATGCTTTTGCCAGTTATCAGAATGGATGTCATCATTAGGATGTGTTTTGTGTGTATTAACTTTGATTCCGTATAGGTTACATAAGAACTGTCTACGTAGAGCCAAAGGTGGGTCTCCACATTCGGTCTGTAGCCTAAAAAGTGGGGAACTGTGAATAGCTCCTGTACAAATTTTAAGAGCTTGGTATTGAATACTGTCAAGTTTTTGCTTGGCAGTCAGGGGTGCAGAGTCGAAAGCTTCACACCCGTATTCCAAGATGGGTTTTATTAGAGCACTATATAGCTGATAAAGTGTTTTACAATCGGCCCCCAGGAAATACCGCTAATGCATCTGGGGATGTTAAGTCTCTTTTTACATTTTGTAATTATACTGTCGATGTGTGGATTCCATGTTAATTTGCTGTCAAAAATCACTCCCAGGAATTTGGCCGAGGACAAAGTCTGTAATCTAAGGTTTTGGATGTGCAGGGAGATATTGATACGTTTTTTATTGGTGAACAAGACAACAATTGTTTTGGGGATAGACAACTTAAAACCCAATTTGTCACACCAAGATTTGACATTATTAAGGTTTTGTTGGATTTTCTTTTCTAGGTAAGATGTGTTTCTGTTGGATTTCCAGATGGCGATATCATCTGCATATTGTGAGACATTTGCATCAACGACATGGTGGGAGAGATCATTGACAGCAACGTTAAAAAGGAGAGGACTGATAACACTGCCCTGTGGAACACCATTTTCCATGGTTCTTTCTTTAGAAAGACAATTATTAACTTTAACTTGAATTTTTCTATCATTAAGGAAATTATCAATCCATTTTATTATCCGACCATAAATACCCATGGAATGTAATTTAATAATAATACCTTTGCGCCAAAGCATATCATAAGCTTTTTCAATGTCAAGAAAAATAGCAAGGGTGCTTTCTTTATTACTCCTGACTTTATTGATAGATGATTCCAAATTGACAATGTGATCTTTGGTACTTCTTCCTTTCCGGAAACCACTCAGGGGATTGGATAATAAGTTATGGGTTTCTAGATACCATAGTAATCGAGAATTAACAATTCGTTCCATTATTTTACAGAAAGTAGCTGTGAGTGCAATGGGTCTATATATGATAGGGGGTTGGTTGATTCTTTTCCTGGTTTGAGGAATGGAATAAGGATAGCACCCTTCCATTGTTTGGGGCATTGAGAGGTATACCATATCATGTTAAAGATGATGAGTACGTAATTACGAATTTTCATGGGGAGGTGTTTAATGACATCGTTTCTTATTCCATCTTTACCAGGAGAGGTGCACTTAGAGGAATCAATTGCATGGTTTAATTCTTCTAAGGTAAGAGGCTCATTAATCACACTGTCATTGTTACTATCAATACAAAAATCATTTCAGCTTTATTTTTGATGGGGGTAATAAAGGGCTGTAATTGTTCGTGCTGCTGACTTTAGCATAGCTGTCGGCAAGGGCTTCAGCCTTGTCTTGGTATAATGATATCTGTGCCATTGTGGTTTAGAACTGGTATGCTACTTGAATTACGAGTTTTTTTCTATTCGTTTAATGTTGTTCCAAATAACTTTAGTATTAGTTTTCGGATTTATTTCGTTGCAAAAGATTTCCCAATCTTTTCTTTTAGCATTTTTAATTGTCTTCCTGGCTATGGCACAAGCCCTTTTATACTCTATAAGGTCTGTAGGAGGACTAGTTTTTCTGAAAATATTAAGAGCTTTTTTCTTACTATCTATGGTCTGTTTGCAATCATCATTCCACCAGGAGGTAGGGGTTTAATTGTGGTTTGGGTTGGTTTTTGGAATTGAGCAGCTCATGGCTGACTCAAGCTCATTGATGAAGTTGTTGTATGTATCATCAATGTTTTCTGAAGTGTTGGGTTCAGATATATTCAGATTGCAAGCAACTTGAAATTTATTCCAATCAGCTTTTTTAATGGACCATTTAGGTGTGAAATTAGCTTTACTTTTATAAATAGAATGATTATAACCAGTGATGATGGGGCAGTGATCACTTCCCCAGGAATCATCCAGAACTGTCCAGTTACATTTAGCAGCTAGATTAGGTGAGACAAAAGTGACATCAATACAAGAAAGAGTACCATGAGAACTATTCGCTCTTGTACCTTGACCAGAATTAACACAGACCATATCAAAATCTGTTATTATATCGTCAATAATCTTGCCGTTATGGTCAAGCTTAGAGCTGCCCCACAGGGGGTTATGGCCATTCAAATCTCCACAAATTATGCGAGGATTCACAGTTCTATTTAGTATATCTCTTAGATAGCTGTCTTCTAAGGCGTTGCATGGGTTATATATGTTGATGATGTTGGTTTTATTTTTATAGGTATCATAAATTTCTCCAATTTGATACTCAATAGGAGTGTCAGAACCATGTATGTATTTAAAGGCTAGACCACGTTTAACAAGGAATGCACAGCCTCCTCCCCTTTTTTTAGTTCCTGTGTTCTGTCTGTCGTGACGATAAATATCGTATCCAGGTAGGGTAAAACTTTTCCCTTCTTTAAGCCAGGTTTCCTGAATACATATGAGATCTGGTTTTTGCGTCCAGGAAAAATTGTTTATAGATGATTTTAATTCATTGCAATGAGCTGTAAGAGACTGTGCATTCCATTGTAAGATTAACACCATAATGAGAAAAATCATGACGAAGTTTTGTTCGATTTTCCTTTATGTATAGTGATCTGGCTGGTTTTATGGGCTTCTGACGGGTCTGCGTTTTTTTGGGTCGAAGATATCTTGGTCTTATCTTGGGTAGGTTTGGGGCCCGATTTGCCTCTCCTTGTATTGGTATGGTACGTGTGGATGGTCTTTGCCTTCCTTGTGTTTCTTTAGTCTGTGTTGGGGGGTTGTCAGAATGGATCATGTGATTGACAAGGGCCTTAATCGCTGTGTCTCTTTCCTCTTTGTTCTTCAGCGTGTCCCATATTTGTATCGTGCCTGAGAGAAGTTCCGTTAGGTATTGTTCGTTGCACATGCAATGTGTGTGCTCGGTTTGTGTTCCTTCCGTTGCAATAGTTTGAGTGCTCGCGTCTTTGGAGGTTGGGGTTTTTGTGATTGGTGTGGTTGGCATCGTATTTGTGTTTTCCAAGGTGTTTGTGTTTGACCGCAGAGAATTTTTGTTTCCGTTGCTTGAGGATTGTGCCATGTTGGAACATGGTTGTGCTGGCGAGGGAGTCAACTGAGAGCTCGTGCGTATTGATATGTCAGTTTTGATTGCATTTGCAGCTTCGGCGTATGAAATATTATATGTGACTCTGATTCCTTGAATTCGCTTTTCCTGTTTGATGGTGCTGCATCCCCCATAAGCAGATGAATGGTTTCCTCCACATCTGCAACATCTAGTGTTGTCTTTTTGCTTACACTGTTCAAGTAAAGGTGTCATCTATGGCATATAACCTGACACATCAGAAGACGAAATTCTATCTGTATGTAAGCAACATGGAGTCGTAGAAGTCAAACGACTCATGCGCAAAAGAGATGGCAAACTTGAAAAGAGCCTCTCTATCTGTTTGACTTTTAATTCACCAAACCCACCATCCGGATACAAATAGGATATGAAAATGTCATAGTCAAACCGTACATCCCTCCCATAATCCGATGCTTCAACTGTCAAAGACTGGGCCATACTGCAAAAAACTGCAGAAGCTCTACACGCTGTGTGCGATGTGGAGGGCCCCACAACTATGAACAGTGTAAGCAAAAAGACAACACTAGATGTTGCAGATGTGGAGGAAACCATTCATCGGCTTATGGGGGATGCAGCACCATCAAACAGGAAAAGCGAATTCAAGGAATCAGAGTCACATATAATATTTCATATGGCGAAGCTGCAAATACAATGGACTAACCGAGACCCCAACCACGCAACTTGGGCCCCAAATGAGGACGTTTTTCGATCTGATGTTGAACAAAATTGCGCACAATCTGGATACTGATAGAAAGAGGGACTCCTCAGCAACATCTAGACCAATCTCCAGCTCCTCAGACCTAAGTTCAGCCAAATGATGGCCGAGATAAGCGAGTAGGTTTTTCAAACCAATTTGTCTCCATTCCCGCATAAGTGCACATGCTATACAATGGACTAGCCGAGACCCCCACTACGCAACTTGGGCCCCAAATGAGGGCGTTTTTCGGTCTGACATTGAACGAAATTGCGCACAATCTTGATACTGATGGAAAGAGGGACTCCTCAGCAACATCCAGACCAATTTCCAGCTCCGCAGTCCCAAGTTAAGCCAAATGATGGCCGAGACAAGCGAGTAGGTTTTTCGAACGAATTTTTCTGCATTCCCGCAAAAGTGCACATGCTATACAATGGACTAGCCGAGACCCCCACCACGCAACTTGGGCCCCAAATGAGGACGTTTTTCTATCTGATGTTGAACAAAATTGCGCACAATCTGGATACTGTTGGAAAGAGGGACTCATTAGCAACATCCAAACAAATCTCCAGCTCCTCAGACCTCATTTCAGCCGAATGATGGCGGACATAAGCGAGTAGGTTTTTCGAACAAATTTTTCTGCATTTCTGCTTAAGTGCACATGCTATACAATGGACCAGCCGAAACCCCCCCACCCCCCCCCCCCCCCCCACGCAACTTGGGCCCCAAATTAAGGCGTTTTTCGATCTGATGTTGAACGAAATTGCGCACAATCTTGATACTGTTGGAAAGAGGGACTCCTCAGCAACATCCCGACCAATTTCCAGCTCCACAGACCCCAGGTTAGCCGAATGATGGCCGAGACAAGCGAGTAGGTTTTTCGAACGAATTTTTCTGCATTCCCGCAAAAGTGCACATGCTATACAATGGACTAGCCGAGACCCCCACCACGCAACTTGGGCCCCAAATGAGGACGTTTTTCGATCTGATGTTGAACAAAATTGCGCACAATCTGGATACTGTTGGAAAGAGGGACTCATTAGCAACATCCAAACAAATCTCCAGCTCCTCAGACCTCAGTTCAGCTGAATGATGGCGGACATAAGCGAGTAGGTTTTTTGAACAAATTTTTCTGCATTCTAGCTTAAGTGCACACGCCATACAATGGACTAGCCGAACCCCCCCCCCCCCCCCCCACGCAACTTGGGCCCCAAATTAGGGCGTTTTTCGATCTGATGTTTAACGAAATTGCGCACAATCTTGATACTGTTGGAAAGAGGGACTCCTCAGCAACATCTAGAACAATCTCCAGCTCCTCAGACCCAAGTTCAGCCGAATGATGGCCGAAATTGGCGAGTATCTTTTTCGAAAGAATTTGTCTGCATTCCCGCATAAGTGCACATGCTATACAATGCGCTAGCCGAGACCCCAACCACGCAACTTGGGCCCCAAATGGTGGCGTTTTTCGGTCTGTCATTGAACGAAATTGCGCACAATCTTGATACTGTTGGAAAGAGGGACTCCTCAGCAACATCCCGACCAATTTCCAGCTCCACAGACGCCAGTTCAGCCGAATGATGGCCGAGATAAGCGAGTGTTTTTTTTTCGAACTGATTTTGTCTGCATTCCTGCATGAGTGTACATGCTATACAATGGACTAGCCGAGACCCCCACTACGCAACTTGGGCCCCAAATGAGGGTGTTTTTCGGTCTGACGTTGAACAAAATTGCTCACAATCTTGATACTGATTGAAAGAGGGACTCATCAGCAACATCCAGACCAATTTCCAGCTCCACAGACCCCAGGTTAGCCGAATGATGGCCGAGACAAGCGAGTAAGTTTTTCGAACGAATTTTTCTGCATTCCCGCAAAAGTGCACATGCTATACAATGGACTAGACGAGACCCCCACCACGCAACTTGGGCCCCAAATGAGGACGTTTTTCGATCTGATGTTGAACAAAATTGCGCACAATCTGGATACTGTTGGAAAGAGGGACTCATTACCAACATCCAAACCAATCACCAGCTCCTCAGACCTCATTTCAGCCGAATGATGGCGGACATAAGCGAGTAGGTTTTTCGAACAAATTTGACTCCATTCCCGCATAAGTGCACATGCTATACAATGGACTAGCCGAGACCCCCACCACGCAACTTGGGCCCCAAATGAGGGCGTTTTAATACTGATGGAAAGAGGGACTCCTCAGCAAAATCCAGACCAATTTCCAGCTCCGCAGGCCCAAATTCAGCCAAATGATGGCCGAGATAAGCGAGTAGTATTTTTCGAACTGATTTTTGTCTGCATTCCTGCATGAGTGTAAATGCTATACAATGGACTAGCCGAGACCCCCACCACGCAACTTGGGCCCCAAATGAGGGTGTTTTTCGGTCTGACGTTGAACAAAATTGCGCACAATCTTGATACTGATTGAAAGAGGGACTCATCAGCAACATCTAGACCAATTTCCAGCCCCACAGACCCCAGGTTAGCCGAATGATGGCCGAGACAAGCGAGTAGATTTTTCAAACCAATTTGACTCCATTCCCGCATAAGTGCACATGCTATACAATGGACTAGCCGAGACCCCCAACACGCAACTTGGGCCCCAAATGAGAGCGTTTTTCGGTCTGACATTGAACGAAATTGCGCACAATCTTAATACTGATGGAAAGAGGGACTCCTCAGCAACATCCCGACCAATTTCCAGCTCCACAGACGCCAGTTCAGCCGAATGATGGCCGAGATAAGCGAGTGTTTTTTTTTCGAACTGATTTTGTCTGCATTCCTGCATGAGTGTACATGCTATACAATGGACTAGCCGAGACCCCCACTACGCAACTTGGGCCCCAAATGAGGGTGTTTTTCGGTCTGACGTTGAACAAAATTGCTCACAATCTTGATACTGATTGAAAGAGGGACTCATCAGCAACATCCAGACCAATTTCCAGCTCCACAGACCCCAGGTTAGCCGAATGATGGCCGAGACAAGCGAGTAAGTTTTTCGAACGAATTTTTCTGCATTCCCGCAAAAGTGCACATGCTATACAATGGACTAGACGAGACCCCCACCACGCAACTTGGGCCCCAAATGAGGACGTTTTTCGATCTGATGTTGAACAAAATTGCGCACAATCTGGATACTGTTGGAAAGAGGGACTCATTACCAACATCCAAACCAATCACCAGCTCCTCAGACCTCATTTCAGCCGAATGATGGCGGACATAAGCGAGTAGGTTTTTCGAACAAATTTGACTCCATTCCCGCATAAGTGCACATGCTATACAATGGACTAGCCGAGACCCCCACCACGCAACTTGGGCCCCAAATGAGGGCGTTTTAATACTGATGGAAAGAGGGACTCCTCAGCAAAATCCAGACCAATTTCCAGCTCCGCAGGCCCAAATTCAGCCAAATGATGGCCGAGATAAGCGAGTAGTATTTTTCGAACTGATTTTTGTCTGCATTCCTGCATGAGTGTAAATGCTATACAATGGACTAGCCGAGACCCCCACCACGCAACTTGGGCCCCAAATGAGGGTGTTTTTCGGTCTGACGTTGAACAAAATTGCGCACAATCTTGATACTGATTGAAAGAGGGACTCATCAGCAACATCTAGACCAATTTCCAGCCCCACAGACCCCAGGTTAGCCGAATGATGGCCGAGACAAGCGAGTAGATTTTTCAAACCAATTTGACTCCATTCCCGCATAAGTGCACATGCTATACAATGGACTAGCCGAGACCCCCAACACGCAACTTGGGCCCCAAATGAGAGCGTTTTTCGGTCTGACATTGAACGAAATTGCGCACAATCTTAATACTGATGGAAAGAGGGACTCCTCAGCAAAATCCAGACCAATTTCCAGCTCCGCAGGCCCAAATTCAGCCAAATGATGGCCGAGATAAGCGAGTAGTATTTTTCGAACTGATTTTTGTCTGCATTCCTGCATGAGTGTACATGCTATACAATGGACTAGCCGAGACCCCCACCACGCAACTTGGGCCCCAAATGAGGGTGTTTTTCGGTCTGACGTTGAACAAAATTGCGCACAATCTTGATACTGATTGAAAGAGGGACTCATCAGCAACATCTAGACCAATTTCCAGCCCCACAGACCCCACGTTAGCCGAATGATGGCCGAGACAAGCGAGTAGGTTTTTTCGAACTAATTTTTCTGCATTTCCGCTTAAGTGCACATGCTATTCAATGGACTAGCCGAAACCCCCCACCCCCCCCCCCCCCCCAAACGCAACTTGGGCCCCAAATTAAGGCGTTTTTCGATCTGATGTTGAACGAAATTGCGCACAATCTTGATACTGTTGGAAAGAGGGACTCCTCAGCAACATCCCGACCAATTTCCAGCTCCACAGACCCCAGGTTAGCCGAATGATGGCCGAGACAAGCGAGTATGTTTTTCAAACCAATTTGAATCCATTCCCGCATAAGTGCACATGCTATACAATGGACTAGCCGAGACCCCCACCACGCAACTTGGGCCCCAAATGAGGGCGTTCTTCGGTCTGACATTGAACGAAATTGCGCACAATCTTAATACTGATGGAGAGAGGGACTCCTCAGCAAAATCCAGACCAATTTCCAGCTCCGCAGGCCCAAATTCAGCCAAATGATGGTCGAGATAAGTTTGTAGTATTTTTCGAACTGATTTTTGTCTGCATTCCCGCATGAGTGTACATGCTATACAATGGACTAGCCGAAACCCCCCCCACCCCCCCCCCCCCCCCCAACGCAACTTGGGCCCCAAATTAAGGCGTTTTTCGATCTGATGTTGAACGAAATTGCGCACAATCTTGATACTGTTGGAAAGAGGGACTCCTCAGCAACATCCCGACCAATTTCCAGCTCCACAGACCCCAGGTTAGCCGAATGATGGCCGAGACAAGCGAGTAGATTTTTCAAACCAATTTGACTCCATTCCCGCATAAGTGCACATGCTATACAATGGACTAGCCGAGACCCCCACCACGCAACTTGGGCCCCAAATGAGGGCGTTTTTCGGTCTGACATTGAACGAAATTGCGCACAATCTTAATACTGATGGAAAGAGGGACTCCTCAGCAAAATCCAGACCAATTTCCAGCTCCGCAGGCCCGAATTCAGCCAAATGATGGCCGAGATAAGCGAGTAGTATTTTTCGAACTGATTTTTGTCTGCATTCCTGCATGAGTGTACATGCTATACAATGGACTAGCCGAGACCCCCACCACGCAACTTGGGCCCCAAATGAGGGTGTTTTTCATTCTGACGTTGAACAAAATTGCGCACAATCTTGATACTGATTGAAAGAGGGACTCATCAGCAACATCTAGACCAATTTCCATCCCCACAGACCCCAGGTTAGCCGAATGATGGCCGGGACAAGCGAGTAGGTTTTTTCGAACGAATTTTTCTGCATTTCCGCTTAAGTGCACATGCTATTCAATGGACTAGCCGAAACCCCCCACCCCCCCCCCCCCCCCCCCAAACGCAACTTGGGCCCCAAATTAAGGCGTTTTTCGATCTGATGTTGAACGAAATTGCGCACAATCTTGATACTGTTGGAAAGAGTGACTCCTCAGCAACATCCCGACCAATTTCCAGCTCCACAGACCCCAGGTTAGCCGAATGATGGCCGAGACAAGCGAGTAGGTTTTTCAAACCAATTTGAATCCATTCCCGCATAAGTGCACATGCTATACAATGGACTAGCCGAGACCCCCACAACGCAACTTGGGCCCCAAATGAGGGCGTTCTTCGGTCTGACATTGAACGAAATTGCGCACAATCTTAATACTGATGGAGAGAGGGACTCCTCAGCAAAATCCAGACCAATTTCCAGCTCCGCAGGCCCAAATTCAGCCAAATGATGGTCGAGATAAGTTAGTAGTATTTTTCGAACTGATTTTTGTCTGCATTCCCGCATGAGTGTACATGCTATACAATGGACTAGCCGAGACCCCCCCCCCCCCCCCCCATGCAACTTGGGCCCCAAATGAGGGCGTTTTTCGGTATGACGTTGAACAAAACTGCGCACAATCTTGATACTGATGGAAAGAGGGACTCCTCAGCAACATCCAGACCAATCTCCAGCTCCTCAGACCCAAGTTCAGCCAAATGATGGCCGAGATAAGCGAGTAGGTTTTTCAAACCAATTTGTCTCCATTCCCGCATAAGTGCACATGCTATACAATGGACTAGCCAAGACCCCCACCACGCAACTTGGGCCCCAAATAAGGGCGTTTTTTGATCTGACATTGAACGAAATTGCGGACAATCTTGATACTGATGGAAAGAGGGACTCCTCAGCAACACCCAGAACAATCTCCAGCTCCTCAGACCCAAGTTCAGCCGAATGATGGCCGAGATAAGCGATTAGTTCTTTTTCCGAACTGATTTTTTCTGCATTCCCGCATAAGTGCACATGCTATACAATGGACTAGCCAAGACCCCCACCACGCAACTTGGGCCCCAAATAAGGGCGTTTTTTGATCTGACATTGAATGAAATTGCGGACAATCTTGATACTGATGGAAAGAGGGACTCCTCAGGAACACCCAGAACAATCTCCAGCTCCTCAGACCCAAGTTCAGCCGAATGATGGCCGAGATAAGCGATTAGTTCTTTTTCCGAACTGATTTTTTCTGCATTTCCGCATGAGTGTACATGCTATACAATGGACTAGCCGAGACCCCCACCACGCAACTTAGGCCCCAAATGAGGGCGTTTTTCGGTCTGACATTGAACGAAATTGCGCACAATCTTGATACTGTTTGAAAGAGGGACTCCTCAGCAACATCCATAGTAATTTCCAGCTCCACAGACGCCATTCCAAGTTCGATCTTCGAAAGGGCGCCCTCTATCATGATCGCCATTACTGGGAGGCGGTTGGTCCGCCCAATTTGCATTATGCATGTGTCCGCCTGATGAACTCTAAAAGGCGGAATGGCGCGAAATATAAACCAACAGTGTTGAGGAGCAGACGATCAACAACAAAATGATGTAATTTAGATGTTAATGTTTTGTTAAATCCGTTGTTTCAAATCATATTGCTGGTGTGATTGTTGTGCTTAAAGAAAATGTGTCCACGAATAAAAAAAGGGATCCAAGGCATGACTAAAATTATTAATTTACGTGCATTGCCCGGCGAAGTTGGTCCGTCGTGCGTGGCGCGCAACTCGTTCGGTCTTCGTCGACGGGGTTTACTGTAGTCGACTGCAATCACGGCACGGTCATGACGGTGCTAATAAATACCTGCGTGTACGTACTGTTGGAGTGACTGTCGGAATCAAATCTGTGTCCGAGTGATAAGCCACCAAGAAAGCGTACTGGTGAGTTTTGCTTCAAAGTCTCAAAAGACATGAAGGATGGCTTAGAAAAATAGAACTTGAAGTTGTAAATTTTAAAATAACAGCACAGTGTCGAGTTAATGATGTTTTAGCCAAGATAAGCCATAGCCTAGGCTATATGTCATAGCCTAGCCTCAACACTCAAGGCAGATTGCCCAGACATAACGTTAGCCTAGCTAAGCCTGATGTAATCCCTTAAATGTGATTAACTTTGCTTATACTAATAATAGGCCTATTGTTATAATCCATTTACATTTTTGAAATAATTTTGCATGTAAAATGTAACTTTCTAAATCATGAATTCAATACAAATCAAGCCAATTGGTAGTGATCAGTAATACATTTGTGTATTTTATATAGGCTTAGAATAATTCATGGAGTGGATTGATGATGTGCGTCATTGGCCGAGGCTAGACTTTCAAGGTAATGCGCCTATCAATTGCTCTCCCACCCCCCCCCCCCCCCCCCTTCGGGCTGCCCCATCCAAGATGTGGGGAATTGTCGCTTTTGACAAAATCCCCACCCCTGGGGCAACATTTTGGTTACAATCCCCAACATACATGAGTGGGGCACCCCACCTCATGGTTTTAACTATGATGGGGAAACAATGGCAAAATGAGTAAGTGACCAAAATCGGGCTTGAAAAACGTGGCCAAACCCCCACATAAGACCCGAGGCAGCCAAAAGAGGGGGAAGCAATTGATAGGCCCGTAATTTTCAGATTCAAAATCATCAATCGAGTCCATCCATGTATATCACATTTTTTGAAAATATTTGCAACAGAAGCATGGATTATTTTTTGCAATATTAATGTCGGTCACTCCCCAGCCCCAATTTAGGATGCAGAGGGTTCAGGAGTCAGGACACTATTTATTACAGATTTCTATGAAGTTGCTTTGTTTAGTTTTATTTGGAGATATGGATGAAGCACATGCTGAGTCGATTGGGAACCCATATTCTCCACACCTCTAAAAAGCATATAAAGTTACATGTATGACGCATTGTAAAAAGAAATCAATTATTTGTACATCTTACATTTTTTGCTTTTATATATATCTGTTTACATATATATATACATTCACTGTACTATAAAGCCATAATTAAGTTTAATAATTATTGAAAATCAGCTTAATAAATATGACCTTTGTTTCCTTCATTTTCAGATATGTATGACTACTACATAAACGGACCTGCATGTGATGAACATCCAAACTTAAACCATCGAAGCATAAGTGAAGGCCTAAATTATTTTCATTCCGGATGGGTAGGAGTTGTGAAGCATTGCTACAAAACTGATAATAAGGTTAATATTACATTGGCTGGTCAAGTTCGATTTTCCCAGAGGATAAAAAACTTTCACAATGTTGAAGTAACTGTAAATAAAGCCAATAGGCAAATAATTACTGTTAAATGTAACTGTACTGCTTCCGAAGGGAAAACCTGCAGCCATTCAGCTGGCCTTCTCTTTAAACTTGTAGAAGCTCATGAATCCGGATTCACAGCCAGTTCATGTACAGATACGTTATGCATGTGGAATCGTTCAACACAGGAAAATGTATTTCCAGATACCTTAAGTAATATCCGTGGAAAGAATGAATCAACCATCAACAGAAGTCTTGCATTTGACACTGATAAACAACTTATGGACCACTTGAATAGTTCTACACTGAGGGAGCTTTCTGCAATACCTGGAACTATTTTAAATCAAGTTAAATCAGCCAAGCCATTGTACCATCCCCACAGCAAATGCGCACTACCAGACCATGAACTGCACATTACCAACAAGCAGTGCCCTGCATGCCTCATGACCTATGAGAAATATGTACAAGTCTCAACTGCCGATGCTGCAATGCTTGCCCAGTCCACTGTTAATCAGAAGTCTGCACTGTGGACATCACAAAGAAAACTCAGAATAACGAGCAGTACAGCAGCTAGTGTTCCCAAGAAAGTGGACACGGACCCTGCCAAGTGGATACAAAATCATTTAAGTCAAACATTTCAAGGGAATTCAGCAACACGCTATGGACAGGAACATGAAGCAGTTGCTCGTGAGCAGTTTGAGAGGGACACTGGTAAACATGTGGAAACAACTGGTCTGGTTGTCAATCCAGAGGAAAGCTGGCTAGGAGCCAGTTTAGATGGAATTGTAGATGAAAATACCATCCTTGAAATTAAGTGCCCCACACAACAAAAACTTTCTAAATATAGTTCTGTTAATGGCTTGATAAACAGTGGACAGTATCATGCGCGGAGATTTCTTGTTTCATGTGGGGGGGGGGATGATTTTTGAAAGGCCATCCTTAACAGAGTGAGAAGTATTTTCCTATAATAATATTTCTATTTTTAACATATTTTTTACTTCAAAAAGGTTCACTTTTTTTGTTTGTTGGCAAAACAGATGAATCATTCCCAAAAAACCTACTTTTGTTGCACTCTTTTGTGTAATGAATGAACTTCTACTTTTCCGGCTCTAATAAGATTAGAAATAGACATTTTTTTTCCATCTCTCTTTTTCTGTATCAAAATGAATATTTTTTTGTGATCAAATCAAACTGCTTATATTTAGATCTAAATAATTGAATGTGTGTACATGTCAGTGTTGCAGGAAACTGAATGGCCGGAGTCTCTACCGACACCGGCTATTCCAATGTCTACTCAGAATGGCCGGAGTCTGTACCGACACCGGCTATTCCAATGTCCACTCAGAATGGCCGGAGTATGATCAGAAACCGGCCATTCCAATGTCCATTCAGAATGGCCGGAGTATGGTCAGAAACCGGCAATTCTAATGTCCATTCAGAATGGCCGGAGTATGATCAGAAACCGGCCATTCCAATGTCCATTCAGAATGGCCGGAGTATGGTCAGAAACCGGCCATTCCAATGTCCATTCAGAATGGCCGGAGTATGATCAGAAACCGGCTATTCTAATGTCCACTCAGAATGGCCGGAGTATGATCAGAAACCGGCTATTCCAATGTCCACTCAGAATGGCCGGAGTATGATCAGAAACCGGCCATTCCAATGTCCACTCAGAATGGCCGGAGTATGATCAGAAACCGGCCATTCCAATGTCCACTCAGAATGGCCGGAGTATGATCAGAAACCGGCCATTCTAATGTCCACTCAGAATGGCCGGAGTCTGATCAGTGACCGGCTATTCCAATGTCCACTCAGAATGGCCGGAGTATGATCAGTGACCGCCTATTCCAATGTCCACTCAGAATGGCCGGAGTATGATCAGAAACCGGCCATTCTAATGTCCACTCAGAATGGCCGGAGTATGATCAGAAACCGGCTATTCCAATGTCCACTCAGAATGGCCGGAGTATGATCAGAAACCGGCCATTCTAATGTCCACTCACAATGGCCGGAGTATGATCAGAAACCGGCTATTCCAATGTTCACTCAGAATGGCCGGAGTATGATCAGAAACCAGCCATTCCAATATCCACTCAGAATGGCCGGAGTATGATCAGAAACCGGCCATTCCAATGTCCACTCAGAATGGCCGGAGTATGATCAGAAACCGGCCATTCTAATGTCCACTCAGAATGGCCGGAGTCTGATCAGTGACCGGCTATTCCAATGTCCACTCAGAATGGCCGGAGTATGATCAGTGACCGCCTATTCCAATGTCGACTCAGAATGTCCGGAGTCTGATCAGTGACCGGCTATTCCAATGTCCATTCAGAATGGCCGGAGTATGGTCAGAAACCGGCCATTCCAATGTCCACTCAGAATGGCCGGAGTATGATCAGAAACCGGCCATTCTAATGTCCACTCAGAATGGCCGGAGTATGATCAGAAACCGGCTATTCCAATGTCCACTCAGAATGGCCGGAGTATGATCAGAAACCGGCCATTCTAATGTCCATTCAGAATGGCCGGAGTATGATCAGAAACCGGCTATTCTAATGTCAATTCAGAATGGCCGGAGTATGATCAGAAACCGGCCATTCCAATGTCCATTCAGAATGGCCGGAGTATGATCAGAAACCGGCTATTCCAATGTCCACTCAGAATGGCCAGAGTATGATCAGAAACCGGCTATTCCAATGTCCACTCAGAATGGCCGGAGTATGATCAGAAACCGGCCATTCCAATGTCCATTCAGAATGGCCGGAGTATGATCAGAAACCGGCCATTCCAATGTCCATTCAGAATGGCCGGAGTATGATCGAAAACCGGCCATTCCAATGTTCACTCAGAATGGCCGGAGTATGATCAGAAACCGGCCATTCCAATGTCCATTCAGAATGGCCGGAGTCTGATCAGTGACCGGCCATTCCAATGTCCATTCAGAATGGCCGGAGTATGATAAAAAACCGGCTATTCCAATGTTCATTCAGAATGGCCGGAGTATGATCAGAAACCGGCTATTCCAATGTTCACTCAGAATAGCCGGAGTATGATCAGAAACCGGCTATTCCAATGTCCACTCAGAATGGCCGGAGTATGATCAGAAACCGGCCATTCCAATGTCCATTCAGAATGGCCGGAGTATGATCAAAAACCGGCCATTCCAATTTTCACTCAGAATGGCCGGAGTCTGATCAGTGACCGGCTATTCCAATGTCCATTCAGAATGGCCGGAGTCTGATCAGTGACCGGCCATTCCAATGTCCATTCAGAATGGCCGGAGTATGATCAGAAACCGGCCATTCCAATGTCCATTCAGAATGGCCGGAGTATGATCAGAAACCGGCCATTCCAATGTCCATTCAGAATGGCCGGAGTATGATCAGAAACCAGCCATTCCAATGTCCATTCAGAATGGCCGGAGTATGATCAGAAACCGGCCATTCCAATGTCCATTCAGAATGGCCGGAGTATGATCAGAAACCGGCCATTCCAATGTCCATTCAGAATGGCCGGAGTATGATCAAAAACCGGCCATTCCAATGTTCACTCAGAATGGCCGGAGTATGATCAGAAACCGGCTATTCCAATGTCCATTCAGAATGGCCGGAGTCTGATCAGTGACCGGCTATTCCAATGTCCATTCAGAATGGCCGGAGTATGATCAGAAACCGGCTATTCCAATGTTCACTCAGAATAGCCGGAGTATGATCAGAAACCGGCTATTCCAATGTCCACTCAGAATGGCCGGAGTATGATCAGAAACCGGCCATTCCAATGTCCATTCAGAATGGCCGAAGTATGATCAAAAACCGGCCATTCCAATTTTCACTCAGAATGGCCGGAGTCTGATCAGTGACCGGCTATTCCAATGTCCATTCAGAATGGCCGGAGTCTGATCAGTGACCGGCCATTCCAATGTCCATTCAGAATGGCCGGAGTATGATCAGAAACCGGCCATTCCAATGTCCATTCAGAATGGCCGGAGTATGATCAGAAACCGGCCATTCCAATGTCCATTCAGAATGGCCGGAGTATGATCAGAAACCAGCCATTCCAATGTCCATTCAGAATGGCCGGAGTATGATCAGAAACCGGCCATTCCAATGTCCATTCAGAATGGCCGGAGTATGATCAGAAACCGGCCATTCCAATGTCCATTCAGAATGGCCGGAGTATGATCAAAAACCGGCCATTCCAATGTTCACTCAGAATGGCCGGAGTATGATCAGAAACCGGCTATTCCAATGTCCATTCAGAATGGCCGGAGTCTGATCAGTGACCGGCTATTCCAATGTCCATTTAGAATGGCCGGAGTATGATCAAAAACCGGCCATTCCAATGTCCATTCAGAATGGCCGGAGTATGATCAGAAACCGGCCATTCCAATGTCCATTCAGAATGGCCGGAGTATGATCAGAAACCGGCCATTCCAATGTCCATTCAGAATGGCCGGAGTATGATCAGAAACCGGCTATTCCAATGTCCATTCAGAATGGCCGGAGTATGATCAAAAACCGGCCATTCCAATGTTCACTCAGAATGGCCGGAGTATGATCAGAAACCGGCTATTCCAATGTTCACTCAGAATGGCCGGAGTATGATCAGAAACCGGCTATTCCAATGTCCATTCAGAATGGCCGGAGTATGATCAAAAACCGGCCATTCTAATGCATAAATCATGTGCTTTTGATCCGATTCACCTCAAAATATTGCCTAAAATACATTATCTGGGAACTTAGAAACCAGATAAATCCACTGACTAGAAATTCAATATTTTCCTGAGGTTTTTCTAAACCTTGGTTATGCTACTCCATGTCATGTCAGATACAACTTCCTTAATTGGAATATTTGCCAAAATTGTTACACAAGCAGGCACATATGACCATTTATATACGTACCCCATTAATTGGGACTCCACAAACAATGCATGCAGTTTCTTTCGTTCTCTTCAGACAGTGGAACAGTCTTTCACTAGTCGAACTCTAAAATTTGAGTCCTCTTTTCTTGTTTGTCTAATATTCTCTGAACTCATTGATTACCCTGTTAAATGCGAAATACTGTCAAATGTATATGTACATGTATGTATACACGAAGTGTTCACTGAATGAATACCAAATAGAATAAATAGGACTGTAGTCTTATTCTTCATTCTAAAAACATAATTCATACTAAAAATATAAGTAAAAATCAAGTTACATTTGATCAAAATGTACTTTTACAGTCACGAATACTATTTGGATTAAATATAAGTTCCTGAATGACAATTGTATTTTAACTCTCAACTGGTATTAAACAAAGGTTTAAACAGACCCACTTATTTACAGGCTCTGGATTAATAGGAATAGTGAAACCATTTAATAAGGATGTTTTAACCCTAACTCCCTACATCATTTTTCCTACATGTAACCTAAACTTCAAAAGACCCTCAATCTTCGAAATTTCTCCATTTGGCAAAGAGGATTTGGAGGATTTGGGAGGATTTGGGAAGGTTAGGGTTAATATGGCATACGTACAATGCAACTTCTAAAACATGGGATGCTTTGTTTGTCATGTTCAGAATGGAAGTTCATAACAATCTAAGTCTGCCTACAAATACATCTTTTTAAGTTGTCAGGGAGCATAATTTATATAGGTTGCTTAAGCACAGATATGACATGTTGTCCACCAACGAATGTACTGAAATGTACATGTAGCTCAGGTTCAGTTGAACTGCAACGTTTCTGGAACAGTGGTGTAACATCTGCTTCACGAGTCGCTTCTTTGATTTTGTTGAACTATAGATACACATAAAAACACACAACAAAAAATGAATAGTGCAAAACGTCATTTCAGTAATCATTGTAAATTGTAAACAACCTACATGTACAATATTACATGTACTTCATGACAATGTTTTTGTTATGAAAACGAAATGTTTCTGTTACCTTTATATTTCTACTTGCCTTCATTATTTCACAATAATTATTTTATCTACCTCAGTTCCAAAAAATATAGTACATGTACATGTACATGTACATGTATTATTAATTTGTTTGGCAGCAAATCAAAATAGTCAGCCTGAAGGGCTGGTCACACTGGTCAGGATAACGATGACGAAAACGAAAACGATGCGAATAAACACTATTGGCGGGTATAAGGCGCATGTATTACATGGGCGACAATTCAACCAACCAATCAATGGTGTATATTCTCAACGTTTTCGTTATCGTTGTCGTTATCGTGGCCAGTGTGACTGGCCTTTAAACTAATTAGGCGTAAGAAAATAACATGGCACTTTGTAAAACCATATACATGTATGTGTAGGCGGTGCAGATACAGGTACATGTACATGTACATTGTAGATGGTGCATCTGATAGTTGCATTGTATAGAAACAGCTTATCCCCCTCCTCACTTCAAAATAATTAGGTTTCATCAGTGGGGATGAAATGGTCACCAAGATTTTTTTTCTATTATTTCTTTTCAGTGTCCAGATGATGAGGGTGGGAGAGATGTTGTGTATTGAAGTAAAATGAAATATGCAAGTTTCCAACAATGCTTAGTCAGATGTTTGGAATTTGTTATAAGATTGTTTCTACTTGGGAGAGTTGGAAACCTGACAAGTTAAAGTTAGTGTACATATTTGGTCATTGCTGCAATTTTCAGAAATGGGCGGATTTGGGGGTTTAGTATTTTATAGGAAATATCGTTCTACTGACCTGTTCAAAGTTTTGCATTGTTTGATGGCAAAAAAAAAACGAAAGAAAAACGGCGCTCGTTTTCAACCATCGGGCGGATGATAGTTTTACTTTCAACATTGGTGTATCAATCATTTTAGTTTATAAATAACCGAGTTAACCAGGGCTTAAAAAAGATGGGAAAAATCACACTTTTAAGTGTTTCAATGTCACAACTTCTTGACTAAAAGTTTAGGTTATTTTGAACCAAAATTAGGACAATGCATTGTCATGATACAAATTTTGTTGGTTTTATTTAGTTCACAATGATGTTAGTTACACAATAAAAACACAGAAAAGAATATGTGAACTAACCACACTTGACAAATCCGCCAAGAAAGTATAGGAATGTACATTTTTACCATTGGCCCCCATATTTATGGAATGACCCTAATGTCAATTTATACAAAGGATGTAAATTTACATGCACTTTGTAAAAATAATTATAACATATTTGCTGTAAATATACAGCATCACATTGAAATGTTGTTTATTTACAGAGAATCTACTGTTCTACAAAAATCTCATTAAGCAGCAACCAACTGACCAATCAAAATTGAATTTGTGTGTTTACAAAAGCCATGTTAAATTGTAGTGTTTTCTTCCTCCACGTGTACAGCAACAGTAAACTGCGTGTGTGTATTAAAGGCGATTTCACTGCACACTATCACTGCACACTGCAAAAATCGCATTGATACATTCACACGACCAATCTCGGTGATCGTCGCACGGATGTCGCATCGATGCGCAATTTTTGATGTCTCCTTGAACCCTGTCACGAACCACACGGGACCCATGCGATTTGGTGACAGGGATACATACATGTAATACTACACACGGCACAGAATCCGTGCGTTCGTGACATGCAATTTCATCACACCGGACCCGTGCTACACTGCATGTTTCTCAATAACATTAACCTACCCAGCCTGCCTGCCTGCCCTGAGAAGCATTTCTCTGATGATGTGTCCACTTCTGTCATGCATGGTCACAATCCTCTTGGGGATCCACTGCTACACTGTACATGTACCTCCAACACCTCAAAGAAGTCCAGTGAAGGGCCCAGATTTATAGGTGGCCTCTCTAACACTCAAACTTTTCGTTGAAAAACAAGCAAAAAATAAAATTATCTTGGATACATTTTTAGCAGTAACGAAGCCTTGTTTTTTTCTAGGAAGCACAGTACAGTAAAACATCTCCAGCAGCAGTAAATACAGTACATGCAGTAGTACATGCTTTGAGGGTCAAATCACAACACAAATTCTTGTTTATCACACAGTGAAATTGGCAACCAGCATACCTTTGGTGTAAGTTGATAGCTGATGTTACATACATAAACATAAACAGTCTCTGCTGGAGCACATGTATGACATGAGATAAGTAAATAGGTGCCTGTGTGCATACAGGAGTGTGATAAACTCAAGGCCATCTACACATAGGGTCTAGTGAAGACTGGTGGTCCCACTTTAGCCCCTGGTGACTTTAATTTAGCCCCTTGTTTTTAATAACCATCATTTTGGAGATGGTTGGACAGGAATATTGAAATTGTTTTGGGTATTGTACGATGTACATAGGTTTATGAGGGGTTGTCTAATGCAGCGATTTAACATTTCATTCAACATCAGAATAAAAAAAAAACATGTTAACAGGAGTTAGCCCATTTTTTTCACAATAACTTTTGCAAACAATAACATTGAATTATCAAAATCATTTTAAAAACACAATAGAACTTACACCATTTACTTTGGTGTAATTAAAAAAAATCAATGGATTTGCGGTTAGTATTTCATAGCATGATAATGGCAAATACTCTAGCACCGACCTGTTTAACGTGTGCATACATGTAGATGCTGGGAAAATTAGACGGAAATTATGTTCTACTTGTCTGGTTCCCTGACCATACTTTGGCCAAACAGATCAATTTATAGAGTCAGGAAATCATCAGGTCGGGGCACTATAGACTATTTCCAATGCTTGTCAGCAGACAGTCATTGGGAAAACAATATAAATTTCCTTTCTTGAAAAATGACAGCACACCATGTGCCATGATTTCACAGGATGCCTGATGAGACTGCTATTTACTTACAGTCTAGTATAGTATTTCGTAATAATTCAGTAGTTTTGTTTTCTGATGTTTACAAATGTTGTATACTACATTTAAATCTTGAACTATAAGAGGCTGTGCATGCCATGTTTGTTAGGACAGTAGAAGAGTTGGTACTCAGAGATTTTTTGTGTGTTCTTGTTTTCCTTTTCCTTTTTCTTTTCTTTTCAAGTTCATTTGACCCTTCTTATCATGGGGTGTTTCCTACATGTATATGTACATGTACATTGTACCTCCATGATTCAAGTGAAATTTTTCCAAAAAGGGTTCTAAAGTACATGTACATGTACAATATCTACAATGCTACCATGGAGGTAGGATGATGCTACCCACAGCATGCATGCATGTAGGTACTAGGGTAATTTAAACCACCTCCATGTACAAATGTACTAAGCATAGAGCAAGGAAAGCCGCTCAAACCAAACTAAAAAAACATGTACATTGTACATGTGCACACATGCAAAACCACAATGATTCCTGTCACACAACAGAAAATGTCCTTGGGGCTTATGCTCATGGGGGCCTGCTCATAAAACCTTATCAGGCTTAAGTAATCAGGACTGATGACCCCCACTTGCTTGCATCAACTACATGTAAACTACATTGTACATGTACATTTTGTAGGTCTTACCATGGAGCTTACCATCCTCCATGGTCTTACCACAAAGAATGTATAGCACTAGGGTTACAACTAATTTTGAAAGTGGTATCGACTGTGAAATTTGTGATTTATTTGGGAATATTAGGAAATTCTTAAACCTTGTGAAAAATTTCGGAAGTACAAAAGTAAAATAAAACTAGACGGACGGTGTTTGTGGACAAACACAGGGCTGTTTCGTTTTTTTTTTTTTTTAGTTTGGATGTGAAATGTGAATACAATAAATTAAACTTCGTCAAACAATCGCGCTCCTGTCAGTTTGCTTTGTTAGACTTTGAAAATAATTAAAGTTGTTTGTAATAGTCACTTGTGATGACGTCATCATAACATAATGTACATTTTCATCTGTAAACTTGCTGACCTACCTAGATATTACATTTAAAATAATCGAACTTGTACTTTTGTAGATATACAATGTATGGCTTTAAAAACTGCCCCTTTAAGATAACGTCACGTGACATGTGATGACGTCATCATAACGTCACGTCAATTTTCATCTATAAACCTGCTTGCCTACCCGACTATATATTACATTTCAAATAAATCGGACCTGTACTTTTGTAGATTTATGGCTTCGAAAAATGCCCCTTTAAGATAATGACACGAAACAAGTGATGACGTAATCATGACATCATAAAAAAAATTATTTAAAATACCTACTGGGCTACCTAGATATTACTTTTCAACTTAATCGGACTTGTACTTTTGTTTATATATGGCTTCAAAAACTGCACCTTTAAGATGACGTCATGTGACATGTGATGACATCATAATAATGTCATGTCAATTTTCATCTATAAACCTATTGGGCTACCTAGATATTACTTTTCAACTTAATCGGACTTGTACTTTTGTTTATGGCTTCAAAAACTGCCCCTTTAAGATGACGTCACGTGACGTGTGATGACATCATCATCATAATGTCATGTCAATTTTCGTCCATAAACCTGCAGACCTACCTGGATATTACATTTCAACTTAATCGAACTTGTACTTTTGTTTATATATGGCTTCAAAAACTGCCCCTTTAAGATGACGTCACGTGACATGTGATGACGTCATCATAACATCATGTCAATGTTCATTTATAACACCCGGTGGCATACCTAGATATTACGTTTCAACTTAATCGGACTTGTACTTTTGTAGATATATGGCTTCGAAAAAATGCCCCTTTAAGATGACGTCACGTGACATGTGATGACGTCATCATGACGTAGAAGTTCGGCACACATTGTGAGCAGTTGGTGTAAGTGTCTGCCAAGTTTAAAAGTAGCCAAAGTGGCCGGTAAGAAAGAAAACGTTTACAAATGCTATGTGCAATATTCTAGCGACTTGAAAAAAGAATTTTTTTTATGACGTCATCATGACGTCACACAATTTGCGCTTTTTATGGCATATCTTTGAGACATACCAAACCTATAACAAAAAGAATTTTGAAAATATCTTGTTTTGTTCGCTAGATATATTGAAAAGACTGTTACGATTCTAAAACTTCAAAAATTTAGCGACTTGAAAAAAGACTAGAAATCAACCCCTTTTATAAACAGCAAGCACAAAATACCCATGGTTATCAGCCCTTCCCAGAATTCCTTTGTGTTATATTGAATTTGGTCTAAATTTTGAAATGGCTCCTATTTCTTACTTGAGTGAGCCACGATCATGAAATTTTGGAATTAGGTACAGGAAAATTCAATATATACATTTTTGTAATCGGATTGACCCTTACATGCGTTTAAAAAAAAAGATTTGTTGATGACGTCATCATGACGTCACACAATTTTCGCCATTTAGGGCATATCTTTGAGACATACCAAAGCTGTAACAAAAATAATTTTGAAAATATCTTGTTTTGTTCGCTAGATATATTGAAAAGAATGTTACGATTTTAAAACTTCAAAAATTCAGCGACTTGAAAAAAGACTAGAAATCAACCCCTTTTATAAACAGCAAGCTCATAATAGCCATGGTTATCAGCCCGTCCCAGAATTCCTTTGTGTTATATTGAATTTGGTCTAAATTTTGAAATGGCTGTCATTTCTTACTTGAGTGAGCCACGATCATGAAATTTTGGAATTGGGTACAGCAAAATTCAATATATACATTTTTGTAATCAGATTGACCCTTACATGCGTTAAAAAAAAAAAGCATTTTTGATGACGTCATCATGACGTCACACAATTTTCGCTTTTTAAGGCATATCTTTGAGACATACCAAAGCTATAAAAAAAAGAATTTTGAAAATATCTTGTTTTGTTCGCTAGATATAATTTAATGAATGTTACGATTTTCAAAATTCAAAAATTCATAAAAAATCACGTGATGACGTCATCATGACGTAAAAGTTCGGCATGCATTCTGAGCAGTTGGTCTGAGTGTCTGTTAAATTTAAAGGCAATCGGCTGCATAAAAGTAGCCAAAGTGCCTGGCAGAAAGAAATCGTGTACAAACGCTATGGGCAAAAAGTCTGAAAAAGAAAAAAAAAAAGAAACTAGAGCCAATGGGAGGTGTTTGTGGACAAACACAGGGCTGTTTCGTTTTTGTTTTTTTATTTTTTGGATGTGAAATGAGAATACAATAATTTAAGTTTGTCAAACAATCGCGCTGCTGCCAGTTTTCTTTGTTAGACTTTGAAAATAATTAAAGTTGTTTGTAATAGTCACTTGTGATGACGTCATCATAACGTAATGTACATTTTCATCTGTAAACTTGCTGACCTACCTAGATATTACATTTAAAATAATCGAACTTGTACTTTTGTAGATATACAATGTATGGCTTTAAAAACTGCCCCTTTAAGATAACGTGACGTGACATGTGATGACGTCATCATAACGTCACGTCAATTTTCATCTATAAACCTGCTTGCCTACCCGACTATATATTACATTTCAAATAAATCGGACCTGTACTTTTGAAGATATATGGCTTTGAGAAAAATGCCCCTTTAAGATAATGACACGAAACGAGTGATGACGTAATCATGACATCAATAATTTTGTTATTTAAAATACCTACTGGGCTACCTAGATATTACTTTTGAACTTAATCGGACTTGTACTTTTGTTTATATATGGCTTCAAAAACTGCACCTTTAAGATGACGTCATGTGACATGTGATGACATCATAATAATGTCATGTCAATTTTCATCTATAAACCTATTGGGCTACCTAGATATTACTTTTCAACTTAATCGGACATGTACTTCTTAATATATATGGCTTCAAAAACTGCCCCTTTAAGATGACGTCACGTAACATGTGATGACGTCATCATAACGTCATGTCAATTTCCATCTATAACACCCGGTGGCATACCTAGATATTACGTTTCAACTTAATCGGACTTGTACTTTTGTAGATATATGGCTTCGAAAAAATGCCCCTTTAAGATGGCGTCACGTGACATGTGATGACATCATCATGACGTAAAAGTTCGCCACACGTTGTGAGCAGTTGGGGTAAGTGTCTGCCAAGTTTAAAAGTAGCCAAAGTGGCCAGTAAGAAAGAAAACGTTTACAAATGCTAAGGGCAATAATCTAGCGAGTGCCCCTTTAAGATGACACCACGTGACATGTTATGACTTGATCATAACGTCATGTCAATGTTCATCTATAACACCCGGTGGCATACCTAGATATTACGTTCCAACTTAATCGGACTTGTACTTTTGTAGATATATGGCTTCGAAAAATGCCCCTTTAAGATGACGTCACGTGACATGTGATGACGTCATCACGACGTAAAGGTTCGGCACACATTGTGAGCAGTTGGGGTAAGTGTCTGCCAAGTTTAAAAGTAGCCAATGTGGCCGGTAAGAAAGTAAACGTTTACAAATGCTATGGGCAATATTCTATCGACTTGAAAAAATAATTTTTTTATGACGTCATCATGACGTCACACAATTTTCGCTTTTTAGGGCATATCTTTGAGACATACCAAAGCTATAACAAAAAGAATTTTGAAAATATCTTGTTTTGTTCGCTAGATATAGTGAAAAGAATGTTACGATTATAAAACTTCAAGAATTCAGCGACTTGAAAAAAGACTAGAAATCAACCCCTTTTATAAACAGCAAGCTCATAATAGCTATGGTTATCAGCCCGTCCCAGAATTCCTTTGTGTTATATTGAATTTGGTCTAAATTTTGAAATGGCTGTCATTTCTTACTTGAGTGAGCCACGATCATGAAATTTTGGAATTGGGTACAGAAAAATACAATGTATACATTTTTGTAATCGGATTGACCCTTACATGCGTTAAAAAAAACACATATTTTTGATGACGTCATCATGACGTCACACAATTTTCGCCTTTTAGGGCATATCTTTGAAACATACCAAAGCTATAACAAAAAGAATTTTGAAAATATCTTGTTTTGTTCGCTAGATATATTGAAAAGAATGTTACGATTTTAATACTTCAAAAATTCAGCGACTTGAAAAAAGACTAGAAATCAACCCCTTTTATAAACAGCAAGCTCATAATAGCCATGGTTATCAGCCCGTCCCAGAATTCCTTTGTGTTATATTGAATTTGGTCTAAATTTTGAAATGGCTGTCATTTCTTACTCGAGTGAGCCACGATCATGAAATTTTGGAATTGGGTACAGAAAAATACAATGTATACATTTTTGTAATCGGATTGACCCTTACATGCGTTAAAAAAAAACATATTTTTGATGACGTCATCATGACGTCACACAATTTTCGCCTTTTAGGGCATATCTTTGAAACATACCAAAGCTATAACAAAAAGAATTTTGAAAATATCTTGTTTTGTTCGCTAGATATATTGAAAAGAATGTTACGATTTTAATACTTCAAAAATTCAGCGACTTGAAAAAAGACTAGAAATCAACCCCTTTTATAAACAGCAAGCTCATAATAGCCATGGTTATCAGCCCGTCCCAGAATTCCTTTGTGTTATATTGAATTTGGTCTAAATTTTGAAATGGCTGTTATTTCTTACTTGAGTGAGCCACGATCATGAAATTTTGGAATTGGGTACAGCAAAATTCAATATATACATTTTTGTAATCAGATTGACCCTTACATGCGTTAAAAAAAAAAAGCATTTTTGATGACGTCATCATGACGTCACACAATTTTCGCTTTTTAAGGCATATCTTTGAGACATACCAAAGCTATAAGAAAAAGAATTTTGAAAATATCTTGTTTTGTTCGCTAGATATAATTTAATGAATGTTACGATTTTCAAAATTCAAAAATTCATAAAAAATCACGTGATGACGTCACCATGACGTAAAAGATCGGCATGCATCCTGAGCAGTTGGTCTAAGTGTCTGTTAAGTTTAAAGGCAATCGGCTGCATAAAAGTAGCCAAAGTGCCTGGCAGAACGAAAACGTGTACAAAGTCTATGGGCAAAAAGTCTGAAAAAGAAAAAAAAAAAAAAAACTAGAGGTCTATGTTTTTAAGAACATAGGGCTTTTCCATATGTTTTTATGATGTCACTTCGAATTTTGTAAACTAGTGACAAATCTACCTAACCACCAAGTTTCATGACGATTAGACATGGTCTATCCTTATGTCTTTCAAGAAATCATGCCTTTGATGACGTCATTATGACTTCAGTAATTTTTCGCATTTACATAAAAGAATGTACGAGCTAACAAAGCTATTACAAAAAGAATTTTGAATTTAACATGTTATGTTGATGAGATATGGTTTTAAGAATCTTTAACGTTAAAATTTTGAAATTACTATAAAAATCAGATGATGACGTCATTATGACGTCACCTCAATTTTGATTTATAACATGTACTTGTTTAGCAACATACCAGGTTTGAATGCAATTGGACTTACGGTTCTCTTGATATGGGCCCTTGAAAAATGAGCCTTTAAGATGACATCACGTAACATATAATGACGTCATCGTGACGTCACTCTTCGGCACACAATTTCAGATTAGGGTCTATGTTAGGGTTAAGTTTGCTTAAGATCTGATGTTGTTTAGTGACCAAAGTGCCGCAGACAAAATTCGTGTTTAAGAAGAAACCAAAATAGTGGGTATTGTGTAGTTTAGGATTTCTGTATTAATTGTGTTCAGGTTAGCTTCTGGAGTATTTGATTATTCCAAAAGCCTTTTTTTGTTACTAAAGTAGACTTCTCTGAATCCCAATGACACGTGCTTTTGTGATTTGGAAAGGTTTTTTAAGGCGGAAAATACGATTTTCTTACGTTGTGTCACGTTTTGGCTCGGTCAACTACTCTCCCACCAGCTATATATCCGTGTAAAGCTGGGTATTGCGCAATCACGTATTTTGTTACCTCTTAGCTAACGATTTCACTCAAAAAAAACCCTGCAGATGTTCTTCGACGTGGCCCTTTGTTCTGAATGTGGCAAAACGAACAATTTTCAAGTAGATTGTGTTCATGCCTGGGCGAAAGTGTACTAAACTACACAATCGCGCGAACAGAACAAAAACAAAGGCTTTCCTGCTGTAGCGGAAACGCCAAAAAATGTGCGTCTGTTGTAAACATACGCATGGCTTTTCCTTTTTTTCTTTTTTATTTAACATAAATTATCAGAAGGTCTATGTCTTTGCTAAGTTTAAGATCTGAGATTATTTGATGATTAACATTTCGTACTCCAAACTTGACCTTTAAGTTCATGTTACATGCCACACGAAGACGTCATTATGACGTCACTCTTCGCGGCACGACTTTGCATCAGGGTCTATACCTATGCTAACTCTGACTAAGATTCGATGTTGTTTGATGACAAAAGTGCCGATAAGAAAATCTATGCACAAAGTCTTTCGGATTTGGGATAGAACTAAAATAAGAAGCAGAAAAAAAATAGATATAGGGCCTTCAAAAATGCAAATTTAAGATGACGTCACGTGACATGTGATGACGTCATCATGACGTCATGATTCGGCACCCATCTCGAGTAGATAGTCAATGCATATGCCAAGTTTGAAGTTCATGGCATTTGAAGAAGTGCAAAATTTTAAGAGTACAATGAAATTTGAAACATTTACAAATTCATAAAAAATCAGCCGATGACGTCATCATGACGTCACTTCGGATTTTGCATGCTAGTGGCACTATCTACCTACCCACCAATTTTTATGACGATCGGACGTACCCTTATGTGTGTTTCAGAAATGCACATTTTTGATGACGTCATGATGACGTCACACATTTTTCAAATGTATGTGAAAGAATATAGGAGCTAACAAAGCTATTACAAAAAGAATTTTGAATTTAGCATGTTCTGTTGGTGAGATATGGCTTTAAGAAACTTTGAAGTTGAAAAACTTTAATATTACTGTAAAATCGTATGATGACGTCATCATGACGTCACCTTAATTTTCATCTATAACACGAGCTACCATACCAACATACCAGGTTTGAAGGCAATCGGACCTACCGTTCTCTAGATATAGGCTCTTGAAAAATGCACATTTAAGATGACGTCACATGACACGTGATGACGTCATCATGACGTCACGTTTCGGCTTACATTTTCAGCTTAGGGTCTATGTTTGTGTTAAGTCTGATTAAGATCCGAGGTTGTTTAGTGACCAAAGTGCCACTTACAAAATTCGTGTACAAAGTCTATGGGATTTGGGATAGAACTAAAAAATTCACAGAAAATCAGCCGATGACGTCATCATGACGTCACCTCGGATTTTACATGCTATTAGCACTATCTACCTACCCACTAATTTTTATGACGATCGGACCTACCCTTATGTGTGTTTCAGAAATGCACATTTTTGATGACGTCATGATGACGTCACACATTTTTCAAATGTATGTGAAAGAATATAGGAGCTAACAAAGCTATTACAAAAAGAATTTTGAATTTAGCATGTTCTGTTGGTGAGATATGGCTTTAAGAAACTTTGAAGTTCAAAAACTTTAATATTACTGTAAAATCGTATGATGACGTCATCATGACGTCACCTTAATTTTCATCTATAACACGAGCTACCATACCAACATACCAGGTTTGAAGGCAATCGGACCTACCGTTCTCTAGATATAGGCCCTAGAAAAATGCACATTTAAGATGACGTCACATGACACGTGATGACGTCATCATGACGTCACGTTTCGGCTTACATTTTCAGCTGAGGGTCTATGTTTGTGTTAAGTCTGATTAAGATCCGAGGTTGTTTAGTGACCAAAGTGCCACTTACAAAATTCGTGTACAAAGTCTATGGGATTTGGGATATAACTAAAAAATTCACAGAAAATCAGCCGACGACGTCATCATGACGTCACCTCGGATTTTACATGCTAGTAGCACTATCTACCTACCCACTAATTTTTATGACGATCGGACGTACCCTTATGTGTGTTTCAGAAATGCACATTTTTGATGACGTCATGATGACGTCACACATTTTTCAAATGTATGTGAAAGAATATAGGAGCTAACAAAGCTATTACAAAAAGAATTTTGAATTTAGCATGTTCTGTTGATGAGATATGGCTTTAAGAAACTTTGAATTTCAAAAACTTAAAAATTACTATAAAATCGTATGATGACGTCATCTTGACGTCACCTCAAATTTCATCTATAACACGAGCTAGCCTACCAACATATCAGGTTTGAAGGAAATCGGACCTACCGTTCTCTAGATATGGGCCCTTGAAAAACGCACCTTTAAGATGACGTCACGTGACACGTGATGACGTCATCATGACGTCACTCTTCGACATACTATTTCAGCTTAGGGTCTATGTTTGAGGTAAGTTTGGTTAAGATCTGAGGTTTTTTAAGACCTAAAGTGCCGCGCAGAAAATTCGTGTACAAAGTCTATGGGATTTTGGTCAGAACTAAAAGAAGAAGAAGAAGAAGAAGAAGAAGAAGAAGAAGAAAAAAAAAAAAAAATCAGAACAAAAACAAAGCCTTTTCCGAAGGATTTCGGAAAAGCCAAAAAAAAAAAAAACTAGAGCTTTAGTGTTTGTGGACAAACACAGGGCTGTTTCGTTTTGGTTTTTTTTGGTAGTTTGATTCTTATTCTTGAGATTTCATTGGTGGATAAAATATCTCGTTTTATGGTCGTCTAGGTCAAGCAATCACGTGCTTATTCATAATCTTTTAAGAAATGTGAGCATACAAGCAGTTGATGACCATGATTACGTCATCAGACGTCACACATTTTTCACATTTATATTTAAGTGTGTATGACCTAAAAATATATTACAAAAATAATTATACAAAATTGTTTAAAATTCATGTTAGATACCACGTTTCAACTTAATCGGACTTGTACTTCTTAATATATATGGCTTCAAAAACTGCCCCTTTAAGATGACGTCACGTAACATGTGATGACGTCATCATAATGTAATGTCAATTTTCATCTATAAACCTACTAGGCTACCCAGATATTACTTTTCAACTTAATCGAACTTGTACTTTTGTAGATATATGGCTTCGAAAAAATGCCCCTTTAAGATGACGTCACGTGACATGTGATGACATCATCATGACGTAAAAGTTTGGCACACGTTGTGAGCAGTTGGGGTAAGTGTCTGCCAAGTTTAAAAGTAGCCAAAGTGAACGGTAAGAAAGAAAACGTTTACAAATGCTAAGGGCAATAATCTAGCGAGTGCCCCTTTAAGATGAAACCACGTGACATGTTATGACTTGATCATAACGTTATGTCAATGTTCATCTATAACACCCGGTGGCATACCTAGATATTACGTTCCAACTTAATCGGACTTGTACTTTTGTAGATATATGACTTCGAAAAATGCCCCTTTAAAGATGACGTCACGTGACATGTGATGACGTCACCATGACGTAAAAGTTCGGCACACATTGTGAGCAGTTGGGGTAAGTGTCTGCCAAGTTTAAAAGTAGCCAAAGTGGCTGGTAAGAAAGAAAAAAATTACAATTGCTATGGGCAATATTCTAGCGACTTTAAAAAAAGAATTGTTTTATGACGTCATCATGACGTCACACAATTTTCGCTTTTTAGGGCATATCTTTGAGACATACCAAAGCTGTAACAAAAATAATTTTGAAAATGCCTTGTTTTGTTCGCTAGATATATTGAAAAGAATGTTACGATTTAAAAACTTCAAAAATTTAGCGACTTGAAAAAAGACTAGAAATCAACCCCCTTTTATAAACAGCAAGCACATAATAGCCATGGTTATCTGCCCGTCCCAGAATTCCTTTGTGTTATATTGAATTTGGTCTAAATTTTGAAATGGCTGTTATTTCTTACTTGAGTGAGCCACGATCATGAAATTTTGGAATCAGGGAGAGGAAAATTCAATATATACATTTTTGTAATCGGATTGACCCTTACATGCGTTTAAAAAAAGAAATGTTTTGATGACGTCATCATGACGTCACACATTTTCTCCCTTTTAGGGGATATCTTTGAGACATACCAAAGCTATAACAAAAAGAATTTTGAAAATATATTGTTTTGTTCGCTAGATATATTGAAAACAATGTTACGATTTTAAAATTTCAAAAATTCATAAAAAGTCACGTGATGACGTCATTATGACCTCATTTTGGATTTTGCATGCTAGTGACAGTATCTACCTACCCACCACTTTTCATGACGATCGGACTTATCCTTATATATGTTTTAAAAAATCACACTTTTGATGACGTCATCATGACGTCACACATTTTTTCCCTTTTAGGGCATATCTTTGAGACATACCAAAGCTATCACAAAAAAAAAATTGAAAATATCGTGTTTTGTTCGCTAGATATATTGAAAAGAATGTTACGATTTTAAAACTTCAAAAATTTAGCGACTTGAAAAAAGACTAGAAATCAACCCTTTTATAAACAGCAAGCGCATAATAGCCATGGTTATCTGCCCGTCCCAGAATTCCTTTGTGTTATATTGAATTTGGTCTAAATTTTGAAATGGCTCTTATTTCTTACTTGAGTGAGCCACGATCATGAAATTTTGGAATTAGGTACAGAAAAATTCAATGTATACATTTTTGTAATCGGATTGACCCTTACATGCGTTAAAAAAAAAACACATTTTGGATGACGTCATCATGACGTCGCACAGTTTTCGCTTTTTAGGGCATATCTTTGAGACATACCAAAGCTGTAACAAAAAGAATTTTGAAAATATCTTGTTTTGTTCGCTAGATATATTGAAAAGAATGTTACGATTTTCAAATTTCAAAAATTCATAAAAAATCACGTGATGACGTCATCATGACGTAAAAGATCGGCATACATTCTGAGCAGTTGGTCTAAGTGTCTGCTAAGTTTAAATGCAATCGGTTGCTTAAAAGTAGCCAAAGTGCCGGTCAGAAAGAAAACGTGTACAAATGCTATGGGCAAAAGTCTGAAAAAGAAGAAGAAAAAAATACTAGAGCTTTAGTGTTTGTGGACAAACACAGGGCTGTTTCGTTTTGGTTTTTTTTGGTAGTTTGATTCTTATTCTTGAGATTTCAATGGTGGATAAAATATCTCGTTTTATGGTCGTCTAGGTCAAGCAATCACGTGCTTATTCATAATCTTTTTAGAAATGTGAGCATACAAGCAGTTGATGACCATGATTACGTCATCAGACGTCACACATTTTTCACATTTATATTTAAGTGTGTATGACCTAAAAATATATTACCAAAATAATTATACAAAATTGTTTAAAATTCATGTTAGATACCACGTTTCAACTTAATCGGACTTGTACTTCTTAATAGATATGGCTTCAAAAACTGCCCCTTTAAGATGACGTCACATAACATGTGATGACGTCATCATAATGTAATGTCAATTTTCATCTATAAACCTACTAGGCTACCTAGATATTACTTTTCAACTTAATCGGACTTGTACTTTTGTAGATATATGGCTTCGAAAAAATGCCCATTTAAGATGACGTCACGTGACATGTGATGACATCATCATGACGTAAAAGTTTGGCACACGTTGTGAGCAGTTGGGGTAAGTGTCTGCCAAGTTTAAAAGTAGCCAAAGTGAACGGTAAGAAAGAAAACGTTTACAAATGCTAAGGGCAATAATCTAGCGAGTGCCCCTTTAAGATGAAACCACGTGACATGTTATGACTTGATCATAACGTTATGTCAATGTTCATCTATAACACCCGGTGGCATACCTAGATATTACGTTCCAACTTAATCGGACTTGTACTTTTGTAGATATATGACTTCAAAAAATGCCCCTTTAAAGATGACGTCACGTGACATGTGATGACGTCACCATGACGTAAAAGTTCGGCACACATTGTGAGCAGTTGGGGTAAGTGTCTGCCAAGTTTAAAAGTAGCCAAAGTGGCTGGTAAGAAAGAAAAAATTTACAATTGCTATGGGCAATATTCTAGCGACTTTAAAAAAAGAATTGTTTTATGACGTCATCATGACGTCACACAATTTTCGCTTTTTAGGGCATATCTTTGAGACATACCAAAGCTGTAACAAAAATAATTTTGAAAATGCCTTGTTTTGTTCGCTAGATATATTGAAAAGAATGTTACGATTTTAAAACTTCAAAAATTTAGCGACTTGAAAAAAGACTAGAAATCAACCCCTTTTATAAACAGCAAGCACATAATAGCCATGGTTATCTGCCCGTCCCAGAATTCCTTTGTGTTATATTGAATTTGGTCTGAATTTTGAAATGGCTGTTATTTCTTACTTGAGTGAGCCACGATCATGAAATTTTGGAATCAGGGAGAGGAAAATTCAATATATACATTTTTGTAATCGGATTGACCCTTACATGCGTTTAAAAAAAGAAATGTTTTGATGACGTCATCATGACGTCACACATTTTCTCCCTTTTAGGGGATATCTTTGAGACATACCAAAGCTATAACAAAAAGAATTTTTAAAATATCTTGTTTTGTTCGCTAGATATATTGAAAACAATGTTATGATTTTAAAATTTCAAAAATTCATAAAAAGTCACGTGATGACGTCATTATGACCTCATTTTGGATTTTGCATGCTAGTGACAGTATCTACCTACCCACCACTTTTCATGACGATCGGACTTATCCTTATATGTGTTTTAAAAAATCACACTTTTGATGACGTCATCATGACGTCACACATTTTTTCCCTTTTAGGGCATATCTTTGAGACATACCAAAGCTATCACAAAATTTTTTTTGAAAATATCGTGTTTTGTTCGCTAGATATATTGAAAAGAATGTTACGATTTTAAAACTTCAAAAATTTAGCGACTTGAAAAAAGACTAGAAATCAACCCTTTTATAAACAGCAAGCACATAATAGCCATGGTTATCTGCCCGTCCCAGAATTCCTTTGTGTTATATTGAATTTGGTCTAAATTTTGAAATGGCTCTTATTTCTTACTTGAGTGAGCCACGATCATGAAATTTTGGAATTAGGTACAGCAAAATTCAATATATACATTTTTGTAATCAGATTGACCCTTACATGCGTTAAAAAAAAAATGCATTTTTGATGACGTCATCATGACGTCGCACAGTTTTCGCTTTTTAGGGCATATCTTTGAGACATACCAAAGCTGTAACAAAAAGAATTTTGAAAATATCTTGTTTTGTTCGCTAGATATATTGAAAAGAATGTTACGATTTTCAAATTTCAAAAATTCATAAAAAATCACGTGATGACGTCATCATGACGTAAAAGATCGGCATACATTCTGAGCAGTTGGTCTAAGTGTCTGCTAAGTTTAAATGCAATCGGTTGCTTAAAAGTAGCCAAAGTGCCGGTCAGAAAGAAAACGTGTACAAATGCTATGGGCAAAAGTCTGAAAAAGAAGAAGAAAAAAAAACTAGACATGCTATGTGTTTGTCACGTTATGACAAACACAGGGCTGTTTCGGGGTTGTTTTGTTATTTTGGATGTGTAATATGCTTATAATAGTAAAAGGTGTTTGTTAGTTAAAGACGGAGGGGTTAGGATGTTGTTGTTGGGAGGAACATAAAATTTACAAAATAAAAAAAATCATAGAAAATTTGCCGATGACGTCATCATGACGTCACTTCGGCTGCCGCATGCTTGTGGCACACTATCTACATACCCACCAATTTTTATGACGATTGGACCTACCCTTATATGTGTTTTTTTTTAAATATATTTTTGATGTCGTCATGATGACGTCACACATTTTCTCATTTATGTGAAAGAATATAGAAGCTAACAAAGCTATTACAAAAAGAATTTTGAATTTAGCATGTTCTGGTGATGAGATATGGGTTTAAGAAACTTTAAGGTTAAAAAACTTAAAAATTACTATAAAATCGTATGATGACGTCATGATGACGTCATGATGACGTCACCTCAATTTTCATCTATAACACGTACTTGTCTACCACCATAGCAGGTTTGAATGCAATCGGACCTACGGTTCTCTAGATATGTGCCCTTGAAAAATGCACCTTTAAGATGACGTCACATGACAAGTGATGACGTCATCATGACGTCACTCTTCGGCATACATTCTTAGCTTAGGGTCTCTGTTTGAGTTAAACCTGATTAAGATCTGAGGTTGTTTAGTGACCAAAGTGGCTCTTACAAAATTCGTGTACAAAGTCTATGGGATTTGGGATAAAACTAAAAAGTCATAGAAAATCAGCTGATGACGTCATCATGACGTCACTTTGGATTTTACATGCTAGTGGCACTATCTACCTACCCACCAATTTTCATGACGATCGGACATATCCTTATATGTGTTTTAAAAAAGCACATTTTTGATGATGTCATCATGACGTCACACATTTTCTCCCTTTCAGGGCATATCTTTGAGACATACCAAAGCTATAACAAAAATAATTTTGAAAATATCTTGTTCTGTTTGCTAGATATATTGAAAAGAATGTTACGATTTTAAAATTTTGAAAAATTCATCAAAAATCATGTGATGACGTCATCATGACGTCACTTTGGATTCAGCATCCTAGTGACAGTATCTACCTACCCACCAATTTTCATGACGATCGGACCTATCCTTATATGTGTTTTAAAAAAGCACATTTTTGATGACGTCATCATGACGTCACACATTTTCTCCCTTTCAGGGCATATCTTTGAGACATACCAAAGCTATAACAAAAAGAATTTTGAAAATATCTTGTTTTGTTCGCTAGATATATTGAACAGAATTTTACGATTTTGAAATTTCAAAAATTCATAAAAAATCACGTGATGACGTCATCATGACGTAAATGTTCGGCATACATTCTGAGCAGTTGGTCTAAGTGCCTGCCAAGTTTAAAGCCAATCGGCACCATAAAAGTAGCCAAAGTGCCAGTAAGAAAGAAAACGTGTACAAATGCAATGGGCATTTGGCTGAAAAAGAAGAAAAAAAAAAAGAAAAAAAAAAGAAAAAAAAAAAAATCTTAACGAAAACAAGGGCTGTTTCGGAAAAGTTTCCGAAACAGCCAAAAAGAAAAAAAAAACAATCTTAACGAAAACAAGGGCTGTTTCGAAAAGCTTTCGAAACAGCCAAAAAAAAAAAAAAAAAATCTTAACGAAAACAAGGGCTGTTTCGAACTCTTTCGAAACAGCCAAAAAAAAAAAGAAAAACTAGAGCTTTAGTGTTTGTGGACAAACACAGGGCTGTTTCGTTTTGGTTTTTTTTGGTAGTTTGATTCTTATTCTTGAGATTTCAATGGTGGATAAAATATCTCGTTTTATGGTCGTCTAGGTCAAGCAATCACGTGCTTATTCATAATCTTTTTAGAAATGTGAGCATACAAGCAGTTGATGACCATGATTACGTCATCAGACGTCACACATTTTTCACATTTATATTTAAGTGTGTATGACCTAAAAATATATTACAAAAATAATTATACAAAATTGTTTAAAATTCATGTTAGATACCACGTTTCAACTTAATCGGACTTGTACTTCTTAATATATATGGCTTCAAAAACTGCCCCTTTAAGATGACGTCACGTAACATGTGATGACGTCATCATAATGTAATGTCAATTTTCATCTATAAACCTACTAGGCTACCTAGATATTACTTTTCAACTTAATCGGACTTGTACTTTTGTAGATATATGGCTTCGAAAAAATGCCCCTTTAAGATGACGTCACGTGACATGTGATGACATCATCATGACGTAAAAGTTTGGCACACGTTGTGAGCAGTTGGGGTAAGTGTCTGCCAAGTTTAAAAGTAGCCAAAGTGAACGGTAAGAAAGAAAACGTTTACAAATGCTAAGGGCAATAATCTAGCGAGTGCCCCTTTAAGATGAAACCACGTGACATGTTATGACTTGATCGTAACGTTATGTCAATGTTCATCTATAACACCCGGTGGCATACCTAGATATTACGTTCCAACTTAATCGGACTTGTACTTTTGTAGATATATGACTTCGAAAAATGCCGCTTTAAAGATGACGTCACGTGACATGTGATGACGTCACCATGACGTAAAAGTTCGGCACACATTGTGAGCAGTTGGGGTAAGTGTCTGCCAAGTTTAAAAGTAGCCAAAGTGGCTGGTAAGAAAGAAAAAATGTACAATTGCTATGGGCAATATTCTAGCGACTTTAAAAAAAGAATTGTTTGATGACGTCATCATGACGTCACACAATTTTCGCTTTTTAGGGCATATCTTTGAGACATACCAAAGCTGTAACAAAAATAATTTTGAAAATGCCTTGTTTTGTTCGCTAGATATATTGAAAAGAATGTTACGATTTTAAAACTTCAAAAATTTAGCGACTTGAAAAAAGACTAGAAATCAACCCCTTTCATAAACAGCAAGCACATAATAGCCATGGTTATCTGCCCGTCCCAGAATTCCTTTGTGTTATATTGAAATTGGTCTAAATTTTGAAATGGCTGTTATTTCTTACTTGAGTGAGCCACGATCATGAAATTTTGGAATCAGGGAGAGGAAAATTCAATATATACATTTTTGTAATCGGATTGACCCTTACATGCGTTTAAAAAAAGAAATGTTTTGATGACGTCATCATGACGTCACACATTTTCTCCCTTTTAGGGGATATCTTTGAGACATACCAAAGCTATAACAAAAAGAATTTTGAAAATATATTGTTTTGTTCGCTAGATATATTGAAAACAATGTTACGATTTTAAAATTTCAAAAATTCATAAAAAGTCACGTGATGACGTCATTATGACCTCATTTTGGATTTTGCATGCTAGTGACAGTATCTACCTACCCACCACTTTTCATGACGATCGGACTTATCCTTATATGTGTTTTAAAAAATCACACTTTTGATGACGTCATCATGACGTCACACATTTTTTCCCTTTTAGGGCATATCTTTGAGACATACCAAAGCTATCACAAAAAAAAATTGAAAATATCGTGTTTTGTTCGCTAGATATATTGAAAAGAATGTTACGATTTTAAAACTTCAAAAATTTAGCGACTTGAAAAAAGACTAGAAATCAACCCTTTTATAAACAGCAAGCACATAATAGCCATGGTTATCTGCCCGTCCCAGAATTCCTTTGTGTTATATTGAATTTGGTCTAAATTTTGAAATGGCTCTTATTTCTTACTTGAGTGAGCCACGATCATGAAATTTTGGAATTGGGTACAGAAAAATTCAATGTATACATTTTTGTAATCGGATTGACCCTTACATGCGCAAAAAAAAAAAAACATTTTTGATGACGTCATCATGACGTCGCACAGTTTTCGCTTTTTAGGGCATATCTTTGAGACATACCAAAGCTGTAACAAAAAGAATTTTGAAAATATCTTGTTTTGTTCGCTAGATATATTGAAAAGAATGTTACGATTTTCAAATTTCAAAAATTCATAAAAAATCACGTGATGACGTCATCATGACGTAAAAGATCGGCATACATTCTGAGCAGTTGGTCTAAGTGTCTGCTAAGTTTAAATGCAATCGGTTGCTTAAAAGTAGCCAAAGTGCCGGTCAGAAAGAAAACGTGTACAAATGCTATGGGCAAAAGTCTGAAAAAGAAGAAGAAAAAAAAAAGAAGAAAACTAGAGCTTTGGTGTTTGTGGACAAACACAGGGCTGTTTCGTTTGGGGGGTTTTTGGTAGTTTGATTCTTAATTTTTGAGATTTCAATGGTGGATCAAAAAATCTCGTTTTACATTCATGGTCGTCTACGACAGGTCATGCAATCACGTAGGCTTATTCATAACCGTTTTGGAAATGTGAGCATACAAGGAGTTGATGACCATGATTACGTCATCAGACGTCACACATTTCTCACATTTATATTTAAGTGTGTATGACCTAAAAATATATTACAAGAATTATCAAAAATTGTTTAAAATTCATGTTAGATACCACGTTTCAACTTAATCGAACTTGTACTTTTGTAGATAGATGGCTTCAAAAACTGCCCCTTTAAGATGACGTCACGTGACATGTGATGAAGTCATCATAATGTCATGTCAATTTTCATCTATGAACCTGCAGATCTGCCTGGATATTACATTTCAACTTAATCGAACTTGTACTTTTGTTTATATGTGGCTTCAAAAACTGCCCCTTTAAGATGACGTCAGGTGACATGTGATGAAGTCATCATAACGTCATGTCAATTTTCATCTATAAACCTGCTGGCCTACTTAGATATTACATTTCAACTTAATCGAGCTTGTACTTTTGTAGATATGGCTTCAAAAACTGCCCCTTTAAGATGACGTCACGTGACATGTGATGACATCATGATAATGTCATGTCAATTTTCAGCTATAAACCTACTGGGCTACCTAGATATTACTTTTCAACTTAATCGAACTTGTAACTTTGTTTATATGGCTTCAAAAACTGCCCCTTTAAGATGACGTCACGTGATATGTGATGACGTCATCATAACGTCAATTCAATTTTTATCTATAAACCTACTGGGCTACCTAGATATTACTTTTGAACTTAATCGGACTTGTGCTAATTTTGTAGACATATGGCTTCAAAAACTGCCCCTTTAAGATGACGTCACGTGACATGTGATGACATCATGATAATGTCATGTCAATTTTCAGCTATAAACCTACTGGGCTACCTAGATATTACTTTTCAACTTAATCGAACTTGTAATTTTGTTTATATATGGCTTCAAAAACTGCCCCTTTAAGATGACGTCACGTGACATGTGATGACGTCATCATAACGTCAATTCAATTTTTATCTATAAACCTACTGGGCTACCTAGATATTACTTTTGAACTTAATCGGACTTGTGCTTTTGTAGACATATGGCTTCAAAAACTGCCCCTTTAAGATGACGTCACGTGACATGTGATGACATCAATTATGATAATGTCATGTCAATTTTCAGCTATAAACCTACTGGGCTACCTAGATATTACTTTTCAACTTAATCGAATTTGTACTTTTGTAGATATATGGCTTCAAAAACTGCCCCTTTAAGATGACGTCACGTGGCATGTCATGACGTCATCAAGAGGTAAAAGTTCGGCACACATTGTGAGCAGTTGGGGTAAGTGTCTGCCAAGTTTAAAAGTAGCCAATGTGGCCGGTAAGAAAGTAAACGTTTACAAATGCTATGGGCAATATTCTATCGACTTGAAAAAAGAATTTGTTTATGACGTCATCATGACGTCACACAATTTTCGCTGTTTAGGGCATATCTTTGAGACATACCAAAGCTATAACAAAAAGAATTTTGAAAATATCTTGTTTTGTTCGCTAGATATAGTGAAAAGAATGTTACGATTATAAAACTTCAAGAATTCAGCGACTTGAAAAAAGACTACAAATCAACCCTTTTTATAAACAGCATGCACATTTAAGCCATGGTTATCAGCCCTTCCCAGAATTCCTTTGTGTTATATTGAATTTGGTCTACATTTTGAAATGGCTCCTATTTCTTACTTGAGTGAGCCACGATCACGAAATTTTGGAATTAGGTACAGGAAAATTCAATGTATACATTTTTGTAATCAGATTGACCCTTACATGCGTTTAAAAAAAAAAATATTGTTGATGACGTCATCATGACGTCACACAATTTTCGCCATTTAGGGCATATCTTTGAGACATACCAAAGCTGTAACAAAAATAATTTTGAAAATATCTTGTTTTGTTCGCTAGATATAATTTAATGAATGTTACGATTTTCAAAATTCAAAAATTCATAAAAAATCACGTGATGACGTCATCATGACGTAAAAGTTCGGCATACATTCTGAGCAGTTGGTCTAAGTGTCTGATAAGTTTAAAGGCAATCGGCTGCATAAAAGTAGCCAAAGTGCCTGGCAGAAAGAAATCGTGTACAAATGCTATGGGCAAAAGTCTGAAAAAGAAGAAAAAAAAAAAAAGACTAGAGGCAAGTGTTTGTGGACAAACACAGGGCTGTTTCGATTTTTTTTATTGTTAGTTTGGATGTCAAATGTGTATGCAATATTTAAAGTTGTTTGTTAGTTAACAATGACGGAGGGATGAAGATGTTGTTATTGGATGTGTGAAGGATTGGTTTAAAAAAAAGGAATCGTGTACAAATGCTATGGGAAATAGCCTAGCGAATGCCCCTTTAAGATGACATCACATAACATGTAATGACTTCATCATAACGTCATGTCAATTTTCATCTATGACACCGGGTGGCATACCTAAATGGTGTGTTTCAACTGAATCGGATTTGTACATTTGTAGATATATGGCTTCGAAAAATGCCCCTTTAAGATGACGTCACGTGACATGTGATGACGTCATCATGACGTAAAAGTTAGGCACACATTCTGAGCAGTTGGGGTAAGTGTCTGCCAAGTTTAAAAGTAGCCAAACTGGCCGGTAAGAAAGAAAACGTTTACAAATGCTATGGGCAATAATCTAGCGAGTGCCCCTTTAAGATGACACCACGTGACATGTTATGACTTGATCATAACGTCATGTCAATGTTCATCTATAACACCCGGTGGCATACCTAGATATTACGTTCCAACTTAATCGGACTTGTACTTTTGTAGATATATGGCTTCGAAAAATGCTCCTTTAAGATGGCGTCACGTGACATGTGATGACGTCATCATGACGTAAAGGTTCGGTACACATTGTGAGCAGTTGGTGTAAGTGTCTGCCAAGTTTAAAAGTAGCCAAAGTGGCCGGAAGGAAAGAAAACGTTTACAAATGCTATGTGCAATATTCTAAAGACTTGAAAAAATAATTTTTTTATGACGTCATCATGACGTCACACAATTTTCGCTTTTTAGGGCATATCTTTGAGACATACCAAAGCTATAACAAAAAGAATTTTGAAAATATCTTGTTTTGTTCGCTAGATATATTGAAAAGAATGTTACGATTCTAAAAATTTAACAATTCAGCGACTTGAAAAAAGACTACAAATCAACCCCTTTTATAAACAGCATGCACATTTAAGCCATGGTTATCAGCCCTTCCCATAATTCCTTTGTGTTATATTGAATTTGGTCAAAATTTTGAAATGGCTCTTATTTCTTACTTGAGTGAGCCACGATCATGAAATTTTGGAATTACGTACAGAAAAATTCAATGTATACATTTTTGTAATCGGATTGACCCTTACATCCGTTAAAAAAATAAAATATTGTTGATGACGTCATCATGACGTCACACAATTTTCGCCTTTTAGGGCATATCTTTGAGACATACCAAAGCTATAACAAAAATAATTTTTAAAATATCTTGATTTGTTCGCTAGATATATTGAAAAGAATGTTACGATTTTAAAACTTCAAAAATTCAGCGACTTGAAAAAAGACTAGAAATCAACCCCTTTTATAAACAGCAAGCACATAATAGCCATGGTTATCTGCCCGTCCCAGAATTCCTTTGTGTTATATTGAATTTGGTCTAAATTTTGAAATGGCTCTTATTTCTTACTTGAGTAAGCCACGATCATGAAATTTTGGAATTGGGTACAGAAAAATTCAATGTATACATTTTTGTAATCGGATTGACCCTTACATGCGTTAACAAAAAAACACATTTTTGATGACGTCATCATGACGTCACAGAATTTTCGCTTTTTAGGGCATATCTTTGAGACATACCAAAGCTGTAACAAAATGAATTTTGAAAATATCTTGTTTTGTTCGCTAGATATATTGAAAAGAATGTTACGATTTTCAAATTTCAAAAATTCATAAAAAATCACGTGATGACGTCATTATGACGCAAAAGTTCGGGGCACATTCTGAGCAGTTGGTCTAAGTGTCTGTTTAGTTTAAAGGCAATCGGCTGCATAAAAGTAGCCAAAGTGCCAGGCAGAAAGAAATCGTGTACAAATGCTATGGGCAAAAAGTCTAAAAAAGAAAACAAAAAAAAACTAGAGGCAAGTGTTTGTGGACAAACACAGGGCTGTTTCGAATTTTTCTATTGTTAGTTTGGATGTCAAATGTGTATGCAATATTTAAAGTTGTTTGTTAGTTAACAATGACGGAGGGATGAAGATGTTGTTATTGGATGTGTGAAGGATTGGTTTAAAAAAAGGAATCGTGTACAAATGCTATGGGAAATAGCCTAGCGAATGCCCCTTTAAGATGACATCACATAACATGTAATGACTTCATCATAACGTCATGTCAATTTTCATCTATGACACCGGGTGGCATACCTAAATGGTGTGTTTCAACTGAATCGGACTTGTACATTTGTAGATATATGGCTTCGAAAAATGCCCCTTTAAGATGACGTCACGTGACATGTGATGACGTCATCATGACGTAAAAGTTAGGCACACATTCTGAGCAGTTGGGGTAAGTGTCTGCCAAGTTTAAAAGTAGCCAAAGTGGCCGGTAAGAAAGAAAAAGTTTACAAATGCTATGGGCAATATTCTAGTGACTTGAAAAAATAATAACGAAAACAAGGGCTGTTTCGAAAAACTTTCGAAACAGCCAAAAAAAATAGAGCTTTGGTGTTTGTGGACAAACACAGGGCTGTTTCGTTTGGGGGGTTTTTGGTAGTTTGATTCTTAATTTTTGAGATTTCAATGGTGGATCAAAAAATCTCGTTTTACATTCATGGTCGTCTACGACAGGTCATGCAATCACGTAGGCTTATTCATAATCGTTTTGGAAATGTGAGCATACAAGGAGTTGATGACCATGATTACGTCATCAGACGTCACACATTTTTCACATTTATATTTAAGTGTGTATGACCTAAAAATATATTACAAGAATTATCAAAAATTGTTTAAAATTCATGTTAGATACCACGTTTCAACTTAATCGAACTTGTACTTTTGTAGATAGATGGCTTCAAAAACTGCCCCTTTAAGATGACGTCACGTGACATGTGATGAAGTCATCATAATGTCATGTCAATTTTCATCTATGAACCTGCAGATCTGCCTGGATATTACATTTCAACTTAATCGAACTTGTACTTTTGTTTATATGTGGCTTCAAAAACTGCCCCTTTAAGATGACGTCAGGTGACATGTGATGAAGTCATCATAACGTCATGTCAATTTTCATCTATAAACCTGCTGGCCTACTTAGATATTACATTTCAACTTAATCGAGCTTGTACTTTTGTAGATATGGCTTCAAAAACTGCCCCTTTAAGATGACGTCACGTGACATGTGATGACGTCATCATAACGTCAATTCAATTTTTATCTATAAACCTACTGGGCTACCTAGATATTACTTTTGAACTTAATCGGACTTGTGCTTTTGTAGACATATGGCTTTAAAAACTGCCCCTTTAAGATGACGTCACGTGACATGTGATGACATCAATTATGATAATGTCATGTCAATTTTCAGCTATAAACCTACTGGGCTACCTAGATATTACTTTTCAACTTAATCGAATTTGTACGTACTTTTGTAGATATATGGCTTCAAAAACTGCCCCTTTAAGATGACGTCACGTGGCATGTCATGACGTCATCAAGAGGTAAAAGTTCGGCACACATTGTGAGCAGTTAGTCTAAGTGTCTGCCAAGTTTAAAAGTACCCAAAGTGCCGGTAAGAAAGAAAACGTGTACAAATGCTATAGGCAATAATCTAGCGAGTGCCCCTTTAAGATGACACCACGTGACATGTTATGACTTGATCATAACGTCATGTCAATGTTCATCTATAACACCCGGTGGCATACCTAGATATTACGTTCCAACTTAATCGGACTTGAACTTTTGTAGATATATGGCTTCGAAAAATGCCCCTTTAAGATGACGTCACGTGACATGTGATGACGTCATCATGACGTAAAGGTTCGGCACACATTGTGAGCAGTTGGGGTAAGTGTCTGCCAAGTTTAAAAGTAGCCAAAGTGGCCGGTAAGAAAGAAAAAGTTTACAAATGCTATGGGCAATATTCTAGCCACTTGAAAAAATAATTTTTTTATGACGTCATCATGACGTCACACAATTTTCGCTTTTTAGGGCATATCTTTCAGACATACCAAAGCTGTAACTAAAAGAATTTTAAAAATGTCTTGTTTTGTTCCCTAGATATATTGAAAAGAATGTTACGGTTTTAAAAATTTTACGATTGAGCGACTTGAAAAAAGACTACAAATCAAAAGTTTCTCTGCCACAATTGACAAACCTGTCAATTTTTTAGCGCAAGAGGGCGGTAGTACTTAAAAAAATACTTCTCTGGTTGGGTTTAGTGAATTGTAGAGGGCAGCATACGAGTTTACTGGTAACAATTAGTTCACGGATTTTGTCCGGTGGCGCCTAGCACTGTATACCAAACTTAACTAACAATTTAAGGCAAACACACACATAGAGCGGTGGGTGAGACCGAAGCATACCGCCTGTAGTGTTTGAAGACGAAAAACCAGTAATTAACGCAACACACCTTAAAGAATGGACGGCTGAAACAAACTTGATTTGAGCAGTAGAAAATCACAGAACGCATTTTGTTTAATACATTGGGAATTATAAACTGGAAATTAAATGTTAAGGTAATCTAAATGACGATTGAGACACAATTTACTTGAGTGGAACAAAATACAATTATTTTTGAAAATTATGTTAAATCCTCCCAAATCACAGAACGCAAAACTTGTTTACCTATGACGTAAAAAACATATTTCAAAAAGAATTACAATAAGAATTTGGAAAGAATGTTATAAGACGCCTGATTGTTTCTGTGCTTTTCACTGAATGCACTTGTTAAATACACAACTTTTTCTCTTCAACATTTTGTTTTCAGGCTTGTATTGGAGTAACTTGCCTCTCAAATTTGAATCTTTATTAATATTATGTGATATGTTCTTGATAAAAATGCATGTTGACATTGTGGCACGTAGGAAGCAATAAAAATAATTCTTTGAAAACAAGACCGACTCAATGTTGCAAATGTTATAATTTCATTTATACTCTTTTTGAAAAGTGAAACAGATTGTGTTGAAAATTCTCTAATCCAGTGATGTTATTCCTAGTGGAAAGTGTAATAGTTAATGAATGGGAAAACAATCATTTGTATTGTTACATGTGTATTGTTATGCGTATTAAATAACTTCTGTGATGATCCAGTTGATCAGGTATTGAAATAGTTTTTGGAAATGTTTGTAATGTGTGTCTTGTATTGGCAGAAACATTGGTAATGAGTTTTTTGAAGGGTTCAAAGTTTTGTATGGCGCATGTTTGCTTGCATGTTTCTAGTCCGTGGTTGTAATTTAAAAAGTTGCCGGGCATCAATTTGAACTTTATTTTTAAATTATGAAGTTTTCAGTTATAAAAATAGTTTTGAACTTTTCTTTGATTTTACAGAGAAGTGATGAGGCTAACTGGTTCAGGAAAGGATTTGAAATTGAAATTTGTCTTTGATTTACTGCTATAAAAGCGACGTAAATTATAAGAATAAGAAAAAATTGTATAATTATAAAGTACAGACAGTGTCATAGTGGTAACCATGGTTTTCTGTAGGGATGGAGGCTAAATGTGTCAAGGGAGCGGCAATTCTCTATTTTTTATTAAAATTATTTTCTTAAAATTTACAGGGGGCGTGGAAACCGGGGCGGTGATGGTTTTTTTTTTTTTTTTTTTTTGGGGGGGGGGGTTAGTGGCGCGGCGTGTACCATCAACTCCCTTTGCCGTGGATCGGAACGTCTAGACATGTACGGTTTTTAATTGTACCAGTATTGTTACAAAGGGAGAGGGTTGCGTTAATTGGAAAAACAAGAAATGGGAAAAGAGAAATTAGAAGGGACATCCATTTTTTTTTTTTTTTTTTAGGACAAGCTGGTCATGATGATAAGGTGTTATTCTATCATAACGGTTCATCAATAGTTGTAGTGAGGGAAAGGGTGCCCTCAATGCGGTTTCTGCATTATCCATAGACAAGGGCTGATTTGTAAACCCGGTATTTGTCTCTGTTTTAGTTTCATGGAGCTGGGCGAAACGGAGCTTAAAGCTGGAGTTTTAAAAACGGCCTTTATATATCTTTATATGGAACGTGTCGCATACCCTACGCGCGGTGTGGCGCGCGTAGTGTGCATGCAGGGTAGCCTGAGAATTTTATTATGGCCCTTTTCCAAACCGCTGGGACTTCGACTTCGCGTTATAATATTTTATGTTCCCGATCCCAGGGGTGCGTTTTGGCGGTCAGAAACAACCATGAACCAAAAATTTGTTCGGTTGCTTCTTGTCGGTGAATTTCTTTGGGAATTTGAAATGGGCGTAAATTATGCATCATAATGAAATCCCCAAATTTCTAAAGTGATTAAACCATAGAGCAAGAAACAGAAAGAGGAGCAGAACCGAACCAGTTTTCGGTTATAAGACCGCCAAAACGCACTGCAGATTTGCCAAGATTTGTGGTGCTATTTTTGCTAAATGTACACCAAAGTCTTTTGTTTTAAGCAAAAGCCAGAACCTGATGTTTATTTATTTACATATTGAAGGTTTCAGATCGGCAGTGCGGCTAGAGATCGAAATAGCTGGAGACGAAGCCGAAATCGAAGTCCAAGCCAAGGTTTGGGTCTGTGAGGGTAGTTCACAGACGTAAATAACCCATGTATGTGGGGGGAATAGCTCAATGTGTTGTGTGTAGAAGGGCGCCCTCTGTATTGCGAAGACAACATGTTTGAGTGGTATTTGGGCTTAACAAACATTGGTCTTCATTGTATAGACGTATGTCTACCAGACTATTAAATTTGAGCGCTTCATGAGGAAGAGCATTGTTCAGTGGCACTGCAGTCCTTTGTGATGGTTGATATTTATCGTTTTTGTTATAGGAATATCTGAATTTGTGAGTTTTGTTGTGTATTTCATAGAAGCCGAGATAAATAACTGTTTTTCATATCGTGGAATTAGTAGATACTTTTAAATCACTATGAAATACGTGACACTCCTTTACTATGGTTATTATATAGGTAATCGTTACCTTTAACCATAGAGCAGTGTTCCTTGCTCTATGCTTTAACTTTAAGAGCCCGTTTAGCGTAAGAGGACGAAGGAGGCAATTTATGTTTCGAAACTTACCTCAATATTTTGCGATGATACAGGCAGGAAAAGTCAATCTGTGTGCTTGAAATCATCTAAATAGTTTGCTAAGATACCATGTTTTTAATATGAGCAAGTTTAATTTTGTGGAAAGAGGGCAGGGTTTTGATTTATGATGGAAATTATGGGGTAAAACGGCAATGTCTGTGTCTGTGACTGCAAAAATAGGTAGGCAAGTCACATTTTCTTTGAAAGTGCATTTCAAAATTACAACGAACATGAGTTAATCTGAAGAAAAAAAGACTGCTTTAGCCTGCAAAAGTCACTTTGGTACTTTAAAAGTCATCTGCAAAAGTCAGTTTTGAATGGAACTCGTTAAAAAAATAAGAGGTGCCCTAAAGGTAACGATTACCTTTTATGGTTAAGAGCCGGTGAGAGTGGCCACGATAACGAAGATGATAACGAAAACGGTGAAAAAAAAAAAAAAACGGCATTTGATTGGTGGAATTGTCGCGTGTGTAATACGCATGCATTTAATTCAGCAATATAGGAAGCATTTATTTGGATTGTTTTCGTTTTCGTTATGGTTATGGTTATGGTGGCCAGTGTGACCGGCCGTTTAGCCTAGCTAATAAAAGTTAAAAATATATCGCAGGTTACTGATCAGGTTGCCGAAGCGATCTGACAGGAGAGCGAGAGGCAGTTTTCTGTGTTGGATGTTCTTGCACAATGCATAATATATTATATAGTGTATGGTAACTGTAAGTGTTAACATACAATGTACATGTTGATTTCTGTCTAATTTGTTATAGTTTTTGTTGACATAAATGTTGAAATTACTGGTTGTGTCACATGTTTAGACAGTTGTTATCAAGGAGGGTTGGTTATTTTGTAAGATTTTGCTGTTCCTGATCCATTTTGGTGAGGGGTATTAACCCTCCTGTTCTCAGGGCCAAAATCGACCCAGCTGCTGTACAGATCAAAACCTATCAAATGTCAGATTGAAACACACACAAATTGGCAGAGTTGGTGTTTAGAGTTTTTGATAGGCTGTGATAGTTATAAGTATAGGAGGAGGGTTAAAGTGAAATTTTTTCTGAAAAAGGGCAAAACTTCAGATAACGTGTACCTAGGCCGTAGGCGCTAGGCCTAGCTTTAAGTTCTAATTCTACTGTGGTGGTTTTTGTGTGGTGATCTTTGATTGATATGTATTGGGGAATGCCTACAATTTACGAAATATAATTTGTAAATACAATTCATTTTTGTTAACTTTGGAATTAGAAATAAGTACTACTGTGATGTGTTGAAATGAAGTTTGTATGTTTTGGAAAAAATATTGCGTCCTCTTTAGAATTTGTGTAGAAAGTTGTATAGAATTTTGTTGAAGTATTTTTTACTTGAATGTAGTGTACACAATTGGTAATCCTCCAATTGATTTTTTAATGAATTATTATGAAATACCTTAGCAGACTAAGTTAATAGTAGTCTTAATCATCCTGTGAAATGGTAGCAGTAGGTATGTGCTGTCGTCAAGAAAAGTTGAAATTGAAGTTTTAAATGATTTCCAAGTGGAAATCATTGGGAAAACTGTCTTGTAGCCTTTAGTTAAGGCGTGTTTGACTACATTGGACAATTGGCGCACACTGGACATGCTTCTATTCGGGGTGCGTCATGTGTGCAGGTAGCTACACGTGGCTTAAATAGAGGCCATCATCCGGCTGGCAGTTAAAAACGAGTGCCATTTTTCTGTCGTTTGTTCACCATCTAAGAATGCAAAACTTTAAAAAAGTCAGTGGAACAATTTTTGTTTGGAAATACTAACTCCTAAATTTGGCCGTTTGTGAAAATTGTAGCAATCAGGAGCGGATCCAGAAATTTGCAAATGGGGGGGGGGGGGGGGGGGGGGAGGTGGGCATGGGCGTGAGGAGGGTGTAAAATCTTCCAAGCAGCTAATGATGAAGGCGAGTTGTGGCGTCTATGCCGAAGGTGTGCCTGCCCCCATTGCTAGAAGTTTCTGGCTGCATTTTTTATCTGTCCCTCTTTTTTCTTATCTTTTTCAGTCTCTGTTCGTCTCTATCTCTTTATTTTTTTTCTTGAAGGAAGAAAAGGGGGGTGTTGGCTCCCCCTGGATCCGCCCCTGATAATGAGCAATCATGTACATTGCCTTTCAATGGGAAGTTGTTCTCAGTCCTAGATTTGTATATTATTAAATATTTGTTGGTATGACTATGTTTATTTAGGATTTGTTTTTGTTTTTATCAACAGAAAATGAAGTACTACCAGGTAAACCACAATGAGAGGAGGGCTGCCATGTGCCGAATGGTGATGGAGCGGTCATCCAGACGATGTATGTTTCCCTTGTCTGTTATTGTGATGTTATCTGATTCATCATCCATTTCATCTCCCTGTTCACAGTTTTCTATATATACCCATCCCATGCGCTGTTCATCTGCCATTTCATTTCTTCTGGGTGCTCTTTCGGGAGAGCCTTCGCCACCTGGTGAAAATTCAAATGCCTTGAGGTTTGCATCTCCTCAAGGAAGTCTGTCTACCCGTAGCGAGGGTATCTCACCGAAGTCTGACCCACCAACATGTGGGTGTACTCTGCCGTGTGAGGCAGATGTACCCTGGTTACAACAGCGGCTGTGTGACCTTGCAGGACAGACGCAAACAGGTGAACCAGTTGACATTACAGTTTCCAGGACTGTAGTGGAGCAGACAGCCTGCCTTACAACTGGCAAATCTGATGTTGCCACAAAAGATGTAATGTTGCCAGAGCCATATGAAACAATGTTGCCAAAGCCATATGAAACAATGTTGCCAAAGCCATATGAAACAATGTTGTCAGAGCCATGTGAAACAATGTTGCCAAAGTCATGTGAAACAATGTTGCCAAAGCCATGTTATATAATGTTGGCGAAGCCATGTGGTACAATATTGACTAAACCATGTGAAAGAGTGATGACTAGAAATAAGCGACGTCGAAGATTTACAAAGCAGAAAAAAACATGTAATGTACATGTACAATTTGATAAATCTCTTTTGTATAATGTGGACATTTCAACAGGGATACAGACATGTTTTGATAATGATGGCATCTTGAACAAAGGATACGTGGAAACACAGAAGATGGGAAAGTGGCTGGAGAAGGTAGGCCATATGCAGAGGAAGAGATTGGAGAAGTTGACTCCTAAAAGATTATGCAGGTATAAAAGAATGATGATTTGCTTCAATGAGAAGAAATACTGTGCTGGTGGTAAGATTTTGGAGTATGTAGTAGAGGAGTTTCAATGGAAAAGAAATAGGAGGACAGGGAAAGTGAGTAGAAAAGCACAAAGAAGACGGAATTGTAAAGAGTCTTACAATAGACGAAGAGGTGGGAAAAGAGTAGAACAGCGTATGAGTAAAGATGAGAGATGTGTTCATGAATATGCCCAGAAAATTATTTTTTCTCACACATGGAGTACATTGAAGACAGTGTTACATAAAAAGCAGTATTGGAATTGTAGCAAAAGAGGTCAGAAGAATGAAAGTGAAGAGTGTGACAACAGAAAGAGAAGTGGTAAGAGGATGGAATTGCGGATGACTAAAGATGAACAAGGTTTTCTCGAGAAAAGTACAAAGATGTATAGCCACAGTCAAATTGGTGCAGTTGATGAGATAGTGGATAATTTGAATGAAGTACACAAGTCAGACAAAAGGCAGATGAAGAATGCAGGACATGTGACATGTATAAAGAAACATGTTGAGGATGGTCATGCATTAGTAAGAAATAGTGGGAAGGTGAATAATAGACAAACAGTGAAAAGTAGAAGTGACCATACAAACAGTAATGACACATGTAAAATAAGGCCAAGTAATGTTGGTGATATCAGTGAGAAACAGTGCTGGTTGTGTGATTTGAGTATTAAGGCATCCGAAAGTAATGTGCAATGTGATGGTTGTGACATATGGTATCATGTCAACTGTACGAATTTGAAGAAGAAAGAGCACATTTTGGCGAACAAATCATTTACTTGGTTGTGTCTTAGATGCGGAAAGACTACTTACTGCAAGTTTCTCTTGAATGATCTTGGCATTCCTACAGATAAGAATGTGTATGAGATGACAATACAAGAAAGATGTACTGACAGCAAGTGTGTAGCAATGAAGACCTATACTGATAGACCGTGCAGAGAGGATACTGGCCAAAGATATGAAAAACACAGTGTAAGTGAACCGAGGAACAATGAGAGTTGTTTTACATGTAGATCTAGGATCGAAGAAAGAACACGTAATAATTGGGCGAGCACTAAAGGTCCAACAGTGTTGTTACGAGAGCAGTCCGGAGGCTATTCTTTAAGGAGCAGAAAGGTAAAAAGTACTGAAGAGAGCAATACAGATAAAAAAGAACCCGATCGAATCAGGGAAATTGAGGGTACATATGATGTTGAGATGCAAAAGGTATACAGACAGAGTAGTAGAAAGAGAAGTAGTAGAAAGAGAAAAGCATTAGAAAGTTTTGAAAGGGAATTGAAAGTGAATGAAAAAAGGATGACACATGAAATTGAGGAAATGGATGATAATGTACCACTGACGACAAAAGTGAACTTTCCATATAGTTGTGCATCATTGAGAAGTAAACAAGAAGAATTTCCTGTAGATGTGGTACTACAAACTGAACAAGATAAGCAAAGAGATGTAAGCTGTGTGACATTGCCAGAAAAGATTTTGCAGGGCAGTTTTCATCAAGGCCATCATAAGTTTGGATGTCATAGTGGTAAACAATGTGTAGCGAATGGATTGAGTTGTATGTTAATGAGTAGGTTGAAGAAATTAAGAGATTGGACTTGTTTTGACATGGATAGTGCATTGAATACTGGAAATGAATTATATGGTTTTTTATCTCGGAGCTGTACAATCAACCATGACTATCTGTTGGTGACTGAACTGCCAAATGAGTTAGATCTACTGAATCATCATTTCAGTATAAAGTTCAATGATTCTGTATGTGGTGCATTTGGAAAAGACTTTAATTTAGCTGAATTTGATATGATACCCATTAATTGTGCCTTAGAACAGACTCTGCAGCAGTACTATGCATGTTTCATAACTTTCCATGGAAATACATTTGTTGTGATTGCTCAAGATGGGATGTATTATATCTTTGATTCACACTCCAGAAATCAGCAAGGTTGTCAGGTCAGTGAAGGACGAAGTTTGCTCAAATGTGTGACAGCATGGCAAGATGTATACAGGTACTGTACTGATTTGGCAAGATCTATGAATTTATCTAACACTGAGCAGTTTGAAATTACAGGTGCATCAGTATGGTTAGATGATGAGGTAAGGCAGGATGCTGATGGTACTACACAGGAGGAAGGACATTTGTTATTAGGGAGCAGTGAGCATAGTAAAGAAATAGATGGAGACAGTACTGATTCTAGAGTATTGCGTGGTTCTTGTAGTGGCTTGTCGAGTACACGTAGTGATATGCCAAATAATATCAAGGAAGACAACAATGGCAGTTTGTATGGAATGAGTTGCAATAACAAATCAGATGGAGGTAGTGATGTGGAAATCGAGAGTGTGACACAAACACAGGGTTTTAAGTTTGTTCCGTTGACATATGGTAGCAGAAATGCACTGTGTAGATTTCATCGAATGGGCCACGTATCTCTGGACCGTAATGAAATTTCAGATAAATGTGAAGAGATGGGACGACCTAATTCAGTGAAGAAAATTAAAGGTGATGGCAACTGCTTTTTCAGGGCTATTTCATTTGCTGTGTCAGGAACTGAAATTAATCATATGCAGTTAAGAATGGCAACTGTGAATCATCTGTTGAAAAATGGAGATAAATTCAATGGCTTCCTGCGTCAAGGGTTTGTTAATGTGGAAGAATATGTCATGAGGCAAAGATTGTTTGATTGTGGAACGTGGGCTACAGAGGTTGAAATCATGGCCATGGCACACATGCTACGTGCAGACATATACACATATGAAGATGGAAATAACTGGTATGTTTTTTCAGCAAGTACTTTTGAGAGAGAGGCTGTAAAATTAGATGAGGCAATTTACTTGTACCATATGCAAAGAATTCATTATGATGTTGTATTGTCGGTTCATGAATTAGCAAGAGAATCTGCTAAGGGACAAGAAAAAGGACATGAAGAAAAAGCATTAGAAACGGATTCTTGCTTGAAAACAGCATCAAGTGATAAGAAGTTAGAATTGAAATATGAGAAAGAAGTGAGTTTTGAGACCATAAAGCCAAAAAATAAAGATTTAAAACGTAAAAAGCAAAAACGTACTAATATAACATTACAGCAAAAAAAGAAAAGAGAAAAAGCCAAGGAAAGGTATGACACAAAAATTAATGAGGTTGTCATGAATAGCAAAGGAATACAACAATCTAAATCTAACTGTAAAGATCAGAAAAAATGTAGGTCAAGAAATTCCAACATTGTAGATGAAAAGTTAAAACATAAAAAATCCTGCAATGATAAAGACAAAGCAACTAAAAAAATATATAACCAGAAGAATTACCAAAAAAATGCAGACAGGAAAAAGAAATCATTGCACATAAAGTATCACAGTGACATCAACTTTCAAACAGAGCGATTGGAGGCTCAAAGAAGAAGCTATGGTTTATATGAAAATTCAGAAGAAAAAAAAAATTCTGTGAAAAGAAGGTATCACAAAAATGTTAAATATAGAGAGAGTAAAATAAATCACGGTAAGGCAAAGTACGTTAATAATGCAGAGTATAGAGAAAAGCTAATTAATAGTGGAAAAACAAAGTACTCTGATAATGCTGAATATAGAGAAAAGTTAATTAGCAGTGGAAAAACTAAGTACTGCGATAATGCTGAATATAGAGAAAAGTTAATTAGCAGTGGAAAAACAAAGTACTCTGATAATGCTGAATATAGAGAAAAGTTAATTAGCAGTGGGAAAACAAAGTACTCTGATAATGCTGAATATAGAGAAAAGTTAATTAGCAGTGGAAAAACTAAGTACTCTGATAATGCTGAATACAGAGAAAGGCTAATTAAGCAACAAAGTATCAAGTATAAAACAAAATATCATGAAGATGTTGATTATAGAAAAAAGGAAATAAATAGAGTTCAATGTAAATACCATGACAATGTTTCATATAGAAATAAGCTAATTGCAAATATAAAAAAGAAATACCGATGTATTGTTTCCTATAGGACGAAATTGTTAAATTTTGAGAAATGCAAGTATCACAGTGATACAAACTATAGAAGAAACTTAATAAAGCATGGAAAAGAAAAGTACAAGAGGGACGATGGGTATCGTAAAAAAGTGGCAGTGATGAATCGTGCACGTACTGTAAATAAGAAAGAGAAAAGACGTAGTATATGTTTCGTTACAAACAAATTTAAAGCAGACATATCTAAAGGACCAGAATACGTGTGTGCTTCATGTCACAAACTTCTGTTTAAGAAACAAGTCTTAAAATGTCATAAGTTAAAGTATAAAAACCAGAAGTGTATTACTGAAAAATATCTGCATACTTGCAGTAGAAAGTGTGAATCAAAGTGTTTGATTAGAGAATCAAGCAGATCATGTCTGTGGATTTGTTATACATGTCATAGGAAATTACTTGCTAATAGAGTACCTGGTGAGGCAAATGTGAATAATTTAACCCTAATAGACATCCCGGAAGAATTGGCTTGTTTGAACACATTAGAAGAACATCTAATTGCTAGAAATGTGTCATTCATGAAAATGATTGCATTACCTAAAGGAGGACAGCACGGTGTACGAGGCCCAGTTGTATGTGTACCGTCAAATATAACAGATACAGTTAAAGTATTACCGAGAGCTGAAAATGAAAATCAAATGATTCGTGTAAAGCTGAAGAGGAAATTAAATTATAAAGGATATTATCAGTATCAGTTTGTGAATAAAGAATACGTTGAGAGTGCCTTATCTTACCTTAAACATAACAATAAGTGGTACCATGATATCGAAATAAACACTGATTGGGACAATCCAGTGTGCGATAAAGATAATGATGAAATAGATCAACATGAAAGTGATGTTAAAGAAAAAGAAAAAGTGGAAACAAATGATGACATGGATAACAGTGATGAGGAAACAGAGGATGATCGTTTACGTGGCATAGCATTAGACAGTTGTCTTCAACCAATTAATTTAGGACAGGAAATTCTTGATCAGTATTTTGATGATGTGCTTTGTGTTGCACCTTGTGAAGGCAATAGTCCAATTAGAATATTAATGGAAAAAGGCAATGAGGCAAAATGCTTTCCAGCATTATTTCCAACAGGTCAACCTACATTTGATGATGATCGTGATGTGAAATTAACTCTGTGTAGATACATGCATAACCGATTAATGAATGTTGATAATAGATTTGCCAAGAATACTCAATACATTTTTTATGCTCAGTACTTGTCAGAGATTCAGAAAGTGATGTCTAGTGTTTCTATCGCATTACGTAAAGGTTCTGATAAAATGCGTAGTGGAGAAAATGTAAATGCTTCAATGATCAATGACAGAGACCAGTTGAATGATATCTTGAAGTCAGACAGTGGATATAAATTCTTGAAACCAATTCGTGGTACACCCCCATATTGGCAAGCAACACAGAAAGATGTTTTGGCAATGATCAGACAGCTAGGAATACCTACATGGTTTTGTTCATTTTCTGCAGCAGACATGAGATGGCCTGAAGTAATCAATACAATTTTAAGGCAGCAAGGAGATTCTAGAGATGTGAAAGATTTGGACTGGAATGAGAAATGTACAATATTGAGAAGTAATCCTGTAACTGCTGCAAGAATGTTTGATCAACGATTTCACACATTTCTGAAAGATGTAATTTTGTCAAGAGCTGAACCAATTGGAAAAGTCAAAGACTATTTTTACAGAGTGGAATTTCAGCAAAGAGGATCTCCTCATACACATTGTCTCTTCTGGATAGAAAATGCACCAAAATTGGAAAGTAACAGTAACAAAGATGTTATTAAGTTCATTGACAAATACATCAGTTGCAAATTACCATCAAAAGAAGAAGATGAAGAATTAAATGAAATCATCAGTCATGTGCAGTTACATAGCAGAAGACATTCTAAGTCATGTAAAAAGAAACGTACTGAATGCAGATTTAATTTCCCGAGACCTCCATCTGAACGAACATTTATTACAGAGCCTGATATGCCAACAGATGATAAGAAAAAGGTGGATAAAAAGGACACACAGGAAAGGAATGATGCCAAGGAGTTACTTCAGTCAATATGGACTGCAATACAGAAAAGTGAGAATGAACATATGACAACCAGTGAATTGTTTGCAAGCATAAATGTAACACAAGCTGATTTTGAGAAAGCTAATGATGTCTTAAGCAGCAAGGCCAGTATCATACATAAGAGAAAGCCACAAGATGCTTGGGTTAATTTGTACAATCCTGCTCTAATGAGATGTTGGAATGCAAACATGGATATTCAGTACATTTGTGATGCTTATGCTTGTGTTGCTTATGTAGTATCCTACATGTCTAAAGCTGAACGTGAAATGGGCGTATTGTTATCACAGGCTCAAGCTGAAGCAGAGAAAGGAAACTTGGATGCCAGACAGAGTATGAAGGAAATTGGCTGTGTGTATTTGCATAATCGTGAAGTATCGGCACAAGAAGCAGTTTATCGTGTCTGTAATTTGAGATTGAAAGAAGGATCAAGGAAAGTAGAATTTATACCTGTTGGTGAAAATCCAATTAAAATGAGCTTGCCACTTAGTGTTATTCAAAATAGATGCAATGATGACTGTGATGATGATAGTATTTGGATGACCAGTAGAGTTGATAGGTACTTGGCAAGACCAAATATTGATGAATTTGAAACGATGTGCTTAGCCACATTTTGTTCCGATTATAGAGTAATATACAATAACATGGCTAAGACAAGTCGTTCACGGGTGTATGAATTGAAGAATGGTTTAGGCCACGTACAGAAACGTAGTCGAACTGATCCTGCAGTTATACGATTTCCTAGATTTTCAGTTGCAAAATATCCTGAGAAGTACTATCAGAGTATATTGCAGTTATACCTTCCTTATCGTATTGATGTTCAGTTGAAACCAGAGCAGTTTGAAACTTATGAGCAATTTTATCAAAATGGTGTTGTTCGAATGAGAGGTTCCCTACAATCTGTGATAAATATTGTTGAAAGCAATCGGGCATTGTATGAAGCTAATGCTGAATCAGTGGATGAAGCTGAGGAATTATTAAATAAATTTGGTCCACAAGAAGATGCTTGGGCATTGATAGCTCCAGAAACTGAAAAGGACAGACTTGAATGTAAAAGGCAGCACCAACCAGAAATTGATGATAGTGACAATGAGTTTGAGATTCCTGATTTGAAATCAAAGAAAGACAATGATGTGAAATGTAGCATTGAACCACATGCACTAAATGTATCCAAACAAGAAGCAATGAATTTGTTGAGGTGCTTAAATGCAAAACAAAAGAAAGTTTTCTACAAAGTCAGACAGTGGTGCTTGGAGAAAGTGAGTGGAAAAAATCCAGAACCATTTCATGTATTTGTGACAGGCGGAGCTGGTACTGGAAAAAGTCATTTGATCAAATGTATTTACTATGAAGCAACAAGGCTTTTTGCTACAATGATGGAGAATCCTGATGATGTATCGGTACTACTTACAGCTCCTACAGGCGTTGCAGCATATAATATCCATGGTGCCACAATTCACAGTGCTTTGTCAATAGGAATAAATGTGAAATTGCCATATCAACCACTTGGTGAAGAGAAGATCAATACATTAAGAAATAAATTAAGACAACTACAGATTCTGATTGTTGATGAGGTTTCAATGGTGGATCAAAAAATGTTGTTTTACATTCATGGTCGTCTACGACAGGTCAAGCAATCACGTAATCATAATCCTTTTGGAAATGTGAGCATACTTGCAGTTGGTGATTTTTATCAGTTGCCCCCAGTGAAAGGAAAATCTTTGTACCAGACTGCTGTTACAGGTGATCTGTGGAATGATATTTTTGTGAAAGTGGAACTGACTGAAATTATGAGGCAAAAGGAAGATGCACAGTTTGCTGAAGTCTTAAATAGGTTACGAATAAGAAGGAGAAGGGAACATTTGCAAGATAATGATATCAGATTGTTAAAATCACGTGAAACTGGAGAAGATTGGACTGATGCTGTGCATATTTACCCTTGCAACAAACAGGTGGATCAGTATAATACACAAACTCTTTATGCAAAGTGTTCTGAATGTGTATGTGTTTTTGCTAAAGATTTCCAGAAAGATCCAAAAAGTGGGAAAATGAAACCGGCAGGCAAATCAGTCAAGAAATCTTCCTATACTAATTTACCTGAGTTACTATGGCTTGGAGTTGGTGCTAGAGTAATGCTTACAAGGAATCTTGATGTATATGATGGACTTGTTAATGGAGTGTTTGGAACTGTCTGTGACATAGTGACATTACCTAATCAACAATCTCCAAAGTGTGTGAAAGTTAAATTCGATGATGAGCATGTTGGGTTAAAGTTGAAAAAACAGTCATCTATTGATCGTACCGATGCAGTTTGTATTGAAATGGTAGAAGAAAATGTGACTAACCAGTGTGTACGGCATCAGTTCCCTCTCAAGTTAGCTTGGGCATGTACAGCTCACAAAGTGCAAGGAATGACTACAAAAAAGGCAGTTGTATGTTTGGAGCGTACGTTTTCAGCAGGACAAGCTTATGTTAGTTTGAGCAGAGTGGTATCACTGAATGGCCTTGTGATAAAAGGGTTCGATGAAAAATATATTTATTGTAATGAAGGTGTGGCTAAGGCAATGAATGAAATGTTACCGTATATTTACGAGAATGATAACGGCAGTGATAAAAATGAAATAAAGTCTCACAAAAGTTATAGCACATGTATTGCTATGCATAATATTCAAGGCTTATGTGCACATTTCATGGATTTGACAAATAATAACGAAATGATGTCATGTGATTTCATGTGCTTGACAGAAACATGGACCGATAGAGACTTCAGTTGCAATATGGATATGAATGATTGTAAATGGTATCATCAGCCAAGATATATGTCATATGATAACACCAGCCGTCTTACTTGCATGTTGAAAGATCAGTGCCATGGAGGTGTAGCTGTGTGTGGCAAAAAGGAGAAAGTATTCAGCAGGCTAAATTTACCAATCCATAATCTTGAGTATATTGCATTTCAGATAATTTCAAATATGTCATTAGCTGTTGTTATAATTTATCGACCTGCATCATACACACTGCATGAATTTCTTGAGATTCTCCAAATGTTGCTAAATGAGCTACATAAGATTTCAAACAAGTGCATTGTAATGGGTGATTTCAATGAAGATATTATACACAAGGAATCTTCTGTTAGTAAACTGATGTCTAGTCATGGATATAAGCAATGTGTAGGTGATGCCACAACTGAAAGAGGTACTTTGCTTGACCATGTTTATGTTAGGAATATAGATATTAACATTGAAATTTGTCCAACGTATTATAGCTACCACGAAGCAGTCATTGTTCAGTTCTGATTTTGCTTTGATCAATCAAATTATTTTCGAATTATGTACTGCTGAATGTTGTAGGCTTTCGCCAAAAAAAAATGGTACACAATATGAATGAGTATTGTAAACAAGTAAGATAAAGTAGTGTGGTTAAGAAAAAGGACAAAATACAATGTATCATGGTAAACAAGAAAGATGAAATAGCATATCAAAAGAGGAAGAAATAGGGTGGTAAATAAGGATGAAATAGCATGGAAAACAAGGATAAAATAATGTCAAACAAGAAGGATGAAATAGCATTGTAAACAACAAGGAAGAAATAGGACGGTAAACAAGGATGAAATAGCATGATAAACAATAAGGATGGAAAACAAAAAGGGTGAAATAGCATGGTAAACAAGAATGAAATAGCACGTTAAACAAGGATGAAATACCATAGTCAATAAGAATGAAACAAAAGATTTTCAACAAAACTGAGCACATTTGTTGCGAAACATGCAATATTCTTCTGTTTAACAAGGGATGGCGACCATCACTGACTATAACTGTGAATCACCGATGCCAGACTCACAACTCAGTGTGGCACATATCACGGGTTCTTCAGTTCAGCAAGGGATGGCGAGCATCACTCACTGTAACTGTGGAACACCGCTGCCACACTCACAGCTCAGTGTGGCACATCACCAGTCCTTCTGTTCAGGAAGGGATGGCGATCATCACTCACTGTAACTGTGGAACACCGCTGCCACACTCACAGCTCAGTGTGGCACATCACCAGTCCTTCTGTTCAGCAAGGGATGGCGAGCATCACTCACTGTAACTGTGGAACACCGCTGCCACACTCACAGCTCAGTGTGGCACATCACCAGTCCTTCTGTTCAGCAAGGGATTGGGACCATCATTCACTGTAACTGTGGAACACCGCTGCCACACTCATAGCTCAGTGTGGCACATCACCAGTCCTTCTGTTCAGCAAGGGATGGCGATTATCACTCACTGTAACTGTGGAACACCGCTGCCACACTCACAGCTCAGTGTGGCACATCACCAGTCCTTCTGTTCAGCAAGGGATGGCAACCATCACTCACTGTAACTGTGGAACACCGCTGCCACACTCATAGCTCAGTGTGGCACATCACCAGTCCTTCTGTTCAGCAAGGGATGGCGATTATCACTCACTGTAACTGTGGAACACCGCTGCCACACTCGCAGCTCAGTGTGGCAACATCACCAGTCCTTCTGTTCAGCAAGGGATGGCAACCATCACTCACTGTAACTGTGGAACACCGCTGCCACACTCGCAGCTCAGTGTGGCAACATCACCAGTCCTTCTGTTCAGCAAGGGATGGCAACCATCACTCACTGTAACTGTGGAACACCGGTGCCACACTCACAGCTCAGTGTGGCACATCACCAGTCCTTCTGTTCAGGAAGGGATGGCGATCATCACTCACTGTAACTGTGGAACACCGCTGCCACACTCACAGCTCAGTGTGGCACATCACCAGTCCTTCTGTTCAGCAAGGGATGGCGATCATCACTCACTGTAACTGTGGAACACCGCTGCCACACTCACAGCTCAGTGTGGCACATCACCAGTCCTTCTGTTCAGCAAGGGATGGCGATCATCACTCACTGTAACTGTGGAACACTGCTGCCACACTCACAGCTCAGTGTGGCAACATCTCCAGTCCTTCTGTTCAGCAAGGGATGGCAACAATCATTCACTGTAACTGTGGAACACCGCTGCCACACTAACAGCTCAGTGTGGCACATCACCAGTCCTTCTGTTCAGCAAGGGATGGCGATCATCACTCACTGTAACTGTGGAACACCGCTGCCACACTCACAGCTCAGTGTGGCACATCATAAGTTCTTGTGTTCAGCAAAGGGATGCTGACTATTACTCACTAACTGTGGAACACTGCTGCCACTGCCATAGCTCAGTATGACACATCACCAGTTCTTCTGTATAATAAGGGATGATGACCATCACTAACTGGAACTTTGAAATACTGCTGCCACACTCACAACTCAGTGTGGCACATCACAGGTTTTTGTCTTCAACAAGGGATGGCGACCATCATTCACAGTAAATGTGGAACAACGCTGCCACACTCATAGCATGGTGCCATATCACCAGTCCTTCTGTACAATAAGGGATTGTGACCATCACTCACTATAACTGTGCAACACTGCTGCCACACTCACAGCTCAGTGTGGTACATCCCAAGTTCTTATGTTCAACAAAGGATGACTATTACTCATTATAATTGCAGCACTGTAGCTACATGTACACTCACAGCTAAGTGTCATATCGCATGCATTTTCCAATATGGAACAGTGACTGACTATGGAGTAACGTTGCTACGTACTCGCATCTTTGATGTCCATCATTGGTCTTTAATACAAAAGACATATAATGTCCATTACTGAGCACTATTTGTTCATTGCCAACAACAGGTCTACATCCGTAGGTATGTGTGCCAAAAAGGTTTTCTACGTGTCTTATTAGGTCTACAACTAAAAATTTCAGACCATTTCAAATTATGTATGGGAAATGAGTACATGTCTTGATTCTTAATAACAATGAGTTTCTTGGCAGAAGAATGAATTTTCAACCAAAAAATAGGTGAATTTTTTTGCATGGAAGTTCACGCAGTACAGGTCAGCATATTTATGTTCAATCACTTTAATCATTTTTTTATAGAGAGGTCATTTGTTTTGTGTTTAACCCCTTGCCACCGGTTGACACAAATACATGCAGATTGAAATTCCCACCTGGCCGGTTGACACAAATACAAGCCAATTTTTGCATTTTCAATCCATTATTGGGGTATTGTGTACGTTATGCTTGGCTGCACAAGCCTCTTGTTTCCGTTTCAGTTGGTTGCATAACCCGGCCTGGAGCCCTGGCACCACCCAGTGGCAAGGGGTTAATGTCCAATTTTTTTATATTGTCATTTGTTTGTAGACCGTGCAGGAATATATGACTGCAAGTTGTGCAAACCAAAATATTTGTACAACTGTCTCTTAGACAACATTTGGATATAGATATATTTTGTTATATTTAGCTATTGTTATTTTCAGTTTAAAATAAGTAATTCTTGACATTTGGTTTCCATATGAGAATGTATTTTATAGCAAATGCAAAATAATAGAGAATGTTCATGTTGATGTAATCAGGGAAACATTTTAAGTCTAAAGTAATGTGGTACATGTAGCATATGCTTCAACACATGTACACTATCTTTGAAACGTATGTCCATTTAGGGACGTTTTCAGTGAAGTGAGCATCTAGTATATACTCGCAGTCTGATCCAAGACCTTATGCAGCTAGTTCTGATCCATGAAAATGCACTCAGTGCACCATTGATGTAGAGGTTGCAATCAAGAAAATGAATCAAATGCAGTCTTTATAACTTTGGCTGGGACATACATGTACTTTGTGATAATGACATTGGAGCGGCATGTACGTTGCCTATATGCAGTATGCTAGATCAGTATAGTATCGGAGTATAGCAAAGTTTAAGTTTCGAATCAATATCCAAAGTCTAACAATTTTAATTGTCAGCAAACAAACCAATTTAAATTTGTTGCGTGTTTTATTACATGTATGTTTGTCTGATTTCTGTTTGATCACTTCCTTTTGCAGTTATCCAAGCGTCCGTTCTGTGAGGTACCACTTGCATCACAATGTCAGAGTCTACTCATCATCGGTCATCCAAGCCTGATTTCTGTCAGCTACCACTTGCATCACTGTGAAGTCAAAGACTACTCATCGAAGCCTGAGTTGTGTGAGTCACACTCATCACCTGTCAATCAAGCCTGAGTTCTGTCAGCTACTACTTATACATCATCGTGATGTCAAAGACCACTCATCTAAGCCTGAGTTTTGTGAGCTACCATTTGCATTACTGTGATGTCAAAGATTGCAAATCACCTGTCATCCAAGCCTGAGTTATGTGCACTAAATGTACATGTACCACTTGCAATGTAAGGTCAGAAGCTGCAAGGTGCCGGTCAGTGATTCTTTAGCCTTGAAGAAAGATTTTAACTTGTTGAGTTGTATGCTATGTATGAAGTTAATAAATAGAAGTCTCATTTTCTTATTCAAACACAAAGTTGGCACAATTGACTGTCTATTCAACTCATATTGCCATTTCTTTAAAAATATCAATCATTATTGGCAAGGTGGTAAATGTGAGTTAAATTAAGTTGATTTCTTATTGTTCATGAGAGGGACAATAGGTTAAGTATGAAGGTTATTACATTTGCAGGCTTATAACTCGGGAGTGAGATTTGTCAAGATTTCTCCGGATTTCAGGACTTTTTGTCAGGATTCTTGCACTTGTGAAATCTGGAAATGTGAAGTGTTACCCTGAAGGTGGCTTTTTTTATCTGCGAAAAGGGATATAAACTCATAAACACAGGTATTTTAAGGGGTGCCTTTAGCCAAATAGAAACCACAGACCCTACCATGCTGTGATGTCCTCGGTGACCGACAAACACTGCAGATTGTGTTGATTTTTTATTTTAGGCCAATCTTACCCCTAACAAATAACTTGTGTAATGTATTTCAAAGGATTTATAGTTGAGCCAGTGTTATATGAATATCAGATTCCCATCAAGTTTTGGTTTCTCTCATGTGATCAGTCAATGTCTCAATTATCTTCACTTTAGGCATGCGCAGTAGAAGTCAGCTTTTCAGGGTGACGGATATTCATGCAACGCCGGACCAGTTTTAAACAAGTACGTTTAAAACCGCCTTGGCACCTGGGACGCTTGATAATGACCCAAGGCGGTTTAATACTGGCCCTAGCAAATATTTATTTCTATTATTAAAAACCTTTTGGTATAATTCAGCAAAAACATTTAGAAAAATCATAAATTTCTAATGATTTTCTTCAAAACATTGTTTTGTAAAACACCCCTTTAGCTATTTAATGGTTCATGCTAAGCATAAGTGGTGCTAAAGATTTCATTATATGGAAATTGACATGCGCCCGATGCGCTTGCCAGGTGTTGGAGAATGCAGCTGTGTTAGTGAAGTGTGAAATGATCCACTCTAAATACAGATATACATCAGTAATATCCCGCTTGCATTATTAGGAGAGTGACTAGTTTTCAGGCAATAAAATGGATCAGATTTCATAGGACTCTAAATTTCTTGTTACGCCAGATTGGCTGTTTAAAACAGCCATGTCATGGGCTTTTGACCAACGGCAGTGGAACGGGGGGAGGGGGGGAGAGGGGCATTTCCGCCCCCCCCCCTCGTTCACTTTTGGCAGTTCCACATAAAGAAAAACAGAAAATGGCAGAATTCCCCCCCAAAAGTGTTCCGGTGCTGTTGCTTTTGACTAATAGGAAGAGGTAGACTGTCTTGGGTATTTATAAATGGTTTCTATAACACTTAATTGTTCAACCTTAACTTTATTTTGTAGTCCTGTCTTACTAAAGAACAGGGATATTAGTCATCCTACATTTCTGTAATGAACTACAGGACAACAGTCTAATTCTAAAACAATACCTAAAAAGTAATTTTGCTTGAAATTGAAGTTCATATTTAATTACAATTGTATTAACATTTTTCATTGAAAATGAAACATTTGTACATAATTATTAAATTAAAGTGTAATTTACATGCTTTTAAAGAATGCCAAAGTAAAAATATGATATGTATAGATATCTAATTCAACAAGATGTGCATCTTGAGTATAGTTTAAGAGGAGATAAGTATCATGGAACACAAATATAGTTTGGCCTGACTGTATGTCTGTAATTCAAAAAGAATGTTATAAGAATTGTTAAATACACAACTTTTTGTTTTCAGGCTTGTATTGGAGTAACTTGCCTCTCAAATTTGAATCTTTATTAATATTATGTGATATGTTCTTGATAAAAATGCATGTTGACATTGTGGCACATAGGAAGCAATAAAAATAATTCTTTGAAAACAAGACCATTGAATGAGTAGAGTTATTTAATGAAGTCTTACTGGTATATTTCTATTACAGTATATAATTGAAAGAAAATAGTCTTATTAACCCTAATAGTCCTGAATTCTCCAATTTTAATATGATTTTCCACACACCCTAGGGAGGTACAGTTAAATGCAAGGAAAGTCCGACATAATCTTGCTGGTCAAAAGTTTCTCTGCCACAATTGACAAACCTGTCAACTTTTTAACGCAAGAGGGCGGTAGTACTTTTAAAAAAAATACTCCTCTGGTTGGCTGTATACCAAACTTAACTAACAATTTAAGGCAAACACACACATAGAGCGGTGAGTGAGAGCGAAGCATACCCCCTGTATTGTTTGAAGACGGGAAAACCAGTAATTAACGCAACACACCTTAAAGAATGGACGGCTGAAACAAACTTTATTTGAGCAGTAGAAAATCACAGAACGCGTTTTTTAATATACATTGGGAATTATAAACTGGAAATTAAATGTAATGTAATCCAAATGACGATTGAGACAAAATTTACTTGAGTGGAACAAAATACAACTATTTTTGAAAATTATGTTAAATCCTCCCAAATCATAGAACGTAAAACTTCTTCACCAATGACCTAAAAAACCTATTTCAAAAAGAATTACAATCAGAAGTTCGAAATTAGCATGTTCAGTTGATGAGATAGGCCCTATAGCTTAAAGATTCAAAAGTTTAAAAATTACTATAAAATCATATGATGACGTCACCATAACGTCACATCAATTTTCATATACAACACATGCCGGCCTACAAGCATTCCAGATACAAATTTTTGTAAGGTAATCCTACTGGGCTACCTAGATATTACTTTTCAACTTAATCGGACTTGTACTTTTGTAGATATATGGCTTCGAAAAATGCCCCTTTAAGATGACGTCACGTGACATGTGATGACGTCATCATGACGTAAACGTTCGGCACACATTGTGAGCAGTTGGGGTAAGTGTCTGCCAAGTTTAAAAGTAGCCAAAGTGGTCGGTAAGAAAGAAATATTCTAGCGACTTGAAAAAAAAATAATAATTATGACGTCATCACGACGTCACACAATTTTCGCTTTTTACGGCATATCTTTGAGACATACCAAAGCTGTAACAAAAATAATTTTGAAAATATCTTGTTTTGTTCGCTAGATATATTGAAAAGAATGTTACGATTTTAAAACTTCAAAAATTCAGCGACTTGAAAAAAGACTAGAAATCAACCCCTTTTATAAACAGCAAGCACATAATAGCCATGGTTATCTGCCCGTCCCAGAATTCCTTTGTGTTATATTGAATTTGGTCTAAATTTTGAAATGGCTGTCATTTCTTACTTGAGTGAGCCACGATCATGAAATTTTGGAATTGGGTACAGGAAAATTCAATATATACATTTTTGTAATCGAATTGACCCTTACATGCGTTTACAAAAAAACATATTTTTGATGACGTCATCATGACGTCAAACAATTTTCGCTTTTTAGGGCATATCTTTGAGACATACCAAAGCTATAACAAAAAGAATTTTGAAAATATCTTGTTTTGTTCGCTAGATATATTGAAAAGAATGTTACGATTTTCAAATTTCAAAAATTCATAAAAAATCACGTGATGACGTCATCATGACGTAAAAGTTCGGCATGCATTCTGAGCAGTTGGTCTAAGTGTCTGTTAAGTTTAAAGGCAATCGGCTGCATCAAAGTAGCAAAAGTGCCTGGTAGAAAGAAAACGTGTACAAATGCTATGGGCAAAAAGTCTGAAAAAGAAGCAAAAAAAAAAAAAAAAAAAAAGAAAAAAAAAAAAATCTTAACGAAAACAAGGGCTGTTTCGTAAAACTACGAAACAGCCAAAAAAAAAAAAATATTAACGAAAACAAAGGCTGTTTCGAAAAACTTTCGAAACAGCCAAAAAAAAAAAAAAAAAAGAAAAAAAAAAAAATCTTAACGAAAACAAGGGCTGTTTCGTAAAACTACGAAACAGCCAAAAAAAAAAAATCTTAACGAAAACAAGGGCTGTTTCGAAAAACTTTCGAAACAGCCAAAAAAAAAGAAAACTAGAGCCAATAGTGTTTGTGGACAAACACAGGGCTGTTTCGGTGTTTTTGTGTAAAATTTGGTGATTAAAATGAAATTTCAAAATTTTTAATAAAATTAAAAAAATTAACAAATTATAGAAAATTAGCCGATGAGGTCTCATGACGTCACTTCGGCTTCTGCATGCGGGTGGCAATATCTACATACCCACCAATTTTTATGACGATCGGACCTACCCTTATATGTGTTTCAAAAAAGCATATTTTTGATGACGTCATGATGACGTCACACATTTTCCCATTTATGTGAAAGAATATAGGAGCTAACAAAGCTATTACAAAAAGAATTTTGAATTTAGCATGTTCTGTTAAAGAGATATGGGTTTAAGAAACTTTAAGGTTAAAAAACTTTACAATTACTATAAAATCGTATGATGAGGTCATCATGACGTCACCTCAATTTTCATCTATAACACGTACTTGTCTACCACCATAGCAGGTTTGAATGCAATCGGACCTACGGTTCTCTAGATATGTGCCCTTGAAAAATGCACCTTTAAGATGACGTCACATGACAAGTGATGACGTCATCATGACGTCACTCTTCGGCATAAATTTTCAGCTGAGGGTCTCTGTTTGAGTTAAACCTGATAAAGATCTGAGGTTGTTTAGTGACCAAAGTGGCTCTTACAAAATTCGTGTACAAAGTCTATGGGATTTGGGATAGAACTAAAAATTCATAGAAAATCAGCCGATGACGTCATCATGACGTCACTTTGGATTTTACATGCTAGTGGCACTATCTACCTACCCACCAATTTTCATGACGATCGGACCTATCCTTATATGTGTTTTAAAAAAGCACATTTTTGATGACGTCATCATGACGTCACACATTTTCTCCCTTTTAGGGGATATCTTTGAGACATACCAAAGCTATACCAAAAAGAATTTTGAAAATATCTTGTTTTGTTCGCTAGATATATTGAAAAGAATGTTACGATTCCAAAAATTTAAAATTCAGCGACTTGAAAAAAGACTACAAATCAACCCTTTTTATAAACAGCATGCTCATTTAAGCCATGGTTATCTGCCCTTCCCAGAATTCCTTTGTGTTATATTGAATTTGGTCTAAATTTTGAAACGGTTCCTATTTCTTACTTGAGTGAGCCACGATCATGAAATTTTGGAATTCGGTACAGAAAAATACAATGTATACATTTTTGTAATCAGATTGACCCTTACATGCGTTTTAAAAAAATAATATTGTTGATGACGTCATCATGACGTCACACAATTTTCGCCATTTAGGGCATATCTTTGAGACATACCAAAGCTGTAACAAAAATAATTTTGAAAATATCTTGTTTTGTTCGCTAGATATATTGAAAAGAATGTTACGATTTTAAAACTTCAAAAATTCAGCGACTTGAAAAAAGACTAGAAATCAACCCCTTTTATAAACAGCAAGCTCATAATAGCCATGGTTATCAGCCCGTCCCAGAATTCCTTTGTGTTATATTGAATTTGGTCTAAATTTTGAAATGGCTGTCATTTCTTACTTGAGTGAGCCACGATCATGAAATTTTGGAATTGGGTACAGCAAAATTCAATATATACATTTTTGTAATCAGATTGACCCTTACATGCGTTAAAAAAAAAAAGCATTTTTGATGACGTCATCATGACGTCACACAATTTTCGCTTTTTAAGGCATATCTTTGAGACATACCAAAGCTATAAAAAAAAGAATTTTGAAAATATCTTGTTTTGTTCGCTAGATATAATTTAATGAATGTTACGATTTTCAAAATTCAAAAATTCATAAAAAATCACGTGATGACGTCATCATGACGTAAAAGTTCGGCATGCATTCTGAGCAGTTGGTCTGAGTGTCTGTTAAGTTTAAAGGCAATCGGCTGCATAAAAGTAGCCAAAGTGCCTGGCAGAAAGAAATCGTGTACAAACGCTATGGGCAAAAAGTCTGAAAAAGAAAAAAAAAAAGAAACTAGAGCCAATAGTGTTTGTGGACAAACACAGGGCTGTTTCGGTGTTTTTGTGTAAAATTTGGTGATTAAAATGAAATTTCTAAATTTTTTATAAAATTAAAAAAATTAACAAATTATAGAAAATTAGCCGATGAGGTCTCATGACGTCACTTCGGCTTCTGCATGCGGGTGGCACTATCTACATACCCACCAATTTTTATGACGATCGGACCTACCCTTATATGTGTTTCAAAAAAGCATATTTTTGATGACGTCATGATGACGTCACACATTTTCCCATTTATGTGAAAGAATATAGGAGCTAACAAAGCTATTACAAAAAGAATTTTGAATTTAGCATGTTCTGTTAAAGAGATATGGGTTTAAGAAACTTTAAGGTTAAAAAACTTTACAATTACTATAAAATCGTATGATGAGGTCATCATGACGTCACCTCAATTTTCATCTATAACACGTACTTGTCTACCACCATAGCAGGTTTGAATGCAATCGGACCTACGGTTCTCTAGATATGTGCCCTTGAAAAATGCACCTTTAAGATGACGTCACATGACAAGTGATGACGTCATCATGACGTCACTCTTCGGCATAAATTTTCAGCTTAGGGTCTCTGTTTGAGTTAAACCTGATAAAGATCTGAGGTTGTTTAGTGACCAAAGTGGCTCTTACAAAATTCGTGTACAAAGTCTATGGGATTTGGGATGGAACTAAAAATTCATAGAAAATCAGCCGATGACGTCATCATGACGTCACTTTGGATTTTACATGCTAGTGGCACTATCTACCTACCCACCAATTTTCATGACGATCGGACCTATCCTTATATGTGTTTTAAAAAAGCACATTTTTGATGACGTCATCATGACGTCACACATTTTCTCCCATTTAGGGGATATCTTTGAGACATACCAAAGCTATACCAAAAAGAATTTTGAAAATATCTTGTTTCGTTCGCCAGATATATTGAAAAGAATGTTACGATTTTAAAATTTCAAAAATTCATAAAAAATCACGTGATGACGTCATCATGACGTAAATGTTCGGCATACATTCTGAGTAGTTAGTCTAAGTGTCTGCCAAGTTTAAAGCCAATCGGCACCATAAAAGTAGCCAAAGTGCCGGTAAGAAAGAAAACGTGTACAAATGCTATGGGCATTTGGCTGAAAAAGAAAAAAAAAAAAAAAAGAAAACTAGAAACTGGTGTTTGTGTACAAACACAGGGCTGTTTCGGGTGTTTTTGTTTTTTTTGTGGGAGTATGATTCTAATTCTTGATGAGATATCAATGGTAGATGAAACAAAATCTTGTTTTACATTCAAGCAATTACGTATCCTTAATCATAATTGTTTTGGAAATGTGAGCATACTTGCAGTTTGTGACCATGATGATGTCATTGTGATGTCACACATTTTGCACATTCATATGTAAGTACCTATCACCTAACAAATGTATTACAAATTGTTTTTTGAAATTAGCATGTAGGTTTGATGAGATATGGCTTTGGGGTTTAAAAACTTAAAAATTACTAGAAAATCGTATAATGATGTCATCATGACGTCATGTAATTTTTGTCAATAACGCCTGCTAGCATACCTACATATCACGTTTCAATTTCATTGGACTTGTAATTCTGTAGATATATGGCTTCGAAGAATCCACCTTTAAGATGACGTCACGTGACATGTGATGACATCATGTCAATTTTCATCTATAAACTTGCAGACGTACCTAGATATTACATTTCAACTTAATCGAACTTGTACTTTTGTTTATATGTGGCTTCAAAAACTGCCCCTTTAAGATGACGTCAGGTGACGTGTGATGAAGTCATCATAACGTCATGTCAATTTTCATCTATAAACCTGCTGGCCTACTTAGATATTACATTTCAACTTAATCGAGCTTGTACTTTTGTAGATATGGCTTCAAAAACTGCCCCTTTAAGATGACGTCACGTGACATGTGATGACATCATGATAATGTCATGTCAATTTTCAGCTATAAACCTACTGGGCTACCTAGATATTACTTTTCAACTTAATCGAACTTGTAATTTTGTTTATATATGGCTTCAAAAACTGCCCCTTTAAGATGACGTCACGTGACATGTGATGACATCAATTATGATAATGTCATGTCAATTTTCAGCTATAAACCTACTGGGCTACCTAGATATTACTTTCAACTTAATCGAATTTGTACTTTTGTAGATATATGGCTTCAAAAACTGCCCCTTTAAGATGACGTCACGTGGCATGTCATGACGTCATCAAGAGGTAAAAGTTCGGCACACATTGTGAGCAGTTAGTCTAAGTGTCTGCCAAGTTTAAAAGTACCCAAAGTGCCGGTAAGAAGGAAAACGTGTACAAATGCTATAGGCAATAATCTAGCGAGTGCCCCTTTAAGATGACACCACGTGACATGTTATGACTTGATCATCACGTCATGTCAATTTTCATCTATAACACCAGGTGGCATACCTTACGTTCCAACTGAATCGGACTTGTACTTTTGTAGATATATGGCTTCGAAAAAATGCCCCTTTAAGATGACGTCACGTGACATGTGATGACGTCATCATGACGTAAAAGTTCGGCACACATTGTGAGCAGTTGGTGTAAGTGTCTGCCAAGTTTTAAAGTAGCCAAAGTGGCCGGTAAGAAAGAAAACGTTTACAAATGCTATGGGCAATATTCTATCGACTTGAAAAAATAATTTTTTTATGACGTCATCATGACGTCACACAATTTTCGCTTTTTAGGGCATATCTTTGAGACATACCAAAGCTATAACAAAAAGAATTTTGAAAATATCTTGTTTTGTTCGCTAGATATAGTGAAAAGAATGTTACGATTATAAAACTTCAAGAATTCAGCGACTTGAAAAAAGACTACAAATCAACCCTTTTTATAAACAGCATGCACATTTAAGCCATGGTTATCAGCCCTTCCCAGAATTCCTTTGTGTTATATTGAATTTGGTCTACATTTTGAAATGGCTCCTATTTCTTACTTGAGTGAGCCACGATCACGAAATTTTGGAATTGGGTACAGGAAAATTCAATGTATACATTTTTGTAATCAGATTGACCCTTACATGCGTTTAAAAAAAAATAATATTGTTGATGACGTCATCATGACGTCACACAATTTTCGCCATTTAGGGCATATCTTTGAGACATACCAAAGCTATAAGAAAAAGAATTTTGAAAATATCTTGTTTTGTTCGCTAGATATATTGAAAAGAATGTTACGATTTTAAAACTTCAAAAATTCAGCGACTTGAAAAAAGACTAGAAATCAACCCTTTTATAAACAGCAAGCTCATAATAGCCATGGTTATCAGCCCGTCACAGAATTCCTTTGTGTTATATTGAATTTGGTCTAAATTTTGAAATGGCTGTTATTTCTTACTTGAGTGAGCCACGATCATGAAATTTTGGAATTGGGTACAGGAAAATTCAATATATACATTTTTGTAATCGGATTGACCCTTACATGCGTTAACAAAAAAACACATTTTTGATGGCGTCATTATGACGTCACACAATTTTCGCAATTTAGGGCATATCTTTGAGACATACCAAAGCTATAAGAAAAAGAATTTTGAAAATATCTTGTTTTGTTCGCTAGATATAATTTAATGAATGTTACGATTTTCAAATTTCAAAAATTCATAAAAAATCACGTGATGACGTCATCATGACGTAAAAGTTCGGCATGCATTCTGAGCAGTTGGTCTGAGTGTCTGTTAAGTTTAAAGGCAATCGGCTGCATAAAAGTAGCCAAAGTGCCTGGCAGAAAGAAATCGTGTACAAACGCTATGGGCAAAAAGTCTGAAAAAGAAAAAAAAAAAGAAACTAGAGCCAATAGTGTTTGTGGACAAACACAGGGCTGTTTCGGTGTTTTTGTGTAAAATTTGGTGATTAAAATGAAATTTCTAAATTTTTTATAAAATTAAAAAAATTAACAAATTATAGAAAATTAGCCGATGAGGTCTCATGACGTCACTTCGGCTTCTGCATGCGGGTGGCACTATCTACATACCCACCAATTTTTATGACGATCGGACCTACCCTTATATGTGTTTCAAAAAAGCATATTTTTGATGACGTCATGATGACGTCACACATTTTCCCATTTATGTGAAAGAATATAGGAGCTAACAAAGCTATTACAAAAAGAATTTTGAATTTAGCATGTTCTGTTAAAGAGATATGGGTTTAAGAAACTTTAAGGTTAAAAAACTTTACAATTACTATAAAATCGTATGATGAGGTCATCATGACGTCACCTCAATTTTCATCTATAACACGTACTTGTCTACCACCATAGCAGGTTTGAATGCAATCGGACCTACGGTTCTCTAGATATGTGCCCTTGAAAAATGCACCTTTAAGATGACGTCACATGACAAGTGATGACGTCATCATGACGTCACTCTTCGGCATAAATTTTCAGCTTAGGGTCTCTGTTTGAGTTAAACCTGATAAAGATCTGAGGTTGTTTAGTGACCAAAGTGGCTCTTACAAAATTCGTGTACAAAGTCTATGGGATTTGGGATGGAACTAAAAATTCATAGAAAATCAGCCGATGACGTCATCATGACGTCACTTTGGATTTTACATGCTAGTGGCACTATCTACCTACCCACCAATTTTCATGACGATCGGACCTATCCTTATATGTGTTTTAAAAAAGCACATTTTTGATGACGTCATCATGACGTCACACATTTTCTCCCATTTAGGGGATATCTTTGAGACATACCAAAGCTATACCAAAAAGAATTTTGAAAATATCTTGTTTCGTTCGCCAGATATATTGAAAAGAATGTTACGATTTTAAAATTTCAAAAATTCATAAAAAATCACGTGATGACGTCATCATGACGTAAATGTTCGGCATACATTCTGAGTAGTTAGTCTAAGTGTCTGCCAAGTTTAAAGCCAATCGGCACCATAAAAGTAGCCAAAGTGCCGGTAAGAAAGAAAACGTGTACAAATGCTATGGGCATTTGGCTGAAAAAGAAAAAAAAAAAAAAAAGAAAACTAGAAACTGGTGTTTGTGTACAAACACAGGGCTGTTTCGGGTGTTTTTGTTTTTTTTGTGGGAGTATGATTCTAATTCTTGATGAGATATCAATGGTAGATGAAACAAAATCTTGTTTTACATTCAAGCAATTACGTATCCTTAATCATAATTGTTTTGGAAATGTGAGCATACTTGCAGTTTGTGACCATGATGATGTCATTGTGATGTCACACATTTTGCACATTCATATGTAAGTACCTATCACCTAACAAATGTATTACAAATTGTTTTTTGAAATTAGCATGTAGGTTTGATGAGATATGGCTTTGGGGTTTAAAAACTTAAAAATTACTAGAAAATCGTATAATGATGTCATCATGACGTCATGTAATTTTTGTCAATAACGCCTGCTAGCATACCTACATATCACGTTTCAATTTCATTGGACTTGTAATTCTGTAGATATATGGCTTCGAAGAATCCACCTTTAAGATGACGTCACGTGACATGTGATGACATCATGTCAATTTTCATCTATAAACTTGCAGACGTACCTAGATATTACATTTCAACTTAATCGAACTTGTACTTTTGTTTATATGTGGCTTCAAAAACTGCCCCTTTAAGATGACGTCAGGTGACGTGTGATGAAGTCATCATAACGTCATGTCAATTTTCATCTATAAACCTGCTGGCCTACTTAGATATTACATTTCAACTTAATCGAGCTTGTACTTTTGTAGATATGGCTTCAAAAACTGCCCCTTTAAGATGACGTCACGTGACATGTGATGACATCATGATAATGTCATGTCAATTTTCAGCTATAAACCTACTGGGCTACCTAGATATTACTTTTCAACTTAATCGAACTTGTAATTTTGTTTATATATGGCTTCAAAAACTGCCCCTTTAAGATGACGTCACGTGACATGTGATGACATCAATTATGATAATGTCATGTCAATTTTCAGCTATAAACCTACTGGGCTACCTAGATATTACTTTCAACTTAATCGAATTTGTACTTTTGTAGATATATGGCTTCAAAAACTGCCCCTTTAAGATGACGTCACGTGGCATGTCATGACGTCATCAAGAGGTAAAAGTTCGGCACACATTGTGAGCAGTTAGTCTAAGTGTCTGCCAAGTTTAAAAGTACCCAAAGTGCCGGTAAGAAAGAAAACGTGTACAAATGCTATAGGCAATAATCTAGCGAGTGCCCCTTTAAGATGACACCACGTGACATGTTATGACTTGATCATCACGTCATGTCAATTTTCATCTATAACACCAGGTGGCATACCTTACGTTCCAACTGAATCGGACTTGTACTTTTGTAGATATATGGCTTCGAAAAAATGCCCCTTTAAGATGACGTCACGTGACATGTGATGACGTCATCATGACGTAAAAGTTCGGCACACATTGTGAGCAGTTGGTGTAAGTGTCTGCCAAGTTTTAAAGTAGCCAAAGTGGCCGGTAAGAAAGAAAACGTTTACAAATGCTATGGGCAATATTCTATCGACTTGAAAAAATAATTTTTTTATGACGTCATCATGACGTCACACAATTTTCGCTTTTTAGGGCATATCTTTGAGACATACCAAAGCTATAACAAAAAGAATTTTGAAAATATCTTGTTTTGTTCGCTAGATATAGTGAAAAGAATGTTACGATTATAAAACTTCAAGAATTCAGCGACTTGAAAAAAGACTACAAATCAACCCTTTTTATAAACAGCATGCACATTTAAGCCATGGTTATCAGCCCTTCCCAGAATTCCTTTGTGTTATATTGAATTTGGTCTACATTTTGAAATGGCTCCTATTTCTTACTTGAGTGAGCCACGATCACGAAATTTTGGAATTGGGTACAGGAAAATTCAATGTATACATTTTTGTAATCAGATTGACCCTTACATGCGTTTAAAAAAAAAAATATTGTTGATGACGTCATCATGACGTCACACAATTTTCGCCATTTAGGGCATATCTTTGAGACATACCAAAGCTATAAGAAAAAGAATTTTGAAAATATCTTGTTTTGTTCGCTAGATATATTGAAAAGAATGTTACGATTTTAAAACTTCAAAAATTCAGCGACTTGAAAAAAGACTAGAAATCAACCCTTTTATAAACAGCAAGCTCATAATAGCCATGGTTATCAGCCCGTCACAGAATTCCTTTGTGTTATATTGAATTTGGTCTAAATTTTGAAATGGCTGTTATTTCTTACTTGAGTGAGCCACGATCATGAAATTTTGGAATTGGGTACAGGAAAATTCAATATATACATTTTTGTAATCGGATTGACCCTTACATGCGTTAACAAAAAAACACATTTTTGATGGCGTCATTATGACGTCACACAATTTTCGCAATTTAGGGCATATCTTTGAGACATACCAAAGCTATAAGAAAAAGAATTTTGAAAATATCTTGTTTTGTTCGCTAGATATAATTTAATGAATGTTACGATTTTCAAATTTCAAAAATTCATAAAAAATCACGTGATGACGTCATCATGACGTAAAAGTTCGGCATGCATTCTGAGCAGTTGGTCTAAGTGTCTGCTAAGTTTAAATGCAATCGGTTGCTTAAAAGTAGCCAAAGTGCCTGGCAGAAAGAAATCGTGTACAAACGCTATGGGCAAAAAGTCTGAAAAAGAAAAAAAAAAAAAAACTAGACGGACGGTGTTTGTGGACAAACACAGGGCTGTTTCGCTTTTTATTTTTTTTAGTTTGGATGTGAAATGTGAATACAATAATTAAAGTTCGTCAAACAATCGCGCTCCTGCCAGTTTTCTTTGTTAGACTTTGAAAATGATTAAAGTTGTTTGTAATAGTCACTTGTGATGACGTCAAAATAACGTAATGTAAATTTTCATCTGTAAACTTGCTGACCTACCTAGATATTACATTTAAAATAATCAAACTTGTACTTTTGTAGATATACAATGTATGGCTTCAAAAACTGCCCCTTTAAGATAACGTCACGTGACATGTGATGACGTCATCATAACGTCATGTCAATTTTCATCTATAAACCTGCTTGCCTACCCGACTATATATTACATTTCAAATAAATCGGAGCTGTACTTTTGTAGATATATGGCTTCGAAAAATGCCTCTTTAAGATAATGACACGAAACAAGTGATGACGTAATCATGACATCATAATTTTTTTAATTTAAAATACCTACTGGGCTACCTAGATATTACTTTTGAACTTAATCGGACTTGTACTTTTGTTTATATATGGCTTCAAAAACTGCACCTTTAAGATGACGTCATGTAACATGTGATGACATCATAATAATGTCATGTAAATTTTCATCTATAAACCTATTGGGCAACCTAGATATTACTTTTCAACTTAATCAGACATGTACTTCTTAATATATATGGATTCAAAAACTGCCCCTTTAAGATGACGTCACGTAACATGTGATGATGTCATCATAACGTAATGTCAATTTTCATCTATAAACCTACTAGGCTACCTGGATATTACTTTTCAACTTAATCGGACTTGTACTTTTGTAGATATATAGCTTTGAAAAAATGCCCATTTAATATGACGTCACATGACATGTGATGACATCATCATGACGTGAAAGTTTGGCACACATTGTGAGCAGTTGGGGTAAGTGTCTACCAAGTTTAAAAGTAGCCAAAGTGGCCGGTAAGAAAGTAAACGTTTAAAAATGCTATGGGCAATAATCTAGCAAGTGCCCCTTTAAGATGACACCACGTGACATGTTATGACTTGATCATAACGTTATGTCCATGTTTATCTATAACACCCGGTGGCATACCTAGATATTACGTTCCAACTTAATCGGACTTGTACTTTTGTAGATATATGGCTTCGAAAAATGCCCCTTTAAGATGACGTCACGTGACATGTGATGACGTCATCATAACATCATGTCAATGTTCATCTATAACACCCGGTGGCATACCTAGATATTACGTTTCAACTTAATCGGACTTGTACTTTTGTAGATATATGGCTTCGAAAAAATGCCCCTTTAAGATGACGTCACGTGACATGTGATGACGTCATCATGACGTAAAAGTTCGGCACACATTGTTAGCAGTTGGTGTAAGTGTCTGCCAAGTTTAAAAGTAGCCAAAGTGGCCGGTAAGAAAGAAAACGTTTACAAATGCTATGTGCAATATTCTAGCGACTTGAAAAAAGAAATTTTTTTATGACGTCATCATGACGTCACACAATTTGCGCTTTTTATGGCATATCTTTGAGACATACCAAAGCTATAACAAAAAGAATTTTGAAAATATCTTGTTTTGTTCGCTAGATATATTGAAAAGAATGTTACGATTCCAAAACTTCAAAAATTTAGCGACTTGAAAAAAGACTAGAAATCAATCCCTTTTATAAACAGCAAGCACATAATACCCATGGTTATCAGCCCTTCCCAGAATTCCTTTGTGTTATATTGAATTTGGTCTACATTTTGAAATGGCTCCTATTTCATACTTGAGTGAGCCACGATCATGAAATTTTGGAATTAGGTACAGGAAAATTCAACGAATACATTTTTGTAATCGGATTGACCCTTACATGCGTTTAAAAAATAAAGATTTGTTGATGACGTCATCATGACGTCACACAATTTTCGCTTTTTAGGGCATATCTTTGAGACATACCAAAGCTGTAACAAAAATAATTTTGAAAATATCTTGTTTTGTTCGCTAGATATATTGAAAAGAATGTTACGATTTTAATACTTCAAAAATTTAGCGACTTGAAAAAAGACTAGAAATCAACCCCTTTTATAAACAGCAAGCACATAATACCCATGGTTATCAGCCCTTCCCAGAATTCCTTTGTGTTATATTGAATTTGGTCTAAATTTTGAAATGGCTCCTATTTCATACTTGAGTGAGCCACGATCATGAAATTTTGGAATTAGGTACAGGAAAATTCAATGTATACATTTTTGTAATCGGATTGACCCTTACATGCGTTAACAAAAAAACACATTTTTGATGACGTCATCATGACGTCACACAATTTTCGCAATTTAGGGCATATCTTTGAGACATACCAAAGCTATAAGAAAAAGAATTTTGAAAATATCTTGTTTTGTTCGCTAGATATAATTTAATAAATGTTACGATTTTCAAAATTCAAAAATTCATAAAAAATCACGTGATGACGTCATCATGACGTAAAAGTTCGGCATGCATCCTGAGCAGTTGGTCTAAGTGTCTGGTAAGTTTAAAGGCAATCGGCTGCATAAAAGTAGCCAAAGTGCCTGGCAGAAAGAAAACGTGTACAAATGCTATGGGCAAAAAGTCTGAAAAAGAAAAAAAAAAAAAAAAAAAAAAAAAAAAAACTAGAGCCAATGGGAGGTGTTTGTGGACAAACACAGGGCTGTTTCGTTTTAGTTTTTTTATTTTTTGGATGTGAAATGAGAATACAATAATTTAAGTTTGTCAAACAATCGCGCTGCTGCCAGTTTTCTTTGTTAGACTTTGAAAATAATTAAAGTTGTTTGTAATAGTCACTTGTGATGACGTCATCATAACGTAATGTACATTTTCATCTGTAAACTTGCTGACCTACCTAGATATTACATTTAAAATAATCGAACTTGTACTTTTGTAGATATACAATGTATGGCTTTAAAAACTGCCCCTTTAAGATAACGTGACGTGACATGTGATGACGTCATCATAACGTCACGTCAATTTTCATCTATAAACCTGCTTGCCTACCCGACTATATATTACATTTCAAATAAATCGGACCTGTACTTTTGAAGATATATGGCTTTGAGAAAAATGCCCCTTTAAGATAATGACACGAAACGAGTGATGACGTAATCATGACATCAATAATTTTGTTATTTAAAATACCTACTGGGCTACCTAGATATTACTTTTGAACTTAATCGGACTTGTACTTTTGTTTATATATGGCTTCAAAAACTGCACCTTTAAGATGACGTCATGTGACATGTGATGACATCATAATAATGTCATGTCAATTTTGATCTATAAACCTATTGGGCTACCTAGATATTACTTTTCAACTTAATCGGACATGTACTTCTTAATATATATGGCTTCAAAAACTGCCCCTTTAAGATGACGTCACGTAACATGTGATGACGTCATCATAACGTCATGTCAATTTCCATCTATAACACCCGGTGGCATACCTAGATATTACGTTTCAACTTAATCGGACTTGTACTTTTGTAGATATATGGCTTCGAAAAAATGCCCCTTTAAGATGGCGTCACGTGACATGTGATGACATCATCATGACGTAAAAGTTCGCCACACGTTGTGAGCAGTTGGGGTAAGTGTCTGCCAAGTTTAAAAGTAGCCAAAGTGGCCAGTAAGAAAGAAAACGTTTACAAATGCTAAGGGCAATAATCTAGCGAGTGCCCCTTTAAGATGACACCACGTGACATGTTATGACTTGATCATAACGTCATGTCAATGTTCATCTATAACACCCGGTGGCATACCTAGATATTACGTTCCAACTTAATCGGACTTGTACTTTTGTAGATATATGGCTTCGAAAAATGCCCCTTTAAGATGACGTCACGTGACATGTGATGACGTCATCATGACGTAAAGGTTCGGCACACATTGTGAGCAGTTGGGGTAAGTGTCTGCCAAGTTTAAAAGTAGCCAATGTGGCCGGTAAGAAAGTAAACGTTTACAAATGCTATGGGCAATATTCTATCGACTTGAAAAAAGAATTTTTTTATGACGTCATCATGACGTCACACAATTTTCGCTTTTTAGGGCATATCTTTGAGACATACCAAAGCTATAACAAAAAGAATTTTGAAAATATCTTGTTTTGTTCGCTAGATATAGTGAAAAGAATGTTACGATTATAAAACTTCAAGAATTCAGCGACTTGAAAAAAGACTAGAAATCAACCCCTTTTATAAACAGCAAGCTCATAATAGCCATGGTTATCAGCCCGTCCCACAATTCCTTTGTGTTATATTGAATTTGGTCTACATTTTGAAATGGCTGTCATTTCTTACTTGAGTGAGCCACGATCATGAAATTTTGGAATTGGGTACAGAAAAATACAATGTATACATTTTTGTAATCGGATTGACCCTTACATGCGTTAAAAAAAACACATATTTTTGATGACGTCATCATGACGTCACACAATTTTCGCCTTTTAGGGCATATCTTTGAAACATACCAAAGCTATAACAAAAATAATTTTGAAAATATCTTGTTTTGTTCGCTAGATATATTGAAAAGAATGTTACGATTTTAATACTTCAAAAATTCAGCGACTTGAAAAAAGACTAGAAATCAACCCCTTTTATAAACAGCAAGCTCATAATAGCCATGGTTATCAGCCCGTCCCAGAATTCCTTTGTGTTATATTGAATTTGGTCTAAATTTTGAAATGGCTGTCATTTCTTACTTGAGTGAGCCACGATCATGAAATTTTGGAATTGGGTACAGAAAAATACAATGTATACTTTTTTGTAATCGGATTGACCCTTACATGCGTTAAAAAAAACACATATTTTTGATGACGTCATCATGACGTCACACAATTTTCGCCTTTTAGGGCATATCTTTGAGACATACCAAAGCTATAACAAAAAGAATTTTGAAAATATCTTGTTTTGTTCGCTAGATATATTGAAAAGAATGTTACGATTTTAATACTTCAAAAATTCAGCGACTTGAAAAAAGACTAGAAATCAACCCCTTTTATAAACAGCAAGCTCATAATAGCCATGGTTATCAGCCCGTCCCAGAATTCCTTTGTGTTATATTGAATTTGGTCTAAATTTTGAAATGGCTGTTATTTCTTACTTGAGTGAGCCACGATCATGAAATTTTGGAATTGGGTACAGCAAAATTCAATATATACATTTTTGTAATCAGATTGACCCTTACATGCGTTAAAAAAAAAAGCATTTTTGATGACGTCATCATGACGTCACACAATTTTCGCTTTTTAAGGCATATCTTTGAGACATACCAAAGCTATAAGAAAAAGAATTTTTAAAATATCTTGTTTTGTTCGCTAGATATAATTTAATGAATGTTACGATTTTCAAAATTCAAAAATTCATAAAAAATCACGTGATGACGTCACCATGACGTAAAAGATCGGCATGCATCCTGAGCAGTTGGTCTAAGTGTCTGTTAAGTTTAAAGGCAATCGGCTGCATAAAAGTAGCCAAAGTGCCTGGCAGAACGAAAACGTGTACAAAGTCTATGGGCAAAAAGTCTGAAAAAGAAAAAAAAAAAAAAACTAGAGGCAAGTGTTTGTGGACAAACACAGGGCTGTTTCGAATTTTTTTATTGTTAGTTTGGATGTCAAATGTGTATGCAATATTTAAAGTTGTTTGTTAGTTAACAATGACGGAGGGATGAAGATGTTGTTATTGGATGTGTGAAGGATTGGTTTAAAAAAAGGAATCGTGTACAAATGCTATGGGAAATAGCCTAGCGAATGCCCCTTTAAGATGACATCACATAACGTCATGTCAATTTTCATCTATGACACCGGGTGGCATACCTAAATGGTGTGTTTCAACTGAATCGGACTTGTACATTTGTAGATATATGGCTTCGAAAAATGCCCCTTTAAGATGACGTCACGTGACATGTGATGACGTCATCATGACGTAAAAGTTAGGCACACATTCTGAGCAGTTGGGGTAAGTGTCTGCCAAGTTTAAAAGTAGCCAAACTGGCCGGTAAGAAAGAAAATGTTTACAAATGCTATGGGCAATAATCTAGCGAGTGCCCCTTTAAGATGACACCACGTGACATGTTATGACTTGGTCATAACGTCATGTCAATGTTCATCTATAACACCCGGTGGCATACCTAGATATTACGTTCCAACTTAATCGGACTTGTACTTTTGTAGATAAATGGTTTCGAAAAATGCCCCTTTACGTCACGTGACATGTGATGATGTCATCATGACGTAAATGTTCGGCACACATTGTGAGCAGTTGGAGTAAGTGTCTGCTAAGTTTAAAAGTATCCAAAGTGGCCGGTAAGAAAGAAAAAGTTTACAAATGCTATGGGCAATATTCTAGCGACTTGAAAAAAAATTTTTTTTTATGACGTCATCATGACGTCACACAATTTTCGCTTTTTAGGGCATATCTTTGAGACATACCAAAGCTATAACAAAAAGAATTTTGAAAATATCTTGTTTTGTTCGCTAGATATATTGAAAAGAATGTTACGATTCCAAAAATTTAAAATTCAGCGACTTGAAAAAAGACTACAAATCAACCCTTTTTATAAACAGCATGCTCATTTAAGCCATGGTTATCTGCCCTTCCCAGAATTCCTTTGTGTTATATTGAATTTGGTCTAAATTTTGAAATGGTTCCTATTTCTTACTTGAGTGAGCCACGACCATGAAATTTTTGAATTACGTACAGAAAAATTCAATGTATACATTTTTGTAATCGGATTGACCCTTACATGCGTTTAAAAAAAAAGAATTGTTGATGACGTCATCATGACGTCACACAATTTTCGCCTTTTAGGGCATATCTTTGAGACATACCAAAGCTATAACAAAAAGAATTTTGAAAATATCTTGTTTTGTTCGCTAGATATATTGAAAAGAATGTTACGATTTTAATACTTCAAAAATTCAGCGACTTGAAAAAAGACTAGAAATCAACCCCTTTTATAAACATCAAGCACATAATAGCCATGGTTATCTGCCCGTCCCAGAATTCCTTTGTGTTATATTGAATTTGGTCTAAATTTTGAAATGGCTCCTATTTCTTACTTGAGTGAGCCACGATCACGAAATTTTGGAATTACGTACAGAAAAATTCAATGTATTTATTTTTGTAATCGGATTGACCCTTACATGCGTAAAAAAAAAAAAATATTGTTGATGACGTCATCATGACGTCACACAATTTTCGCCTTTTAGGGCATATCTTTGAGACATACCAAAGCTATAACAAAAAGAATTTTTAAAATATCTTGTTTTGTTCGCTAGATATATTGAAAAGAATGTTACGATTTTAATACTTCAAAAATTCAGCGACTTGAAAAAAGACTAGAAATCAACCCCTTTTATAAACAGCAAGCACATAATAGCCATGGTTATCTGCCCGTCCCAGAATTCCTTTGTGTTATATTGAATTTGGTCTAAATTTTGAAATGGCTGTCATTTCTTACTTGAGTGAGCCACGATCATGAAATTTTGGAATTGGGTACAGGAAAATTCAATGTATACATTTTTGTAATCGAATTGACCCTTACATGCGTTTACAAAAAAACATATTTTTGATGACGTCATCATGACGTCAAACAATTTTCGCTTTTTAGGGCATATCTTTGAGACATACCAAAGCTATAACAAAAAGAATTTTGAAAATATCTTGTTTTGTTCGCTAGATATAATTTAATGAATGTTACGATTTTCAAATTTCAAAAATTCATAAAAAATCACGTGATGACGTCATCATGACGTAAAAGTTCGGCATGCATTCTGAGCAGTTGGTCTAAGTGTCTGTTAAGTTTAAAGGCAATCGGCTGCATCAAAGTAGCAAAAGTGCCTGGTAGAAAGAAAACGTGTACAAATGCTATGGGCAAAAAGTCTGAAAAAGAAGCAAAAAAAAAAAAAACTAGACATGTTATGTGTTTGTCCCGTGGACAAACACAGGGCTGTTTCGTGTTTTTTTTATTGTGTTAGTTAGTCAAATGTTTATACAATAATTAACGTTATTGGATGTGTGAAGGATTGGTTTAAAGAAAGAAATCGAGTACAAATGTTATGGGGAATAGTGTAGCGAATGCCCCTTTAAAATGACATCACGTGACATGTGATCACTTCATAACGTCAAGTCAATGTTCACCTATAACACCCGGTGGCATACCTAGATACATGTTTCAACTTAATCGGACTTGTACTTTTGTAGATATATGGCTTTGAAAAATGCCTCTTTAAGATGACGTCACGTGACATGTGATGATGTCATCATGACGTAAAAGTTCGACACACATTCTGAGCAGTTGGTCTAAGTGTCTGCCAATTTGAAAAGTACCCAAAGTGCCAATAGGAAAAAAGTGTACAAATGCTATGGGCAATAGTCTAGCGAATGCTCCTTTAAGATGACATCACGTGACATGTGATGTCATCATAACGTTATGTCAACTTTCATCTATAACACACCGTGTAGCATACTTAGATATTACGTTTCAACTTAATCGGACTTGTACTTTTGTAGATACACAATGTATGGCTACGAAAAATGCCCCTTTAAGATGACGTCAAGTTGACATGTGATGACGTCATCATGACATAAAAGTTCGACACATTCTGAGCAGTTGGTCTAAGTGTCTGCCAATTTTAAAAGTACCCAAAGTGCCAGTAAGAAAAAAACATGTACAAATGCAATAGTCTAGCGAATGCCCCTTTAAGATGACATCACGTGACAGTGATGACATCATGATAATGTCATGTCAATTTCCATCTATAAACCTACTGGCCTACCTAGATATTACGTTTCAACTTAATTGAACTTGTACTTTTGTTGATATATGGCTTCCAAAACTGCCCCTTTAAGATGACGTCACGTGACATGTGATGACGTCGTCCTATTGTCATGTTTATTTTCATCTATGAACCTGCAGACCTACCTGGATATTACATTTCAACTTAATCGAAATTGTACTTTTGTAGATATATGGCTTCAAAACTGCCCCTTTAAGATGACGTCACGTGACATGTGATGACATCAATCATGATAATGTCATGTCAATTTTCAGCTATAAACCTACTGGGCTACCTAGATATTACTTTTCAACTTAATCGAACTTGTACTTTTGTAGATATATAGCTTCAAAAACTGCCCCTTTAAGATGACGTCACGTGGCATGTGATGACGTCATCATGTATGTCTGTAATTCAAAAGGAATGTTATAAGACGCCTGATTGTTTCTGTGCTTTTCACTGAATGCACTTGTTAAATACACAACTTTTTCTCTTCAACATTTTGTTTTCAGGCTTGTATTGGAGTAACTTGCCTCTCAAATTTGAATCTTTATTAATATTATGTGATATGTTCTTGATAAAAATGCATGTTGACATTGTGGCACGTAGGAAGCAATAAAAAGAATTCTTTGAAAACAAGACCTTTGAATGAAGAGAGTTATTTAATGAAGTCTTACTGGTATATTTTTATTACAGTATATAATTGAAAGAAAATACGGTCTTATTAACCCTAACAGTCCTGAATTCTCCAATTTTAATATGATTTTCCACACACCCTAGGGAGGTACAGTTAAATGCAAAGAAAGTCCGACATAATCTTGCTGGTCAAAAGTTTCTCTGCCACAATTGACAAACCTGTCAACTGTTTAGCGCAAGAGGGCGGTAGTACTTTAAAAAAAATACTCCTCTGGTTGTGTTTAGTGAATTGTAGAGGGCAGCATACGAGTTTACTGGTAAAAATTCATTCACGGATTTTGTCCGGTGGCGCCTAGCACTGTATACCAAACTTAACTAACAATTTAAGGCAAACACACACATAGAGCGGTGGGTGAGAGCGAAGCATACCCCCTGTAGTGTTTGAAGACGGAAAACCAGTAATTAACGCAACACACCTTAAAGAATGGACGGCTGAAACAAACTATATTTGAGCAGTAGAAAATCACAGAACGCATTTGTTTTAATACATTGGGAATTATAAACTGGAAATTAAATGTAAGGTAATCCAAATGACGATTGAGACAACATTTACTTGAGTGGAACAAAATACAATAATTATTTTTGAAAATTATGTTAAATCCTCCCAAATCACAGAACGCAAAACTTGTTTACCTATGACCTAAAAAACATATTTCAAAAAGAATTACAATAAGAATTTGGAAAGAATGTTATAAGACGCCTGATTGTTTCTGTGCTTTTCACTGAATGCACTTGTTAAATACACAACTTTTTCTCTTCAACATTTTGCTTTCAGGCTTGTATTGGAGTAACTTGCCTCTCAAATTTGAATCTTTATTAATATTATGTGATATGTTCTTGATAAAAATGCATGTTGACATTGTGGCACGTAAGAAGCAATAAAAATAATTCTTTGAAAACAAGACCTTTGAATGAAGAAAGTTATTTAATGAAGTCTTACTGGTATATTTTTATTACAGTATATAATTAAAAGAAAATACGGTCTTATTAACCCTAACAGTCCTGAATTCTCAAATTTTAATATGATTTTCCACACACCCTAGGGAGGTACAGTTAAATGCAAGGAAAGTTCGACATAATCTTGCTGGTCAAACGTTTCTCTGCCACAATTGACAAACCTGTCAACTTTTTAGCGCAAGAGGGCGGTAGTACTTAAAAAAATACTCCTCTGGTTGTGTTTACGAGTTTACTGGTAAAAATTCATTCACGGATTTTGTCCGGTGGCGCCTGGCACTGTATACCAAACTTAACTAACAATTTAAGGCAAGCACACACATAGAGCGGTGGGTGGGAGCCCCTGTAGGTTTTGAAGACGGAAAACCAGTAATTAACGCAACACACCTTAAAGAATGGACGGCTGAAACAAACTATATTTGAGCAGTAGAAAATCACAGAACCCATTTGTTTTAATACATTGGGAATTATAAACTGGAAATTAAATGTAAGGTAATCCAAATGACGATTGAGACAACATTTACTTGCGTGGAACAAAATACAATAATTATTTTTGAAAATTATGTTAAATCCTCCCAAATCACAGAACGCAAAACTTGTTTACCTATGACCTAAAAAACATATTTCAAAAAGAATTACAATAAGAATTTGGAAAGAATGTTATAAGACGCCTGATTGTTTCTGTGCTTTTCACTGAATGCACTTGTTAAATACACAACTTTTTCTCTTCAACATTTTGTTTTCAGGCTTGTATTGGAGTAACTTGCCTCTCAAATTTGAATCTTTATTAATATTATGTGATATGTTCTTGATAAAAATGCATGTTGACATTGTGGCACGTAAGAAGCAATAAAAATAATTCTTTGAAAACAAGACCTTTGAATGAAGAAAGTTATTTAATGAAGTCTTACTGGTATATTTTTATTACAGTATATAATTAAAAGAAAATACGGTCTTATTAACCCTAACAGTCCTGAATTCTCCAATTTTAATATGATTTTCCACACACCCTAGGGAGGTACAGTTAAATGCAAGGAAAGTTCGACATAATCTTGCTGGTCAAAAGTTTCTCTGCCACAATTGACAAACCTGTCAACTTTTTAGCGCAAGAGGGCGGTAGTACTTTAAAAAAATACTCCTCTGGTTGGGTTTAGTGAATTGTAGAGGGCAGCATACGAGTTTACTGGTAAAAATTAGTTCACGGATTTTGTCCGGTGCCGCCTAGCATGCACTGTATACCAAACTTAACTAACAATTTAAGGCAAACACACACATAGAGCGGTGGGTGGGACCGAAGCATACCCCCTGTAGTGTTTGAAGACGAAAAACCAGTAATTAACGCAACACACCTTAAAGATTGGACGGCTGAAACAAACTTGATTTGAGCAGTAGAAAATCACAGAACGCATTTTGTTTAATACATTGGGAATTATAAACTGGAAATTAAATGTAAGGTAATCCAAATGACGATTGAGATACAATTTACTTGAGTAGAACAAAACACAACAATTATTTTTGAAAATTATGTTAAATCCTCTTAAATCACAGAACGTAAAACTTGTTTACCTATGACCTAAAAAACATATTTCAAAAAGAATTACAATAAGAATTTGGAAAGAATGTTATAAGGCGCCTGATTGTTTGTGCTTTTCACTGAATGCACTTGTTAAATACACAACTTTTTCTCTTCAACATTTTGTTTTCAGCCTTGTATTGGAGTAACTTGCCTCTCAAATTTGAATCTTTATTAATATTATGTGATATGTTCTTGATAAAAATGCATGTTGACATTGTGGCACGTAGGAAGCAATAAGAAGAATTCTTTGAAAACAAGACCTTTGAATGAAGAGAGTTATTTAATGAAGTCTTACTGGTACATTTTTATTACAGTATATAATTGAAAGAAAATACGGTCTTATGAACCCGAATAGTCCTGAATTCTCCAATTTTATTATGATTTTCCACACACCCTAGGGAGGTACAGTTAAATGCAAGGAAAGTTCGACATAATCTTGCTGGTCAAAAGTTTCTCTGCCACAATTGACAAACCTTTCAACTTTTTAGCGCAAGAGGGCGGTAGTACTTTAAAAAATACTCCTCTGGTTGTGTTCAGTGAATTGTAGAGTAGTAGTAGTAGTAGTGAGAGATGGCGCATATGACACACACAAAAGTGTCCTTTGCGCCAGAATTGTAGAGGGCAGCATACGAGTTTAATGGTAAAAATTCATTCACGGATTTTGTCCGGTGCCGCCTAGCACTGTATACCAAACTTAACTAACAATTTAAGGCAAACACACACATAGAGCGGTGGGTGAAAGCAAAGCATACCCCCTGTAGTGTTTAAAGAAGGAAAACCAGTAATTAACGCAACACACCTTCAAGAATAGACGGCTAAAACAAACTTTATTTGAGCAGTAGAAAATCACAGAACGCATTTTTGTTAATACATTGGAATTTATAAACTGGAAATTGAAAGTAAGGTAATCCAAATGACGATTGAGACAAAATTTACTTGAGTGGAACAAAATACAACTATTTTTGAAAATTATGTTAAATCCTCCCAAATCACAGAACGTAAAACTTGTTTACCTATGACCTAAAAAACCTATTTCAAAAAGAATTACAATAAGAATTTCGAAATTAGCATGTTCAGTAGATAAGATAGGCCCTATAGCTTAAAGATTCAAAAGTAAAAAAATTACTATAAAATCATATGATGACGTCACCATAACGTCGCATCAATTTTCATATATAACACATGCCGGCCTACAAGTATTCCAGATACAAAATTGTTTAAGATAATCCTACTGGGCTACCTAGATATTACTTTTCAACTTAATCTGACTTCTACTTCGGTAAAAATATGCTTCGAAAAATGCCCCTTTCAGATGACGTCACGTGACATGTGATGACGTCATCGTGACGTAAAAGTTCGGCACACATTGTGAGCAGTTGGGGTAAGTGTCTGCCAAGTTTAAAAGTAGCCAAAGTGGCCGGTAAGAAAGAAAACGTTTACAAATGCTATGTGCAATATTCTAGCGACTTGAAAAAAGAATTTGTTTTATGACGTCATCATGACGTCACACAATTTGCGCTTTTTATGGCATATCTTTGAGACATACCAAAGCTATAACAAAAATAATTTTGAAAATATCTTGTTTTGTTCGCTAGATATATTGAAAAGAATGTTACGATTCCAAAAATTTAACAATTCAGCGACTTGAAAAAAGACTACAAATCAACCCTTTTTATAAACAGCATGCTCATTTAAGCCATGGTTATCCGCCCTTCCCAGAATTCCTTTGTGTTATATTGAATTTGGTCTAAATTTTGAAATGGCTGTCATTTCTTACTTGAGTGAGCCACGATCACGAAATTTTGGAATTAGGTACAGGAAAATTCAATGTATACATTTTTGTAATCGGATTGACCCTTACATGCGTTTAAAAAAAAAAATATTGCTGATGACGTCATCATGACGTCACACAATTTTCGCCATTTAGGGCATATCTTTGAGACATACCAAAGCTGTAACAAAAATAATTTTGAAAATATCTTGTTTTGTTCGCTAGATATATTGAAAAGAATGTTACGATTTTAAAACTTCAAAAATTCAGCGACTTGAAAAAAGACTAGAAATCAACCCCTTTTATAAACAGCAAGCTCATAATAGCCATGGTTATCAGCCCGTCCCAGAATTCCTTTGTGTTATATTGAATTTGGTCTAAATTTTGAAATGGCTGTTATTTCTTACTTGAGTGAGCCACGATCATGAAATTTTGGAATTGGGTACAGCAAAATTCAATATATACATTTTTGTAATCAGATTGACCCTTACATGCGTTAAAAAAAAAAAGCATTTTTGATGACGTCATCATGACGTCACACAATTTTCGCTTTTCAAGGCATATCTTTGAGACATACCAAAGCTATAACAAAAAGAATTTTGAAAATATCTTGTTTTGTTCGCTAGATATAATTTAATGAATGTTACGATTTTCAAAATTCAAAAATTCATAAAAAATCACGTGATGACGTCACCATGACGTAAAAGATCGGCATGCATCCTGAGCAGTTGGTCTAAGTGTCTGTTAAGTTTAAAAGCAATCGGCTGCATAAAAGTAGCCAAAGTGCCTGGCAGAAAGAAAACGTGTACAAATGCTATGGGCAAAAGTCTGAAAAAGAAAAAAAAAAAAAAAAAAAAAAAAAGAAACTAGAGGCAAGTGTTTGTGGACAAACACAGGGCTGTTTCTAATTTTTTTATTGTTAGTTTGGATGTCAAATGTGTATGCAATATTTAAAGTTGTTTGTTAGTTAACAATGACGGAGGGATGAAGATGTTGTTATTGGATGTGTGAAGGATTGGTTTAAAAAAGGAATCGTGTACAAATGCTATGGGAAATAGCCTAGCGAATGCCCCTTTAAGATGACATCACATAACATGTAATGACTTCATCATAACGTCATGTCAATTTTCATCTATGACACCGGGTGGCATACCTAAATAGTGTGTTTCAACTGAATCGGACTTGTACATTTGTAGATATATGGCTTCGAAAAATGCCCCTTTAAGATGACGTCACGTGACATGTAATGACGTCATCATGACGTAAAAGTTAGGCACACATTCTGAGCAGTTGGGGTAAGTGTCTGCCAAGTTTAAAAGTAGCCAAACTGGCCGGTAAGAAAGAAAACGTTTACAAATGCTATGGGCAATAATCTAGCGAATGCCCCTTTAAGATGACACCACGTGACATGTTATGACTTGATCATAATGTCATGTCAATGTTCATCTATAACACCAGGTGGCATACCTAGATATTACGTTCCAACTTAATCGGACTTGTACTTTTGTAGATATATGGCTTCGAAAAATGCCCCTTTAAGATGACGTCACGTGACATGTGATGACGTCTCATGACGTAAAAGTTCGGCACACATTGTGAGCAGTTGGTGTAAGTGTCTGCCAAGTTTAAAAGTAGCCAAAGTGGCCGGTAAGAAAGAAAACGTTTACAAATGCTATGTGCAATATTCTAGCGACTTGAAAAAAGAATTTTTTTCATGACGTCATCATGACGTCACACAATTTGCGCTTTTTAGGGCATATCTTTGAGACATACCAAAGCTATAACAAAAAGAATTTTGAAAATATCTTGTTTTGTTCGCTAGATATATTGAAAAGAATGTTACGATTCTAAAACTTCAAAAATTTAGCGACTTGAAAAAAGACTAGAAATCAACCCGTTTTATAAACAGCAAGCACATAATACCCATGGTTATCAGCCCTTCCCAGAATTCCTTTGTGTTATATTGAATTTGGTCTAAATTTTGAAATGGCTCCTATTTCACACTTGAGTGAGCCACGATCATGAAATTTTGGAATTAGGTACAGGAAAATTCAACGAATACATTTTTGTAATCGGATTGACCCTTACATGCGTTTAAAAAAAAAAGATTTGTTAATGACGTCATCATGACGTCACACAATTTTCGCCTTTTAGGGCATATCTTTCAGACATACCAAAGCTATAACAAAAAGAATTTTGAAAATATCTTGTTTTGTTCGCTAGATATATTGAAAAGAATGTTACGATTTTAATACTTCAAAAATTCAGCGACTTGAAAAAAGACTAGAAATCAACCCCTTTTATAAACATCAAGCACATAATAGCCATGGTTATCTGCCCGTCCCAGAATTCCTTTGTGTTATATTGAATTTGGTCTAAATTTTGAAATGGCTGTTATTTCTTACTTGAGTGAGCCACGATCATGAAATTTTGGAATTGGGTACAGCAAAATTCAATATATACATTTTTGTAATCAGATTGACCCTTACATGCGTAAAAAAAAAAAAGCATTTTTGATGACGTCATCATGACGTCACACAATTTTCGCTTTTTAAGGCATATCTTTGAGACATACCAAAGCTATAACAAAAAGAATTTTGAAAATATCTTGTTTTGTTCGCTAGATATAATTTAATGAATGTTACGATTTTCAAAATTCAAAAATTCATAAAAAATCACGTGATGACGTCATCATGACGTAAAAGTTCGGCATGCATTCTGAGCAGTTGGTCTAAGTGTCTGCTAAGTTTAAATGCAATCGGCTGCATAAAAGTAGCCAAAGTGCCTGGCAGAACGAAAACGTGTACAAAGTCTATGGGCAAAAAGTCTGAAAAAGAAGCAAAAAAAAAAAAAAAAAAAAGAAAAAAAAAAAAATCTTAACGAAAACAAAGGCTGTTTCGAAAAACTTTCGAAACAGCCAAAAAAAAAAAATCTTAACGAAAACAAGGGCTGTTTCGAAAAACTTTCGAAACAGCCAAAAAAAAAAAAAAAAAGAAAAAAAAAAAAATCTTAACGAAAACAAGGGCTGTTTCGTAAAACTACGAAACAGCCAAAAAAAAAAAAAAAAAAAAAAAAAAAAAAAATAGAGCTTTAGTGTTTGTGGACAAACACAGGGCTGTTTCGTTTTGGTTTTTTTTGGTAGTTTGATTCTTATTCTTGAGATTTCAATGGTGGATAAAATATCTCGTTTTATGGTCGTGTAGGTCAAGCAATCACGTAGGCTTATTCATAATCTTTTTAGAAATGTGAGCATACAAGCAGTTGATGACCATGATTACGTCATCAGACGTCACACATTTTTCACATTTATATTTAAGTGTGTATGACCTAAAAATATATTACAAAAATAATTATACAAAATTGTTTAAAATTCATGTTAGATACCACGTTTCAACTTAATCGGACTTGTACTTCTTAATATATATGGCTTCAAAAACTGCCCCTTTAAGATGACGTCACGTAACATGTGATGACGTCATCATAATGTAATGTCAATTTTCATCTATAAACCTACTAGGCTACCTAGATATTACTTTTCAACTTAATCGGACTTGTACTTTTGTTTTAATATGGCTTCAAAAACTGCCCCTTTAAGATGACGTCACGTGACATGTGATGACGTCAACATAACGTCATGTCAATTTCCATTTATAACACCCGGTGGCATACCTAGATATTACGTTTCAACTTAATCGGACTTGTACTTTTGTAGATATATGGCTTCGAAAAAATGCCCCTTTAAGATGACGTCACGTGACATGTGATGACATCATCATGACGTAAAAGTTTGGCACACGTTGTGAGCAGTTGGGGTAAGTGTCTGCCAAGTTTAAAAGTAGCCAAAGTGAACGGTAAGAAAGAATACGTTTACAAATGCTAAGGGCAATAATCTAGCGAGTGCCCCTTTAAGATGAAACCACGTGACATGTTATGACTTGACCATAACGTTATGTCAATGTTCATCTATAACACCCGGTGGCATACCTAGATATTACGTTCCAACTTAATCGGACTTGTACTTTTGTAGATATATGACTTCGAAAAATGCCCCTTTAAAGATGACGTCACGTGACATGTGATGACGTCACCATGACGTAAAAGTTCGGCACACATTGTGAGCAGTTGGGGTAAGTGTCTGCCAAGTTTAAAAGTAGCCAAAGTGGCTGGTAAGAAAGAAAAAAATTACAATTGCTATGGGCAATATTCTAGCGACTTGAAAAAAAGAATTGTTTTATGACGTCATCATGACGTCACACAATTTTCGCTTTTTAGGGCATATCTTTGAGACATACCAAAGCTGTAACAAAAATAATTTTGAAAATGTGTTGTTTTGTTCGCTAGATATATTGAAAAGAATGTTACGATTTTAAAACTTCAAAAATTTAGCGACTTGAAAAAAGACTAGAAATCAACCCCTTTTATAAACAGCAAGCACATAATAGCCATGGTTATCTGCCCGTCCCAGAATTCCTTTGTGTTATATTGAATTTGGTCTAAATTTTGAAATGGCTCTTATTTCTTACTTGAGTGAGCCACGATCATGAAATTTTGGAATCAGGGAGAGGAAAATTCAATATATACATTTTTGTAATCGGATTGACCCTTACATGCGTTTAAAAAAAGAAATGTTTTGATGACGTCATCATGACGTCACACATTTTCTCCCTTTTAGGGGATATCTTTGAGACATACCAAAGCTATAACAAAAAGAATTTTGAAAATATATTGTTTTGTTCGCTAGATATATTGAAAACAATGTTACGATTTTAAAATTTCAAAAATTCATAAAAAGTCACGTGATGACGTCATTATGACCCCATTTTAGATTTTGCATGCTAGTGACAGTATCTACCTACCCACCACTTTTCATGACGATCGGACTTATCCTTATATGTGTTTTTAAAAATCACACTTTTGATGACGTCATCATGACGTCACACATTTTTTCCCTTTTAGGGCATATCTTTGAGACATACCAAAGCTATCACAAAAAAAAAATTGAAAATATCGTGTTTTGTTCGCTAGATATATTGAAAAGAATGTTACGATTTTAAAACTTCAAAAATTTAGCGACTTGAAAAAAGACTAGAAATCAACCCCTTTTATAAACAGCAAGCACATAATAGCCATGGTTATCTGCCCGTCCCAGAATTCCTTTGTGTTATATTGAATTTGGTCTAAATTTTGAAATGGCTCTTATTTCTTACTTGAGTGAGCCACGATCATGAAATTTTGGAATTTGGTACAGAAAAATTCAATGTATACATTTTTGTAATCGGATTGACCCTTACATGCGTTAAAAAAAAAACACATTTTTGATGACGTCATCATGACGTCGCACAATTTTCGCTTTTTAGGGCATATCTTTGAGACATACCAAAGCTGTAACAAAAAGAATTTTGAAAATATCTTGTTTTGTTCGCTAGATATATTGAAAAGAATGTTACGATTTTCAAATTTCAAAAATTCATAAAAAATCACGTGATGACGTCATCATGACGTAAAAGATCGGCATACATTCTGAGCAGTTGGTCTAAGTGTCTGCTAAGTTTAAATGCAATCGGTTGCTTAAAAGTAGCCAAAGTGCCGGTCAGAAAGAAAACGTGTACAAATGCTATGGGCAAAAGTCTGAAAAAGAAGAAGAAAAAAAAACTAGACATGTTATGTGTTTGTCCCGTGGACAAACACAGGGCTGTTTCGTGTTTTTTTTATTGTGTTAGTTAGTCAAATGTTTATACAATAATTAACGTTATTGGATGTGTGAAGGATTGGTTTAAAGAAAGAAATCGAGTACAAATGTTATGGGGAATAGTGTAGCGAATGCCCCTTTAAAATGACATCACGTGACATGTGATCACTTCATAACGTCAAGTCAATGTTCACCTATAACACCCGGTGGCATACCTAGATACATGTTTCAACTTAATCGGACTTGTACTTTTGTAGATATATGGCTTTGAAAAATGCCTCTTTAAGATGACGTCACGTGACATGTGATGATGTCATCATGACGTAAAAGTTCGACACACATTCTGAGCAGTTGGTCTAAGTGTCTGCCAATTTGAAAAGTACCCAAAGTGCCAATAAGAAAAAAGTGTACAAATGCTATGGGCAATAGTCTAGCGAATGCTCCTTTAAGATGACATCACGTGACATGTGATGTCATCATAACGTTATGTCAACTTTCATCTATAACACACCGTGTAGCATACTTAGATATTACGTTTCAACTTAATCGGACTTGTACTTGTGTAGATACACAATGTATGGCTACGAAAAATGCCCCTTTAAGATGACGTCAAGTTGACATGTGATGACGTCATCATGACATAAAAGTTCGACACACATTCTGAGCAATTCTGCCAATTTTAAAAGTACCCAAAGTGCCAGTAAGAAAAAAACATGTACAAATGCAATATAGTCTAGCGAATGCCCCTTTAAGATGACATCACGTGACATGTGATGACATCATGATAATGTCATGTCAATTTCCATCTATAAACCTACTGGCCTACCTAGATATTACGTTTCAACTTAATTGAACTTGTACTTTTGTTGATATATGGCTTCCAAAACTGCCCCTTTAAGATGACGTCACGTGACATGTGATGACGTCGTCCTATTGTCATGTTTATTTTCATCTATGAACCTGCAGACCTACCTGGATATTACATTTCAACTTAATCGAATTTGTACTTTTGTAGATATATGGCTTCAAAACTGCCCCTTTAAGATGACGTCACGTGACATGTGATGACATCAATCATGATAATGTCATGTCAATTTTCAGCTATAAACCTACTGGGCTACCTAGATATTACTTTTCAACTTAATCGAACTTGTACTTTTGTAGATATATAGCTTCAAAAACTGCCCCTTTAAGATGACGTCACGTGGCATGTGATGACGTCATCATGTATGTCTGTAATTCAAAAAGAATGTTATAAGACGCCTGATTGTTTGTGTGCTTTTCACTGAATGCACTTGTTAAATACAACTTTTTCTCTTCAACATTTTGTTTTCAGCCTTGTATTGGAGTAACTTGCCTCTCAAATTTGAATCTTTATTAATATTATGTGATATGTTCTTGATAAAAATGCATGTTGACATTGTGGCACGTAGGAAGCAATAAAAAGAATTCTTTGAAAACAAGACCTTTGAATGAAGAGAGTTATTTAATGAAGTCTTACTGGTATATTTTTATTACAGTATATAATTGAAAGAAAATACGGTCTTATTAACCCTAATAGTCCTGAATTCTCAAATTTTAATATGATTTTCCACACACCCTAGGGAGGTACAGTTAAATGCAAAGAAAGTCCGACATAATCTTGCTGGTCAAAAGTTTCTCTGCCACAATTGACAAACCTGTCAACTTTTTAGCGCAAGAGGGCGGTAGTACTTACAAAAATACTCCTCTGGTTGTGTTTAGTGAATTGTAGAGGGCAGCATACGAGTTTACTGGTAAAAATTCATTCACGGATTTTGTCCGGTGGCGCCTAGCACTGTATACCAAACTTAACTAACAATTTAAGGCAAACAAACACATAGAGCGGTGGGTGAGACCGAAGCATACCCCCTGTAGTGTTTGAAGACGGAAAACCAGAAATTAACGCAACACACCTTAAAGAATGCACGGCTGAAACAAACTTTATTTGAGCAGTAGAAAATCACAGAACGCATTTGTTTTAATACATTGGGAATTATAAACTGGAAATTAAATGTAAGGTAATCCAAATGACGATTGAGACAACATTTACTTGAGTGGAACAAAATACAACAATTATTTTTGAAAATTATGTTAAATCCTCCCAAATCACAGAACGCAAAACTTGTTTACCTATGACGTAAAAAACATATTTCAAAAAGAATTACAATAAGAATTTGGAAAGAATGTTATAAGACGCATGATTGTTTCTGTGCTTTTCACTGAATGCACTTGTTAAATACACAACTTTTTCTCTTCAACATTTTGTTTTCAGGCTTGTATTGGAGTAACTTGCCTCTCAAATTTGAATCTTTATTAATATTATGTGATATGTTCTTGATAAAAATGCATGTTGACATTGTGGCACGTAGGAAGCAATAAAAAGAATTCTTTGAAAACAAGACCTTTGAATAAAGAGAGTTATTTAATGAAGTCTTACTAGTATATTTTTATTACAGTATATAATTGAAAGAAAATACGGTCTTATTAACCCTAATAGTCCTGAATTCTCCAATTGTAATATGATTTTCCACACACCCTAGGGAGGTACAGTTAAATGCAAGGAAAGTTCGACATAATCTTACTGGTCAAAAGTTTCTCTGCCACAATTGACAAACCTGTCAACTTTTTAGCGCAAGAGGGCGGTAGTACTTAAAAAAATACTCCTCTGGTTGTGTTTAGTGAACTGTAGAGGGCAGCATACGAGTTTACTGGTAAAAATTCATTCACGGATTTTGTCCGGTGGCGCCTAGCACTGTATACCAAACTTAACTAACAATTTAAGGCAAACACACACATAGAGCGGTGGGTGAGAGCGAAGCATAACCCATGTAGTGTTTGAAAACGGAAAACCAGTAATTAACGCAACACACCTTAAAGAATAGACGGCTGAAACAAACTATTTGAGCAGTAGAAAATCACAGAACGCATTTTTTTTAATACATTGGGAATTATAAACTGGAAATTAAAAGTAAGGTAATCCAAAATACGATTGAGACAACATTTACTTGAGTGGAACAAAATACAACAACTATTTTTGAAAATTATGTTAAATCCTCCCAAATCACAGAACGTAAAACTTGTTTACCTAAACAACCTATTTCAAAAAGAATTACAATAAGAATTTCGAAATTAGCATGTTCAGTTGATGAGATAGGCCTTATAGCTTAAAGATTCAAAAGTAAAACAATTACTCTAAAATCATATGATGACGTCACCACAACGTCGCATCAATTTTCATATATAACACATGCCGGCCTACAAGCATTCCTGACACAAAATTGTTTAAGATAATCTACTGGGCTACCTAGATATTACTTTTCAACTTAATCTGACTTCTACTTCGGTAAAAATATGGCTTCGAAAAATGCCCCTTTCAGATGACGTCACGTGGCATGTGATGACGTCATCATGACGTAAAAGTTCGGCACATATTGTGAGCAGTTGGGGTAAGTGTCTGCCAAGTTTAAAAGTAGCCAAACTGGCCGGTAAGAAAGAAAACGTTTACAAATGCTATGGGCAATAATCTAGCGAGTGCCCCTTTAAGATGACACCACGTGACATGTTATGACTTGATCATAACGTCATGTCAATGTTCATCTATAACACCCGGTGGCATACCTAGATATTACGTTCCAACTTAATCGGTCTTGTACTTTTTGTGTGACGATATGGCTTCGAAAAATGCCCCTTTAAGATGACGTCACGTGACATGTGATGACGTCATCATGACGTAAAGGTTCGGCACACATTGTGAGCAGTTGGGGTAAGTGTCTGCCAAGTTTAAAAGTAGCCAAAGTGGCCGGTAAGAAAGAAAAAGTTTACAAATGCTATGGGCAATATTCTAGCGACTTAAAAAAAAGAATTTTTTGATGACGTCATCATGACGTCACACAATTTTCGCCATTTAGGGCATATCTTTGAGACATACCAAAGCTGTAACAAAAATAATTTTGAAAATATCTTGTTTTGTTCGCTAGATATATTGAAAAGAATGTTACGATTTTAAAACTTCAAAAATTCAGCGACTTGAAAAAAGACTAGAAATCAACCCCGTTTATAAACAGCAAGCTCATAATAGCCATGGTTATCAGCCCGTCCCAGAATTCCTTTGTGTTATATTGAATTTGGTCTAAATTTTGAAATGGCTGTCATTTCTTACTTGAGTGAGCCACGATCATGAAATTTTGGAATTGGGTACAGAAAAATACAATGTATACATTTTTGTAATCGGATTGACCCTTACATGCGTTAAAAAAAAAAAGATTTGTTGATGACGTCATCATGACGTCACACAATTTTCGCTTTTTAGGGCATATCTTTGAGACATACCAAAGCTGTAACAAAAATAATTTTGAAAATATCTTGTTTTGTTCGCTAGATATATTGAAAAGAATGTTACGATTTTAATACTTCAAAAATTTGGCGACTTGAAAAAAGACTAGAAATCAACCCTTTTATAAACAGCAAGCACATAATACCCATGGTTATCAGCCCTTCCCAGAATTCCTTTGTGTTATATTGAATTTGGTCTAAATTTTGAAATGGCTCCTATTTCATACTTGAGTGAGCCACGATCATGAAATTTTGGAATTGGGTACAGGAAAATTCAATATATACATTTTTGTAATCGGATTGACCCTTACATGCGTTAACAAAAAAACACATTTTTGATGACGTCATCATGACGTCACACAATTTTCGCAATTTAGGGCATATCTTTGAGACATACCAAAGCCATAAGAAAAAGAATTTTGAAAATATCTTATTTGGTTCGCTAGATATAATTTAATGAATGTTACGATTTTCAAAATTCAAAAATTCATAAAAAATTACGTGATGACGTCATCATGACGTAAAAGTTCGGCATGCATCCTGAGCAGTTGGTCTAAGTGTCTGTTAAATTTAAAGGCAATCGGCTGCATAAAAGTAGCCAAAGTGCCTGGCAGAAAGAAAACGTGTACAAATGCTATGGGCAAAAAGTCTGAAAAAGAAAAAAAAAAAAAAAAAAAAAAAAAAAAGAAAAAAAAAAAAATCTTAACGAAAACAAGGGCTGTTTCGAAAAACTTTCGAAACAGCCAAAAAGAAAAAAACTAGAGGTTTGTGTCTGTTTGAAACAGAACACAAGGCTTTTCCGTGTTTTTTTTTTCCACCCTAAAACTTCAGCTTACGTTCTATGTTTGTGTTAAGTTTGATTAAGATCTGATGTTTATAGTGAGTAAAGTGGCTTGTACAAAATTCGTGACGAAGTCTATGGGATTTTGGATAGAACAAAAAGATTCATAGAAAATTAGCCGATGACGTCATCATGACGTCACTTCGGATGTTATATTCTACTGGCACTATCTACCTACCCAGCAATTTGTATGATAATCAGACCTATTCTTATGTGTTTTTAAAAAGCACATTTTTGACGTCATGATGAGGTCACACTTTTTCACATTGAAATGAAAGAATATCGGAGCTAACAAAACTTAAAAATTACTATAAGATCGTATGATGACGTCATCATGAAGTCACCACGATTTTCATTGATAACACCAGCTGGTCTACCAACATACTAGGTTTAAACATAATTGGACCTACGGTTCTCTAGATATGGGCCATTGAAAAATGCAGCTTTAAAATGACGTCACATGACACGTGATGACGTCATCAAGACGTCACTCTTCAGCGTGCAATTTCAGGTTAGGGTCTTTGTTTGTGTTAAGCCTGATTAAGATCTGAGGTTGTTTAGTGAGCAAAGTGCCACTTACAAAATTCGTGTACAAAGTCTATGGGATTTGGGAAAGAACAAAATAATTCATAGAAAATCAGCCGATGACGTCACAATGACGTCACTTTGGATTTTACATGCTAGTAGCATTATCTACCTACCCAGCAATTTTTATGACGATCGGACGTACCCTTATATGTGTTTCAAAAAGAAATTGTTTGATGACGTCATGATGACGTCACACATTTTTCCCATTGATGTGAAGGAATATAGGAGCTAACAAAGCTATTCCAAAAAGAATTTTTGATTTAGCATGTTCTGTTGATGAGATATGGCTTTAAGAAACTTTAAGGTTCAAAAACTTAAAAATTAACATAAAATCGTATGATGACGTCATCATGACGTCACGTCAATTTTCATCTATAACACGTGGTGGTCCACCAACATACCAGGTTTAAAGGCAATCGGACCTACGGCTCTCTAGATATGGGCCCTTGAAAAAAATCATCTTTAAGATGACGTCACGTGACATGTGATGACGTCATCATGACGTAAAAGTTCGACACACATTGTGAGCAGTTGGGGTAAGTGTCTGCCAAGTTTAAAAGTAGCCAAAGTGGCCGGTAAGAAAGAAAACGTTTACAATGCTATGGGCAATATTCTAGCGACTTGAAAAAAAAAATTTTTTATTACGTCATCATGACGTCACACAATTTTCGCTTTTTAGGGCATATCTTTGAGACATACCAAAGCTATAACAAAAAGAATTTTGAAAATATCTTGTTTTGTTCGCTAGATATATTGAAAAGAATGTTACGATTTCAATACTTCAAAAATTCAGCGACTTGAAAAAAGACTAGAAATCAACCCCTTTTATAAACAGCAAGCACACTAAAGCCATGGTTATCTGCCCTTCCCAGAATTCCTTTGTGTTATATTGAATTTGGTCTAAATTTTGAAATGGCTGCTATTTCTTACTTGAGTGAGCTACGATCATGAAATTTTGGAATTAGGTACAGAAAAATTCAATGTATACATTTTTGTAATCGAATTGAAACTTACATGCGTTAAAAAAAAAACAATAATTTGATGACGTCATCATGACGTCAAACAATTTTCGCTTTTTAGGGCATATCTTTGAGACATACCAAAGCTATAACAAAAATAATTTTGAAAATATCTTGTTTTGTGTGCTAGATATATTGAAAAGAATGTTACGATTTTCAAAATTCAAAAAATCATAAAAAATCACGTGATGACGTCATCATGACGTCACTCTTCGGCATACAATTTCAGGTTCGGGTCTATGTTTGTGTTAAGTTTAATTAAGATCTGAGATTGTTTAGTGACCAAAGTGGCTGTCATAAAATTCGTGTACAAAGTCTATGGGATTTAGGATAGAACTAAAGTAAGAAGAAAAAGAAAAAAAACTAGAGCCAATAGTGTTTGTGGACAAACACAGGGCTGTTTCGGTTTTTTTGTGGTAGTTTGATTGTGAATTTTATAAATTTATAAATTAACAGAAAATCAACCAATGAAGTCACTCTGGCTTTTGCATGCTAGTAACAATACCTACGTATCCACCAATTTTCATGACGATGGTACCTACCCTTATACGTGTTTCAAAAAAGCACATTTTTTTATGACGTCATCATGACGTGTCGCATTTTTCACATTTATATGTATGTATCTATGACCTAACAAAGCTATTGTAAAAAGAATTTCGAAATTAATTTGTTCCGTTGATGAGATATGGCTGAAAGGTCCAAATACTTAAACATTATAGCAAACCCCAAAAAATAATAACTAGATAGCACATTTTAGCTTATTTGCACTTGCATTTCTGTAGATATATGGATTCAAATAAATGCACCTGCAGCTTTAAGATGGGGGTCACGTGACATGTGATGACGTCATAATAATGTCTGTCAATTTAAATTTATAAACCTGCTGGCCTACAATGATATAACATTTCAACTCAATCAGACTTGTACTTTTGTAGATATATGGATTTGAAAAATGCACCTGCCCCTTTAAGATGAGTGGTCACATGACAACTGATGTCATTATAACGTCATGTCAATTTTCGTCAATAAACCTGCTGGCCTACTTAGATATTACATTTAAACTTAATCGAGCTTCTACTTTTGTAGATATATGGCTTCAAAAACTGCCCCTTTAAGATGACGTCACGTGACATGTGATGACATCATGATAATGTCATGTCAATTTTCAGCTATAAACCTACTGGGCTACCTAGATATTACTTTTCAACTTAATCAAACTTGTAATTTTGTTTATATATGGCTTCAAAAACTGCCCCTTTAAGATGACGTCACGTGACATGTGATGACATCAATCATGATAATGTCATGTCAATTTTCAGCTATAAACCTACTGGGCTACCTAGATATTACTTTTCAACTTAATCGAACTTGTACTTTTGTAGACATATGGCTTCAAAAACTGCCCCTTTAAGATGACGTCACGTGACATGTGATGACATCAATCATGATAATGTCATGTCAATTTTCAGCTATAAACCTACTGGGATACGTAGATATTACTTTTCAACTTAATCGAACTTGTACTTTTGTAGATATATGGCTTCAAAAACTGCCCCTTTAAGATGACGTCACGTGGCATGTCATGACGTCACCATGAGGTAAAAGTTCGGCACACATTGTGAGCAGTTAGTCTAAGTGTCTGCCAAGTCTCAAAGTACCCAAAGTGCCGGTAAGAAAGAAAACGTGTACAAATGCTATAGGCAATAATCTAGCGAGTGCCCCTTTAAGATGACACCACGTGACATGTTATGACTTGATCATCACGTCATGTCAATTTTCATCTATAACACCAGGTGGCATACCTAGATATTACGTTCCAACTGAATCGGACTTGTACTTTTGTAGATATATGGCTTCGAAAAATGCCCCTTTAAGATGACGTCACGTGACACGTGATGACGTCATCATGACGTAAAAGTTCGGCACACATTGTGAGCAGTTGGGGTAAGTGTCTGCCAAGTTTAAAAGTAGCCAATGTGGCCGGTAAGAAAGAACGTTTACAAATGCTATGGGCAATATTCTATCAACTTGAAAAAAGAATTTTTTTATGACGTCATCATGACGTCACACAATTTTCGCTTTTTAGGGCATATCTTTGAGACATACCAAAGCTATAACAAAAAGAATTTTGAAAATATCTTGTTTTGTTCGCTAGATATATTGAAAAGAATGTTACGATTTTAATACTTCAAAAATTCAGCGACTTGAAAAAAGACTAGAAATCAACCCCTTTTATAAACAGCAAGCTCATAATAGCCATGGTTATCAGCCCGTCCCAGAATTCCTTTGTGTTATATTGAATTTGGTCTAAATTTTGAAATGGCTGTTATTTCTTACTTGAGTGAGCCACGATCATGAAATTTTGGAATTGGGTACAGAAAAATACAATGTATACATTTTTGTAATCAGATTGACCCTTACATGCGTTTTAAAAAAAAAATATTGTTGATGACGTCATCATGACGTCACACAATTTTCGCTTTTTAGGGCATATCTTTGAGACATACCAAAGCTGTAACAAAAAGAATTTTGAAAATATCTTGTTTTGTTCGCTAGATATATTGAAAAGAATGTTACGATTTTAAAACTTCAAAAATTCAGCGACTTGAAAAAAGACTAGAAATCAACCCCTTTTATAAACAGCAAGCTCATAATAGCCATGGTTATCAGCCCGTCCCAGAATTCCTTTGTGTTATATTGAATTTGGTCTAAATTTTGAAATGGCTGTCATTTCTTACTTGAGTGAGCCACGATCATGAAATTTTGGAATTGGGTACAGAAAAATACAATGTATACATTTTTGTAATCGGATTGACCCTTACATGCGTTTAAAAAAAAAAATATTGTTGATGACGTCATCATGACGTCACACAATTTTCGCCATTTAGGGCATATCTTTGAAACATACCAAAGCTGTAACAAAAATAATTTTGAAAATATCTTGTTTTGTTCGCTAGATATATTGAAAAGAATGTTACGATTTTAAAACTTCAAAAATTCAGCGACTTGAAAAAAGACTAGAAATCAACCCCTTTTATAAACAGCAAGCTCATAATAGCCATGGTTATCAGCCCGTCCCAGAATTCCTTTGTGTTATATTGAATTTGGTCTAAATTTTGAAATGGCTGTCATTTCTTACTTGAGTGAGCCACGATCATGAAATTTTGGAATTGGGTACAGAAAAATACAATGTATACATTTTTGTAATCGGATTGACCCTTACATGCGTTAACAAAAAAACATATTTTTGATGACGTCATCATGACGTCACACAATTTTCGCCTTTTAGGGCATATCTTTGAGACATACCAAAGCTATAACAAAAAGAATTTTGAAAATATCTTGTTTTGTTCGCTAGATATATTGAAAAGAATGTTACGATTTTAATACTTCAAAAATTCAGCGACTTGAAAAAAGACTAGAAATCAACCCCTTTTATAAACAGCAAGCTCATAATAGCCATGGTTATCAGCCCGTCCCAGAATTCCTTTGTGTTATATTGAATTTGGTCTAAATTTTGAAATGGCTGTCATTTCTTACTTGAGTGAGCCACGATCATGAAATTTTGGAATTGGGTACAGCAAAATTCAATATATACATTTTTGTAATCAGATTGACCCTTACATGCGTTAAAAAAAAAAAGCATTTTTGATGACGTCATCATGACGTCACACAATTTTCGCTTTTTAAGGCATATCTTTGAGACATACCAAAGCTATAAGAAAAAGAATTTTGAAAATATCTTGTTTTGTTCGCTAGATATAATTTAATGAATGTTACGATTTTCAAAATTCAAAAAATCATACAAAATCACGTGATGACGTCATCATGACGTAAAAGTTCGGCATGCATTCTGACCAGTTGGTCTAAGTGTCTGTTAAGTTTAAAGGCAATCGGTTGCTTAAAAGTAGCCAAAGTGCCGGTCAGAAAGAAAACGTGTACAAATGCTATGGGCAATAGTCTGAAAAGGAAAAAAAAGAAAAAAAAAAAAAAAAGAAAACTAGAGCTTTAGTGTTTGTGGACAAACACAGGGCTGTTTCGTTTTGGTTTTTTTTGGTAGTTTGATTCTTATTCTTGAGATTTCAATGGTGGATAAAATATCTCGTTTTATGGTCGTCTAGGTCAAGCAATCACGTGCTTATTCATAATCTTTTTAGAAATGTGAGCATACAAGCAGTTGATGACCATGATTACGTCATCAGACGTCACACATTTTTCACATTTATATTTAAGTGTGTATGACCTAAAAATATATTACAAAAATAATTATACAAAATTGTTTAAAATTCATGTTAGATACCACGTTTCAACTTAATCGGACTTGTACTTCTTAATATATATGGCTTCAAAAACTGCCCCTTTAAGATGACGTCACGTAACATGTGATGACGTCATCATAATGTAATGTCAATTTTCATCTATAAACCTACTAGGCTACCTAGATATTACTTTTCAACTTAATCGGACTTGTACTTTTGTAGATATATGGCTTCGAAAAAATGCCCCTTTAAGATGACGTCACGTGACATGTGATGACATCATCATGACGTAAAAGTTTGGCACACGTTGTGAGCAGTTGGGGTAAGTGTCTGCCAAGTTTAAAAGTAGCCAAAGTGAACGGTAAGAAAGAAAACGTTTACAAATGCTAAGGGCAATAATCTAGCGAGTGCCCCTTTAAGATGAAACCACGTGACATGTTATGACTTGATCATAACGTTATGTCAATGTTCATCTATAACACCCGGTGGCATACCTAGATATTACGTTCCAACTTAATCGGACTTGTACTTTTGTAGATATATGACTTCGAAAAATGCCCCTTTAAAGATGACGTCACATGACATGTGATGACGTCACCATGACGTAAAAGTTCGGCACACATTGTGAGCAGTTGGGGTAAGTGTCTGCCAAGTTTAAAAGTAGCCAAAGTGGCTGGTAAGAAAGAAAAAATTTACAATTGCTATGGGCAATATTCTAGCGACTTTAAAAAAATAATTGTTTTATGACGTCATCATGACGTCACACAATTTTCGCTTTTTAGGGCATATCTTTGAGACATACCAAAGCTGTAACAAAAATAATTTTGAAAATGCCTTGTTTTGTTCGCTAGATATATTGAAAAGAATGTTACGATTTTAAAACTTCAAAAATTTAGCGACTTGAAAAAAGACTAGAAATCAACCCCTTTTATAAACAGCAAGCACATAATAGCCATGGTTATCTGCCCGTCCCAGAATTCCTTTGTGTTATATTGAATTTGGTCTAAATTTTGAAATGGCTGTTATTTCTTACTTGAGTGAGCCACGATCATGAAATTTTGGAATCAGGGAGAGGAAAATTCAATATATACATTTTTGTAATCGGATTGACCCTTACATGCGTTTAAAAAAAGAAATGTTTTGATGACGTCATCATGACGTCACACATTTTCTCCCTTTTAGGGGATATCTTTGAGACATACCAAAGCTATAACAAAAAGAATTTTGAAAATATATTGTTTTGTTCGCTAGATATATTGAAAACAATGTTACGATTTTAAAATTTCAAAAATTCATAAAAAGTCACGTGATGACGTCATTATGACCTCATTTTGGATTTTGCATGCTAGTGACAGTATCTACCTACCCACCACTTTTCATGACGATCGGACTTATCCTTATATGTGTTTTAAAAAATCACACTTTTGATGACGTCATCATGACGTCACACATTTTTTCCCTTTTAGGGCATATCTTTGAGACATACCAAAGCTATCACAAAAAAAAAATTGAAAATATCGTGTTTTGTTCGCTAGATATATTGAAAAGAATGTTACGATTTTAAAACTTCAAAAATTTAGCGACTTGAAAAAAGACTAGAAATCAACCCTTTTATAAACAGCAAGCACATAATAGCCATGGTTATCTGCCCGTCCCAGAATTCCTTTGTGTTATATTGAATTTGGTCTAAATTTTGAAATGGCTCTTATTTCTTACTTGAGTGAGCCACGATCATGAAATTTTGGAATTAGGTACAGAAAAATTCAATGTATACATTTTTGTAATCGGATTGACCCTTACATGCGTAAACAAAAAAACACATTTTTGATGACGTCATCATGACGTCGCACAGTTTTCGCTTTTTAGGGCATATCTTTGAGACATACCAAAGCTGTAACAAAAAGAATTTTGAAAATATCTTGTTTTGTTCGCTAGATATATTGAAAAGAATGTTACGATTTTCAAATTTCAAAAATTCATAAAAAATCACGTGATGACGTCATCATGACGTAAAAGATCGGCATACATTCTGAGCAGTTGGTCTAAGTGTCTGCTAAGTTTAAATGCAATCGGTTGCTTAAAAGTAGCCAAAGTGCCGGTCAGAAAGAAAACGTGTACAAATGCTATGGGCAAAAGTCTGAAAAAGAAGAAGAAAAAAAAAAAAGAAAAAAAAAAAAATCTTAACGAAAACAAGGGCTGTTTCGAAAAGCTTTCGAAACAGCCAAAAAAAAAAATCTTAACGAAAACAAAGGCTGTTTCGAAAAACTTTCGAAACAGCCAAAAAGAAAAAAAAAAAAAGAAAAAAAAAAAAATCTTAACGAAAACAAGGGCTGTTTCGGAAAAGTTTCCGAAACAGCCAAAAATCAGAACAAAAACAACGCCTTTTCCGACGGATTGTCGGAAAAGCCAAAAAAAATCTTAACGAAAACAAGGGCTGTTTCGAAAAGCTTTCGAAACAGCCAAAAAAATCTTAACGAAAACAAGGGCTGTTTCGAACTCTTTCGAAACAGCCAAAAAAAAGAAAAAAAAAAAAATCTTAACGAAAACAAGGGCTGTTTCGAAAAACTTTCGAAACAGCCAAAAAAAAAAAAAAGAAAAAAAAAAAAATCTTAACGAAAACAAGGGCTGTTTCGGAAAAGTTTCCGAAACAGCCAAAAAAAAAGAAAAAAAAAAATATCTTAACGAAAACAAGGGCTGTTTCGAAAAACTTTCGAAACAGCCAATTATACTTGTACATGCAGCAGTCATTGCAATTGTAATCTGATCTGGGTCAGCGCGCGCGCGCCCTACCTGTAGGTGAGCAGCGCCTGCGGTTGTGGGGTATTATTTGCAGTTACTGGGTTCATCTGCGTTCATCAGTTCGGGATTCAGTGTACAGCCGCAAGCCTGATGATCGTGACGATACAGCCCCTTTAATGTTTGTTGCATACAAATGTTGGATTTAGCCATGATTTTGCATCGCCATTTGTGTTCAAACCTTCTGCTTGTTTATGTATATATATCAACCGCAGTTTTTTACATTTTTGTTTTTCAGTTTGGCATAACAATTCTTCATCAGAAAACGTATTGCATTTTGTGAATGAGCCAGTAAAACTCAAACGGAAATAGTGCGTCTTTATAGTGTTCCAAGCTTCAGAACCCGGAAGTATATACCATGACAGTTTTAAAGAACTCATTGAAATTATGGAGTTTCCTCAATCATTGGTGATTTTCAGCATAACGTTAGCAACCTATCCGTTTAAGTAAGTGTATAAAGGTGTGGAAACTGTGGATACATGTACATATGCCATTTATTATGGGGATGTAAATGTGAAAGCCTTATATCAAGGATCAAGAAGGAGCGTGGTTGCGACCACTGCGAGATTGTTGACTCAGAAAGAACAGGTCATCACATTCTTGTCCCCATTCGTTAATGTAATCCCTTCTTGGAAAAAAAAACAGAAAAACTGTTTGATGGGATTGAACTTTGCAGCTTTAGGTAACAGGGTTTTGTTTATCTGTACAATGGAGGTTTGGCATGCATTGCATTTGCAAGACGTGTGAAAATCCAAAGAAGCATGCAAAATGCTCATGATTATGAAGGTGAGAGATACGGCGTTTTAGAAGCGTTATTTCGTTTTGGCGCATTAAAAACTTAACCCGGCGCTATCCCCACCCCAACGACACCAACCCCCCCCCCCCCCCCCCCCGCCCCGTTTTTCAAATATTAAATTATTTTCACAAGGCTCCCCAAAAAGTCTGGACTGTTTTTTACGAAAATTTTACAATTTGGTCCTGGAAATCTCCATAAATTCTTCCTTTCCCCTTAGAAATGGCCGTGCCCCTCTTTAACGCCCAACACCCCCCACGTACCTGGCAACGCTACTGCACATACAATGTCAACATAAAATGTTTCTCATAGTCACAGGACTTGAAATCAATGACAGAAACTTACCAGGAGACTGCATAGAAGTAGTCCTAGCGACACAAGCACAAATATAATTGAACAGCCATAGCCTGCACTTAAGTTTAACCATGGACCCAATATTTACTTTATGGTTTCGATGGTACAGTGTACTCGCTGTCTGTATGTCGGCAGTGTGAATTTGACTGTCAATCATTTCAATCCAAACTCAGTTTACAATGCATCTATTCACTTCGGAATACCAGGAAGTAGAAATGAATTTTCGGAGTTTAATGAATGGATGAACTTTACCCCGTTTCACACATGGCGGGTCATGGTATTATAGGCACTAACTTCGGGTTAGGTATAGAGGAATTTCACATTAGCCCCGTCTGCGCACTTCCTGGTTGAAAACGATAATGTCGATGCCAAACATAAACAGTCCTATTTAACAAATTATTTCATGCATGAATGAATCACGCCATAAATGGCAGCACAGCGCACGTTTAGCATAGTCAGATGTTTACTTTAATATAGCACCGAGCTAACAAGCCCGCAAGTTCGCAGATCGGTGCTATTTTCGCCAATTTGGAATTCTTCTGTATGATGTTAGCATTTTATCAACCTTTTTTTTATAATGGCGCCACTAACGTCAAGATAAGCCCATTTCACACGAGCGGCGGTAATACACATCGGTGATGAGTACCACCTCGTCCGCCTGGGTGTCTGTCATCCAGGACGCCTGCGATTTAATGACAGACTTTCAAACGTCACAATATCGGTAGTTATTGTCCCTCGTTTTGCAGAGCTTTTGCCTTTAAACCGAGTATGCAGAAACTAAACTGAAAAACTAAGAACGCGATGGCTACCGATGTTGTGACGTGCGAAAGTCTGTCATTAAATCGCAGGCGACCTGGGTGAAAAACACCAAGGTGCTACTCATTGCAAATGTGTGCTACCGGTTTACCGTCGCTTATCTTGACGTTGGTTGCGCCATTGTAAAAAAAGGGTTCATAAAATTCTAACACCATATACCTAACCTGAAGTTAGTGCGGGTGCTGAAACCTATACATGCATACATCATGACCCGTAATGTGTGGAACGGGGTAAAGTTCATCCACTCATTATACCCCGAACATTAATTTCTACTTCCTGGTATTGGAAAAGTGAATAGATGCATTCGAAACTGAGTTTGGATTGAAACGATTGAAAGTCAAATGCACACTGCAGAGTACAGCAGTACATACGTGTGGGCATACAGTAAAAACATCTGCCACTACACCATCCATGGATGAAGTATTGGACCCATGATTAAACTCAAGTGCGGGCCATGGCTGTTCAATTGTATTGGTGCTTCTCGCTCGGACTACTTCTATGCAGTCTTCCTGGTAAGGGTCTATCGTTAATTTTAGGTCATGTGACTATGAGAAACATGTTCACCAAGGAGTAACGTAGTTATTATGCAAAAGTTAAAAACAAACCAAATCCCCATAAACCGATTGCATGAACCGATTTGTGCACATTGTATGTGCAGTGGCCTGACCAGGTCGTGTGGGCCGGGGTGGAAGACGGGCATTTTCAAGGGGAAGGGAACATCAAAGATTTGTCAGGACCAAATTGTTACATTTTCGTAGTCCATTTCTTTCTTCTTCTTTTTTTTTGGGGGGGGTATAATTTGATAAACGGGGTGGGGTGAGTGGTGAGTGTCTGTGGGTTTGTTTTTGCATTCAATAGGGGACCTTTAACAATACAGGACAATAGGGTCCCCGGTTGAGAAAGGTCCCCGTTTGAAAACTGTGTACAAAACCAATGAGGGTCCTTGCCAAAAAGTTAAAGTATGAACAATAGGAGAACAATAGGATGCCGGCGATTAAAGGTGTTTACATGTACAAGTTATCCATTACGACCGAGGACTTCGTACAATTGGGGGATTAGTGAAAACAATACAAGTGAGGACCTGAGCCCAAGTCCTCGGTAGAAGTCATGTACAAACCTTATGGGACATGTTGAGGAAAAAGTACAAACAAAGGGAACAATGGAAGGAAACACCTCAAGTTCTCAGCAGTAGGCCCTATAGTAAAACACGACTGTATGTGTGTGTGTGGGGGGGGGGGGAGGTAGTGGGGGGTAGAGTGCAGTTTTTTTTTTGTGAAGCTATAAACCTAAAGTCTACAGCAATCCCTAACATACCTTGCGATACGCCAGACGATCAGACAGATCCCGTGGAGAAGGGGGGTTTAAACCGTTCGGAAGAGTGCCTGTTGATATGAGCCTGACGACCAGTTATAAGATCCAATCATAGCCAAGCTCGGCACGAGGGTATACAAGAGTTAACATGCAGACACGGAGATGACGACAACGACGACAACAGAATAGACAACGAACGAGGGTTTTATTTGCCCGTAAATTGAGGGGGGAAAATACACTAGAAATAATGAAAAATATAGACAACAGGATTAACATATATTGATGTTAAATTATAAAGTCTTGCTTAACTAACGCGAAAATGCTCAGAGAAGACTAATCTCATGGTGAGTAGGGTATTTTTAAGAATTCATTTTTGGAGAAGACTAATCTTCACGGTTGGGAGGATGTTTTTTAGAGTGGAATTTTGAAGAAGACTAACCTTCGTGGTTAATTTGATATTTTAGAAGGAATTTTGGAGCAGATAACCCTCACAGAGAGGAGGATATTTTTTAGAAGGAATATTTGGAGAAGACTAACCCTCACGGTGAGGAGGATATTTTTTAGAAGGAATTTTTGGAGAAGATTAACCCTCATGGTGAGGAGGATATTTTTTAGAAAGGAATATTTGGAGATGATAAACCTCACGGTGAGGAAGATATTTCTTAGAAGAAATTTTTGGAGAAGACTAACCCTCACGGTGAGGAAGATATTTTTTAGAAGGGATTAAAGAGAAGACTAATCCAGATGTAACGAACGGTGAAGTATAATTAGAACAGTAGCAAGGTTAGTTGGAATGAGATGCCGGCAAGTAAAAGTTCTTAACAGTCAACTTTTAATAATATTATATTTTGTTCAATGTAAAAAGTAAAAGTATGTCCGAAAGATGCGAGACTCATCAGGTGCAGTTCGCTTAGACCATGGGTAGGTTTCGTCTCGAGACTGCACGACCTACCCGAAAAGAAATTTGTCATGGTGTTATTGAGGAGAAGAGGAACAATCTTGTATAAAAAGGAGGATAGGCTACCTTGTTCTACTTTGCGGGAAGCGGAGATAGGAACGAAATGGTGGGCACGTCAGAACCGTGTACTGTAGTAGAGGTATCGAAACTTCAAGTGCTAGCAGATCAATTAACGTGGTAAAATATAATGTGAACGACGTAGTACTAGTAGTTCCTTAAATAATTTACCCAATTAAAATATTGAATGATGATCGTCGTGTAAAGGTAGGGTTATTGTCGATGAAAATACACATTTTAAAGTTCTAAATTTGTTGTAGCGTAAAAGCTGGTGTTCTAAAAAAAAACGTAAGGTGTGAACGCAAGCGTCCGTCTTGAGCAAAGGCTGGTGGTGGTGTAGTGGTGGTTTTAAGAACTATGGCGGTTTTAAGAACTATGGCGGTAAACTGAATGAACTTTTGGATCAATCAAATACTTGAAAACTAAACCATGTATTTGTTACTTTCCGGTTAGATTACTGTATAAGTAAATTTTTTTGGTTGATATGATTACCAGTTCAAGAAATTACAACATATTCAGAATGCTGCAGCCCGATTAGTTATCAGGAGAAGGATGGATCGCCGATATGACGCTTGTTTTTTTATAGACTGGCTCCCAGTCGTAGTGCGGGTTGAATTAATAAGATCCTTTGTATTATTTTTAAACTTAACCGCCATGGCGAGTCAGCGCCACAGTACTTCAAACAGTTGTAATCTGTTTATGAGTCCAACATCGCACAAAAATCATCCTAAAGTTCGTCCAATGCCTAGTAAGACAAACGGTTATCGTGCTTTATCCATTTATGCACCTAATCTGGGGAGTAGACTTCCAGTTTATTTTAGGATTGTAAATTATCCATCTAGATCACGGTGCACAAGGAGCTTATTATTACCCCTGGTCATCGGGCCCATTAACTATTTCTGAAACCTCAGCTCCCTGTGAGTATACAGACCGGATGCTTGCTAAACACGCTAACCACGCGCACGCACGCTAAACACAAACCATCACTGCCCTCACAGGTACCCATTTACTCCTGGGTAAAGAGAAGCAGCTTGTGACAAAGTTCCTTGCTCAAGGACACGAGCACCATGATTCTAGCCAGTCTCGAACCCACAACATGCAGGGGCGGATCTAGGTTTTCACTAAGGGGGGGGGGGGGGGGGGGGGGGGGGGGGGGGGTTTACCTGAGGTGATTGGCCTACACACCCCAGCATGCCGAATTTTCAACACCCGACACTGGTAATTTTTTTTTTTTTCAGCCCAAGGGGGGGTTTAAACCCCCAAACCCCCCCCCCCCCCCGTAGATCCGCCACTGACATGCAGTATCGCTGAGATCTAGAATCTGATACACTGAACCACGAGGCCACAGCGCTCCATTTTTACGGATATGGAATTTTTAAATCGCAGCTTAAACATTTCTTTTTAAAATGTATCATTGTTATAAATGTTTTCAAATTGAACAAAGAAACTAGCAGCAGCGAGATTCGAACCAGCGACCTCCGGGTTACCGTACGGTTTTTTGTACATTAAAATGAAAATTGAAAATTGAACTTTCAATTACCAAGTTGAAAATAGAAAATTTTCATTTTTTACTTTTTGAGTTTATAAGAGGCAGGCGGCAACGCTGTCCATGTTGTGTGTGCGCACCCTCCCCCTCCCGCACCCCAGGGGACGCACCCAATCAGGGGGAGGATTGGCGGACTTGAGCTTTTACCCAAACTCCATATCAACCCTCAGGGTGTATGTTTTTTTATTTATTGCCAGTTTCTCAAATTTAAAATGTACGGAAGGTCAGTTGGAAGGTTTCTACTCAAGGGTTTCCTCAAGACTCGCACTCCTTATTACAGTAATTCATCAGCAACTTTCACCATACGCTTACTGTGCTGTGGTGATATTGATCCCAATCCTGGACCCAACTATTCTGATGATGAACTTGCAACACAGAAAAAACCTGCTAAAATTTGTTACACAAGAACTCAGTTGCTGACTATTAACACCAACTGTTCTAGAATATTTGTCCAACCTAGTACCTGGAAAATACTAGGCAATCTGGGTATCCAGCGCAAAACACACAGAGGCACTCGATCTGGATCTCGGAAATCTAAGCACACCACAACCATGGTCACCACAACCATGGTCACCACAACGAACTTCAATATCGCTTCACCAACCCCCAGTTCAACCATAGTAGCCGCTAGTTCTTTGAGTTCATCGAATATTGACCATTATGGTCTGAAATGCCTTGACGTACGTCTTTGGAATGCCCAATCTGTTCGTAATAAGACTGTCTCTCTATCTGACTACGTCATGGAGTATGATGTTGATGTCATGGTATTAACAGAAACCTGGCTAAATAAGGATGACTCTGTGATAATTGGCGAGTTCACCCCACCCACCTACTCATTTTTGAATGTTCCTCGACCTTCTGATGAATGTAACAAAAAAAACACTTAATTACGGCGGCATTGGCATTCTCTGCAAAACTCCCCTCAAACTGTCCATATTACCAACTGACATAACATCTACTACTTTTGAGCATGCACTGTTTCTGTGATAACAAAAAAGATGTTGTGTTTGTAGTTATTTATAGACCGCCTCCTTCATTGAAGAATGGTTTTACAACTGCACATTTTCTCTCAGAATTCGATACATTTCTGAGCGACCTGAATCTCATGGGGCAAAGATTACTCATTCTTGGTGATTTTAACTTGCACATTGACCAGCCATCTAGATCTGATGTCTCCCAGTTCTTGACTTCTATCACAGCAACTGGATTTACTCAAATTGTGACAAAACCTACACACAAATGTGGCCATATATTGGACTTGATACTTTGTCGTTCTGATGATGACCTAGTTCACTCTTGCTGGGTTCATGATGACCATCTTTCGGACCACCACATCGTGTGTTGCAGTCTGCAAATGCTTAAACCAATGTATTCTGATGTTACTTCTAATTACCAGAACTTCCGTTCTATGAATCTTCAAGCATTTAGAACGGATTTATCTCAAATTTTCGCAAATTGCCTCACTGATTCAGATGTGAATAACCTTGTTGGTGAATACAACACAGCCATCCACAACACCCTTAATCATCTTGCACCTGAAAGGACATGTTCTCGCAAAGTAAGACTTCGTCAGCCATGGTATAACAATGAGATACATATGGCACGAAAAGTTCGTCGTCGCTCTGAAAGGAGGTTGCGCAAGAGCGGTCTGGAAGTGTATCGCCTGCTCTATATTGACCAACGCAAACGGGTTAATGGACTCATTGATAGGGCGAAGAGATGCTATTTCGCTGATAAACTCAAATCTGCTGACACCAAAAGTATTTTTCGTACAGTTGGAACTCTACTCAATAATAATTCAAAATCCTATCCTAGTCATGATTCTTCTCGGACACTCAGCAATGATTTTGCAAAATTGTTTGATACTAAGATATCCACTATACACATGAATTTGAAAGATGGGCTACGACAGCGCAGGCTGGTTGCTGATGTGGTTAATCCTCAGATCGCAAGATGTGCACCATCACACAATCTGTGTGATTTTGACTTGACATCCGAGGATGAGATCCGCAGATTATTAAGCCCGTCACCTTCCAAATCATGCAGTTTGGATCCAGTACCTACATGGTTAGTAAAGTCGAACATTAAAATCTTTGTTCCAGTCATTACTCATATTGTAAACTCCTCGCTAACAACTGGTAAATTTCCTGACCAGCTTAAACATGCTGTCATCACGCCGATTCTGAAGAAGTCTTCATTGGACAACAATGTATTCAAGAACTATCGTCCTATCGTTAACCTAGCATTTCTCTCTAAAGTCATTGAGAAAATAGTAGCGAGGCGTATCATCGAACATGTGGAAAGTCATAACCTATCGGAGCCATTCCAATCTGCCTACAAATCTGACCACAATACTGAGACTGCCCTTCTTAAAGTAAAGGATGACATCATGCGGGCAATGGGTGAGAAAAAAGGCGTGTTCATGGTGCTGCTAGACCTAAGCGCAGCCTTTGATACGGTGGACCATCAGATTCTTCTCCAAAGGCTCCGAGACTCTGTCGGGTTAGATGGAACAACATTGGACTGGTTCAGCAGCTATTTGAAGGGTAGAACAAGTTGTGTTTGCATCGATGGTGAACTTTCAGAACCCCGATCTCTGAATTATGGCGTTCCACAGGGTTCGGTGATCGGTCCCTTGGCCATCACTATCTACATCATGCCTATTGGTAACATTATTCGTAGTCATGACCTTCAATTTCACATCTATGCGGACGATACACAAATTTACTGCAGGTTTGATCCCAAGAACCCAGCATCGATTAACACAGCAATAATGAAATTGCGTGCATTCAAGAAATAAAATCTTGGATGACTGAAAACTTGCTTCAGTTAAATGAGGATAAAACGGAATTTGTTGTTGCTGCTTCCTCCTATTCACTACGCAACATGCCACGGATTGAGCTTAAGATCGGAAATACTTTAATAAAACCATCCCAGAACGTGCGCAATCTTGGAATTATTTTTGACTCACAAATGTCAATGACAAAGCATGTAACCAATCTTCGTTGCAACATCAACTTCCACTTACGTAATATCAGTAGAATTCGGAGATTTCTTGATTTTGATTCCTGTCATCAAGTGGCTCGTGCACTCGTGCTGTCCAGACTTGATTATGGAAACTGTTTGATGTTTGGTGCGAATGAAACCGACTTGAACAAGCTACAACAAGTTCAGGACCGGGCAGCTCGCCTGGTGTTTGGAGCAAAACGCTGGGAATCGGCCACTCCTTTCCTCCGCACTCTTCACTGGCTTCCAGTTCGTCAACGAATACACTTCAAAATAAACTTATATGCTTTTAAGTGTTTTCATGGAGTAGGTCCTAGCTACCTCAATGAATGCATATATCAATACAAACCTGGACGACCTGGCCTTCGCTCTGGCTCTGACTGCACTGTTCTTGCTGAACATAGGACTGTAAACTCTGCTGGTGACAAAGCTTTCACTAACGCTGCTCCCAGACTTTGGAATGAACTCCCATCTCAAATCAAATTGTTAGACATTATTCAATTATTTAGGAAGCACTTAAAGAAACACCTATTTTCAACTTTGTAGTATTCTTGTATATTTACGTTCGTTCAGTATTTTTCTAGAACGTTGTATCTTATGAGGTTTGATGCTTATCATAGCGCTGTGATCTACACGAAATAGCGCTTTATAAGAACCTATTATTATTATTATTGTTATTATTATTATTATACGGAAGGGTAGATTGTTTAGTTTCAAGTTTGCTGTGGACAGTTCCCCAACTTGAACTGAGAAAGCGTGCTTTTTAGGGGGGTGAGCCATCCCCGCGAAAACATTGGGCACGTAACTAGTTTTGACGACAGAATAATGCCCCTCGCAGTTGGTGGCATGTGGCCCACACACTTTTTTGATAGGGGGTGTCGTGACTCGTGGCCACAGAGGTTCTGTTAAGGAAGGAGGGGGCAGGGGAAAGTGAATTTTTCCCACATTTCAGGATTCTTTTTTATTTTTTGTACAAAAGTGTCCATATTTTTACTCGATGAATCTGGTCGAGGCCGCCCACTTTGACAAATTTTCCCACCAAATGTGTTTTACCGTATCAAACTTTTGAGAAGCTGCCACAGTGGGTTCTATGAAACGAAATAAAATTTTAAGCAGATACGCACAAATGAATGAACTGGTATTTGCGTTACATTCCACCATGGAGCTATAGCTCAACGATTGCAGTACTCGAACTCACGTACACGTATGTAGCATATTAGGGACCATTAGATTTGATACGCGTACGGGATACGTATGCGGCTCGAAAAAGTCGCCTGTTCAATCACCATTTTGCGTTGTTATTTCATGTGGTACACTATCGGCAATTTACATCTCATATAAAAATGTTGAAATGTATAATGTAAAACCTATAAAATTATCACACAAAATGGTGATTTAATAAGCTATTTTTTTTCGAGCCGCACACGTATCCCGTACGCGTATCAAATCTAATATTCTTGTTAGCCGCGTCGCGCACATCGCAGATGGGGCTCTATAGACCTTTATCATGGCACAGCCATTTTGTTTTTCTCCTATTAAAATCAATGTAACCAAACCGAGGCTGGAAGGAAAAATAGTCTGGCACCTTCATTCAATAATTGGAATCACTATTCATAATTGCTAATGCATACAGGGAACAAGACAAAGATGGTGTCTATAGACTATCCGGCGACCAAAATTAGAAGCATTTAATGCGGTGGCACCACGCTCGCGTGCGTATTTTACGCACGCGCTCGATGCAGCTTCGACCAACAGGGTTTTTACAACTTGCCAAAATGCGCACGCGACTTAAATTGAAGAACGCGCGCAACCTCACGGGACCAGAGCAAAAATGGCTTCTAATTTTGTTTAGCAAATTCCCGTATAAGCGCTCAGCGTTGTTCTTCACCTTCTTATTAGGCCTTGTCCGAATTACTAGGCTACGGCTGGATGTTACACACATGTCTATGGTAGCGGCTTCCAATCCAGACTCGTGTGTAATTTCAAGCCGCAACCAAGTAATTCGGACAGGGCCTCAGGCTTCTTCTTCTTAAACCAAATTTGTTTTCGCGACACGGATCAACAGAAGAGGGCGCTACAATATTTACACGGCTCAACGGAAGAGGGCGCTACAACATTTACTTTGCTTTACTGATTCTTGGGTGAAGTACACTGATCTCTATACACTGGATTGGCAGCGCAGCAGTGATTGCCTATGCGTGAATTGAAGCCACCGCGCGGCCATCTTGCTATATTAAAAACAATGGCTGTTTTCCAAGCTCCAGGCTTCAGCTCCGTCTCCAACTTCAGCCATTCACATAAACTACATGCATGAATGCAGTTTGGCAATGGGCTGAATTCGGAGACGGAGCTGAAGCCAGGGGCTTAGAAAACGGCCATTGTGTTGAATATAACAAGATGGCCGCGCAGTGGCTTGCTTCTATAACGGAGCTTTGCAGCCAATCCAGTGTTGGTACCACTGATCTCCATGTATACAAATCTGGATTGCGCATTGGCCGCTGCGCGCTTTACGCACAGATGTCGCCAGCAGCCGCCATATTTCCACTCCCCATTTCCAACGCTGATTGGTTATTTTTAAATAACCGTGCGTGCACGCGCGCGCGCATGTGTTGAACGTCCAAAATAAACATTGTGACGCCTCTAGTCCTAGCCATAACGCGCGCCTGCCTGTGTACATGTGAATACGTAGTAGGCCTATACGTTGGGGATACGGCTATGGATGGAGTGGTAATGTGGAGGACGGCCATCTACAACTTGAACGGCCAAAGCGCAATCCAGATTTTTATATAGAGATCAGTGTGTAGTACGCGCTATGTGTGCCATTGTCCACACGGAATTATGTTTTATAATTCCAAATGGTTTTTACGTAGGCAAACGGCATTTCTTTTTCAGAAGCACACTTTCGAGGCACATAGCGCGTACTATAGTGGACGACGCGGCTTCACTGATCTCTATATACAAATCTGGATTGCGCATTGAAGATCAGTGCACGAATCCGTGTTTGTTAATAGACTGACTCCTGCTGGTCCACCACTTCAGTCGACCCATGAACTGCCACTATTGTGCTATTATTGCACCAGTCTACTCCCGCTATAGACTATTTCGTGGTCCACCACTTGGCTGAACGAGTGAACGTTAAGTGGGCATTAGCCAAAGTGATCATGGAAGTTGAGGGAACCAACCTGTTAAAGCCGGTTCATTCACTGCATACGCAGCTCGCTGGTCCATTTTATCGGTCTTCAAAGGCCTGTTTATAGTCGGTCGTGCGGTGAAAATCGTCCGACGCTGATAGTCGCTGGACGCTTGGCCTTTTTGTGCAGTTTATAGTCGTCACGCGAAGTTTGTAAACACACGCGCAGCATATGCGCAGCGCGTCTGGAATTTGAATGCGACGTGTGACGATAAACGCATCGCCACTGCTGAACGTAAAACCATTTTAGCTGCGACGATTATTCATTATTGGAGTTATTAGCAGCTTTTTTGTATGTGTGATTAATGTATGTCCCAGCTGTTTTGATAACAATAAATCGTCACCGACACCACGAAGTAACACCCGAGTTGACTTGAGTGCGCGCCACGCGCGCGTATTTTAGAGAATCGAGTAATTTTCGTTTTCACGAAGTAACACTCAAGTACACCGTCACTCAATCGGTACATTTGCGTTTCCACGAACTAACACCCAACTTTATTTCGCTAGTTTGAAGGTTTTTATTACTTTTTTGCGTAACCCAACAAGAATACAAATGAAGTAAATTCCTGTCAACCCTTTCAAAGCGTTTTTCTCTGCACTGTATTTCCGCAACATGCTTTCTATTTTGTGAAGTCAAAAATCGCACGTCACTGTCCGAAGTGCGCGCGCACACTTGGGTGTTAGTTCGTGAAACCGAAATTATTCATTTAGCGGTTTTCACGAAGTAACACTGGAGTGGACTTGGGTGTTACTTCGTGGTGTCGGTGACGAAATATTAAGACGCATGAAGGCCGGTTTATAGCCGGCGCGCGATGAAAATCGCCCAACGCTGATGGTCGCTGGACGCTACGCCCTTTTTGTGCAGTTTATAGTCGTCACGCGACATTTGTAAACACACGCGCAGCATACGCGCAGCGCGTCTGGAATTCGAATGCGACGTGTGACGATCACGCATCGCCACTGCTGAACGTAACATTATTTTAGCTGCGATAATTATTACTTATCAGAGTTAGCAGCTTTTTTATGTGCGATTAATGTCTGTCCCAGCTGTTTTAATAACAACAAATACTAAAACGCATAAATAAAATATAGGACATTTTCGATGCTTATTGATAGTGATATTTATTTTTTATGCCGTGTGCTCAATTTACATATTCATCGTTTCTTACCGATCAGGCAATCCTATTGGCCGATTGAAAAAAGTGAGGTCAGCGACCATGTCAAAGGTCAATTGATTGAACTCTGTAGCGACGTCGCCATCTCTCTCAGCGACTAGTCGCTGGTGCTTCCGCGTCAAGTATAAACCCTGCGTGAAGGCCGGTTTATAGTCGGTCGCGAGATGAAAATCGCCCGACGCTGATGGTCGCTGGACGCTAGGCCTTTTTTGTGCAGTTTAAAGTCGTCACGCGACGTTTGTAAACACACGCGCAGCATACACGCAGCGCGTCTGGAATTCGAATGCGACGTGTGACGATCACGCGTAGTACGGAAGCGTATTTAGGACATGGCCAAAACCAATTTCCAGCCCACTATTTTGCCCAGGCGGATTAGTATTTCGCCCTGGCGGATTATTATTTAGCCCAGGCGGATTATTATTTCGCCCAGGCGGATTACTAATTCGCCCTGGCGGATTAATCGGAACATATGCTAACAGGTTTCGCCATTTCTACAGTAATCCGCCCGGGCGCAATAGTAATCCGCCCGGGCGAAATACTAATCCGCTCGGGCGAAATACCAATCCGCTCGGGCGAAATACTAATCCGCCCAGGCGAAATACTAATCTGCCCGGGCGAAATACTAATCCGCCCGGGCGAAATACTAATCTGCCCGGGCGAAATACTAATCCGCCCGGGCGAAATGCTAATCCGCCCGGGCGAAATACTAATCCGCCCGGGCGAAATAGTGGGCTCGAAAAAAGATTTGGGCCATGTCCTAAATACGCTTCCGTACGTTTTCGATGTTTATTGATAGTGATATTTATTTATTTTGTATGCCGTGTGCCATATTTACATATTCATCATTTCTTACCGATCAGGCAATTCTATTGGCCCATTGAAAAAAGTGAGGTCAGCGACCATGTCAAAGTTCAATTGATTAAACTCAGTAGCGACGTCGCCACCGTCTTTCAGCGACTAGTCGCTGGTGCTTCCGCGTCTAGTATAAACACTGCGACCATCGCGCGACCGACTATAATCCAGCCTTGAGAGGATCGCGCGTCAATTTTTAGTCGCGGTGACCATCGCGCGACCGACTATAAACCATGTTTGTTTCACACGGATCGGGAGGTGATCAAGAGCCGAACGAAAACAAACAGGATCGCGAAGCCCTCTCGCTATATGTTGCATGCAGGGAGAATTTGTATTACACGACAATGTCGTCTGCTTCAGATTCTGTAGGGCTATTTTTATGATAAACTATCTAGTATTTCCAGAAAAGTAAATAATTCGTACTTAGCTTTAATAACTTAAATACACTGTAAAAGAATTAAGGCTGGTTTATAGTCGGTCGCGCGATGGTCGCTGCGACTAAAAAAAAAGAACATTGTTGGGTTGTCGAATTCGACAAATTTCGGCGGCGATTTAAAAACAAAAATTCTCAAAAATCCGGCGGCGGATCCGTAATCCAAGTTTTTAAAAAAAGAACGGCCTTAGGGGTGTGTATTTATGGGTATTAAAAAATATGGGGTACCCGGGTACCCGTAAAAGAAACCCGTAAAAGAAACCCAATCCAAAACTTCCAATCCCCGAAGTTGTAATAATATTTTTCTCTGAGATTCAAAAAGTTTGATTTCAGACAAAAATTCTGAAAAATCTCAAGCCTGTCCAGTAAACATGATCACTTCTCCACTTTTGCGTGTGCTGGCACGTGCATGTGCCGGCATATCACAAAAGACGGTTGTCTGTAGGCGTTATACAGAACTTTGCATTTATTATGGAATGAGGCATGCTAATACAATGTATGTCTCTTCGAGGTTCTTATCCATACCCAGACTACAAAAACCATGACCTGTCAATTCCCTTTGTCAACTTTCGTGAACATCATAAACGTGAAATTTGTGCTGGTTTCCCATGTAGTTGGGTTTTAATTATGAAAATTCCTGACAAATAACATTTAAACCTTTCCTTTTTCATTGTCTAGGAAGTTACATGTACTATGCGATAATGTAAAGTTGTACGGGTACTTGATTCCATAATCTGGAACATGTACCTGGTTTTGATGCACACCCCTAATTAAACATTGTATTTGAAAATGTGACGTTTGATGAAAAGGTACATGTAGATTTGTCATACTGTTTTCCTGTACCCGGCTCAGATTTCAGTAAAAAAAAATTGGTGAGTTACAAAAAGTGAGTTTGACTGCAGTGTCAAGGTGCTTATTAACATTATATGTACATGTAGGTGGGAATACGTGTTTTATTTTCTTTAAAACTTTGCTTTGACACAGGTACATTGGCTGCCATCACTGGACTTATCGACACTACGGTAGTGTTGGGTACAGATACTGCTCTGCTATGTCGCAACAGTGAACACTCATCAGGTTTTGAGCTATGGAATGATGCAACAGACAGCTCGAATTTGATACCATTTGCTTCCCGGGCAGGTGGGGTTGAGAGAGGGCCTACATATTCCAAGTATGTCAACTTTGATTTAGATTCACCATCAGTCACCCAGTTGGACCTTACAATAACCAGTGCGGAGCTTGAAGATGAAGGCACATACACATGCACCCTAGCACCAGACACTGGGTCAGCCACACTGACTGTTGAAGGTAAATGTACACTTTGTACATGGGTCATTCCATGAAGTTGAGACACAATGTGTGACATATTGGTAACAATTTTAAATTGGTGTAAAATATATTTGTTACACCACATGTGATTCTATACAATTATTTCATCATAGCTGAGATTCATTGTGACATAATATTTAGTTTAGGGTCCTCTCTCTCTCATGTCTCTTGAGTTTCACATAAACTCCCATAGACTTACTATGGATAAATCAACGATGTAACAAGCGACACGGTGTCCCGGTTACATCTTAGTTTATGTTGCTCATAATTCATAAATAATCATGTTAAAGCATCCAAATGTGTATGTGGTAGTTAGAACATGTTATCCTTTTCATACCCATCAAATACAGTTGGCTAAAACATTTGATGTAATAATTGATTTGGCAAGCCTGCAAGGATGTACATGTAACATGGGACACCACTCCATCAAGGGTGGAAAACTAACACATGACACCAATTTAGGGGGTCTTTTTTATGTTTTTAAAAAGAGGTTCTCCAAGTCTTTATCAAGTGCATGGACATTTCACATATTGCTTACGGATAAATTATGGAAGAAAGTTCCCAAAATTGTTAGGATGTAACGTGGGACACCACCGTTACATCAGAGTCCATTTTGCCCCAATTTTGAAAAGGCAGTCCAATATATTGACTCTTAATTTTATTAAAACGGTAATTCACACAAAAGAAAAGAAATTTAATTCAGACTTCATTTGATACAAAGTAAGAAAGCTAGACATGCAAGCAGGATGTAACAAAATTTAACAGAGTGGGACACAATCCGTTTACCTCCTTAACCACAGATTTTGTTAGCCATATAACAGAAAAGATGTAAGAGATACTGAAAATGTGATTTGTTGTTGTTAAGTTACATGCAGTTTTTCCTAACTTCCCATGCAAAAGAAAAAAATAGTAAATTGCTTTAACCTCTGGACCCTATTTGTACTTTGTAAGTTTTTATGTCACAAAATTACCCCATAATTTAGCCTGGGACACCATCACACTTGGTGACAAAACATAAATATAATGCCCTCATGTTTTCTATCATTAAAAAGCCTTCCCTTTACTCTTCAAGTTCATACCATAATCACCATTAAAGTCAGTTTAGTTTAAACAAGAAAAACAATTACATGATCAAAGAATGCCAAAATGTGTGTTTCTCAATTTCATGTACAAATGTAGATGTCAATATGAAAAGTATGGCATAAACTGACTCACTTTTCAATGCTGTGGTCTTCACTGATACATGCACCATACATTTATTACAAAACTAAATGTTCAATCCATACTGAACGAATAAGCTGCTTAATTTTGGGAGCCCTCTACATGAGAAGCACTTTTGCACTGTCCCAGTTGATGCACTCATTTGCCACGTTACAGGATCCTTGGTGGATCAAATGGGTAATCGGAACATTTACCAATTACCATTATAAAGTTGATCAGGATCTGATAAAATCTGGCAGTTTGTCGATCAGATCCCAGAGTTTGACTTGGTTTCTGATCATGTACGTGTAGACATGAGCTGAAAAAATATATATTTGACACATTTTACTGAACATGTTGCACACGTATGTACTATTTATTTAGACAGTCAAAAAGTGTTCACATTAATCTTGCAAAGTAAAATGTTTGTGTGGAATTGAGGTATTTTCGCAGTCTCTTTCTTAGGATAATACGGATGAATTGTTTATTTTCCAGTTGAAGGAGCAGATCCTACCATCGTAATTGACGGTGGTACACCAGGGACTCCCATCATCCTGACAGAGTCAATTGAAAGCGTGCTGAGATGCACAGCCAGTGGCTTCAGACCAGCTGTTAATCTAGAATGGTACAAGAACAATGTCCAGATCACAGAAGGTGTCAGCGAGGATGCACCCACTGATAATGGAGATGGTACATTTGATACATCAGGCACACTGACATTCACTCCAACAAGACAAGATGATGTAGCTACTCTAGAATGCCGAACAACAGGACAGGAAGTCGCTACAGCAAAAACAGGATCACTCCGTCTCAATGTGCGATGTAAGTTCATATGATATTTAACTCCGCTCCCCAAAATCAAATAAAGTCAGTTCAAGAAAATGGCCATACACATACATGTACATGTAAAGTACATGATACATCAGTACATGTTTATAGCCAGTTTCACACAACCATTGGAAACACGAGTCCTGTGCAATGAAATCACATCGATGTCACAAACGCACGGATTCCGTGCCGTGTGAAAGTGTATCTCTGTCACCACATCGCATGGGTCCCGTGTGGTTCGTGACAGGGATCGAGACCTCCTCCAAAAATTTGCATCGATGCAACATCCGTAGGACGATCACCGAGATTGGTCGTGTGAATTAATGTATCGATGCGATTTTTGCAAGGATACTGTGCAGTGAAATCGCCTTTACGCATGCGTAGTTTGCTGTTTGGCTTTTGTAAACACAAATTTCTTCAGTTCTGATTGGTCAGTTGCCGCGTAATGAGATTTGTGTAGGAGAACAGTAGACTGGTTCCCGGTCCCTACATTGTCCTTCGGATTTCAAAAGTAGGGACCGGTAGCGGGTAATAAATTTCGGAGGAATTCCTCCGGTTTCATGGAAATATTGCAGGTCAGGGATCATACCCACAATGCAACTGGGGTATCGCACTGAACTTAGTACGGCCAATATGTATGTATGTATGGGTGCATGATGATACGTCAGTGTATATTACGAATATTCGTTTAGATTTTCGCTCAGGTCTAAAATTAAAGGTATATTTTCGCAACCATCAACAAGGAGAGAGGCACTGCTTTTATCTGAAACCTATGCTGTTGAAATGCTTGAAATGTTGCCTTCGCGGAGGATACACGATGATCGATCATGACGATGGCGATTTTGCGTACAAAAATAAGAAGACTGTTGTGGTTGTGAAGTGTGATGCTGGACATACGAGAACGATGGACTAGTATAGGCCTATGGAGAAATGAACACTGAGTGAGACTAGGCAAAGTTATGGAGTCTCATCGTGTAGTGGCCATGTATACTGAGAGCAGCAACAACCATTTGCAGCCCGCTTAATTCAATCATTGGAGAGCAGATTCAAAGGGTAAGACGGAAATATTTTACTTATTTTATACCCCCTACCAAAATCGGTCAAGAACAGCAAAATCTTGGAAAATAACCAACCCTCCTTGAATTGTCTAAACATGTGGCACAACCTGTTATTTCAAGATTTATGTCAGCAAAATCTGTAAAAAATTTGGAAGAAATCAACATGTATGTGAACACTTTGAGTGACTTTACATGGTGCCAAGAACTTCTAACAAAAAAACACAAACTTTCTTCTCCTATATTGCAATAAAATGTCCCAACAAAATTCTCAAAATTAAAGGTTGTGCCAAGTGTTTATACAATTATGAACACAAACGGGTGGTTATTTTCCAAGATTTGCTGTTCCTTATCGATTTTGGTTGGGGGTTTAAAGTAAAATCTTTCTGATGTGACAAATTTCTTTCATATTAAAACTAGTCTGAATCATGTTAATTTTTTATTTATACAATAGAGAGTTCTATCTGAACTGATTGTCCAACTAGTGCTTACTCATGTTTCAGTTCAGGCATCCAGTGCCAGTATTTGTGCAAAAATCTTTTAACACTACCGATTCACTTGTTTGTCAAAGTAGATGTGTTTGCACTTGCTCAGAAATAGATTTGCGTGATCAAGTAATCCTGTAGGAAACACTTTACCTCCATTTTGATAGTGGTACAGTTTACAGATATAGCACTGCGCCATCAGGCAATAATGCATATCCACTGATGGCACCCGACATATGCTATGTACATGTGTATGCAAACAGCAGTACTGCTATTAATTTGCGTAAATTTTCTTTTTCTTTTCATGCAGATACGGTGCATGTGCCATTCAAGTCAGTGACAAAAGGTGCCTAACTATTGCAGATGAGCAACATGACACCAGAGTGAAAGTGTTACGGATGGAAGATTTTTTGACGTTATTGGGCATCTTGAACATTTATTGGAGATGTGTGTGATGTTTTCGTCACAAAGCCCTATCAGAACAGTGAGACTCATGTTGTGATTGATGAAGCCCACAGTGTCCTTCATTAGGGGCAGACTTTAGACAAGATTTTAGAAAGTTAAACTGCAGTCACTCACTGTTTCCAGGAGCATTTTTTCTTGCTGTCACTGCAACTGCCAAGTCTACAAAGAAGGAAGGAAATTTGTTCATGGATTGGAATGAAGTCCACCAGTTTCATAACATCCAGCATTGACAGGACAGATCTTAATGCACCTATTAATTGCTTCCCCCCCCCCCCCCCCCCCCCGGCTGCCCCAGGTCTTATGTGGGGTTTGGTCACATTTTTCAAGCCCCAGGGTAGGGATTTTGGTCACTCATTTTGCCATTGTTTCCCCATTATCAGAAGTTAAAAACCAAGAGGTGGGGGTGCCCCACCCATGTATGTCAGGGATTGTCATTAAAACTTTGCCCCAGGGGTGGGGATTTTGTCACTTCAAAAGTGACAATCCCCACATCTTGGGTGGGGCAGCCCGGGCGGGGGGGGGGGGGTGGGGGAAGCAAATTGATAGGCGCATAAGTTCAGAATCGAAAAGAGACCTCCAAAGCTTCATGCCGAATACCCTTTCATACTTGTGTTTAAATGCATAAATTTGTGGAGTCAATTGGGGCTTGTTTCAAAATATATATTTAATCATTGCCCCCCCCCCCCCACCCGTCTCCTGTTGCAAACAAGGAGGCCAACATAATATTGTAGCCACAATGAATGCAAAATGGGAAGTCTCAATCATGGGCTGGAAAATCTTTAAAATGTTAAAATATGTTAGCAAAAGCTTGAATTCTATTTTAGATTTTAGAGTATTATGCAATCGATTTCAGCTCTGAATTTTGCATGGAACCCCCCCCCCCCCCTCCTCTTGAAGGGCTTTGTATATAGCATGCCTTTGCCATCTACTGCTCCACAGTCGATCAGTACTGATGTGAGTGCCCCCTCCCCCCCAAAAAAAAAAAACATTTATATATATTTTCTGACTGTACCAATCAATTTTTAATTTTGTTTTCTTTATCAGTAATTGAAATTTCACCGTTGTCCCATTACTCCCAATATGAAAGAATCTGAAAGAAACTAACTAGGACACATGTTCAAGGTTCGCATATGATGCACAATATGGGGCAGAGGAAACCCCCCCCCCCCCCCCCCACCCATTTTGTGTTGGTCATTGTGTTCCCTGAATCTCAGGAATTCTCTTCAGATGTATAGGGGGATGTGTTAGGTAACAATAGTCTGTAAAGGGGGGGGGGTACCCCTCTGCCCCATATTGTACTGGATCCGGTATAAAGGTTCGACCTATTATTTATTAAAAACGAATGTCACTTTTTCATTTTTTTTTTTTTCAGTTTTTCCTTCTGCTTTGTAATAAAAAATTATTAAAAGTGTCTAAACCTTCATGCTCTACTCAATTTGTATAATTTTGTTTTGTATTTTGTTTTTCTGATGAGAAATCATATTGTTAGGCGCGACAAGCGAAGGGTAGATTAAGAAGCAAAGGGAAGATTAATCTGACCTCCAGGAAGAGGGTTGAGGCTTGTGTGCATTTCCCAGGATTTTTTTGTTGGCCTACATGTAAAAAATTGTTCAATTTGTTTGGCTGCTGGCGCACACGTACGTACGTACGTCTCCCTAAATTCGCGTGCCTTTTACTTAGAGTTAGGCTTTTGTCTAAATTTCCTAACTTGCGCTTACATATTACTCCTTCCAACACATGTATTTTCCCATATTTCAGCAAGTTTTCCCATCAGGTCGGTGAATCATTGGCTTCCCTGCATTATTCGTAGTTTTCCGATACTGTACAAACTACATGTAGGCTACATGTACATTGTGCTCGAGATGTCGATTCTGCACGAAAATGTAAACATCATCTCTAAAAATAGAAAATGATTACTGCGCACGCGCAGAAGTGGTCCAATCAGAAGCTTTATATGAGTGCTAGCTACCGGTCCCCATATTATATACATATGCGGACCGGGAACTATAGTCTAGGAGAACAGTAGATTCTCTGCAAATACACACTTCGTTAGTGTTGCTGTAAGTGGTCTCGTACATTTACATCCTCTTTGTATAATTGACGTTAAAACATGAAAACTACGGACACGTGATATTTTCTAGGTCACAGTACCATAAGTTTATGTCCAAAATCCTTTAAAACTAAAATACGGTAATTGTTTGTTTTTAAAAGGAAAAAAAATATTTTATGGAATTTTTATGTACATGTAAGTCAATTCAAAAATTGACAGATTGACTGTTTGAGTTGCACTCCAAGTCACTGACTTCAGTCCACAACTGTGCTAAAAACAAATGTACTACACGTACATGTGTAGATGCTCAAAATATCTCAGAGTTGGCACATTGCTCCCTAAACCTACATGTAGTCAGTGTGAATGTCTGATACATCTGACTAATCAGCTGGCATTCCCTGTCTTGCGTTTTTCGGTCAGAATCTTTCAAGGCATCCTCAATGTGGTGGCTGATTTAAAAAGTTTATTGCGGACGTAGATGTACAACATACATATAAGTACATGACCTTGTATGGTCAGCACAAAATGGGAACAATGCATCCCCACAAGTTAGGGCTGTCGCGAATATACCGAATATTTGAATATTCGATCGTCAACCGCCCGCAAACATTAAACAAAAAAAGATGGCTATACCACAGGTTTTCCTGTAGTGTAGTCATATTTTTTGTAATTGATTTAATATTGCGGGATACTACATAAAGTACAAACAACTTTTCAAACTCAGCTGGTTAATTATAACTACAAACTCAACCTGCCAACGTTGGAAAGTCTAAAATTAGAACACCCGTAGCTGCAGCAACAGTCCACTGGTCCAGAGACATCACCCCAGAAGTTCCTGATCACTGATATTTTTAAAGACCCAAGAAAGACTAATTTCATACTAAAACTAATAGGCCTGTTTGTTTTTTTAATAAAGTTATGTTACAAAATTTATTGCGTTTGTTTTTTGTTTTTTTGGTTTGTTATTATTATTATTATTATTATTATTATTATTATTCAGTCATTGCTTTTGTCTAATTTTGTTCTGATTTTTTGGGTATGAAAACTCGAAACTCGGAACTAATCTGATTAAATCTGAATAGTCGGCAGGTATGATGTATGTCAAGAATACCAATTTTGTTAAAAACAATTTATTCATCCCTGTAGGCTCTTACTTTTATACAGCAAAATAATTTTAGTTTTCAGAATCACTGAGAAGGCCTTTTTGATACCACATCTAATTGCAAGCAACTTTTAAAAAACAATTCGTTAATTAGGCTTAATATACAAACTCAATCATGTTTTTACCCAAAGCATAATCCATGTTATTAGGCATACATGTACATTTGTGTAAGTTTCTAGCCTACTGCTGATGACCTGTTGCTTTGTGACACTATGAACATCTAACAAAAGAAAAACGGTGCACTAACAATGAAAATCCATTGTTACTTGGCACTGAATCCATTGTTACTTGTTCAGTGTGAAACGCTAACTATTTCAATCATGTCAATGCATGTTCATCTGCCATTTATTGAATTTGACCATAGTTTTTGCCATGTGTTCTTGTACACTGACTGGAGGGAGATCTTGTCACGTTACCACAGTGGGGTGACTGTTTGGCCCTACTCATTTAAGTTATTTGTTTGAGGCAAACCTGTCTATAACTTTATAAGTCACATGTATAATACTAAAGTGCAATTATTTTTTTATAAATTTATTTCAATTCAACACAAACCTAGGTAATATAAAGGCCTACAGGGGCACAGGCAGATAGGCTTACTGCTAGGGCCTACATGTATTTGATTTTATCAATTTTTTAAAGTTATATTTATTGATTCACCATAATCGATTAATCCCATTAAGCGGTACTAAGCACGGATGAAAGATATTATTTGTGAAAAAATCAATTACGTCACAATAAAATTTGCAACTTTTAAATGAACTTTAATCAAATTGATGAAACCTGAATAACAAAATATAAGAAATACATTGTTTAATATACATGTATGTGGTAGGCTTCTAATAGCTAATACTTACTCATACAAAAAAAATATACATGTATGGCTGTAGAAAGTTCTAATATTGAGGTTTTTGAAGATAAATAAGGCTGCTGAGAGTTCCATGCTGAGGATGCTACAAGGCGTTTTTACCCCCAGGCCCTTGATTTTGCCCAGGGGTAAAAACTCCCACTCAAAAAGCATTATTCAGCAAATATTTTAATTGATTTTAATATTTTAATCATTTATAATTATGTAATTAACCCTTCTTAATATATAGCAACCAAACAATAATATAAAAAAATTAAACCCTTTTTCTTAGTGATAAAGGCTAAACCTTTGGCGGTCATTTTTAAAAACTTTATTTTTCAAATTTTGTTTAACAGCACCTACCTACCCTTAAAATATGTTAATGAATTTAATTCTTTTTATTATTAATTTTTATATACATTGTACTTATTAGAAATATATTCCATTTAGTAATTCAACTTGTCATTTTTAACTAGCAGTGGAAACAAGTCAAGTGGGCGTTTTTACCCCATGGGTGTTTTTACCCCAGTTTACCCTACTGTCATGTGGAAATCACACAATGAAGGGCCTGGGAGCAGGAGTTCTGCAATTTTACTTAGTGGGTGATTCCGTAAATAAGGGGGCCAGTGGTAAAAATGTACATTCCTATACTTTCTTGACGGATTTCTTTACATTATTGCATAGTAACTTCCCAGACAATGAAAAAAGGAAAGGTTTTGAATGTTATTTGTTGGACATTTTCAAAATTAAAACCCGACTACATGGGAAACCAGCACAGATTTCACGTTTATGACGCTCACGAAAATTGACAATAAAGAGATTTACCGGTCGTGGTTTTTCTAGTCAAGGCATGGATAAGAGCCTCGACGAGACATAATAGCATGCCTCATCCACCATAAATACAACTGTATAAAGCTTCCGGATAGCCATCTTTTGTGATATGCCGGCACATGCACGAGCCGGCGCACGCAAACTTCGCAAAGGCGGAGAAGTGATCATGTTTACTAAACAGGCATGAGATTTTTCAGACTTTTGTCTGCAATAAGACTTTTTGAATCTCAGAGAAAGACATTTTTACAACTTCCGGGATTGGAAGTTTTGGGTTGGGTTTCTTTAACGGTACCCGGATACCCGTATTTTTTTCAATCGGGTACCGGTTCTTTTACTACCGTAAATGCACACCCCTATCACATATTCATTTCTGTGTCTTTATTGTGTAACTAACATCAGTGTGCACTAAATAGAACCAATAAAATTTATGTCATGACAATGCATTGTCCTAATTTTGGTTCAAAATAACCTGAAATTATCACTTTTTAGTCAAAAAGTTGCGACATTGAAACACAAGCATTTAAAAGTGTGATTTTCCCTTTTTAAACGGTTAACTTGGTTATTTATAAACTAAAATGATTGATAACACTTCAATGTTAAAAGTAAAACTCACATTTCATAAATAATTTTATATTTTCTTAACAAGACAGGTTTGGCAAAAATGGGTTTCCTACGTAAACTTTGGTGTCCCCTAAAAATGTTTACACGGTGAACAATACTATTGAACGTATCCTCCATATTAACTACATGTACTATATCTGTTCAATTTTGATGGCCAATTTAAGCTTCTTCTTTGTTTCAAAGAATTTGAAAGTTTGTACAGAGAATTTAATGAAGCAAGAAAAATACAGTCATTCTCAATTTTGACAGACCCCTTTGGTGTCCCCCAAATTTTTACATTGTGAAACTTTGTGCTTTTAAAATTGAAAATATTTGCCATGCTTCATTAGTACACATTCCTAGCTAAAAGTTATTCTGAATGGAGGTTTTTAACATGCATTATAATGTAAAGTGCTGACAACTTGTTTCAGAATTTGAAATATCAGGCAATACAACTTTGGTGTCCCCTCTAACTTCTTTACATGTGAAACTTTGTTTTTGTCCAAAAAAATTGAGACAGAGCCACCGATTGACTAATCAATAGAGTTTTTACAAACATGTATCTTAAAATTGACCAGGTTATCTAAAGTAAACACAAAAATGGCACAAAACATACATGTATTCTAGGGTGTTCTAATGTGATGTAAAGCATTTTGGTGTCCCCTTTACACGTGAAACCCTTAATTTTCCATGAATGAAGATATTTTGATGGTGTACATTATTCCTACCCTACTAAAAAGAACTTACCTACCACCATTTTCAAGGAAATCGTTAAATATAACAAAAAGAAAAAAAACGTTTTAACATAATAGGTGATTTATGAATTTAGGGCCTAAAATATATGCATGTTGCAAGTTGGTACCCATATATACGGAATCACCCTTGTACATGTACATGTAACACCTTAGTTGAGGATTGAGCACAAGTGTTGTGAGTACGGAACATCCCAATTGAGGCTTGTGATGCTGTGGACATGGGTGAGCATCAATGAAAAGTACTTGTGAAAGTTCGCAGAAGTCTTACTTTTATCCTGATTTTTGTTAAATTTTGATCCTACTATTCTCCCACATGTACTTTTTCAGGAGGGTCTGCTTGAAAGCCTTACTATACTAGATGTTCATTTCAGAGCACACCTCCATCAAACAGACAATACACTGAACCTGACTAGGACCCTAGATTCTTACACTTGCATGCTCACTGACCGACAGAGGTTGACAAAAATTATCTCTTAAAAACATCTTTGCAATCACACTCTTTCCATTTTCCGAATCACAGTTGCACCTGTGGTAACGACCCTCTCATACAACGACGGAACAATCACTTGTGAAGCTGGTGCCAATCCTATCACTAACATCGAGTACTACATCATCTTGAATGGTACCAAGCCCAGTAACCCGACTGGTAGAACCTTGGCATTTAACCGAGATGAGAATTACTGCACAGAAGTCAGCTGCTATGTTACCAATGCTATAGGAACAGGCATAAAGGCAATGGAAGAACCACTTTGCCCAGGTAAGTACTTAGTGACAGTTTCAGTCACATAAATGAACAGATGTTAATTATAATAGACATACGACGTAATGACGTCACTGTATTTACTACATTTAAAAGTGAGGACGTGGAAAGCTTACTCCGTCGTTTGTATCTAGGTAGAAGCCTCTTTGAGGATGATTTTTTATATTAAAAAGGAAGCCCTCGTTGTATCCTTATGAGTTTCAAAAACGTATTCTTGGGGTTCGTCTTCGAGCCAAAAATCGTTGCCACGTTTAAACACAAAATAGGGAATTCCATGCACGGACGTGCATTTAATATCATCTCTACAGCCCTATTAAAATCCTTGTTTTTTATTTCTTATTCCACTGCAAAGAGTTTTGTTTCTCGTATCAAAAATGAGGTGTAGATTTTACATTATGGTTGTGTGAAGAAATCATCTACTGCCGGAGGGTGTCAATATCAAAACTCTAAAGATTTCATATATCAATTTTAGTAAAAACTATCTGTATGTCTTAATAACATACTTCCTATTAGAACAGAGATGTTTTCTCTTCTGCCCTGTCCCGACGTAAGAGAAAACATCTCTGTTCTAATTTACATCATCCCCGACGCAAAAATTCCATCTTCGAACATACTTCCCCTTACTTTTCCAAAAAAAAATTCTTTGAAAAGTCGTTTTATCGGCAAGTAAATGAATTCCACAGGAATTAAGAACCATTTGTCACCGTACCAATAACCATTATTTGACATGTCGGTGTCTTTATGCCAATCCGGCCACAATCATTCATGAGATCGAAGGGATTTAAACATGAGCACGAGTTTACCCAAAAACGTTCGAGAAAATATAATTGGGAAACTGTTAATTTACCCAACATTGATATTAATTTACCACATTGTTGGTTAATTCAGGTAAAAGTTTACCAATTATTGGGAAGAATTTTCCCAAGATTTTGGGTTGTTGATATGTTGCCCAACATTGTGACAACAGGTGCGTCCTTGCCTACAGGAACTTTAACCATGAAAGTAACGGGTAAATAATCGTCCAGTGTTTGTTCGGAATAAAGTCACAAACAGTTTACATTATAAGTGAAATGTACAAACACGTGACCTCGAACAAACAATTTCCATCCCAAAAACATTTTGAAAAAAAAATCGCAAGGGGGTGAGGAACTTTTGAGGTATTCTAAAAGAAAGGTACGCATATTATGTAATGGTTTGGTTTAAATACTGGTCAGCCTTGTAATACTCAAAGCGTAAGGGGAATAATTTACAGATTGACGTATTTTTGGTCTCTTGCATTATTTCTTTTAGCTGGAATCTTATAAGATTAGAAAGTTGGGCAAACAGATTACCCAACGTTGGTACAATAGTCAGCTTGTTCAACCTTTGGGTAATTGTTCACGTAATTTACCAACTGTTGTATAACCACAGCGGTGCGCAAACCAATTGTCGGTTAAAGTGGGGTTAAACAACAGCTGTGGGTATACAACAGTTGGTTATTAATTACGTGAAAAATTTCCCAAAGGTTGAACATGTTGACTATTGTACCAACGTTTGGTAATCTGTTTGCCCAACATTCTACAGTGTACGGAGTGTGCAGTATCAAAACGTGTTTGGAAAATCCCTCAGATGTACGTGATTGAGACCCAAATTTCAACTACCGTGGTCTTATAACGGATGGAAACAAACCCGATCAAGACAGCTGAATGTATGTTTTGCATCCCGTTAATAGTAATGATTGTCACCGTGTTTTATGTAATGGAGTCTGCTCAAATCTTGAGTTTTCCACCTAAAGTGCGTGTAAACTTGTTTTAGTGAGAATAAAGGTAATTTGCACGCCATTATGTACGTCAGTTATATCTACGAAGGCCAAATGAAGCCTTACCTGAAATCCTTTCGATTGCAATTAATCTCAGTTAAATTAGTTGACCGATAAATCCCCATTGTAGATTCACCCTCTAATGTCGGTGCGATTGTCGGAGTAGTGTTGGCGGCGTTCGTCGCTGGGGGCGCTGTTTGTGGGCTGATCATCTTTCTCCTGAGGAGGAGACGACGTTGTCAACACGCGGAAACACGTGAACGACAAAAAACTGCACAGCACGATGAGTAAGACTTATGTGTAATATTGTATTCAGGCCAATCGGTACTATAGCGACCAACGTGGTAATTGTTTCTCCTTGATTTATTCTTCCATTCTTCAGACACTACTCTGTACCCGACGAGACGCGTAAGATGGGTCCCAAGGCAGAGGCAAGGCATCCAGGCAAGTACTTCTGCATGTTACAGCGTCATTCAATTAAATCTCAAATGACCATTGGCGCGTTGGAGAGGGTGTATTACATGTACTTAATAATGCAACCAAACCCGATCATAATTCCTGGCTCTATATTATAGGAGAGCGTGTTTGTTCCGCATGCTCTCTGAAGTTTTACAAAATACACGTTGAGACACCTTGCTACATTTGGATGTGTACGATAATCTCCGCAGACGCCTACGCCGACAAACGTGGTAAAGACCTAAGCCAAGCTACCTTGTTAATTTTTTGTTATGGAATTTCTCAATTACAAGGCTAAAAGCTAGTTTACAAGCAGAGATGGTAGTGTAGGAAACCCTACCTTCCGAATGGGTTTTCGTTGCATACACGTAGATCATCAACAAGAGGCGGAGAAATCCCAATTTCAGATTTGTCGAGTGACACAACTGATTTCTCCAATATTTCAGATATTCCACTGGCTGAGCCTAGCCAGGCCGTGGTCTATGAAAGTATTCCGGATGGTGACGCTAAGAAACCACAGGCGTCCATGGATGCGGCATACGGCAACGTGGGACCAGATCTATCTTTCCCGCGAGATCTCGTGGTGATCAAAAATGAGCTGGGTCGCGGTGCGTTCGGGAGGGTGCTACTGGGTACGGCGCTTGGGATCGTGGAAACCCGGAAACGGACAAAGGTTGCCATCAAAACTCTTAAAGGTATAGCTTGTTCAAAGTAATTGTGCTATGACAATATCTTTGGAATTCGAGTATCAGAGACTCCGTACACTACTTTGGATGAATTTCCTTTAAATTTCCCTTTTTTATTTAGAGGGCGCTGGTAGCCAGGCCAAGGCAGAGCTTTTGGAAGAACTGGAATTAATGAAGAAAGTTGGTTCCCATCCAAACGTGGTTAGACTACTTGGTTACTGTAAAGAAACAGGTAAGCCTTAACAGTATATAAACAGAGGTGAAAATAATGAATTTATTGAATACATTAACGGAAACTTGTACTCGCTGCATGTGCATTGTATCTGTGTTTAAAATATTTGTCTTCTTCACCAGATCCCGTTTACGTCATCGTTGAATACCTTGGTAAGGGAGACCTGAAGAAAGTTCTGATGGAATACCGAGACAAGGACGCTGGTACAGGCTACTCCAACCTACCCGGACCCAGCAAATCACTGTCTCGAACCTTGGTCAAGTTTACTAGGGACGTGGCCAATGGCATGGCCTTCTTGTCGTCACAAAAGGTTATAAGCACCGAATTTATATATCTGACAGCAGTTTGAATTGTACATGCATTTTTCAGTTCGATGAAAGGAACCATTAAAGGGATCATGCAATACGATTTTTATGACTTGAAATTCTTGATTTGTCACTATGACTTTCCACCTCATTTGCAATTCCAGAGAGAAGTTTCCACATTTTTGTTTCTGAGGTAATGAACTTTGCATATTCATGAACCAAAGCATGATGTCATTCAGGGCAGATTAGCAGTGTCTCCACAGCTTTGTGTACAAAAATATTTCTACACTATTCCCTTTTACTTGATTTTCATATGGTAAACAGCTTGTTCGGACTCCATGTAGATTAGTGGTCAAACTTTCTTCAAAACTTTGTTTGTCTGTGATTTTGAAGGAGTAATGTTTTAACTCTTTGACAAGGAGTGCCTTGTATGACAAAACATAACAAATTGCCCCCTCTTGCGTGAATTGATGAAAGGATTTTACAAGAATTGAAAACTACACCTTCAATTTACTTCCAATGAAAACAAACATTTAGATCTTGTTTGTATTTTTGTTACTCAGAAATATGCGCGAAAACAAGTTGAGCTGTGAGTCCACTGCATGTTTCCTTTAATTGTTATATATCCATGATTCTCAAGGACACCTAATCTTTTAATTTCTGTCAAACAATGAGGTTAAAATCAATTCCCCCTCTTGTTCTCTTTAATCTTTTCTCAATATTGTAATATTTATTACTTTTATATGTTTTGAATTTTCCTGGCGACTTCGTCAGTGCGTGCATCGTGACCTGGCTGCCCGTAACGTGCTGGTAGGTGATGACATGGTGTGTAAGGTGTCTGACTTTGGGCTAGCCCGTGACGTCATGAATATCCGCATCTACCAACGAGAATCAGAGGTATCAAGAAACAAGATGTTTTATTCCTAGTCAAATAAATCTATTAGACAAAGCGTTCATCGGGGACGGATCTAGAGGGGGGTTGTGGGGGTTTGCACCCCCTCCCCTTGGGCTGCTGAGCGAAGTTGTGATAAGCAATGCTAAACCACATCTTGTTACCAGTGGGTATATACCGCTGGTCCATACACTGTACACTGTATCGGTATAGGCAGGTACAACCCCTCCCTAAATGAAAGGCTAGATCCGCCCCGTTCATAGAGCAATAAACGTCAGACTATCGTCATCCTGTTTGCCAAATTGCACTGGTACGCTTCTTTTACAGGGTCTTCTGCCCATGCGCTGGATGGCATTGGAATCTCTTCTTGACGACGTGTACACAACGGAGAGTGACGTGTGGTCTTTCGGGATTCTACTGTGGGAGATCGTAACGCTGGGTGAGTAATGACTACTCGAAAGGAATTCAGCTTCTTTAGTTGTGAAAGTTTGGGGCTCTAACTGACTATTCGCTTTCGTTGACAGGCGCACGTCCGTACCCACTGATGAAAGCTAAAACAATGGTGAGCCAGCTGAAGCAGGGTTACCGCATGCCGAAGCCTGAGCACTGCAAGGAGCAGCTGTAAGTGTATCGGAAAACTGAATATTAAACAAACTCCCGTGTTGTGAAATGAAATCAGAAAAACACAAAACTGTTTATAAAATAGGCAACTCGACAAGTATCTTTGCCAAATCCAACAGATCGGTTTGGACAGCCCGTTTTAACCCTCGGAGCAACTACGGCACTGCAGCGGAAGTAGCTTTTTCGTAATGTTTTAATTACTAAAACATCTTTGTGCCAATATTGCTCAATTTTTTTTGAACTCGAGTCGAAAGCCACAGTTTGAGACTGTGCAATCAAATTTAACACAGAGATCACACACCAGACATGCCAGCCCTGAGAAAGTAAAGCCCTCTGGCATGTGTTTGGCTAAGCCCCATTTAAGCGTGTGTTATCTAATGCCTTTTGTGGTCGGTATACACAAAGGGTTTCCCCCTGGGCAGACCGCCAGAGCAATCAATCATTCTGTCATTGCCCATGTTTCTGAATGGCAATAGAATGGTGTCTGACCCAGAAATATCATCAGCGTACTCCTGGCTAGCCTTACCCGTAATAAAGAAATACTTCCGTTGCAGTGCCTTTGTGTCATCGTGTATATTTTTTTAAAAGTTGCTTCCAGGGTTAAATCAGAGCGGATCCGTTGTCTGAGCATTGCATTCTAGTCTTTACGACTATAGAATGCAATACTCTGGACAAACGAATGTCAACAAAGTGCGTGCAAATCAAGTTGTAAAGTGGGTAACATACAATTCACGAAGGCCTTCACGAAAACCTTTAGTAAACCAGAAAAAACATTACTTTTTACACTCTCAACGACACCGAGGCGCCCGGCCCTTACAGAATTCAAACCCATGATGTGTTTTGATTTATCTCATGTCTCATGGGTATTTGAGTTTTATAGTCGCTCATTGTCACTATAATCAAGAAAGGGCCAATGAATGAAATGTCCATCACTTGTTTCAGGTACGCAATGGTGCGCATTTGCTGGGAGAAGAGTCCCCAGGATCGACCCACCTTCCAGTGTCTGTACCAACAGCTGAATGACATGCTGTCAGAAGATAAGGTAAGGAACAAGTTGTTGAGGTTTGTAACTCGGATCCATTGGGGGCACGCATGATCTTGGGAATAGACAATGAGTACGGTGAACCTGTGAAGGCTTCTCTTGGGAAAATATTGGTCACTATCATATGTGCGCCCCCGTTGGGGGGGGGGGGGGCTCGGGGGGCTTGAGCCACCCCCACCCCCCCCCCCCCCCAAGATGTTCTCTTTTTGTTTAAGTCCTGGGAATTTACCGTGGTGATATGTATGTGGCCTATTTCCGAGTAGTATAATGGTGGTGTAAATGGCGCCACCAACGTCAAAAGAGTCCATACCCCCCCCCCCCCCCCCCCGCCCCTTTCAAAATTATTTTCCGGGACAAAAAATCTGGGGCAGCATTTTGTGAAAAATGTCAACATTCTTTAAAAAGGAAATTGTGAGCCCCCCCCCCCCCCCCCCCCCCCCATCCCCATCCAGAAGTCAAATCCTGGGTGCGCCACTGATCATATCTCGGGATAATATTGTTCACTATCATATCCCGGGATAATATTGTTCAGTATCATATCTCGGGATAATATTGTTCACTATATCATATCTATTCAGTTTGCAATATTTTAACTACACATGAATTCAATCATTTTGTTATTGCGGATACTTGTCAGTGAGAACTTGCTGTTCCTTTACATTGATTACAGGAATATCAATATGGACAAAATGGACTTCTGTGACTCGTGTAATTTAATCAAGTTCTTATTTGCTTTATAAAATAGGATTACATCAGTTTCCAAAAGCTTGACGAAAGCATCTACGAGGTGACAATGATCGAAGGCACGAACGAGAAAGTATGAGGGGTGGAATGATGAACGAGAATACGCGAGTGTTAAACAGAATTCATGAAAGAAATTGTATCCGGATTTCTATTGTATACTTTGTTTTCCATTCAGTAGACGTAATACAAAAGCCCTGTTAAGGATGCTTGGTTGGGATGGTGGTGATAGAGGGTGGTGCATTTTTGGATAGCTCTAGTGCAGTGGAAATGTGTTTTCCCATAGAAGTGTGTTTCTGTGCAGACGTATGGAGATCAGGCAGGTCTTGAATGGAGAGAATATGAATACCCGTATGCCGTTGGTTATGTTAAAATATAAAGTGATAAGTTATTTTAAAGAGGTCAGAAATGCATGGTAGTAGCACATGTATCAAACGCACACACACAAGTGTGTAAACACCTTCAATCGTGGACCTCCTGTTGTCCTCCTATTGTTAATACTTGAACTTTTTGGAAGGACCCTCAATGGTTTTGTACACGATTTTCAACCATGGACCTTGACTCAACCGTGGACCCTATTGTCCTCTTTGTTAAAAGTCCACGGATTGAATAGCTATACAAACTCACGCCTACTTACACAGACTGACATACTGAATTGAACAACAATGGAAACTGAAAGACTGATGTACGCTTTGAATGATGCGGAATTCTCAAAAGAACAGTACTCATGGCGCATACCGCGCAGTGTTTGAAAAGAACTTATAGGAAGAAACCACTTTCAGGCAGGGACTATTGCGTGTTGCATTCCCATGCCCCTTTTAAAAGTCCCGCACTCATCCCATTCAAAATGTTGATAATGTCGATAACGTCACCTTCAAAAAGATCTGTTTCCGTTGGTTTGGGTCTGTTGCATGTTTCATGTCCCAAGTCTTACCTTGAACAAAAATAAATATCGAATTTCAAATCTTTATTGCTTATATTCATGACTGTTTTGATTTATTACTGCGAATCTTTAACATTCCTAAGAATATAACAAGGGAGAAGACAAGTGTTGTAAATAGCATCCTGTATGGCAAATTATTACTTTTGTATTATTCTTGCCTGGAAGACAAAATAATTGCCGCCTTCAAATTTATATTTTCTACTTGTGATGGAATTGTTAGTATTAGTATGTTTTCATATAAATCCCTCCGGGGTGGGAAAAGCCCAACGAATGTTAATTCCCAAGTCCTGGACAAAGATGCAGCCATCTGCCTCCTGGGCAATATTTTATGGGTTATTTCCGACTCGAGCGGACAGCGGACCCGATCTTTCAAGATGAAGTTTTGTCAGTTTTAGAGATTCAAACGTGATCCGCCCTGAACAGCACAAATCAATTCACCATATAGGCCTATACATAATAATATATACAAAAAGAGATACAAAAACCAAAAATAACTAATCAAACTGCTCTTTTTTCATTACTAGGCATATACATAACAAATTAAAAGAAACAAAAATCAAAATATATCGGATTTTTGTTTTTTAAATATATATATACTTTTTGCCAACTGCGTAGACGGCAGGGGGCACGCCCCCCCCCCCCCTGTAAATTTCGCCAACGGATAATACAAGAGTATTATTTAGAAAAATTCTGGTTTAATAGAAATTGCCCCCGCCCCCCCCCCCCCCCCCCAAAAAAAAATCTCCCCCATGAAGAGAGCCCTGGCTACTTATTGCGTTCCCTTAGGCCTGCATTACACGTGAACCCATATGGGCGGCGACTGATCCCATCTGGTAGGCCTACATTTTTATTGGGGGGGGGGGTTTGGTTGAGGCCGCCTAGTTGCTGTTTAGGCAACGGAGCAATTCCAAATCTGGCAGTGGACCAATCAGCTGTAAGCACAGTTGTTGTACTCGAGTCAAGGACTCGGAGTCGAGTCCTGGTTCCTTTCACAAAGACGGCGGGAAACATTACATGCTGGTATCCGGTAATCCAGTCTCGAGATTTAATTACAGCTAATGTTGACAATCGGCGAAGATCTAGATTCGAATTGAAAATCCGTTTTTGTTTATTTCAGTAATTCTTACTTTGCACAATTACACAGCTAGTTTTCTTAAAGGTATCCAACAAACACAAAACGTTACAAAAACGTTTTAGTTTTAGGTTCTGTATAGGTTCTGTACATCTTACGTTTTTCCAGAACGCTCGCGTAACGTTTTTTGGACGTTATGAAATATTAAACCTTTTTTTATCTGGACGTAGCAACTCACCAATCAGAACTGAGGTAATTCCCGGAATCTCAGGAATTCTATTCAGAAATCTAGGGGGATGTGTTAGATAACAATAATCTGGAGTGTGCTTAGGGTATAGGGATAAAAGGGGGGGGGGGGTACCCTTTTCCCCCATATCGTGCAGGGTATCTTGACTTCATATGAAGCACGATATGGGGGAAAAGGGACCCCCCCCCCCCCCCCCTCTTTTGTGTTGGTCATTGTGTTCCCGGAATCTCAAGAATTCTATTCAGAAATCTAGGGGGGTGTGTTAGATAACAATAATCTGGAGTGTGCTTTGGGTATAGGGATAAAAGGGGGTACCCCTTTCCCCCATATCGTGCAGGGTATCCTTGACTTGGAGCTGGGAGCTTTAGTCTGGTGACTGTGTATGTCGTATTGACGAGTAATTCGCTTGGAGCTTGGCTTTAGCATTACTCCACCATTGACTTGGAGCTGGGAGCTTTAGTCTAGTGACTGTGTATGACCTATCGATGCGTAATGAGCCTCGCTTTAGCATTATTATTATTCCGGCAGATGACCGGATTTTCGGGCAATATACACTGTACCTGCTCGTGTTTGGTTTCTACTTCAAATGTACATTATAGTGTATAAAGTCGTTTTTACAATCTGTTAGAGTAGATTTCTAATTGTATTCATCATATTATACATAATGGGGAAAATTACTGGCCTTACTGTATCAGTCAGCTAGACTCATGGAATTGTAAAGAATTTTTGGATTGTTAACAAGAATAAAAGGAGTGACAAGTGTGTTGTCAGGAACGGCCACTCCAAACATAATATTATGTTTGTTGCTAATTGTGGGTGATTAGAAAGGAATACAACTTCTTTTGCTAATTGTTAACCCCTTGAGTACGGTATTTTACGGGAGACGTCGGGGTGCCGCGGCGGTTATGGCAGCCAAGCGAACCGCTACAATGTGTTTGTGCAGTCAAGCGTAACCTATACACAATAATCCATCAATGGATTGAAACTGCACAAACAGCGGCCAATGGTGTCATCCGGCCTGGTGGCACTGTTTAATCCAACAATGGATTGAAACTGCACAAATGGCGGACAATTGCATCATCCGGCCTGGTGGCACTGTTTATTTTTGCGCACATTTGCGGCATCCGTACGCAAGGGGATTTAAGCAACGCCATGAAATTGGCTGCAGACTATAGCGGGGAATGGTGGGTGCAGGATACCCTGCACGATATGGGGGAAAGGGTCCCCCCCCCCCCCCCCCCCGCTTTTATCCCTATACCTTAAGCACACTCCAGATTATTGTTATCTAAACATCCCCCTAGATTTCTGAATAGAATTCCTGAGATTCCGGAAACACAATGACCAACACAAAAGAGGAGGGGTCCCTTTTCTCCCATATCGTGCTTCATATGGGGTGCAGGTTTTTTTTTCAGAACGAGGGGAAGCTGTTCAAACTATAATGCAATGTGTCACGGTTGGCTTTTGTACGCCTACTGTTATGGTAATTTTCACCATTCTAAAATGTTGAGGTTAAGCAGAAAGTGCCAGTGTAGCGTGAATTTCGGTCACTATGAAATACGGGCTCATTGGTAGTGCCGATATTGCGCATGCCTGAGTGAAGATAATTAGAAGAGTGGCCAGTCACATGAGAGGTTTTAACCAATAATAGGGAAAGGAGTCCGATTTGAGAGTTGGATATTCATATGACTCTGTCATTAAAATGAAATAAACGCTGAAAAAAGACTTTGGAATGATGAGTTTCATCATTTGTCCAACTATTTTGTGTGCGGTGGATTTTAAGCGGCGAGATCACATCTAAACCGCCAATGGACGTAAATCACTGGCGTAAATCCATACCCAAAAGTGGTGGATGATCAAGATTTTTTTTCGGGAATCACCCCAAAAAGTGATTCGCCGAAAAAAGTACTGCCTAAAACAATTTTGAGGAGAGGCAGGGGGGTTTGGGCTATAGAATATGTAGGAACGTGGGGTGCTTTTGAGAACGGGTTTATCATAATTCACACAGGCTCACTGACACCATGAAGTAACACCGGAGTTGACTTGAGTGCGCGCCACGCGCGCGTATTTTAGAGAATCGAGTAATTTTCGTTTTCACGAAGTAACACCCAAGTACACACACACTCACTCGGTACATTTTCGTTTCCACGAACTAACACCCATCTGTATTTCGTCAGTTTGAAGGTTCTTATTATTTTTTTGTGTAACCCAACAAGAATATAAATGAAGTAAATTCCTGTCAACCCTTTCAAAGCATTTTTCTCCTCATTGTATTTCCGCAACATGCGTTTTACTTTGTGAAGTCAAAAATCGTCAGTCACTGTCCGAAGTGCACGCGCACACTTGGGTGTTGTTAGTTTGTGAAACCGAAATTATTCATTGAGCGGTTTTCACGACATATGATGCGCGATACCAGGCAGAGAGAACCCTCTTTTGTGTTGGTCATTGTGTTCCCGGAATCTCATGAATTCTTTTCAGATTTCTAGGGGATGTGTTAGGTAACAATGGTCTGGAGAGTGCATAGGGTATAGGGACAAAAGGGGGGTACCCCTCTACCCCATATCGTGCTGGGTATATTTCACGAAGTAACACCGCAGTGGACTTGGGTGTTACTTAGTGGTGTCGGTGACTTTCTTTACAGTAGTGACCTTTTCTGGGGGATGATTTTATTCATATTATTAACCCCTGCAGTGGCGTAACCAGAGGGGGAAGGGGGACAACTGCACCCACCTCGTAAACTCTACCTTACCCCCTCCCCCTCTTGTTTTATTTTTAAAATGTGTTAAGAGGCTGATCCCTGCCTTCTGTAGTGTGGTGATATGCGTTCGCTTTAGAAGCCGATATGTAAAGGTTCTTAAAAGCGACGCCCATTAAATATTGGACCCTACTCCCCACGCCTTTTCAAATATGTTGCCGGGCCCTAACGGTTAATGGACACATTAAAAAATTCACCCCCCCCCCCACCCAAACGGAACCTGCGTGGCCACTCCCTGCCCCCGATCAAAAAGTGTATGTGGGTACTGGGTTTATGCTCATACAAATAATGGGGATTTGGTCTGTTTTTAACTTTACATAATTTATGTTAATCTTATATCAACATAAAATGTTTCTCAGTCACAGGACTTGAAATCAACGACAGAAACTTACCAGGAAGACTGCATAGAAGTAGTCCTAGCGACAAGTACCAATATAATTGAACTGCCATAGCCTGCACTTAAGTTTAATCATGGGTCCAATACGTATGTGTGTACTCGCTGCCTGTATGTCGGCAGTGTGAATTTGACTATCAATCATTTCAATCCAAACTCAGCTTACAATGCATCTATTCACTTCGGAATACCAGGAAGTAGAAATGAAATTTCGGAGTTTAGTGAATGGACGAGCTTTACCCACTGATCTCTATATAAAAACTGGATAGCTCATTGGCCATTGCGCGCTGTACAAGCAACTGAAGCCAGCACCCGCCATATTACCACTCCCAATTTACCACTGACAAGCGTAAGGAGAACGAGGATGAAATGAGACCCTGAGGACAAGGTTTGAAAACAGCGCTTCCACTTTCAAGGAAATTTCCTTATTTTAAGGGAATTTTTCCTTTCGATGGAATTTTTAAGGAAATGAAAAAAACTAAGGAAATTTTGAGGAAATCCCCCAAATCTAAGGAAATCCTAAGGAAATTATTAAAATATGCGCAAATTCTACAATATTCTCCAAAAATTAGTGGCAAATTCTACAACATCCTCCAAATTAGCTGTTTTATTGAATGTCCTATCAGTTTCAGAGTGACTTGAAACAAGACTATCCGGAGTTTATTCGTCAGCACGTAAAATACGCGCACGCGCCACTGATTACTAGCGCTCATTGGCTGAACAGGCTAGTCGCGCATTAAAATGACGTCCCGCTAACGAGCCGGATCGATATTCGCCGAATCCCGCCGATTCACTGGCGCTCACAATTTTCTAACTTTCAGCGCATAACGCAGCGATTGATTGTAACAAATTTGACAAGATATTGCACTTGATTTTATCCAGCAGTTTGCAGGTATGTACAAACATTTACTATTTTGGTATTTGCAAGGGTAATAAGCAGAGAATCGCCTCCATTATTATTTATATTTGACAAAATAACACTGGTTACAATTTGTATAAATTTACAAACTAATGTCTGCAGCACAGCGAAGCATAAAACTCAAGTGCTGTGGGCCTAACTTAGTATTAAAATAGCACAATCCCAAAGAACGATGTGCTCAAGTTACTTCGAAAAAAGATTATTATTATTATTATTATTATTATTATTATTATTATTATTATTAGTTAAATCTTTCTTCCTTGTTCCTATCCTTAGGTTCTTCTTTACAAAGATGGATAGCAGCAGTGATGAACCTAGTTCCGAGAATGAAGAGGTTACTAAGTCAGCTCCCACTTCCCAACAACTTGATTCACCAGTCAAAAAGAACCTAAAGCCTGGGGTACATGGAAAGCAGAAAGCAAAAACATATCACCAGAAATTTGCCATAGGGTGGCTTTCAAATCCACTCTTCAGTGGTTGGCTCCAAAAGAAGATGCAAGATGGTAAAGAAATCCCACACTGCAAAATATCTAAAACAAGTATTTCATGTGCCAAAACTGCTCTCGTCAGACACAGTAGCAGCAAGTCTCACGAAGAAGCTACAAAAATGACAGTAGAGCAGTTTGAGAAATCTCAGCCGGGGATCCAATCATTCTTTAGACAGGATGATGAGGTTGCAAAGATGGAAGTAAATTATGCAGTTTCTTGGTGGAAAACAATATGGCAATAAGCTTGTCTGAAGATTTGCTTGCCCTCCTCCGAAGTTTGTTTCCCTCTGACACTACACTAAAAAGAGTAACACTTGGTAAACAGAAGGCTACTAATGTGATACGTCAAGTATTGGGATTTCATTACCTCAAGGTAATAGACTTAAATCTCACAAGTTTTCTCTCATCATTGACGAAACAACTGATCGAGGAACCCAAAGTCAGATGTCAGTTTTGGGAATCTACTTTGAACCTGAAACCTTCAGAATGGTTACTGTATCCATTGATCTTGTGCAAATGCCTGATGGGAAAGCAGCAACGATTTATGACAATATCATCAGATGCTTTAAGGAAAAGGATATACCATTGACGAATATCATCGGATTTTGTGCTGATACTTGTAACGTCATGTTTGGAAAGCACCACTCTGTGTCACAAATGCTTGTGCGAGACCAACCTTGGATACTGCCAGTGAAATGCTCCTGCCATATGATACACCTTTGTGCATCACATGCATCACTTAAACTCCCAAAGTCAGTTGAAGACCTTTGTCGAAATGTGTATGCTCACTTCAGCTTGTCATCACAGCGATGTGATGCATTTAAAGAATTTCAAGAGTCCCCAAATCTGATCCCACTTCCCAACAACTTGATTCACCAGTCAAAAAGAACCTAAAGCCTGGGGTACATGGAAAGCAGAAAGCAAAAACATATCACCAGAAATTTGCCATAGGGTGGCTTTCAAATCCACTCTTCAGTGGTTGGCTCCAAAAGAAGATGCAAGATGGTAAAGAAATCCCACACTGCAAAATATGTAAAACAAGTATTTCATGTGCCAAAACTGCTCTCGTCAGACACAGTAGCAGCAAGTCTCACGAAGAAGCTACAAACATCACTTAAACTCCCAAAGTCAGTTGAAGACCTTTGTCGAAATGTGTATGCTCACTTCAGCTTGTCATCACAGCGATGTGATGCATTTAAAGAATTTCAAGAGTCCCCAAATCTGAAAGAGCACAAAATTCTTAAAGCAGGGCAAACCAGGTGGCTGTCTATGAAAACAGCTGTAAAAAGGATCCTTGAACAGTACAGTGCTTTGAAACTATATTTCCAAGGTCTTGTCTTGGAAGATCCCACTCATACCAGTACCAATGACTCAATCCTAAAGAGTCTAACCAACAAATTCACTTTTGCATATCTACAGTTTATTGACTTTAACTTGGGGAGACTGACCTCATTCAATACCCTATTCCAGAGTGAGTTGCCACTTCTGCATGAGCTCCGAAAAGAAGTTTCAACTCTGATTACTTCACTGTCCACAGACTTCTTGCAGCTGGGATATGTAAGGCGTACAGACATTAACACCATTGATCCAAGCAACAGAGAGTATCACGTGCCACTCAACAGGGTGTATGTTGGACCCAAAGCAGCAGGAACCATTGAAAGCATCGCCAAAGATATTGGACAAAACCACCCAGATATTGAGTTGTTTTACAGCCACTGCAGAGACTTTTTGGTTGAATGTGTTCAGCAGATTCAGATGAGGTTTGATCAGATTGACAAGTTTGACTTCCTGTATTGTCTTCGTCCAGAAGTGGCATATAATTTGTCATTACCATCACTGGCAACAGTTTATCAGCAGTTGCCATATCTCCAAGAGATAGCTGACTTATCTGATGTGGACGCAGAATGGAGACAGCATGTAATGAGCCCAAATCTCAGTGAGGACATGACAAGCCATCAGTACTGGCACACTGTCTTCAGAGAGAAGACCCCAACAGGAGTGCAAAGATATCCAAATCTGAGCAAAGTAGTAGCAGTTCTATTCTCCTTCCCATTTTCAAATGCAGCAGTGGAACGTGTGTTCAGCCAGTTGAAACTCATAAAAACTGACCACAGAGCATCACTAAAGCAGGAAAGCCTAATCGGACTTGTCACCACTAAGATCTCCTTCCAGAGAGGAGGTCCACTTCAAGCAGCCACACTAAACCCATCTAAAGACATGCTTCAACTACATGCATCAATGATGGCACATGCTGATGATGATGAAGAAACTGCTCAACTTCGGAGTAAATTTCTCCTCAAACTGAAGAGATAGATGGCTCTATAGGTATGTTTCACAAACACAGAAACAAAGTGTGATTCTATATTTATAGGCATAATTATTGTCTATTAGACAATAATAAGAATAATAATTAGAAACAATATTACAGAATATTTTTGCATTTTTGTTCATGGTTAAAAATGATGTTTTATAGTTTTTTTGAACCATGAACAAAGAAGCAAACAATTCTCTATTCTTTTCTTTTTGTACAGAAATTGACCTGAATATAGGAGAATCTGAAAAAGGAACTTTTAATCTAGTCTGATTTATTTAATTATTGCAGAATAAATTGAATGCCCCCCCCCCCCCCCTTTTGCCGATAGCCCCCTCCCTTGGGCCCTGTTAGTAAATCTACAGAGGGCGCTATTTATATATTTTTTTCTATTCCTAGTCAGTGGATGCAGTAGACTGGTTCCCGGTCCGCATATGTATATAATATGGGGACCGGTAGCTAGCACTCATATAAAGCTTCTGATTGGACCACTTCCGCGCGTGCGCAGTAAGCATTTTCTATTTTTAGAGATGATGTTTACATTTTCGTGCAGAATCGACATCTCGAGCACAATGTACAAGTACAGTATCGGAAAACTACGAATAATGCAGCGTAGCCAATGATTCACCGACTTGATAGGCAGCAGACACGATGAAATTCTTGGAAAACTTGCTGAAATATGGTAAAATACATGTGTTGGAAGGAGTAATATGTAAGCGCAAGTTGGGAAATTTAGGCCGTAAGCTAAGTAAAAGGCACGCGAATTTAGGGACGTATTCGTACGTACGTAGGCCTACACAAAAATCCTGGGAACTGCACACAAGCCCCAACCCTCTTCATGGAGGTCAGATTAATCTACCCTTTGCTTCTTAATCTACCCTTCGCTTGTCGCGCCTAACAATATGATTTCTCATCAGAAAAACAAAATACAAAACAAAAGTATACAAATTGAGTAGAGCATGAATGTTTAGACAAATTCAATAATTTTTTTATTACAAAGCAGAAGGAAAAACTCACCAAAACAAATGAAAAAGTGACATTCGTTTTTAATCAATAATAGGTTGAACCTTTATAACCAGCACAATATGGGGCAGAGGGGTAACACCCCCCCCCCCCCCCCCCCCCAATCATCCCCCCAGACATCTGAAGAGAATTCCTGAGATTCAGGGAACACAATGACACAGAATGGGTGGGGGGGGGGGGGTTCCCTCTGCCCCATATTGTGCATCATATGCGAAGATTCTTTCATATTGGGACAACTGTGTGAAAACATTTGGGGGGGGGGGGGGAGGGCACTCACATCAGTACTGATCGACTGACTAGGACACCGTGTTCAAGCAGTAGATGGCAAAGGCAAGCTATATACGAAGCCCTTCAAGAGGAGGGGGGGGGGGTGGTCCATGCAAAATTCAGAGCTGAAATCGATTGCATAATACTGTAAAATCTAAAATAGAATTCAAGCTTTTGCTAACATATTTTAACATTTTTAAATTTATGGATTTAAACACAAGTATGAAAGGGTATTCGGCATGAAGCTTTGGAGGTCTCTTTTCGATTCTGAACTTAATATTTGTCCTGTCAATGCTGGATGTTATTAAACTGGTGGACTTCATTCCAATCAATGAACAAATTTCCTTCCTTCTTTGTAGACTTGGCAGTTGCAGTGACAGCAAGAAAAAATGCTCCTGGAAACAGTGACTGCAGTTTAGATACTTTCTAAAATCTTGTCTAAAGTCTGCCTCTAATGAAGGACACTGTGGGCTTCATCAATCACAACATGAGTCACACTGTTCTGATAGGGCTTTGTGACGAAAACATCACACACGTTTCTCCAATAAAATGTATTGGAGAAATGTTCAAGATGCTCATTTACGTCAAACAATCTTCCATCCATAACACTTTCACTCTGGTGTCCTGTTGCTCATCTGCAATAGTTAGGCACCTTTTGTTACTGACTTGAATGGCACATGCACCGTATCTGCATGAAGAAAAAGAAAATGTATGCAAATTAATAGCAGTACTGCTGTTTGCATACATAGCATAAGTCGGGTGCAGTGGATATGCATTATTGCCTGATGGCGCAGTGCTATATCAGTCAACTGTACCACTATCAAAATGGAGGTAAAGTCTTTCCTACAGGATCACCTGATCACGCAAATCTATTTCTGAGCAAGTGCAAACACATCTTTGACAAACAAGTGAATCGGTAGTTTTAAAAGATTTCAAAAATGAATATCTTCTAACTATTTGTCAGGGGTTGTTTTTGCACAAATACTGGCACTGGATGCCTGAAACATGAGTAAGCACTAGTTGGACAATCAGTTCAGATAGAACTCTCTATTGTATAACTAACATGATTCAGACTAGTTTTAATATAAAAGAAATTTGTCACATCGGAAAGATTTTACTTTAACCCTAAGTCCCTAATGCCCTAGGGCGTGTGGAAAATCATATTAAAATTGGAGGATTCAGGACTGTAGGGTTATTACCCCCAACCAAAATCGTTAAGGAACAGCAAATCTTGGAAAATAACCATCCATTATTGTGTTCATAATTGTATAAACACTTGGCACAACCATTAATTTTGAGAATTTTGTTGGGACATTTTATTGCAATATAGGGGAAGAAAGTTTGTGTTTTTTGTTAGAAGTTCTTGGCACCATGTAAAGTCACTCAAAGTGTTCACAATTCATACATGTTGACTTCTTCCTAATTTTTTACAGATTTTGCTGAAATAGATCTTGATATAACAACAGGTTGTACCACATGTTTAGAAAGTTGTTATCAAGGAGGGTTTGTTATTTTCCAAGATGTTGCTGTTCTTGACCGATTTTGGTGGGGTTATTAAAGTAAAATCTTTCCTCTTACCCTTTCAATCTGCTCTCCAATGATTGAATTAAGCGGGCTGCAAATGGTTGTTGCTGCTCTCAGTCTCAGTATACATGGCCACTCCACGATGATACTCCAGTCCAGTTTCACTCAGTACATGTATTCTTATTTCTCCATAGGCCCCTATTACTAATGCTAAGTCCATCGTTCTCGTAATCGTATCCAACATCACACTTCACAGTCTTCTTGTTTTTGTAGGCAAAATCGCCATCGTCATGATCATGATCGTGTCTCCTCTGCGAAGGCAAAATTTCAAGCATTTCATTAGCATATGTTTCAAATATGAAAAGCAGTGCCTCTCTCCTTGTTGATGGTTGCGAAAATATATACCTTTTTTTTTAGACCTGAGCGAAAATCTAAACGAATATTCGTATTATATACACGTACGTACGTATCATCACCACACATTGGCCGGCCGTACTCTACCATGGCCCAGTTGCATTGTGGGTATGATCCCTGACCTGCATCATTTGCATGAAACCGGAGGAATTCCTCCGAAATTTATTACCCGCTACCGGTCCCTACTTTTGAAATCCGAAGGACAATGTAGGGACCGGGAACCAGTCTATGGATGCAGCACAGGACTAGAAGTAAGCATTGTCAGCACACTGCACACAATAGAGCCAGCATCTACAGTGCAGTGTTACTGGTAAATGATACGCTGTTTCGAGCTTACACTACATATGCTGCACGTAACTTGCTTTCTTCAAATGAGACCGGATATTTTGAGCTTTGTACTAACCTCTGATTACCTTCTAGAACAAGGAAAGCACTAATATTAGGCGTCTGGTGGTTTAAATAAAAATAAGGAAATCGGGGGAAAAATAAGGAAATTTGGCTCTCAGGATAAGGAAATTTTAATTTTGGTTGTGGAAGCACTGTTTGAAAACCTATTGTATTGGGAGTGATAACATGGCGGACGGTGGCCTCAACGCGACCAGCCGATGCGCTATACAGTTTACATAGAGATCAGTGGCTTTACCCCGTTCCACACATGGCGGGTCATGGTATATAGGCACTAACTTCGGGTTAGGTATAGAGGAATTTCACATTAACCCAGTCTGCGCACTTCCTGGTTGAAAACGAGGATGTCGATGCCAAACATAAACAGTCCTATTCAACAAATTATTTCATGCATGAATCACGCCATAAATGGCAGCGCAGCGCACGTTTGGCATAGTCAGATGTTTACTTATAGTACCGAGCTAACAAACCCGCAAGTTAGCAGATCGGTGCTATTTTCGCCAATTTGGAATTCGTCTGTATGATGTTAGAATTTTATAAACCCTTTTTTATAATGGCGCCACTAACGTCAAGATGAGCCCATTTCACACGAGCGGCGGTAATATACCGCCCGTCCGCCTGGGTGTCTGTCATCCAGGACGCCTGCGATTTAATGACAGACTTTGAAATGTCACAACATCGCCATTGTCCCTCGTTTTGCAGAGCTTTTGCCTTTAAACCGAGTATGCAGAAACTAAACTGAAAAACTAGGAACGCGATGGCTACCGATGTTGTGACGTGCGAAAGTCTGTCATTAAATCGCAGGCGACCTGGGTGGAAAACACCCAGGTGCTACTCATCGCAAATGTGTGTTACCAGGTTACCGTCGGTCGTGTGAAACGGGCTTATCTTGACGTTGGTTGCGCCATTATAAAAAAAGGGTTCATAAAATTCTAACATCATATACTTAACATGAAGTTAGTGCGGGTGCTGAAACCTACACATGCGTACACCATGACTTGTCATGTGTGGAACGGGGGAAAGTTCATCCATTCATTATACCCCGAAAATTCATTTCTACTTCCTGGTATTCCAAAGTGAATAGATGCATTCGAAACTGAGTTTGGATTGAAACGATTGAAAGTCAAATGCACACTGCATTTGACTTTTGGATTGAAACGATTGAAAGTCAAATGCACACTGCAGACACGCAGAGAGTACAGCAGTACATACGTGTGGGCATACAGTATAAAACATTTGCCACTACACCATCCAAACCATGGATGAAGTATTGGACCCATGATTAAACTTAAGTGCGGGCCATGGCTGTTCAATTATATTGGTGCTTCTCGCTCGGACTACTTCTATGCAGTCTTCCTGGTAAGTGTCTATCGTTGATTTCAAGTCCTGTGACTATGAGAAACATGTTCACCAAGGAGTAACGTAGTTATTATGAAAAAGTTAAAAACAAACCAAATCCCCATAAACCGATTGCATGAACCGATTTGTGCACATTGTATGTGCAGTGGCCTGACCAGTTCATGGGGGGTGGAACATTTGTCAAAGATTTGTCAGGACCAAATTGTAACATTTTCGTAGTCCATTTCTTTCTTTCTTTCTTCTTCGTTTTCTTTGGGGGGGGGGGGGGGGGGGGGGGGGGGGGGGGCTATAATTTGATAAACGGGGTGGGGTGCGTGGTGAGTGTGTGTGGGTTTGTTTTTGCATTCAATAGGGGACCTTTAACAATAGAGGACAATAGGGTCCCCGGTTGAGAAAGGTCCCCGTTTGAAAACCGTGTACAAAACCAATGAGGGTCCCTGCCAAAAAGTTAAAGTATGAACAATAGGATGCCGGCGATTGAAGGTGTTTACATGTACAAGTTATCCATTACGACCGAGGACTTCGGACAATTGGGGGATTAGTGAAAACAATACAAGTGATGACCTGAGCCCAAGTCCTCGGTAGAAGTCATGTACAAACCTTATGGGGCATGTTGAGAAAAAGTACAAACAAAGGGAACAATGGAAGGAAACACCTCAAGTCCTCAGCAGTATAGTAAAACACGACTGTATGTGTGTGTGTGGGGGGGGGGGGGGGGGGGGTAGTGTGGGGGGGGGGGGGGGGGGGGGGTAGAGTGCAGTTTTTTAATGGGCGGTGCTTTTAAGAACTATGGCGGTAAACTGAGGAAACTTTTGGATCAATCAAATACTGGAAAACTAAACCATGCATTTGTTACTTTCCGGTTAGATTACTGTAATAGTTAATTTTTTGGTTGATATGATTACCAGTTCAAGAAATTACAACATATTCAGAATGCTGCAGCCCGACTCGTTATGAGGAGAAGAATGGATCGCCGATATGACACTTGTTCTTTATAGACTGGCTCCCAGTCGTAGTGCGGGTTGAATTGATAAGATCCTTTGTATTATTTTTCAAACTTAACCGCCATGGCGAGTCAGCGCCACAGTACTTCAAACAGTTGTAATCTGTTTATGAGTCCAACATCGCACAAAAATCATCCCAAAGTTCGTCCAATGTCTAGTAAGACAAATGGTGATCGTGCTTTATCCATTGATGCACCTAATCTGTGGAGTAGACTTCAGGTATATTTGAGGATTATACATTATCCACCTAGATCACGGTGCTCAAGGAGCTTATTATTACCCCTGGTCATCGGGCCCATTCATTATTTCTGAAACCTCAGCTCCCTGTGAGTATACAGACCGGATGCTTGCTAAACACGCTAACCACGCGCACGCACGCTAAACACAAACCATCACAGCCCTCACAGGTACCCATTTACTCCTGGGTGAAGAGAAGCAACTTGTGACAAAGTTCCTTGCTCAAGGACACAATCACCATGATTCTAGCCGGTCTCGAACCCACAACCTGCAGTATCACTGAGATCTAGAATCTGATACACTAACCCACGAGGCCACATCACTCCATCTTTACGGATATGGAATCTTTATATAGCAGCTTAAACATTTCTTTTTAAAATGTATCATTTCTATAAATGAATGAATTAATCGGTTTACTGTTTAGGTATAGTTGTGATTTTTTGTAAATTGTTTTGAGATTATTATTCTAAAACGCTATATTAAGAATAAATAGGCATTACTATTATTATTAGTTTAATCATTAGGCCAAAAACAAAACTGTTGTGTTGCCCTGAGACCAACCGTAAAAATCGAGAGAATCAGGGTCAGGGTTTTTGGTTTTTGTTTTGTTTTGTTTTGTTTTTGTTTTGTGTTTTTGATTAGATATCAATAAAAACATAACTCAGCCTCTCTGTCTCAAAAAGTTTTTGTATTCGATGTTCCTCCTTTACTTTATACGTATTTTCATGTAAAAATTAGACCAGGGGGTTCGTCCAACATTTAGGCCTAAACACGCCCGGGTGAGCGTGAATATGACTTCGATGATTCGATCCGTCGCGCTCGTCAAAGCTCCATTCGGGCTGAAGAGTAGGCCTAGCTAAAAGCGCTAAACTTGGGGTCTGGGGAGGTATTGCAAGAAAAAAACAAAGACAGCGCATGTAAAATTTACATGCGCTGTCTTTGTTTTTTTCTTGCAATAATATGCTATGTACATACAACCAATTAGATCTCTTTTAAACATGTATCAATATATTGTAGCGGAACAGTCAAATCAAATCGGCAAAAAATTCTTCGTGTCTCATTCAATTGCTAATTGTTAGAATACTTCTTGGTGATTCAAGAAGTCGGTGGCAAAGCCGAAAAAACAAACAAACAACCCCCCCACCCAAACAAAAACGTTTTCCGACCGACCAACCCTCTTTTCCAATTTTACCTATATCACAACACAAACTTTTTTGGAGGCTTACTTCCCATACAGGGGCGGATCCAGGATTTTTTTACAGGGGGGGGTTAACAAATTCCCAGAAATGGGACTCCCAAAATGTTTCGTCTGCGAAAAAAAAATACAACAGCGGGACTGGGGCTGACACACTTTCTCACCGTTTGTGGCGCCATTTAACCTCTGTTTTGTTCTTACCCATAGGCAAAATAGGACCTGAAAGGTTTCTGCTTTTCTGGTTTTCAACTTTAGGTGTAGGCCCCTACAAGCAAAAGAAAAAACCAGCAAGGGGGGTTCGACCCCCCCCCCCCCCCCCCCCCCCCCGGATCCGTGCCTGCCATAATGGAGAAATATTTATCTGTTGGTTTCCTTTTGTGGGACACACTGTTGAATGCTAAAAGGAACTAACCCTTTTCGATCTCTTTTAAACATGTAAAAGGAAATAGAGGAAAGAGATACCATTTAAATTTGTCGCTTTTCATTTGTGTACAAAATTAAGCAAAGATTTCTACAGATTTTCTGGAATTCTTTTTTTGGTACAAAAGTGTCCATATTTTTTGTTGGGGGGGCGGAAAAATATTTGAAAAGGGGGTTGAGATTAGGGTCCAATTTTTAATGAGCGGTGCTTTTAAGATCCTTTCCTTTGCATTTAGGCCGATGTCCAAACTGAACGCATATCATCACACTACAGATGGCGGGGATCAGCCTTTTAACATTTTTGTTAAATGGGGGGGGGGGGGGGGGGGTAGAGTTTATGGGGCGCGCAGTTTCCCCCTTTTCCCTCTGGCTACGCCACTGCATGGGGTGATCCATAATTTCATCCCCCAGAAATTTCACTACTGTAAAAAAGTAAGCTTATTTCCAACGAAAACGCTAAAACATAAATTTAAAAGTGCAATAAGTTAATTGCGCGCACATGTTCATAGCTGTGTGAATTATGGTACACCTCTTCTCACCAGAATCCCACGTTCCTAATTAACCTATAGCCTAAGCAGAATTTTTGGGGTGATTCCCGAAAAATATCTTGATCATCCCCACTTTGGGGCACGGATTTACACCATTGACGGTTGAGATGTGATATGACAGATAAAAGCTTCAAAAAAACTTGCTTTTATGTCATAATTTATAGAAAACCTGATTAGCATAGTGTAGGAGCAAATTCGGGTTCCCCCCCCCCCCCAACTTTGTTCCCCCTTTATTTTAAAGGAAGAAACTTCTCCGCTTCCCCCTACTTTAAATGGTCACTAAGTTCATTTTCCAACATTGCTGCTCTCTTTTCTTCGGCCAAGTTGATCACCTGTCTTCCCACACGAATTTAATTCCGAGCTTTTGGGGCCTGCGTTTATTCTCTCATTTTTACAAATCGTTTACTCCATCGTAGAATTGATATGTACGTGAAAGAGAACAAACCAATAGGACGGCATCCACAAAGGCAGTAGCATATTTATGAATGTACGTACTACGGTGGCTGATCTCCGCCAAGAACATTTTTTTTTCATTACGGCGTTATAACGCCGTAATGAAAACAAATTGTTCTTGGCGGAGATCAGCCACCGTAACTTCCCACCTTGGCAACAAGAATAAAATGACATGTAAATCCCCAGGCGCGGATCCAGGAGGGCGGGGGGTTTGGGGGGTCGAACCCCCCCCCCGGCTGTTTTTGTTGGTTTTTTTCTTTTTTCATGTAGGAGCCTACGCCTAAAGTTGCAAACCAGAAAAGCAGAAACCCTACAGGTCCTATTTTGCCTATTGGTAAAAACAAAACAAAGAGGTTAAATGGCGCCACCAACAGTGAGAAAGTGTGTCAGCCTCCCCCCCCCCCCCCCCCCCCCATTATTTTTTTTTCGCAGACCAAACATTTTGGGAGTCACCTTTCTGGGCAAATTTCAGACGACCCCCCCCCCCCCCCCCCCCCCCCCCCCCCCCCCCCGCAAAAGAATCCTGGATCCGCCCCCGGTAATGTAATGTGCCAAAGCAGGTCACACAGTTGAGCTTACAATTTTCTACGTATCTTTGTGCTACCCAGCCACAGACGCTGTATTTACTGGACCAGAGGATACAACCGTGTTACGGGGCAGTACTACAAACACTTGCATGCAACGATCCTGACTTCACACCTCCAGGGGTAACTGCGTGGAGAGAAGGAACAACATCATTTGCCAATCAGGATGGTGTTTACCCCTCATCGATCATAGGCCCTAAATATGACAACTTTGAAATTGTCACACCCCTCAGTAACCAACCTTGATCTAACAATAACAAATGCTCAGGTCTCAGATGAAGGCACTTACACCTGTGAAATGACACCACAAACACAAGATGCAACACTGTCCATTGAAAGTAAGTAATAATATTAACAACCGGGTGCATACCTATGTTCCCCAATACCGATGTTCCCCAATACCTATGTTCCCCAATACCGATGTTCCCCAATACCTATGTTCCCCAACCCTTACAAAAAAGTTCTATAGAATTCTATAGAGTGTTTTATAGAGCTCTATACGGTTCTATAGAGGCCATGGTTTTCTATAGAATATTTAAGGCTGTCTATAGAGATTTTAAAAAAAGTATATAGATTTCTATAGAACAAATCTTCCAGTCATCAGAGTGTTCTATGGAATTGTTTCTATAGAAATTAGACATATTATTTTGTTTGTTGAAAGTATGTACATTTATATAGTAACCCACAATATGTCTCTAATTTCTATAGAAACATAGAATTGTATAGAATACTCCAATAAGAAAGACTGTCTATAGAGATTTTTAAAAACATCTATAGATTTCTATAGAACACTGATTAAACAAATTCCTGTCAGTCTTCTATAGAATTCTATGTTTCTATAGAAATTATAGACACATTAATTTGTTTGTAGAAAGTATGTATTTAAAGTAACCCACAATATGCCCCTAATTTCTATAGAAACATAGAATTATATAGAACACTCCATATGATTATATTTTTCTGTAGAAATTAGAGATGAGTATAACTACTTTAACATATCTTTTTGTTCAATCAAATTTACTAACAAGATCAAGGCTGACAGGACTATGATTTTTAAAGAAGCGATTATAAGCATTTTCAAAGTATTTATTTGTTTTCCCTTACCGAACTGTGGTGATGTACACCACATCATAATTCGGTGCAGGTTTGGTACATGTACCTCTCTGGTGTACACCATGCAAACACTGAATATATGCAACAGCATTATATGCATGGAGGAAGTTCCTTCCTCCATGATACATGTAAGTACACCACACAGCTAGCCCAACAGTTTACTAAGCCAAACAGGAAGTTGATGATGTGTACAGACCCTGTACAGACCAAAGCCTACATGTACATGTACATGTACATGTACTGTTACATTATCAAGAGTATCATGTTACTTAGACTCAAGTCACATGACAAGGTGACCTTGCTGCCATGCATACCAGAGATAAACGGTCAGTGTGGGAAATTTGAAATCTGCACTGCAGTCAGTTGAATGTCAGTGCAGCAGTGATAGGCTTGATGGCAGAAATTGTATAAAACTGGGTCAAAATCGTGGATATTTGCATGGCATTTACATGTATGCCTGTGGACATAATTCACTGCTCATGTACACACTCAACCTGTACATGACATGTAAAAAATACACTGGTGATTGCTGGATGGATGGACAAGTCTTTGGACATCGATCACACGTACAAGATACAAGCAACATGTTAAACCATAGAGGAAGGAATGGTTGAACCATGTCGACACGCTGATCACAAGCTGTTTGTATGCGGTAAGTCTGCAATTGTTACTATAGTAGGAGGTGATCGACATTCCCTTTTTTGGCTTTAATACACAATCTTATTTTGACTAATATTCTGTAAAGATTGTCCCCATTGTTGCTTTGTATGTTAGTGATAACAAAACAGTTGTTAGCCAGTTAGCTGTCTAAATTTCAAATGAAAAGGGAAAATAAAATGTATATGACAAAGGGGAAAATATTGGGGGGGGGGCACACTGCCATAGCCGTCCTCTCCCAAAATATTGGGGGGGGGGGGGGGGGGGGGGGTGTGTCCCCCCCCCCCCCCCCCCCCCCCCCCCCCCCCTCGGATCGCCCGTGCTGTAAGTCCATTTTTAACTTTCAATTTTTGCCTATTGATCGCCACAAAATTATTTCATAAATTTTCATCTGTGTAATAGGCCTACGGTTCAGTATTTGGGGTCTCATATCCCCATATTTTTGCGTCGGGAGCCAGTGTGTGTCATCCCCCGCTGTTTCGTCTCTTTGCGGCTGTTTGTTGGAGGTGAATTCGCCCCGTGTTTAAGCTCGTTAGCATCGAACTGTGTTCGCCCGCACCATTTGGAGTTGTCCTCACCCGTTGCATATGCAGAGCTACCCAAGTCGTCCAAGTCCTCGCCCAAGTCCTCGCCCATTACAGAGCTGCCTAAGTCGTCTGAGTCCTCGCTCAAGTCCTCTCCCGTAAGATCTTACGAGTTACATGTATATTATATAAGATCTTTTCTTAATTGTACACTTGTTAAACCCTTTTGTATGCAGTAAGTCTACAATTGTTACTATAGTAGGAGGTGACATTCCCTTTTTTAGCTTACACAATCTTATTTTGACTAATATTCTGTAAAGATTGTACCCATTGTTGCTTTGTATGTTAGTGATAACAAAACAGTTGTTAGCCAGCTGTCTAAATTTCAAATGAAAAGGGAAAATAAAATGTATATGACAAAGGAGAATTTGGGGGGGGGGGACACACTGCCATAGCCGTCAACTCCCAAAATATTGGGGGGGGGGGTGTGTCCCCCGTGATTGCCCGTGCTTTAAGTCCATCAGAAAGTCCATTTAACCCTCAAAAATAGTTTGATTTAACTTTAAATTTTTGCCTATTGATCGCCACAAAATTATTTCATAAATTTGCATCTGTGTCCGGAGTAAACCGAGTTTCACTAGTCCGTGTGTATTTTAGATTTTCGGAAGTATGAGTTCAATTTTTCGCCAGGACATTTCTCTTTACGTCAGGTGATTTATCAGTTTCCACAAATTTATATACTAGTAGAAGTTTCACAAAGGCCTTTTTCAGGGCTGATTTTCTTAAGAGATCAATGTAAATTTTCCAAGTGCGCCAACAGGGGTGATTGTTCACTATTAATATTTTAACAACGAAAATGTAGTTTCCCCCCTGAAATCTCCGTTAAATTTCAAAGATTTATGGTGGGATCTATTTTCATTGTTAAAGATTCATGTGTTTTAGGCTCTTTTATCTTTCATACTGTAATCATTCTTGTTCGTCTCTTTGCATTTGTTTATAAAATACAAAACTATTTAAGCCTTCTTCAATTTACTTGTTTTGTATCCGTCCAAAGTTTTTTTTAAATTCCTTTTTGCCTACCATTTTTTAAATATAGAAACAATGATGTATGTGGAATTATGTAGTTTCCTATTTAATTAATGTTGATCGCATATCGGGTGCTTATACATGTATTTATACATTTTTCATTAATTCCCTGTGTGAAATTGTTCATGTACAGTATTAGATTTGGAAAAATTCAGGACTGTTTTGGCCAGGCCTATGCTGGAAATAAATGCAGTGAAAAGTACACAGCAAAAAAGTATTGATCTCCAATTGTTTTAATTTTGAAGGATGAAGTGTATCACGTTGATATTTTCTTGTCAAGAGTAATGCCATAGGTTGATAGAAAAGTCGACATACATATAAAGGATTCAATTAAAATGTTTAGAAAAGTTACCAAGTTTGTAAATATTTATGACATTTTATAAAAATGGAGTCATCTTTCTATAGAATTCTACTAGATGTTTTATAGAAAAGTGGTCATATTTCTATAGAATTCTACTAGATGTTTTATAGAAAAGTGGTCATATTTCTATAGAATTCTATTTGATGTTTTATAGAAAAAAGGCAATTTTTCTAAAGAATTCTATAAAAACTATAGAGGATCTCTAAAGGAATTATAACAATTATATATACAAATCTATAGAAAAATTCTGTGAATCTTATAGACATTCTATAGAATTATCTTTTATAGAATTGTAAAAATTTTATAGAAAAGTGGCCCATTTTCTAAAGAAACTCTAAAGAATCTCTAAAGAATCTCTAAAGAATCTCTAAAGAAACTCTAAAGAAACTCTAAAGAAACTCTAAAGAAACTCTATACAAATTCTATGAAGGAATTCTATAGAATATCGTATAGAAATTCTACAGAATTTTTTTTTATAGAATTCTATAGAACTTTTTTGTAAGGGAATCCTTGGTGTTAGGGTTTATAGAGTTGGGGACTGGGGAACATAGGTACGGGGGAACATAGGTACGTACCCGTCCCGATGTTCCCCAATGTTACCCCGTACCATGATCCCAAGTCCCTAATATTAGGGAACATTAGGTATTGGGGAACATCGGTATTGGGGAACATCAGGACGGGTACGTATAATGCAAATGGCACTCGTCGTGGTGGATGTACTGTTGGAGTAGCGTGTTCATCAACTTCAATGTGGTGACATCTGTCGAAGCATCCTGTTCCTTCGAATACCTCTGCATATTCTTTGGTGATGTCTGCTTCTTCTATTTTGTCTATGCGCTTGACTAGCTGCATTTTGACTGCTGCATCCAATCCAATTAGGTTCTGTCCTCTTTTGACGACTATGAAGTCAAGCTTGTGCGAAATTCCACGATGGCAAATTTCTATTTCACACTTGCCTATTACCGGGATTTTTTCACCACTGTAGGTGATCAGTTTCATTGTTGTTTTTGTCACACGTGGGTGTCTTTTGATGTGTTCCAGGGTGATCTCCGCGATGATGTTTGTTTGTGCTCCAGTGTCAATTTTAAGTTGTAGACGCTTATGGTTTACCTTTAGGTTGACGAACCAGTCTTTGGTCTTGTCATGTGGTTTTCCTGTCTCTTCTTGTATTCCAACTGGGCCAATGAACAGCTCTTCCATCTCTTCTGTAGCCATATGTACGGTTTTCGCTCTGCAGTACTTGGCATAGTGATTGTTTCTTTTTACACCGGTGACAGACTTGTCCGTATGCTGGACAACTTCGTGGAGGATGTGTTGTTCCACATTTGCCACATGTCCGTTTCTTTGCTGCCGTTGGGCCTGGAGTTTGCATTTCCCTTTGCCTAGGTTTGGGCTTCACCCCAACTTTGTGTACCGTTGCTGTTGTCCCATAATTGTTTTCGGTGCTGTTGCTTAGGCTTTCAATTTGTGTTTTGCTTGCCTCTGATGCGCGACAGATTTCTATTGCTTTTGTCAAATCTATGTTGCTTTCTCTGAGCATTCGCTCACGAACAACATCACTGTTTACGCCACATATTATGTTGTCCCGAATGAGGCTGTCTGTCAAGTCCCCGAATTCGCAATCTTTGGCCAGTGTTTTCAATTCAGTTACGAAGTGGTCAACAGTCTCACCCTGATGTTGACTCCGTTTGAAGAATTGATGTCTCAGGAAAGCTTGTGATGTGTTTGATTTGCAGTGTGCGTCAAACTTTTCTTTTACTTTCTCAAGCTTTTCTTTATCTCCTGGTTGCTCCCACTTGAACGTGTTGTACAATCGCAGCGCGTCTTCTCCAGCTATGGTTAGGAAGATTGCCGTTTTCTGATTGTCTGGCTTAGAGTTCTTTCCGGTGGCGAGCATGTACAGGTCGTATCGTTGTACAAACCATTTGTAGTTGTCCGCTAGGTTTCCCTGCAGTGACAACCCTTTTGGAGGCTCTATTTTATCCATTTTTAGAGGGTTTTGAAGTCTTTTACTTCTGACACCATGTGATATCTGTAATACGACACGCCATTTTGTATCAAGCTAACAATCGATTTATTGAACTATGGGCCTTTACCAAACGGGGCTTGAGGCTTGGGGCTTGAGGCTCGGGCTAGGCTCAGGCTTGGCTCGGGCTCGGCTAGGCTTCAACGCAAAACAAAATGGCAGCCAAAACGTTTGGACGTTCAGGCTTCGGGAGGCTTCGGTTGGCTTCGGTTGACCATGGCTAGCTTCGGTTATCGGCTCGGCGTCAATAGGGTAAACTGAAAAAAATTACTCGTGCGTAAATATGTGCAATGATTTTTATCACTCGTGCAATTTTATTAAATTTGTTCCAACGAACTTTTAATTACCATAACTTACTTCCCTTATCCACAAGGTTGCTGAGATTTGTCTTTGTTTTCTTCGGTGGTTCTTAAATTTATTTTAATAGGTGGGATTTTGGGGTAGGGGCGGGGGTTGAGTTGAGGTGCATGCTTCTAGATTTAAAAAAAATGTATTATAGCGTCTTGGAGGTAGTTCTAAGCATTTTAAGGACCACTTTAAGTACAAACAATTAATACACAAATCCCGTAATAACCCCTACTGCCCATCCCCACTAAGAATGATCAGTTAAATGCATGTTTAGTGAAAGGCAATCGTGCAGTAACTGCAAGCTCATAACAGCAGTCAGTACCAATAAAATACTCAATATAAAACTCAACCCGGTTGCTCGACTTTTAAATTAAAGGAATTTTATTCAATAAGATTTTCAATTATAATTTATATATATGTTCTTTTTTTAAAGCACTGACTTAATTATGAGGTAACTCATAAAACATGAAAAATGTAAGTAATATTTAAAATCAATATGTATAACATTTTGGTCAGTTGGGAAAGATTATGAAAGGTTTTCCAATAAAAAGTAGTGTTTTTGCTGTACGTTTAAATTACGAGTGATAATATAAATGGTAATGGTCTAAAGCGTGGAATTAGATTCTGACAACCATAAAACCTTAAATAAATCTAACTAAAGCTGTCATATTTCCATCTTTTATTCATTATTAAATGCAAGTACATGTACCAAGTACTCCATTCATTCTAGAAATTGAGGTTGCCTTTAACAAGTTTAAAATGACCAGTAAAACAGGGACAGAAAATTCATCCATTGTGATAAACACCAGTCTAAATCAGTAAAGGTGAAGTTTTTACAAGATTGTTTTACTTTGGAACAAACAAGACAAAAACATAAATATGACCAATTATGCAAAATAAAAATCGAGTCCAAATTGACTACTGAATAGATATCACAGAGAGGGGCACAACCGGCACATTGTAAACTGTTAAGGCCAAACAAAAATAGTTCTGCTTCCGGTCACCCTTTCTAACCTATTTTAATGGCCTCAACCCTAATTTTCTTTTCGGGAAAAAAAAATGCTTTAAATACTACCTTTAGACCTTGACTACACGCACACACCTACAGCACACACAAAATGCCCCAAAAATGTCCTTTATGATTTTCAAATGCCATGTACATGTAATCGGAAGCAAAACAAATTTTTTGTTGGCCTTAAATGCACATTTTATTAGCAATTACTGTTGTTTTAATACTTTTTCGGCAGGTAGTTTGCTTCAAACAATAATGCGCCTTTCAATTGCTTCCCCCCCCCCCCCCCCCAGGCTGCCCCACCCAGGATAACTCCTTGAAAAAGAGGGCATAAGTTAAAGGGTGCATCCAGAATTTACAAATTAAATTGCTTATCAGAGGTAACAGGGGTGGGGAAAAAGTGTACTACAAACTTAAAGAATGACCCTATATATAACTGTTGCTGTAGAATTCAAGTTAACTTGGGGGGGGGGGGGGTGATCCAGTGGGACACCCCCCCCCCCCCCCTTTTTCCAAAAGTGGGGATAATAATTCCCCCAGATCTACACCATTGATATTGTGCTGCAATACCAGTCCTCATAGTTGCTAAAATGTAAACAATTATGTTGTCTGCCTTCAGATATTCCTGTTAACTTGCCTTTTAAAAACACTCAGTCCTTCTGATATTCTTTTGCTTAATTTGCCAACAATACCAAAATTAAAGGGGAGTGTAAACCATGCAAGTGTTAGTTGTTGTTTTTTTTACCATAAATGAAAATGGTCACTGCAAACATCCACAGAAATAGGATCCGTCTTTAAGTTCAGCATTTCTACTTTGAGCATGTAGTGGTGCCACTGCAACCCAACTGCCTTATCCATAGCCTCATACAACTCCCAACAAGAAGGACTGTTGTGGTGCCTGCATGGTTTATGACTCTTGGTTCCTGTTAAACAACAGATACAAGTGAAAGATTTATTATCACAAACTAAACAATGCAATATTTGCTGCTAAAATGAAAACAAAATGAATCTATGGCTGTTTTTGCTCGATCTGCCTAATTTCTGCTTTCTTGCAACAAAAAACAATCATTACCCTTTCAAAAATGCAACAAATAAAATGTACATGTATTAAACTACCTTAACTTAACTCCCTGAGATATGTGTAAAATTGTATTCAAATGTGAAGATTTGGGATTGTTAGGGATAATTAAAAGATTTTTCATCCATGATATTCACAAAAAGGGAAACACTTTTTGACACAAGTTGAATAATGCTGATGAATCAGTACCTGCAATAGCCATTATTATTTTTATTTTTTTTATGGAGGGGAAAAATTGTCAGCATGTTAACTTTTTATTCTAGCATTCATTTGTACAAAGTATATACATGTAAGTAGTGGGTTTATGCTTCAACTGAAAGCCTGTGAAGCTTTTTACACGTAAAATTATGTTACCTACAAATATGTGATAATGTGACAACATAATTACGTACCTGTGATGTAAAGGGCCTAGCCCTGTCCGTCGCCTAAGTTCTGAAGTATGGGCCGTATCCACTTCAAAGTCCAATAGATTTTTGTGTTAATTCCCCTATTCCTAAAGGATATTTAAAAGAGGGAAAGTAAACTCATTTTAGACAGATGTTAGAACTTAGACTCAAAACAGATCTGTTCAAACATATGAAAAAGGCTATCTCTTTAGAAAACTAACTCCACCCTTCAGAATTCAGATGTCGCTGAACACACTATCCTGAGTACCTGCCTCTCAGTCATCTCGGATGTATATTGGATTTTGGCAAAACGTGCAGCAGATACTGTTCTGGATGCAACCTGTATTCTACGTTCAAAATTTCAACTGAACAAATTGTCTTTTCCGTACGTGTACGGGAAGCATGCTGACACGTACAAGTACAACTACAACTTAGTGTATGTACATGTTATGTACAAGTTACAAATCTCAACCTCCGACTCTAGCTCTCACTACTGTTTTTGAATTAATCAATCTAAAATGTAAGAACTCTCTAGTGACGCAGCTCAGCGGTCGGTTAACTTCTCCAACAAGAACAAAAACAACCGAGTTCATGAGTTCTGTCCCAAAATTAACAGGGAAAATTACTTACACTGAAATTTCGCTTTGCCTGGCTCAGCTCTGCTAGCCCCAAGTTGTTCCATCTCTGTCAGAATCCTTCATAAGTGTTAGCACAAAAGGTTAAATGCGAAATACCGCACAACGGCCGTACAATGTCCATGCATCTACTACGTACACACCGCTGTTTTTTTTCAAGATGGCGACTCGCTGAAAGTTTTTTAACACTGACGTCATCAAGCCCGTGTGCAGCCCCATTTCGGCAGGCTTGATAAGGCTTCGGATTTTGGCCCAAAACGGAGCCTCGGGCTTCATCACCTAGCCCAAGCCCGCCGTTTGGTATGAGGCTTCAAAATGGCAGCCGCAAAAATGTAGCCCAAGCCTAGCCTCTAGCTTCGTTTGGTAAACGCCCATTATCAGTTATCGATGTGACGTTGCACCCGTGAGAGGGCGGTATATCACTACAACGGTGAACACATAATATTCACATACACATGTAGTTCAATATATGACACCTATGTTCCCCCGTACCTATGTTCCCCAATCCCAAACTCTAACCCCAACCCCAAGGATTGGGGAACATCGGTATTGGGGAACATCGGTATTGGGGAACATCGGTATTGGGGAACAGCGGTATTGGGGAACATCGGTATTGGGGAACATCGGTATTGGGGAACATCGGTATTGGGGAACATCGGTATTGGGGAACATCGGTATTGGGGAACATCGGTATTGGGGAACATAGGTATTGGGGAACATAGGTATTTGGGAACATCGGGTGGACCCCAACGTTTTAAGCGGCATTTAGCGCTCCTTTTAGTTCAACAGTTATCACATGTACAATTATTACCCCTTCTCAGCAGGCCCATCAGCGATTATTCCTGAAACCTCTTAGCACCCAGAAGTACTAAATGATTTGAGTTGTAAACTTTAACAATATGGGGTGCGTTCGAGTAGCTTACCCGGATCGACTTGGGTGAAGGCAGACGGGTCAGCCACGAGAGCTGAACTAATAGAACGCAAAAAAAGCCCTCTCCTGTTGATGTCACCTTGCACTTGAGTCGGCCATGGAGGAATAAGAGCCGGCGAAGGTATCTAGCTTGCCATTAAATTGACTGCAAGTTAACAGAAATGAATGAAGTAGGAATTTATGGCTAAACGGCAGTAACTTATTATACATTACTATGGTAGAGTGTACAAATGCTACGATAACCTGCTAAACACTGCAAACTGAATGATGCCGTGCTTTAGCTTTATATTCAGCTTATCCCACCAATAAAGCCATGGTTTTCCATGAACAATTTCAATATTTGAATACGAAAGGAAATATAATGCGAATCTTCACCCATATTTGTAAAAATCAAAATTCAAATACAAATAATCAGGAAAGTGTATTTTTGGACCAAACACTGCAATGCGTACGGAAGACGTCTGTGGGCGCAAAAAGAACCAGTGCCACCAGGCCGGGATGACGCTTACAGCCGCTATTTGTGCAGTTTCAGTCCATTGTTGGATTATTGTGCATGTCACGCTTGACTGCACAGGCCGCCCCGGCACCCCGGCGCCTCACTACGAATACCGTACTCAAGGGGTTAAATGTAGTGTACTTGATTGGTCATTGCTGCAATTTTCAAAAATGGGCGGATTTGGGGGTTAGTATTTTATAGGAAATATCGTTTCACTGACCTGTTCAAGTTTTGCATTCTTGGATGGTGAAAAAAACCAGATAAAACGCCCTTCGTTTTCAACCGTCGGGCGACAGTTAACTGGATTTGTTATAGCGCCCGTTTGTAAAATAAGCCAAATTTGTGTAAACGGGATCGTTTTCAATTGGTCACATAACTCGTCACCGACACCACGAAGTAACACTTAAGTCCACTTCAGTGTTACTTCGTGAAAACCGCTCAATAAATAATTTCGGTTTCACGAACTAACACACAAGTGTGCGCGCGCACTTCGGACAGTGACGTGCGATTTTTGACTTCACAAAGTAAAACGCATGTTACGGAAATACACGGAAAAACGCTTTGAAAGGGTTGACAGGAATTTACTTCATTTGTATTCTTGTTGGGTTACACAAGAAAGTAATAAAAACCTTCAAACTGGCGAAATAAAGGTGGGTGTTAGTTCGTGGAAACGCAAATGTACCGAGTGACTGTGTGTGTTCTTATGTGTTACTTCGTGAAAACGAAAATTACTGATTCTCTAAAATACGCGCGCATGGCGCGCACTAAAGTCAACTCTTGTGTTACTTCGTGGTGTCAGTGACGAACTACGCGAGCCGACTGGTTACAACCCGTCGCTTTGGTACACTACGCGACACACACGTGTACTATAATTGCAACCTTGCGCCCGTTTTCGGATTGTTAACCCATTTTAGACGCAACACGGAGTAACTACATTTGGTCAACAGAGGGCAGTATTTTAAAAATCCGTTATTTTGTCCGATTGTTAAGCGGAACAATCGTTGGAAAACGATATAGATTTCAACTTTTCTTGAAAACGACGGCACACAAGGTGTCATCATTTCACAGGATGATTGAGATTGCTATTAACTTACAGTCTAGTAAGGTATTTCGTAATAATTAAGTAAACAACAAATTTGAGAATTTCCAATCGTGTACACTACATTTAACCCGACTTTTGTGAACACAAATTTCTGATTTCTGATTGGTCGTACAATTGCTACGCGCAAACGGGCAGTCCATTTACGGTTAGTCACAGTGAATATTTACAAGCTTTTCACCAGTCATTGTTTAAGCGTGTATTTAATTCCTGTACAGCATGATTCATTTAATGTTGTAGGCATGAAATAATGTTTCAAGTGATCTGTCATGTAAAAGACACTGGAACTGACTTTTCTAGGCCACACTGTGGACATGTATGCAAATATGTCACACGATAAAATAAGGAAACAAAAAGCATAAGAACAGAAATACTACAGACTGGGGGTGCCGGCATGGGGAAGACAGAGCAATAATCGTCAAGAAAGAGTATGGAATGAGTAGAAGGAAATAAAGAGGGGAAATGTACATTGAAAATATAACATGTATGTTTCTAGTTGAAGGAGCAGATCCTACCATCGTAATTGAGAGTCCATCATCAGGGACTCTGACGGAGTCAATTGAAAGCGTGCTGAGATGCACAGCCAGCGGCTTCAGACCAGCTGTTAATCTGGAATGGCACAAAAACAATGTCCAGATCACAGCAGGTATCAGCCAGGATGCAGCCACTGGTAATGGAGATGGCTATGATACATCAGGCACACTGACCTTCACTCCAACAAGACAAGATGATGAAGCTACTCTAGAATGCCGAACAACAGGACAGGAAGTCGCTACACCAAAAACAGGATCACTCCGTCTCAGTGTTCGATGTAAGTTGATATGGTATTTTAACTCCGCTCCCCAAAATCAATCAGTCAGTTCGGGAAAATGGCCATACGTGTAGGTATATATTTAACCGTTTACATCAGTAGGTATGAGCCACACTCTAAAAGAGTTGGTCAAAATAGGTTGATATTTTGCCCAGTGTTGGGCAACATATCAACAACCGAAAATCTTGGGCAAATTCTTCCCCAATAATTGGTCCATTTTTACCTGAATTAACCAACAATGTGGTAAATTAATACCAATGTGGGGTAAATAACAGTTGCCCAATTATGTTTTACCCAACGTTTTTACAGTGCATTGTTGAGATTATTCCATTGTCTTACATTCAGGCTCTGGATAAGAACCTCAGTTGCACAAAAACCTACTTAACCTATAGGTGTGCTTAAAATACTTCGATACTTTACATTTCCACGTTTCTTTCACATAGTTTAAAGCCATTTGTAGAAAACATCGATTGACAAGTTCTATGATCAACAAAATTATTTGAGATGGTGACATGTATTAGTACATGTACATGTATGACGTGCATGCAATGTAGCCATGTTGGGCGCGATCGGTCGATGTGCGCGATCGGTCGATCGTGCTGCGCTATCAGTCGATCGTGACACTATGAGCTGATCGCGCTGCCACCGGTTGAACACATTTTGTTTCTAATTCACAGCTCTGGAGGATTTTTTTGTTAAAGATAAGTAAAGTCCAAGATATCAGTCAGAATCGACCGATAGCGCAGCACGATCGACCGATCGCGCACATCGAATCGCGGCTTTTGTGCCAGGAGGACAAACAACGTCTGAACCGTCTGAAAACCGTCGCAAAAACACTATTTTCTTTTGGTTTTTTGGACGCCTCAAATGCCACCAGGGGCAAGTCCCCCCCCCCCCCCCCCCCCCCCCCCCCCGGATACGCCACGCGATTGCGCCCAACAGCCATACTGTTGTGCATATCTTTTTGGCATTCATGACAACATTTAACTACAGGTATAAAGTTTGCAAGTGCACTTCAGTAGCGTTGTTACCAGTCCTTTCCATCCCTGTTTAGTGACAGTTACATGTAAGTCAAATCAATTCAAAAATTTACATAATACTTTTTAATTTACACTGCAAGTCACTAACTTCAGTCCAAAGGTGTGCTAAGAACCATGTGGATGCTTAAACATTTGTCAGAATTGGCACTTTACCCTCTAAACCTAGCCTGTGTACGACATGCAGTGAACGTCTGATACATCTGACCAATCAGCTGGGGTTCTCTGACGTGCCTTTTTCGGTCAGCATCGTTCACAGCATCCTCATCTTGATGGCTGATTTAGCTTGGACGTACAAGCACTGCCTCGTGCGTCAGCACAAAATAGGAACAATGCGTCCCCACAAGTTGGTCTTTGTGTAAAGCTGGCCAAGAAGAGAAATTCTAAAGATAGGGATAATGGGAGCACAATGTAGTGTCCCCGTAAATCCCATCAGTGAGGGGTGAGTTTGTTATTGCATTCAATAGGGGACCTTTAACAATAGAGGACAATAGAGGCCCCGATTGACAAAGATCCCTGTTTGAAAACCGTGTACAAAACCAATGAGGGCCCTTGTAAAAAAATTATGAACTATAGGAGGTCCCCGTTTGCAGGCGTTTACACACTTGTGTGAGTTTGTATATGCCGGCAATCGTGGACCTAGGACAAAAGAATTCGGGCGCAGACAAAGGGGTCCACGTTTGACCTAACGTCCACGATTGAAAATCGTGTACAAAACCAATGGGAGGCCTTCCAACAAAGTTAGAGTATAAACAAAAGAGGAACAATGGGAGGTCCACGATTGCACCCGTTTACATGACTGTGTGTGTTTGTGTATGTTACTTGTAACCCCGTTCATTGTTTTTGAACGAATGTGTTTAGGGTCACGTAACGCAGCTATTCACTGGTCAGTCAACAGCCTCTTTCACATGTCCAAAGCCGGCTCCGATTGGCTCCCAAATGGGATCACATAACATTTGCATGCACACATATAATAGCCGATGTTCATTTAAGAGTATATGCCTGACGCTACATTGTACGGTAGTTTGGCTTACATGAACCTGACTAGGGCCCTAGATTCTTGCACTTGCATGCTTACTGACAGCGGACTGATGTTTACCGAAAATATCTCTTAAAATCTACTTTGCAATCACACTCTTTTCCATTTTCCGAATCACAGTTGCACCTGTGGTAACGACTCTCTCATACAACAATGGAATACTCACTTGTGAAGCTGATGCCAATCCTATCACTAACATCGAGCACTGCATCATCTTGAATGGTACCAAGCCCAGTAACCCGACTGGTAAAACCTTGGCATTTAACCGAGATGAGAATTACTGCACAGAAGTCAGCTGCGATGTTACCAATGCTATAGGAACAGGCACAAAGGCCATTGAAGAACCACTTTGCCCGGGTAAGTACTTAGTTACAGTTTCAGTCACATAAATTAACAAATAAATGATAATTATAATAGAGTAACGAAGTGTAACGTCAGTTGGCACAACAACTGGATCCGAACAAATGGAGATTTTGACTGTTCCTTTGTTAACAGAAAATCATGCAAAGACATTGACACTAAATAACAAAAGTATTCTGGTTCCAAACATTGCATTGACGTCATCGCTTCGGTACTCTATAGAGTACCGAAGTGATGACGTAAATCAATGCAATGTTTGGAACCAGAATACATTCTAAACTGCATGTGTGTAGAACCATTACCCCGGCAACTGACGTCAGACTTCGGTACTCTATAGACCTACGACGTAATGACGTCACTGTATTTACCACATTTAAAAGTGAGGACGTGGAAAGCTTACTCCGTCGTTTGTATAGGTAGAAGCCTCTTTGAGGATGAATTTTTATATTAGGGTCCTAAAGGAAACCATCGTCGTATCCTTACGAGTTTGAAAAACGTATTTTTTGGGGGATTTGTCTTCGAGCCAAAAATCGGAGCCACGTTTTAACACAAAATGTTTATAATGTACCCAAATCCTTATACGCACCACTCCTTAATAGAAAACTCCATGCACAGACGTGCAGTTAATATCACCACATACCGCCGTATTAAAATCGTCGTTTCTTATTTCATATTCCACTGCAAAGAGTTTTGTTCCTTGTACCTGGTCATTTCCGACGTTCATAGTTTAAGGTAAAGTAAATGTATTATTTAAAACAACAAATATTGTTCTTCTCCAAGCCCCGATCCCGCTTGGCAATGTTTTAATTTGGAAATATCATGTGTCATGTATCATGGAGGTAGGTATGCATGAATTAAGCAAGGGCCATGCGCAATGTGACCAGGAATTCCCCAGGTTATTTTTAGAACAGCTCGCGCAAAAATCGTTTTTTTTAATATTACGATCGGCCATCGGGCATTTTCCTACCACGTATCGTATTAATTTTGTCCGACATACCCTTGCTGTCCGCCGAACAACCAGTTCTATTTTAGCTGGCAAAAGCCCACGATCAGTGTACATGTATGTGTACATTACATGCAGCTCCAGCTCGACGTCACGTCTGTGTGCCCGCCCCCGTGTATGCGATACATCATGCATGTTCGTTATCTGCCAATAAAAATGAAGTAGGTGCAATGCAGCCACAACGGGTTGCTGATCGTTGACCTTATATGGAACTTAAGGGCGTGGTTACTGGATGATTGGCACGCATATACAGTCACGAATGTAGTGAGAATTTGGCAAAATCACCACACTTCAAATGCTGTATACACTGTTGATCGTTATTAAATTCTTCACAGGAGTTGTGCTTACATGCATGTCTCTGAATCGGTAATATCTTTTTGCGGCACAATTTATGTTTTCACGTTTATATTGTTTCCATTTCAGATCTTACAAAATTCATACTATATTACATGTATGTGGAAATTGAGTGTACGTGTACATGTAAATTCATTACTAGGATATGCATTAATTTGTTTTATATTGTGTGGGAATAAAGCATTTGGGGGTGGTCTTTTTTATTTTTTGGTTTTTATGGGGGTTACTTTTTGGTTGTTGTTTTTACTTGTTTACGTATTGTGATATCATTACACCTCAAAGGTTTTTATTCAGACTTTTACAACTAATAATTACATTTATCAATCATTGTAATTGAGGGGGAAAAATAAGCCGAACCCTGTAAACAATGGTCGTGACCTTGTTTTGCAACTTGAGCTTCGGAGCGAGCCACGGCGTGCGGGGATCATGTTGCATGCAACCAAAGAAGTTGGCGCACACGTGGCCCATTGCCGTGCGTTGAACTCAATTTCTGTTTCGTGCGCCGCCATAGTGAAAGATAGGATAAGAAAATGGTGGTGTCCAGGGAAACTCACAGGCTAAATACACCGCAAGTAAGTCGGCGTTTTGGACAAGAAAACATATTTAATAAAACATGGGTTGTTAATGCATACTAGATCATTATAGTCTAGGTCTCACATTAGTTTATTATGTGTAACTTGTGACAAAAATCGGCATTTTATCGCACACAAATTGCATGCGATTTTTTTTTTTTTTTTTTTTCCCGACAATGAGTTATTTGTATCGACATGTCGGGAAAATGTTGTTGTCGCCAATATTGTTGACAAAAGGCCTGTCGACAACAGCCCTACCACATACAGATTTGGATGCTTTAACATACATGTATTATTTATGAATTATGAGCAACATAAACTAAGATGTAACTGGGACACCGTGTCCCTTGTTACATCGTTGATTTATCCATAGTACATGTAAGTCTATGGGAGTTGATGTGAAACTCAAGAGAGAGGACCCTAAACTAAATATTACATTGTAGGTCACAATGAATCTAAGCTATGATGAAATAATTTGTATAGAATCCCATGTGGTGCAACAAATTTATTTTATTGCAATTTTAAATGTTTACCAATATATCACACATTGTGTCTCAACTTCATGTACATTGTACTTCTCAACTTCTCAACTTTGCAAGAATAAAGTGTATTGCTGTTCTGTGCAATTGCGTAATCTCTACTTACGCCACAATTTATTGCGTAAGTTGCACAACATCTGTGACATTTTAAAAATCGATTTCACTAAAGGTACGCAGTGCGTAAGTCGCTGACTTAATTAAGTTGTCTGCAAAAACACCGAAATGATGACTAGCTGAGTATGAGCATAGTAGAGCCATTAGTTGCTCAATTTATTTATTAAATTCGCTAGATTATTTCGGAGAGTAATGAAATGATCATCCGCTGCAGGTTTATTTTCGGAGTGAAGTTTCAAAAGTGAAAAGTTTCAAAATGGTGCCCCACAGTTCAATTTCACAACTGTTCCGCGCAACATTTTTATAGCGTAAGTCCTACGCCATGGCGTAAGCTACATGTACGTACATGTACTGTTTTGTGAAATTACATGTAGCTGCAGGTCACACAGTTTAGCGTACACTTTTCTATACATTGTACATGTACATGTACATGTGGGTCATTCCATGAAGTTGGTACACTTGTTCACACAAGTTGTGAAATTTTGTGTATTTTTTCACCTTCAGTTATTTATATACCCAAAGCAGATTATGCGTGTCCGAGCAGCACTAATACCCAATTCACAACATGAATTTTACAAATCATACATGTATGTATTTTCTTCATACACGATAAGGATAAACTATCACACCGTAACAGGACACCAAGTCTTTTGGTGTCCCTGTTACATGTAAAACCAGTACCTTATATTTTTGCCATATCTTGAGAACTTTCTCCAACACTTTCTTTAGTAAACCACATTCTGTGTACTTACAGACAGCAATATTGAACAAATGGAAGTCAGACGTTTGCAATTGAATTTTACAGTGATATGGTACAAATAAGCTATGGGTTTTACATGTAACCTGGACTCTGGTGTCTACATGTATGTTACATGTGAAATCCACACAAAAAAATCATATTTTATGCCTCATATCTACTGAAGAGGTCTGATTTTCATATCTTTCCATATATCCTTAACTAGTTCATAAAATGCATGTATGTTCAAGGCAAATCAATGGAAATATGTCAGAAAATGTGTTTTACGGTTTCACATGTAACACGGACACCATTTTGTTCATTCACAGAATGACCCATAGGCCTATATCTACCAGCTTTCTTAGAAGAATCGCAAGTTTCATATCCTAATAAGATGTACTTATAAGTTTATAAAATTAGTAACAATTAGACAAATTAATAAAAGCAGAGAGAATATAATGACATTTTAAGGTACTGGTTTCACATGTAACAGGACACCAAATTTGGAGGAATGTCACACACACATTTTGACTAAATATCTTCATCGAATGTGAAAAAACAATCCAACAAATCCTTTATTGGGCGTGTGCATGATCAACTTATCCAGATCAGAGAAAACTGATAAAGGTAGACAATATATTTGTTTGTTAGGGTTTACCTTTTTGGCAAAATGTCACACTTTATGTACCAATTGCAACTTCATGGAATGACCCATGTATCTTTGTGCCACCCAGCCACAGACGCTGCATTTACTGGACCAGAGGATACAACCGTACTACAGGGCAGTACTACAACACTTGCATGCAACGATCCTGACTACGAAGGTCCAGGGAATACTGCGTGGAGTGAAGGACCAATAGCATTTGCCAATCAGGGTGGTGTTTTCTCCTTAAATCCTAAATTTACCAACTTTGCAATTGACACACCCTCAACAACCAACCTTGATCTAACAATAAGAAATACTGAGGTCTCTGATGAAGGCACTTACACCTGTGACATATCATCAGGAACACCACAAACACAAGATGCAACATTGTCCGTTGAAAGTAAGAAATAATAATAAGGCCGAACAGAAAAAAATGGTGTGTTTCCGGTAACCCGACCGACCTGGAATTTTTGGGGCCAAATTTCCGACCTCAAACTTTCTATTGCCATTTTGCTAGTTGAAATTTGTAATTATTTGCAACGAACATAACCATTTTCCATACTTGAAAACACCTGTGTTAAAACGTGCGAAAAATCATGACGACGTCTAACTTGTATACATGTACTTCAATGCCTACAAAAGTACATCCGTTTTTGCGCACAAACTTATCATTTTCGAGGTAAACTGATGCGCGCACAGCTCATGTCAAATGTGAATGTACATGATGCCTGAGGAGCAAGCGTGCGACACCAGCCGAAGGCAAGTGTAGTGTGAATTTAGGTTTTATAATACGGACTCTTTGATGGTATTGCGCATGCTCAAGCATACATGTAGATTATTAGGAGAGGGACGGTCACGTGAGAAGGTTTAACCAATAAGGAGTCCGGTTACTAGGAGTCCGATGTTCATATCTCACCGGCGTACGCTTTTATATACAATGTACATGTAGCGCACATATGCACGTGTTCCCTGCAAACAGGACGCTGGGAAGGGCTGATCTCTTTGAGCTCTCATTGGATAGATTTTGCATGACCTGTGACGTAGCATGCAGCACAGAAACTCGCCACAGTTGTTTATCATACGTATAGCGCGCGCTACATGTAGCTGCATGAGAAGGTCATACCCATAATGCCATCTGTACTTCCTTCACAAGCTTCTGAGAAGCGGCATCAGCCCTTTCCATCACCCTGTTTACAGGGCGGGGGGTACGAGCGAAATACACGTGCGCCTCAAATATCGAAATTATTATGCTTAGTCTGCGGCCAACATGGCGTCTTGTACTCCAGTGTCAAAATTGTTTAGTTTGAGAGTAGAAAAGTGCCTCCATCAGTGTTTAGTCAGTTTCAAACATTGCGAAAGAAAACACAAATTAGTACTAACGCAAATGCATGCAGAACTGAAATGAAAAAAAAAAAAAACTGACAAAATAAAATTATTTCCCTACCTGTACCCACCTGGATTTTTTTCAGACCGTTACCGGAAACACACCATTTTTTTATGTTCGGCTTAACCATTTAGAATGCTCCGTTTTAGTTAAACTAAATCACAGCATTTACAGTTCTTATTATACATGTAGCTTACTGTTTATAAAAGATGTACCAGTGCCAATCCTCCTGAGAAATATGTCTATCTGCAATGCTGTCATCTTCAAGTAAATAGCATCTGGAGACCTCCAACAAGGGTTCTCCCCAGGATGTTTTCAAACCTGTGGGGGAAGTCTTGTCCTGGTTCAACAATATGCCAAGCCACGGCGGGGTTCGGGGCCGTTTAAGCCCGAGAAATTGTTGACATCAGAAGCTCTCTGGTGATTTTTTTAAAACAAATATAGAGGTCTATCAGGTAGATTTGTTCTTAAAATTCAGAAGGGATTTTTCTATTTTTTTATAAAAAAGAATCACTTCTTCTGTATTTGCTGCACTTTTTTGTTTCCCCCAAACTTTTTTTCTAAAGTAAACTTCAGTTCAACTTCAGGCACTAGCCAATACACTGTAGATGTTCACTGGGTATTCTCCTTGCATTTCTTGGAAAAATTATTTAAAAAAAAAAAATTAATAAATAAATAAATAAATACACCAATAAATAAAAAGTAAAAAACAATTAAAAAAATAACTAGACGTGTTGTCTGTCCATGACAGAGCAACGGGCTTTTCCGGGAAATTGCTACTGAATACTGATATAAAAGAATATTTGTTTAAATTACATAAAAATCAGGTGATGACGTCATCATGACGTCACTTTATATTTCACATTCCCAGCTAACATTTAACATAGAGCTCTGCAAAGTTTCGTCAAAATTGGACCTTGTCTTCTGCGTGTTTTAAAAAACCGTGCATGTAGTAATGTGATCATGACTGGGCAGCTGATGAAAAAACAAATCTATTTGACACATTTTACTGAACATGTTGCACACGTATGTACTATTTATTTAGACAGCCAAAAAGTGTTCACATTAATCTTGCAAAGTAAAATGTTTGTGTGGAATTGAGGTATTTTCGCAGTCTCTTTCTTAGGATAATACGGATGAATTGTTTTCTTTCCAGTTGAAGGAGCAGATCCTACCATCGCAATTGACGGTGGTACACCAGGGAATACCATCATCCTGACAGAGTCAGTTGAAAGCGTGCTGAGATGCACAGCCAGCGGCTTCAGACCTGCTGTTAATCTAGAATGGTACAAGAAAAATGTCCAGATCACAGAAGGTGTCAGCGAGGATGCACCCACTGATAATGGAGATGGTACATTTGATTCATCAGGCACACTGACATTCACTCCAACAAGACAAGATGATGTAACTACTCTAAAATGCCAAACAACAGGACAGGAAGTCGCTATACCAAAAATAGGATCAGTCCGTCTCAGTGTGCGATGTAAGTTGATATGGTATTTTAACTCCGCTCCCCAAAATCAATCAATCAATCAGTCAGTTCAGGAAAATTGTCATACATGTAGGTACAATGTATATATTTAACTTTACATCAGTACTGATTTATGAGCCATTCCACAGTAAGCCTTGGAATTTGTATAGGGCTTCTTCAGTGATTTCAGTTTACAGGCAATTACCCGACTTCAAGATACTTTTGTAGAATGTTAGGCTAATTCCATTGTCTTATTTTCAAGGCTCTGGATAAGAACCTCAGTTGCACTAAAATCTAGGTGTGTTTATAATACTTGGATACTTTACCTTTCCATGTTTGTTTTACATGAATGTAGTTTAAAGCTGTTTGTAGAAAACATCGATTGACAAGTTCTATGACATCCCACTTACACGTAGATCAACATGTAGCCATGTTGGGCGCGATTGGTCGATGTGCGCGATCGGTCGCTATGGGCCGATCGCGCTGCCACCGGTCGAACACATTTTCTTTTTTAAATCACGGCTCTGGAGGATTTTCTTTTAAAGGTAAGTAAAGTCCAAGATATCCGTCAGAATCAACTGATAGCGCAGCACGGTCGACCGATCGCGCCCAAGAGCCATACTGTTGTTCATCTCTTTTTGACATGACAACAATTAACTACAGGTATAAAGTTTCTAAGTGCAATTCAGTAGTGTTTTACCAGTCCTTTCCATCCCTATTTAGTGACAATTACATGTAAGTCAATTCAATTCAAAAATTGACATATTTACTGTTTGAAGTCACTGACTTCGTTCCACAGCTAGACCCAATGTAGATGCTCAACAATCTCAGAATTGGCACTTTGCCCTCTCTGTACGACATGAGTGAACGTCTTATACAATTTCTGACCAATCAGCTGGGGTTTCCTGTCGTTCCCTTTTGGGTCAGTATCGTTCACAGCATCCTCAACTTGATGGCTGGTTTAGCGTGGACGTACAAGCACTGCCTCGTGGGGTCAGCGCACACTGGGAACAATGCGTCCCCACAAGTTGGTCTTTGTGTAAAGCTGGCCCAGAAGAGAAATTCTAAAGATTAGGGATAATGTGAGCACAATGCAGTGTCCCCGTAAATCCCATCAGTGAGGGGTGAGTTTGTTATTGCATTCAATAGGGGACCTTTAACAATAGAGGACAATATGAACCCGATTGACAAAGGTCCCCGTTTATAAACCGTGTACAAAACCAATGAGGGCCCTTGTAAAAACGTTATGAACAATAGGAGGTCCCCGATTGCAGGCGTTTACACACTTGTGTGCTCTTGTATTGTACTACGTTCGAGGACAAGAGGAAAAGGAACACACAAAAGAATCTTTCTTGTCCTCGAGAGACGGTCTTTTGTTAAAATCGGTCCTCGAACGTAAGGATACGTGTTTATTCTATGGGGTTGGGTTATATTAAAGGAAGAATAGTAAACACAAAGCATTGTCCTCGCGAGTATAGCAAAAAAACGACTATGTGTGTTTGTGCATGTTACTCGTAACCCCGTTCATTGTTTTTGAACGAATGTGTTTAGGGTCACGTAACGCGGCTATTGACTGGTCAGTCAACAGCCTCGTTCACATGTCCAAAGTCGGATCCGATTGGCTCCCACATGGGATCACATAAAATGTGCATGCACACATAATATTATAATAGCAGATGTTCAATTCAGAGTATATGCCTTCATCTAACAGACGTTACATTGTACGGTAGTTTGGCTTACATGAACCTGACTAGGGCCCTAGATTCTTGCACTTGCATGCTTACTGACAGCAGACTGAGGTTTACCAAAAATATCTCTTAAAATCTTCTTTGCAATCACACTCTTTTCCATTTTTCGAATCACAGTTGCACCTGTTGTAACGACTCTCTCATACAACAATGGAATACTCACTTGTGAAGCTGATGCCAATCCTATCACTAACATCGAGTACTACATCATATTGAATGGTACCAAGCCCAGTAACCCGACTGGTAAAACCTTGGCATTTAACCGAGATGAGAATTACTGCACAGAAGTCAGCTGCGATGTTACCAATGCTATAGGAACAGGCACCAAGGCCATTGAAGAACCACTTTGCCCGGGTAAGTACTTAGTTACAGTTTCAGTCACATAAATTAACAAATAAATGATAATTATAATAGAGTAACGAAGTGTAACGTCAGTTGGCACAACAACTGGCTCCGAACAAATGGAGATTTTGACTGTTCCTTTGTTAACAGAAAATCATGCAAAGACATTGACACAAAATAACAAAAGTATTCTGGTTCCAAACATTGCATTGACGTCATCGCTTCGGTACTCTATAGAGTACCGAAGTGATGACGTAAATCAATGCAATGTTTGGAACCAGAATACATTCTAAACTGCATGTGTGTAGAACCATTACCCCGGCAACTGACGTCAGACTTCGGTACTCTATAGACCTACGACGTAATGACGTCACTGTATTTACCACATTTAAAAGTGAGGACGTGGAAAGCTTACTCCGTCGTTTGTATAGGTAGAAGCCTCTTTGAGGATGAATTTTTATATTAGGGTCCTAAAGGAAACCATCGTCGTATCCTTACGAGTTTGAAAAACGTATTTTTTGGGGGATTTGTCTTCGAGCCAAAAATCGGAGCCACGTTTTAACACAAAATGTTTATAATGTACCCAAATCCTTATACGCACCACTCCTTAATAGAAAACTCCATGCACAGACGTGCAGTTAATATCACCACTACCGCCGTATTAAAATCGTCGTTTTTTATTTCATATTCCACTGCAAAGAGTTTTGTTTCTTGTACCTTCAGACAACAAGCAGTTGATATCTAAAATCAGGTGTAGATTTTACACATGGTTGTGTGAAGTAATCATCTACTGCCGGAGGGTATCGATATCAAAACTCTAAAGATTTCATATATCAATTTTAGTCAAAAAATCGGTATATCTTAACATACTTCCCCTTACTTTTCCACCATGTTTTTCTTTGAAAAGTCATTTTATCGGCAAGAAAATGAATTCCACAGAAATTAAGAAGCATTTGTCACCGTACCAATAACCATTGTTTGACAAAGACCTTATCGCAAATACCGCCTGGTTGAGACGTCACAATGGTTACAAGGGATTGTGGGAGGGAAATAGGAGCCATTTTTGTGCGAGTTTCCTCCCACAATCCCTTGTAACCATTGTGACGTCTCCACCAGGCGGTATTTGCGATAAGGTCTATGTCGGTGTCTTTATGCCAATCCGGCCACAATCATATTTGAGATCGAGGAAATTTAAACATGATCGCGAGTTTACCCATTGGTTACATTCCGCATTTCTTCATTGGATATTCAACTTTCAAGTATTATCATTCATCATTCATTAGTTACGTAGCCCTGATTCTTGAATTGTTTTTCTGTTTAGTTATACCGGATGTGACAACAGGTGCGTCTTCGCCTACAGGAACTTTAACCATGAAAGTAACGGGTAAATAATCGTCCAGTGTTTGTTAGGAATAAAATCACAAAAAAATTACATTATGGGTGAAATGTACAAACACGTGACCTCAAACAAACAATTTCCATCCGAAAAACATTTTGAAAAAAATTGCAAAGGGGTCAGGAACTTTTAAAGCGTCCTAAAAGAAAGGTGCGTATACTACATAACGGTGGTTTGGTTTAAAGGCTGGTCACTCTTGTTCTAATACTCAACATAAGAGGAATAATTTGCAGATTGACGTAATTTTGGTCTCTTGCGTTATTTTTTTTACCGGGAATTGTATGGAGTGTTCAAGATCAAAAAGTGTTTGGGAAACCCATCAGATGAACGTCCGTGATTTGAGACCTAAATTTTCAGCACAGTGGTCTTATGACGGATAGAAACAAATCCGATCAAGACAGTTGAATGTATCTTTTGCATCCCGTTGATGGTAATGATTGTCGCCATGTTTTGTTGTGTAATGGAGTCTGCTCAAATCTTCATGGTATTTGAGTTTTCCACCTAAAGTGCCTGTAAACTTTTTTAGTGAGAATAAAGGTAATTTACAAGCCATTGTACGCCAATCATATCTACGATATATACGAAGGCCAAATGAAGCCTTACCTGAAATCCTTTCGATTTCAATTAATCTCAGTTAAATTAGTTGACAGTTAAATCCCCACTGTAGATTCACCTTCTGATGTCGGTGCAATAGTCGGAGCATTGTTGGCGGCTTTTGTCGCTGGGGGCGCTGTTTGTGGGCTGATCATCTTTATCCTGATGAGGAGGCGACGTCATCAACAAACGGAAACACATGAACGACAAAAAACTGCACAGCACGATGAGTAAGACTTATGTGTAATATTGTATTCAGGCCAATCGGTACTATAGCGACCAACGTGGTAATTGATTTTTCTTGATTTATTCTTCCATTCTTCAGACACTACTCTTTACCCGACGAGACGCGTAAGACGGGTCCCAAGGCAGAGGCAAGGCATCCAGGCAAGTACTTTCAATTACATCTCAAACAGTGGCGTAGCTAAGGGGGGGGGGGCAACTTCCCCCCTGTGGGAACTCTTGCCCCCCTCCCCTCTTGCCCCCTCTGGAAAATTGGGATTTTATTTTGGGGGGGGGGGGGGGGGGGGTGTCGTCATCTGTAGTGTGTAGATATGCGTTACTATAGCGTGGACCTATAAACAAAGTCGAATTTCCCCCCTTGAAAATAGCCATGCCCCCCCCCCCCCCCCCCCCCCCTAGGAAGAGCCTGTCTACGCCCCTGATCTCAAATGACCATTGGCGCGCTGGAGAACTAAACCCGATCATAATTCCTGGCTCTATATTATAGGAGAGCGTGTTTGTTCCGCATGCTCTCTGAAGTTTTACAAAATACACGTTGAGACACCTTGCTACATCTGAATGTGTACGATAATCTCTGCAGATAGAGTTTAGTACACCTACGCCGACAAACGTAGTAAAGACCTAATCCAAGCTCCCTTGTTATTTTTTGTTATGGAATTTCTCAATTACAAGGCTAAAAGCCAGTTTTACAAGCAGAGATGGTAGGGTAGGAAACCCTACCTTCCGAATGGGTTTTCGTTGCATACACGTAGATCATCAACAAGAGGCAGAGAAATCCCAATTTCAGACTTGTCGAGTGACACAACTGATTTCTCAAATATTTCAGATATTCCACTGGCTGAGCCTAGCCAGGCCGTGGTCTATGAAAGTATTCCGTATGGTGACGCTAAGAAACCACAGGCGTCCATGGATGCGGCATACGGCAACGTGGGACCAGATCTATCTTTCCCGCGAGATCTCGTGGTGATTAATAATGAGCTGGGTTGCGGTGCGTTCGGGAGGGTGCTACTGGGTACGGCGCTTGGGATCGTGGAAACCGGGAAACGGACAAAGGTTGCCATCAAAACTCTTAAAGGTAATTGCTTGTTTAAAGTAATTGTGCAATGACAATTTCTTTGGAATTCGAGTATCAGAGACTCCGTACACTACTTTTGATGAATTTGCTTTACATTTTTCTTTTCTTTTATTTAGAGGGCGCTGGTAGCCAGGCCAAGGCAGAGCTTTTGGAAGAACTGGAATTAATGAAGAAAGTTGGTTCCCATCCAAACGTGGTTCGACTACTTGGTTACTGTAAAGAAACAGGTAAGCCTTAACAGTATATAAACAGAGGTGAAAATAATGAATTCATTGAATCAATTAACGAAAACTTGTACTCGCTGCCTGTGCATTGTATATTTAAAATATCTGTCTTCACCAGATCCCGTTTACGTCATCGTTGAATACCTTGGTAAGGGAGACCTGAAGAAAGTTCTGATTGAGTACCGAGACAAGGACGCTGGTACAGGCTACTCCAACCTACCCGGACCCAGCAAATCACTGTCTCGAACCTTGGTCAAGTTTACTAGGGACGTGGCCAATGGCATGGCCTTCTTGTCATCACAAAAGGTTATAAGCACCGAATTTATATATCTGACAGCAGTTTGAATTGTACATGCATTTTTCAGTTCGATGAAAGGAACCATTAAAGGGATCATGTAATACGATTTTTATGACTTGAAAACAAATTCTTGACTTTCGACCTCCTTTGCAATTCCAGAGAGAAGTTTCCACATTTTGGTTTCTAAGGTAATAAACTTTGTATATTAATGAGCCAAAGCATGATGTCATTCAGGGCAGATTTGCAGTGTCTCCACAGCTTTGTGTACAAAAACATTGATACACTTTTCACTTTTTACTTGATTTCCATATTATTAAACAGCTTTTCGGACTGCATGTATATTAGTGGTCAAACTTTCTTCAAAACTTTGTTTGTCGGTGATTTTGAAGGAGAATATTTTTGTTACTGTTCGTATCCCCTTTGACAAAAAGTGCCCTAACAAATTGCGCCCTCTTACGCGAATTGATGAAAGGATTTTACAAGAATTGAAAACTACACCTTCATTTTACTTTCAATAAAAACAAGCATTTAGATCTTATTTGTATTTTCGTTACACAGAAATATGCGCGAAAACAAGTTGAGCTGGAAGTCCACTACATCTTTCCTTTAATTTTTATATATCCATATTCTCAAGGACAAGTAATCTTTAAAAATAATTCAAACAATGAGGTTAAAATCAATCTATCCTCTTTTTCTCTTTAATCTTTTCTCAATATTGTAATGTTTATTAATTTTATATGTTTTCGAATTTTCCTGGCGACTTCGTCAGTGCGTACATCGTGACCTGGCTGCCCGTAACGTGCTGGTGGGTGATGACATGGTGTGTAAGGTGTCTGACTTTGGACTGGCCCGTGACGTCATGAATATCCGCATCTACCAACGAGAATCAGAGGTATCAAGAAACAAGATGTTTTTATTCCTATTCAAATAAATCTATTAGACAAGGCGTTCATCAGGGACGGATCTAGAGGGGGGTTGTGGGGGTTGCACCCCCTCCCCTTGGGCTGCTGAGCAAAGTTGTGATAAGCAATGCTAAACCACATCCTTTTAACCAGTGGGTATACCGCTGCACAGTGGGCCAGAATGCAGTCAAAGTGTGCCAAAATTAAATACTCATTGAAGAAGCTTTGATGAAGTTAATGTTAGAAGTATCTAAGGGGTTTGCAGACCCGTAGAGTTCAATGGAAGTATTTTCAAATCTGTATGATGTCATCAAAATACTGTTTTCTGATTGGGCGAGGCAAATATTCATTGTAAACCAAGGCAGATTCATACTACATTGATTATTGAATCGTATAAGGGTTTCTGGACCTAAGGAATTCAATGGGAGCATTTTTAATTTTCTATGACGTCAGCAATATACTGTTTTCTGATTGGTTGAATCAATTATCCAATCAAAATAGAGGTAGATTCATATTAGATTAATGATTGTTGAAACCTAAATTGGTTTGTTGAATCGTTTTTGTAATGCTGCACTTTGATTGGCAGGTTGAAATTATATTTTAATTCTAATATGGATGTAATCTATTATGCTACACAATTGACATTAGGGGTATATGAACTCATACAATTTGATGTTGACTACACATGTTTACAACCATAATATACCATGTATTACCAAAATTGGTCGGTAAGTCTTTCCATTGATCTATTATGACATAAGCTTCTCAATGTTAAAGTAATTTTTCTACTCAGTATGAATGAATATCGCTCCAATTACAAAAGAGTGACTTTTTACTTTTACACATTTTTATATTAAGAGAATAGTACACTGAAAGGTGATTTACATAGTTAATACAGCAAGCATTTACATTTGAGGTGTTTGTAGATCCCGCATAAAACTCGTGAAATATATTCTATAAATACTTCAGACCTTTTAGCCTTCAACTTTATCAAAAGAGAGAACGAACTCTAGTACAAGCTAGCAGCTGTGCATCGTTGAAGATCCTATACTGAATTTAAGTGATTATGTTAATATTTTGGATGTGCAAACTTACAACTTTTGTATTAAACCAGATTTAAAAGTGCATGTTCAGTTTGTTTCTTATTAAAAACATCATGCACACTGTCACAAAAAACTTTGTGTGAACTTGATAATGCTTTAGAAATATGACATACCTTCAACGTGTGAATTACGTACTATGGTCGTTTGCGGTTAAGCGATAGCCTACTCAACATGCAACACCGGACGTGATGAGTCGGTTGCGTACATAGTACATGTATAGGCCTATACAATGGCACAGTTCATTAAAAACGGCGAATATGGGGCATTTAAAACGCCTCTTACACGCAGTATAGCAAATTCTAGCAAAAAAAATTGGCATCAACGGAAAGCTTAGGCTTGGGTAGAAATGTTGAAATTAAAATCTTGGCAGGAATCGCCGGGAATCCTAACTATCGTGCTAATTTTATCCAAAAAATGCACTTTTGAGCGTTTTTTGGTCAAATTTACTGATCATTACTCCCAAAATGTACCTTTTATAACATTTTGAATTTTATTTTCTAATTTAGTTACTAATAGGTAAGAACTGCACGCAGTAACAAATTTACTGCTTTCTCCTTCATAAAGTCACAACGCGTTTTTCAAAGTTGCCACTTTGATCATTTTAAGAGCAGCATTCGTACTTTTTTCATGTTCACAGGGGTATAGACACCATCAAAACTTACAAAAAAATTAAAATATGGGTGAAAAAATATCCTTTAGGATCTTTTCTTCCTCAAAAAAGTTTTAAAAGTTGAAAATGTTACATTCACCAATTTTGAATTTTGGCACACTTTGAGGTGATTCTGGCCCACTGTGCGCTGGTCCATACACTGTACACTGTATCGGTATAGGCAGGTACAACCCCTCCCTAAATAAAAGGCTAGATCCGCCCCGTTCATAGAGCAATAAACGTCAGACTACCATCATCCTGTTTGCGAAATTGCACTGGTACGCTTCTTTTACAGGGTCTTCTGCCCATGCGCTGGATGGCATTGGAATCCCTTCTTGATGACGTGTACACAACGGAGAGTGACGTATGGTCTTTTGGAATTCTACTGTGGGAGATCGTAACGCTGGGTGAGTAATAACTACTCGAAAGGAATTCGGCTTCTTTAGTTGTGAATGTTTGGGGCTCTAACTGAATATTCGCTTTCGTTGACAGGCGCACGTCCGTACCCGCTTATGAAAGCCAAAACAATGGTGAGCCAGCTTAAGCAGGGTTACCGCATGCCGAAGCCTGAGCACTGCAAGGAGCAGCTGTAAGTGTATGGGAAAACTTAATATTAAACAAACTCCCGTGTTGTGAAATGAAATCAGAAAAACACAAAACTGTGTATAAAATAGGCAACTCGACAAGTATCTCTGCCAAATCCAACAGATCGATTTGGACAGCCCGTTTTAACCCTCGGAGCAACTACGGCACTGCAGCGGAAGTAGTTTTTTCGTAATTTTTTAATTACTAAAACATCTTTGTGCCAATATTGCTCAATTTGTTTTTGAACTTGAGTCGAAAGCCACAGTTTGAGACTCTGCAATCAAATTTAACACAGAGGTCACACACCGGACATGCCAGCCCTGAGAAAGTAAGCCCTCTTGCATGTGTTTGGCTAAGCCTCATTCAAGCGTGTGTTATCTAATGCCTTTTGTGGTCAGTATACACAAAGGGTTCCCCCTGGGCAGACCGCCAGAGCAATCAATAATTCTGTCATTGCCCACGTTTCTGAATAACAATAGGATGGTGTCTGACCCAAAAATAGCATCAGGGTACTCCTGGCTGGCCTTACCCGTAATACAATAATACTTCCGCTGCAGTGCCTTTGTGTCATCGTGTATATTTTTTTCAAAAAATTGCTTCCAGGGTTAAATCAGAGCGGATACGTTGTCTAAGCATTGCATTCTGGTCTTTACGACTATAGAATGCAATACTCGGGACAAACGAATGTCAACAAAGTGCGTGCAAATCAAGTTGTAAAGTGGGTAACATACAATTCACGAAGGCCTTCATGAAAACCTTTAGTAAACCAGAAAAAGAAACATTACTTTTTACACTCTCAACGACACCGAGGCGCCCCTTACAGAAACCCATGATGTATTTTGATTTATCTCATGTCTCATGGGTATTTGAGTTTTATAGTCGATCATTGTCACTATAATCAAGAAAGGGCCAATGAATGAAATGTCCATCACTTGTTTCAGGTACACAATGATGCGCAGTTGCTGGGAGAAGAGTCCCCAGGATCGACCCACCTTCCAGTGTCTGTACCAACAGCTGAACGACATGCTGTTAGAAGATAAGGTAAGGAACAAATTGTCGAGGTTTCTATCCTGGATCTATTTGGGGGCACGCATGATCTTGGGAATAGACAATGAGTACCGGTACGGTGAACCTGTGAAGGCTTCTCTTGGGTAAATATTAGTCACTATCATATGTGCGCCCCCCGGGGGGGGGGGGGGGGGCCTCCACCACCCCCCCCCCCAAGAGGTTGTAATGTTCTTATTTTTTTTTAAGTCCTAGGAATTTACCGTGGTGATATGTATGTGGCCTATTTCCGAGTAGTATAATGGTGGTGTAAATGGCGCCACCAACGTCAAAGGAGTCCATACCCCCACCCCCCCCCCCCCTTTTCAAAATTATTTGGGCAACATTTTCTGAAAAAGTTCAACATTTAAAAAAAAAAAAATTGTGAGGCCCCCCTCCCCCATCCCCAAGTCAAATCCTGGGTGCGCCACTGATCATATCTCGGGATAATATTGCTAACTATCATATCCCGGGATAATCATATCTATTCGGATACTTGTGAGTTAGAACTTGCTGTTCCTTTATATTGATTATAGGAATATCAATATGGACAAAATGGACTTCTGTGACTTGTGTAATTAAATCAAGTTTTTATTTGCTTTATAAAATAGGATTACATCAGTTTCCAAAAGCTTGACGAAAGCATCTACGAGGTGACAATGATCGAAGGCATGAACGAGAAAGTGTGATGGGTGGAATGATGAACAACGAGAATATGCAAATGTTAAACAGAATTCATGAAAGAAATTGTATTCGGATTTCTATTGTATATATTTTTTCCATGTTAGACGTAATGCAAAAGCCCTGTTTAGGATGCTTGGTTGGGATGGTGGTGATATAGGGTGGTGCATTTTTGGATAGCTCTAGTACAGTGGAAATAGACTAGGCGATATTTCAAAAAATGGCTTGTTTTAAGTGGGGGGGGGGGGTTGCTGAATCAAAATATCGTTGTTACCAAACTGTATTTTGAGATTAAAGGGGTCTTATAGGCAAACAAAACCCAGAAAATATTTTTTAAATGCTTATTTTAGTACAAAAATATGTATTTTTTAATAGAAACTGGTAACATATCAATCTTACATAAGTTGGGGGTGCTGAATCCAAAAATCGTTGTTAAAAAACTGTATTTTGAGATTAAAGGGGTCTTATAGGTGTAGAGAGGGCGGGGCTTGGGTTGATAGGTGGGGGGATTAGGCCGACGGAGAAGGGAAGTTAGGGCTGGAGGCGGGCACATCAATCTTGGAGTTGGAGGGGGGAAAAGCATGCAGGTTCAAGGATCAGCCATGTGGAGCCAAGCATAAATTCTCCGGTTCACTTTATTCTCTCAGTCCAACTACTTGCCAGCCAACTGCTAGGCCCAGGGGGCCGCCTGTGAAAATCGGGCAGGCACTCATTAGTTCCATTTTATAATTTAACAGTACATGCATTAAATTCGGGCCATGGTTACAATTTCTCAAATAAAAAGACTGAAGATAAACCAAACAAACGTGTGGTGACTTAATCTACAGCAGTGTTTAAAAAATGTGTACGCTACGCAGGCATGGCGACTGTTGTTGTACAAATAAGGATGAAACCACAAATACACAGGTTAACCCCGGCCGGTGGCCAACCAACACTTGCACACGCTCGCACACATGACATGCACTCAATCCGTCCCTAAATGCACAACACAATCTCAAACCTACGGAGATTTCACAAATATAAATTACCTATTACATGCAAGTCCACTTCATACTGAATTATATAACACTTATTAGGATCCAATGGAATTACAATGTACTACCAAAATCTTATAAATATCCACGCAGATATATATTCTCGACGGTACTGTCGATACACGCGTACCGCACATGGTCACGCTATACATGCCATCGGTACAAATATGGGCTGCACAACAAACCCTCGTGTATTTCGTGACAGTGCTCCCTAAATAATCCCTCAAAAATCACCATTTAAACATTTCAATCTTCTCCAAAACTGTCATCATACAAATCTATAATCATGTGCGGACAAAATATGTGAGTTTACAGCGAAGAACAATTGCACTATTTTGTAAAATAAAAGAGATGAAAATCATGTCAAAAATACGATGCATTTACCTGTGAAAATCGGGCAGGCACTGCCGTGCAGCCCGCATGGTCGGGAGTTGTAAAATTATAACGTACAGTTCATGTCGAGTGATAAATTAACGTTCGAAATTAAAAAGCTGGACCTAAGACAATTTGAAACTACAGTAGCACTGACAAATATATTAAGTATTTTTAAAGAATCAAACCTTAAAATAAAGTCCCCCACTTCAAATTTGATGCCACGAACGAACTACATGTACAAAATCAAGCCAGACCAAGTTTGTCAGTTTCCATGTGCAAACTCCAGGTGATTGGTCAATGCAATGGTAAATGTAATACATTGGACACTTAGGCAGGAACGGTGATAAATGTAATTTATACAGTAGGCGGATCAACAAAGACGTTAAAGAGCAAGTTTATAATCACAATAAAACAATAATGAATAGCCTTCTTACATAGGCAAACAAACCTAAAAAATAGTTTTAAAATGCTTATTTTAGTACAAAGAGGTATTTTTTTATAGAAACTGTAACATATCAATCTTACCTAAGTTAGGGGTGCTAAAACCAAAAATCATTCTTACCAAACTGTATTTTTAAATTAAAGGGGTCTTATAGGCAAACAAAACCCAGAAAATAGTTTTTAAATGCTTATTTTAGTACAAAAAGGTATTTTTGAATGGAAACTGGTAACATATCAATCTTACCTAATTTGGGGGTGCTGAATCCAAAACTTGTTATCTAACTGTATTTTTATATTTAAGTTGTATTACCGGCCCCAAACCCCAAATTAGTCTTTAAAATTGCATTTTTAGGTACAAATGGCATTTTAAAATAGAAGATGGTAGCAATGCAATCCGTAGCAAATGTCGGTGTGCTGAATCCAAAAACCGAAGTTAAAAAGCTGTATTTTGGGGTTAAAGTGGTCTTATTTGCCAGAATTCCCCAAAATATTAAATAGGTTCATTCAAATAGGAGTTAGTAACATATTAATGTAACCTAGTTTGGGGTACTTGTTCAAAAACTGGAACCTACCACTGATGAGGTTTACTTTTAGACTAAAGTAGTCTTATTGCTAAACTAAATTATACGTTAAAAATGAAGAATTATTAAAACCATTTGCTTCTCTGTAGTTCTATTTCACCATGATCTGCAATAAAATGTTACATGTAACCAAATGCACAAATGGATCCCACTGTTGTGATTTTGTTTTCCAATATCTTCAAGAAATCTCCACTGAACAGTTAAGGATTATTGGTTGGACACTACTTCTGCATGTTCGTATTGTACACTGTAGGGATGATTTTTGTCTGACTTACTACGTCTGCAGCACTACTAGATGTATAATTTACATTGCTTGATTCAGCAGCATTTTGTAATCGCTGGATTTTGTTTTTGTCAGTGAAGAGGGCATTGCAGTTTCCATGCCAGACGAGACCGGAAACGGAAAAACTGTCAGAGCCAAAAACATCAGCCAATCGATCAATGACATCTCTGTTTTGTACATCTTTTACCTTTTTTAACCTCAAGTAATTTAGATACAGTTTGTATTCCTTGACTTTTTGCTTTGCGAAGATGGCCTCCTTTTGTTTGACAAAATAAACAGGCAGAAAGGTCAGTAGACAAAGGCCTTTTTAAGCTAACAACAGGATCCATTGCAGTTGCCTTAAACTTAAACTTAAACTTAAAGTGTACCAACAACAAGAGCAATAAGTCGAACTACAAATTGCAAGTACTTAACCACGAACGAGAAATCTGAATTCCAATCTGGACATACGTGAAATTTCTGTTGTTCTCGTCAACAAATGCTACTGTAACAGTTGTTTTTTCATAATTTGTACAAATGTTGAAGTTTTACCAAGATTTTTCTGCCAGGGGTGGGATACCACTATAAGATTTTAGTGTGAAAAGCATTTTCAAAATGTCCACTTTTTTCCTTATTCTATTCTAGTAATTAATAACCTGTTCGATACAACCACTCGCTGCTGAATCACATCTGCCACCCTAACATTAAAGTTGTTGACAACTCTCTCAACATGTCTCTTGGAATTCTCCTTATTTCTCTCCTGGTGTTTCTTTCAGTCTCTCGATTGTATCAGGGTTGTCCTGCATGGTAGACTCTCTCCTTCAGGTAACCCCAGAGGAAGTAGTCTGGGGGGGGGGGGGGGGGGGGGGGGGGTTGAGGTCGAGGTCGGGGAATATGGGGGACATAGGTTGTCCGTCCGTCCTCGAAAGTACTGTCTCGGGTAAGAGGGTGCACCATCCTGTTGAAAGAAAGCTGTGTTCGTGTTTCAACAGGATGGTGCACCCCCTCACTGTTCAAACCGCACTCTTGAGTACCGGAACAGTACTTTCCAGGGGACCGGCTAATTTCGAGGAGGACGGACAACCCATGGCCCCCTATATCCCCCGATCTCAACCCCCAGACTACTTCCTCTAGGATTACCTGATGAAGGAGAGTCTATACCATGCAGGACAACCCTGATACAATCGAGAGACTGAAAGAAAACATCAGGAGAGAAATAAGGTGAATTCCAAGAGACATGTTGGAGAGAGTTGTAAACAACTTTAATATTGTTCACTATATCATATCTATTTAGTCTGCAATATTTTAACTACACATGAATTCAGTCATTTTGTTATTGCGGATACTTGTGAGTTAGAACTTGCTGTTCCTTTACATTAATTATAGGAATATCAATATGGACAAAATGGACTTCTGTGACTCGTAGAATTAAATCAAGTTTGTATTTGCTTTATAAAATAGGATTACATAGGAAAGCATCTACGAGGTGACAATGATCGAAGGCACGAACGAGAAAGTATGAGGGGTGGAATGATGAACGAGAATACGCGAGTGTTAAACAGAATTCATGAAAGAAATTGTATCCGGATTTCTATTGTATACTATTTTTTTCATTCAGTAGACGTAATACAAAAGCCCTGTTAAATGCTTGGTTGGGATGGTGGTGATAGAGGGTGGTGCATTTTTGGATAGCTCTAGTGCAGTGGAAATATGTTTGCCCATAGAAGTGTATTTCTGTGTAGACGTATGGAGATCAGGCAGGTCTTAAATGGAGAGAATAGGAATACCCGTATGCCGTTGGTTATGTTAAAATATAAAGTGATAAATTATTTTAAAGAGGTCAGAAATGCATGGTAGTAGCACATGTATCAAACGCACACACACAAGTGTGTAAACACCTTCAATCGTGGACCTCCTGTTTCCTCCTATTGTTAATACTTTAACTTTTTGGAAGGACCCTCAATGGTTTTGTACACGATTTTCAACCGTGGACCTTGACTTAGCCGTGGACCCTATTGTCCTCTTTGTTAAAGGTGCACGGATTGAATAGCTATACAAACTCACGCCTACTTACACAGACTGACATACTGAATTGAACAACAATGGAAACTGAAAGACTGAATGTACGCTTTGAATGATGCGGAATTCTCAAAAGAACTCATGGCGCATACCGCGCAGTGTTTGAAAAGAATAGGAAGAAACCACTTTCAGGCAGGGACTATTGCGTGTTACATTCCCATGCTCCTTTTAAAAGTCCCGCACTCATCCCATTCAAAGTGTTGATAACGTCGATAACGTCACCTTCAAAAGATCTTTTTCCGTTGGTTGGGTTTCATGTCCAAAGTCTTACCTTGAACAAAAATAAATATCGAATTTCAAATCTTTTGTTGCTTATATTCATGACTGATTAAGAGCCAGTAGGGCCTATATGCCATTTTGATTTATTACGGCAAATCTTTAACATTCCAAAGAATATAACAAGGGAGAAGACACGTGTTGTAAATAGCAGCCAAGTATGGCAAATTATAACTTTTTTACTATTCTTGTCCCGCTGAATTCATTTCTGTAAAGATGCACTTACTTTCTGGCAACTTAGCTTAATTCTAGTAGATAGAAACTTAGTTTGTGTTTGTAAGTTTTTAATACTTCTTTTACGTTCTGGGGACGGTTTTTAGAACGTCAAAAAATCGCGTGTTTAAAGGCCGTGTACATGATTGGTCATTGCTGCAATTTTCAAAAATGGGCGGATTTGGGGGTTAGTGTTTTATAGGAAATATCGTTCCACTCACCTGTTCAAAGTTTTGCGTTGTTGGGTAGCAAAAAAACCGAGAGAAAAACGGCGCTCGTTTTCAACCGTCGGGCGGATGATAGCCTTTAGTCAAGGCGCGAGTGGCTACCAGCTGGACACGTGACGCGCCCTGAATGCCAGCATGTCCAGCGCGCCGGCCACGCGCGCCTTGACTAAAATGCTACAGGGCAGTTTTCCCAACGATTTCCAGCTGGAAATCGTTAAAAAAAGATGTAAATTTCCACTTTTCTTGACAACGACAGCACACCTGGTGCCATAATATTACACGATGATTGAGACTACTATTAACTTACAGTCTAGCAAGGTATTTCGTAATAGTTCATTAAGGAAAATTTGAGAATTACCAATCGTGTACACTACAATTAAAACTGTCCCTAAACTTTCGTCCTAAAAACGTTTTTGGAAAGAAGTACGTTCCAACAACGTTCAGAAAACGTTAAATGGTTTGCTGGGTAGGGCCATTGCACAGGACGCCAGCAGGTTTCACTCTGGTGGGGATATCTTCAAAGAATGCAGTAAGTTACATTCACCTGGTACTCCGTAACATTTAATATCATTAAAGGTGATGGCATTCTTGATTTAACCCACTCACCTCCCCTACGTGGGCCCAATTGACGTACTTATACCAATTGAAGTGTTTGCGCCTCTTTTTAACGTGGCATTGTCATGAAAATGTTCCGTGTTGTACCATAGGGCTATGGTTATACCTTGTAATGAAACCATTTATGAAGATTAAAAATGTTCTGCCTTGACAGTAACATTTGCCTTCTCAGTGATTTATTACCGTTAGTCTTTGCATATGAATTTGTTGTGTTCACTTAAAGGTACACATTGCTTTGGATTTTGCGATTTAGGCTATAAAACTGAAATGGATATGGTTGGGAAGCTTTTTTAAAAGTAGAATATAAAGATTCACATAACTATCCCTTCAAATTGCGTGGTTTTTGTTTAATTTCGTGACAAATAGCAGTCCGCCATTTTGTAGAACCAAATTTTTGACTCCACAAAATGGCGGACTGTGTTCACCAGTCGTATTTCCAGTCGCATCTGGTTGAAGTACGTTCTGTTGATCCATTTTGATGTACTGTGGCACGGCGCGCAGCACTGGCGATATGTCGAGAGGTAGAGAATTGTACCTGGCGATCATCTGATAGGTTCACAAGGCCACTGGCTGCGGCGCCAGCCTAAAGACTCTTACAGCGTATTTTGCGCATTATTTAGACGGTGGTATTTAGTACTGGAAATACGTCTATGTATCGCGGGTCAGATGTCAGGGGTAAGCGGCCAATGTTTTTGTTTCGTAATCACTAATCACTAATTACAACACATTATACGTGTTTTTTTGCATGAACAACTCTTATAAAAGATAAGGAACATTTCCAAACAGTAAAATTTCATGACATTTGAAGGCAATGTGTCCCTTTAAGCTCAAACCTCTGTGCGGGGCCCATTTCCGGGCGAAAATCCGCGTAAAATGACCCTTTTTTTCGACGTTTCGAGTCATAGTTTGATAACCATGCGGTCTTTTTCACCGGGTTAAACGGTTCTGTACGATTTAACTCTTTGTCGTTCTCGTGATATATATACATATATTTTATCTTGAAAAAAGTCCACGTACTTTCGGCTTTGAAAATGTGAACTTTTCATTATTTTTCTGTGTAAACGCACCGATTGAGCGCCCTCGCGTCGACTCTTTTGACTGTAACTCCTTACTGGAGTATCGAATCGTACGGGGTTAAACGGAATCGAATAGCTTAGATCCTCCTCTTTCCTTACATGTAAAACCTGTTATGATTGGTTGAAAAAAACCTACGTACTTTTCACAAAGAAAAAAGTGGCCAATGACAACTTTCGATCGATAAAGCATTGTTCGAGACTTACATCGATCTACCATTGCTTACCACGCGTTACATGATCTTGGACTCTGCTCATCACCCGTTTTACAAGACAGATTTTCTTCGATTTTACTGTAACTAAGACATTTAAAAACTATCCATTTGTGAATCAGTTATCTGGGATTAAAACTGTGTTCTTTTGAGGAGTTAATTCCATTTTGAAATAATGTAAATTTTGAACTGAATACTGTTCATTCAAGGCAGCTACAGAAATTATGTGATGCAAAGAACATACACTTGTTTATTGGGCCGTACCATTTTGTATGTGGGAGTATATATGCATGTACACACACATACGTATGTCTTTTCCAAAATAATTGAGATTATGTGTTGTTTAGAAAATTTAACAATTACTAAACTTAACTATATCTTTGTTTCCTACTTGCAGCTATAACCGGACCAGTGTCTGTGTTTATGCATGCCCTCGTGCAAACATGTTTTGTTTTACCCATTTTGTGAATGGAGTGTGCCGGGCCACATTTTAGGACCGAACGCACAGCTACACAGGGCCAGCGTTAATCCAATTTAATAATCCTAGACCTCAGTGGTATACTCTACGCGCCAGATTTAAACTGTGAAATTAAGTGAACAAAAGTGGGGTTAACAAATTCATATGCCCTCATGAAAAAGTAACTCGGACTTGGACTCGGACTCGGACTCGAGGCAAATGACCCGGGACCCGAATTCGGAGTCAAAACTGGTGACTCGACTACAACTCTGGCTGTACCCCAGGAATATTTTGCCCATATTTGTTTACCCCAAAATCTAAGTGCCAGAATTTTTTCGGAATTTTGCATCCATAAATGCCATGAAAGTGCGGTAGCTCTTGGTTAATTGCGGGTGGGGAGGGGGTGTAGAAAAGTGCAGTTGGCCCTCGGAAAGTTATTCGGGCTCCAAGTTTTGTCGTTTCATCCCCCCCCCCAAAAAAAAAAAAATCAGGTCCTCCGAATCTCCTACCACACAAACTGCTTTTCAGCTCTGTGTAATGTTTGGTCTACGGCACCGGGCCTGCATAAGTGGTGCAAGGGATCAATTTTCAAAATCCTACTTTACAGAAATGTGACCAAGATGTACCGGGAAAAGAGTTTTTCGGGGAGGGGGTTTACAGAAACATTGATCATCTCAATTATCCTAAAAGATCAGGACACGGATTGACGCAACTATTTCAGAGGAGCATCATTGTTAAGACGGTGGACATTCATTATACATCCAACACGCCTGCCTATGGTTTCCCTATAGGGACATGCCCACAGGTGATAAGTCGGTAAGTGAACGGTCAGTTTAACGAACGGAATGGTGAGGTTGGCAACAGCTGTGTCCTGTACACCGTAAAGAGGCACCGTAAAAGGATCCAGTTGATTCAAACAGAAATAAGACTTAACGGTTAAGTTAAGTTAACCTGTCTCTTCAAATACTTTTAAAGTAAGTATTCCATGACAACATTTTGCCAATTTTCCCGGCACCATTGACTTTTGGCATATCTAAATACCCTGCAGTAACATCTACTTTGGATTGGGTCCGTACGCAATTTCTTTTGTTAGGGTGTGTATCCAAGTTTTCCAGGCTAAACTTTAAAAATCTTCGTTTAAATTGCTAACCGATTTTTTTTCTCCCACAAAATACTTTAAATACTTTCAATGACGACGCTTTCAATAGCTTTTACACATAGGCATACTTCCAAATACGACACATATCAACGTGCCTTCACCGATTCTTATAGGCCCTACACACAAAAAATAAGTGCAAACAAAATAATAATAGAACATTGCAAAAGTAAACTTTTACCGGAATTGGGGTGCGGAGTGCGTTATTACACTGAAATACACTTTTTGCCTTTTTACGGAATTAGCCATTATTTAGAACACTACTGCAACAGCAGGATACAATTGCCCAAAGTTATTACCAGAATGAAAAGACCCAAGTTAGTTCTACTTCTAGAATAAAGAAACAATTCTGAGTGCCCTGGCAAGTTGTTTGGGGGTGGGGGTTGAAATAGGGTAAAAATTGCAAGTTTGAAAGTTCAAAATTCCTGCTGTCTTTAAAGGTCGAAAAACAATACAAGAATGTATTTCAAAAATGTACTTTATATTTTTCCAAAAAAGGTAAGGACAATACTTTCCAGTAATTGCAATTACTTAAGTGATATTGTTTTGCAGTTTGGCTGAATGGCCTGTTTTTCTTAATCCACCAAAATCAGTTTTCGCAGCTCTCAAAATGGCCGAAAATGGCCAAACACACACAACCGCCTGTTACCATGGCAATGGGAAACATATAGATTTTAAAAGTCTATTTTGGTTATTTACTCACCAAGTACTTTCATCCCACAAAATATATTTTTTTAATCCATTTTTTTGACCATGGACACTTAAATAAAGTATTTACACAATTGACTATAAAACAATTATTGCTGGTTGTCTTCAAAGAATGCAGTAAGTTACATTCACCTGGTACTCCGTAACATTTAATATCATTAAAAGGTGATTGCATTCTTGATTTAACCCACTCACCTCCCATACATGGGCCCAATTGACGTATAAATTGTGTTTGCGCCTTTTTTTAACGTGGCATTGTCATGAAAATGTTCCGTGTTGTACCATAGGGCTATGGTTATACCTTGTGATGAAACCATTTATGAAGATTAAAAATGTTCTGCCTTGACAGTAACATTTGCCTTCTCAGTGATTTATTACCGTTAGTCTTTGCCCTCATGAAAAAGTAACTCGGACTTGGACTCGGACTCGGACTCGAGGCAAATGACCCGGGACCCGAATTCGGAGTCAAAACTGGTGACTCGACTACAACTCTGGCTGTACCCCAGGAATATTTTGCCCATATTTGTTTACCCCAAAATCTAAGTGCCAGAATTTTTTTGGAATTTTGCATCCATAAATGCCATGAAAGTGCGGTAGCTCTTGGTTAATTGCGGGTGGGGTGGGGGTGTAGAAAAGTGCAGTTGGCCCTCGGAAAGTTATTCGGGCTCCAGGTTTTGTCGTTTCATCCCCCCCAAAAAAAAAAAAATCAGGTCCTCCGAATCTCCTACCACACAAACTGCTTTTCAGCTCTGTGTATGGGCCTGCATAAGTGGTGCAAGGGATCAATTTTCAAAATCCTACTTTACAGAAATGTGACCAAGATGTACCGGGAAAAGAGTTTTTCGGGGAGGGGGTTTACAGAAACATTGATCATCTCAATTATCCTAAAAGATCAGGACACGGATTGACGCAACTATTTCAGAGGAGCATCATTGTTAAGACGGTGGACATTCATTATACATCCAACACGCCTGCCTATGGTTTCCCTATAGGGACAAGCACACAGGTGATAAGTCGGTAAGTGAACGGTCAGTTTAACAACGGAATGGTGAGGTTGGCAACAGCTGTGTCCTGTACACCGTAAAGAGGCACCGTAAAAGGATCCAGTTGATTCAAACAGAAATAAGACTTAACGGTTAAGTTAAGTTAACCTGTCTCTTCAAATACTTTTAAAGTAAGTATTCCATGACAACATTTTGCCAATTTTCCCGGCACCATTGACTTTTGGCAAATCTAAATACCCTGCAGTAACATCTACTTTGGATTGGGTCCGTACGCAATTTCTTTTGTTAGGGTGTGTATCCAAGTTTTCCAGGCTAAACTTTAAAAATCTTCGTTTAAATTGCTAACCGATTTTTTTTTCTCCCACAAAATACTTTAAATACTTTCAATGACGACGCTTTCAATAGCTTTTACACATAGGCATACTTCCAAATACGACACATATCAACGTGCCTTCACCGATTCTTATAGGCCCTACACACAAAAAATAAGTGCAAACAAAATAATAATAGAACATTGCAAAAGTAAACTTTTACCGGAATTGGGGTGCGGAGTGCGTTATTACACTGAAATACACTTTTTGCCTTTTTACGGAATTAGCCATTATTTAGAACACTACTGCAACAGCAGGATACAATTGCCCAAAGTTATTACCAGAATGAAAAGACCCAAGTTAGTTCTACTTCTAGAATAAGGAAACAATTCTGAGTGCCCTGGCAAGTTGTTTGGGGGTGGGGGTTGAAATAGGGTAAAAATTGCAAGTTTGAAAGTTCAAAATTCCTGCTGTCTTTAATGGTCGAAAAACAATACAAGAATATTTTTCCAAAAAAGGTAAGGACAATACTTTCCAGTAATTGCAATTACTTAAGTGATATTTTTTGCAGTTTGGCTGAATGGCCTGTTTTTTTTAATCCACCAAAATCAGTTTTCGCAGCTCTAAAAATGGCCGAAAATGGCCAAACACATACAACCGCCTGTTACCATGGCAATGGGAAACATATAGATTTTAAAAGTCTATTTTGGTTATTTACTCACCAAGTACTTTCATCCCACAAAATATATTTTTGTAATCCATTTTGTTGACCATGGACACTTAAATAAAGTATTTACACAATTGACTCAACAATTATTGCTGGTTGTGTGCTTCCCCCCACCCCCAAACAACCCCCCCCCCCCCCCGAACCTTGAAGAAAAATCGCCGCCACTGTATGAGACCTAAAACCACTTTATCTTCCAAAATCAACTGTTCAACAGTTATTTATATTTGTACGGCGCACATTCGTAGACTGAAGAGGAGGAGGGGAAACGCCAATTTTTTTGGTCTGAAGCCACCGATGACTATATCACTCTAACCACAAACGTCTTCTTACATTACGTGCCAATGAGAAATTGTATTAAGATCAAGACAAAAAAGACAATTATCTATTCAAAATATATATTCTAGGCGTTTCATCTTATCTCATACACTGCAAAAACTGTGATGTCAAATTGACAGCACGTGGGCTTTATATTAAACCATTCGCCACGTGGTGTTAATTTAACACCACAGTTTTTGCAGTGTAAAATGCATTACTCTAGTACAAAAGCGTTTACTGCACATGGGAAAACATTAATTAGCATTGTAACTCAAGACTGATACCACAGAGGTGTTCTAGGCGTCTGTTTTACCATCCTATGCAGCCAAACCTCAGATGTTGTTGGTGTTTTAGCAACTTCTTCATAAGTGGAATTTAATTGTTCCTATACTACATATATGAGATTCGGGATATGAAACCCTTTATAGGTCAGTGGCGAAGTATACAATTTCAGGCACCGCCACTTCACAATCACTATACTAATTCTCCAAAATAGTTTGACTTGCAAACCTGGATTCACCACTTCTATCAATTACCAGACTAAAGAAATGTAATTCTTCCTATACATGAATCTATTAAGGTGAGTCGAATCAAAGATCGTAGAAGGGGAAGATCGGACACTCCGCTGAAAAAGTGAAACAGGAAGTATATTGCTCATGGGGAAGGGCGCCCTCATACCATTAATAGGTAAAACTTGTGACCAACCGAAGTGTTTCCTGTAGTTCACAATGGAGAAAAAACGAAGACGTGATGCTCCGCACTGAATTAATTGCACTAAATGACACCAACAGAATTTGGCAAGGATTGGTCTTAACAATATATACTTAATGTTTCTCCCTCTTTTTTCTTTCTTGTTTTCGATATTTATTCATTTCGAGAGCCACATCATTAAAAACAAACATAACTGTACATGGCACAAAACTAAATTATTTCTCAGAGAAATTAATCATTAAAAAGTATTTCAAAATAAAAAATAAAACAGATCGTCATTCGACAATCAAAAATAATCATTCAAATTCACTATCCGAGCATTCTGTCGTTTTTTTAGCTTCACTCGTCCCTGTAAAAGATGCATTCAAATTAAAAGTATTGTATTGTCTACACTCTAAAAACTGTGTTTAGCAATTAAACACAATCTTGCTATCAGTCAATTCCCAATGTGTCCAAATTAATGTTCAATAGCTAAATACCATCCGTCAACACGCTAAACATGTTTAGTATATAAACGTGTTTACAAACTGATAGCAAGAAAGTGTTTAGAAAAGTGTTTAATTGCTAAACACTACACTATATATTTTTGCAGTGTATTCACAATGTTCAAGCTCTAAGTCCTAGCTGACATGTGAAGACACCGTGCGCTGTTGCTATGGTGTCAATCAAGGTATACGCACTAGACTATGCACTCGCACAAACAAAAATATCCAAATTTGACTTATTGTAGAAATTTGAACGTTAAATTTGTTTACTGATTCGTCACGACGAACCGTTGTCGCGTGAATATCAAACTCACTGAAAATCTGACCGGTTATACAGCACATGCTCATGATAAACAAAACAATAGGATCATGGTGAGGGTGAGGATTAGGGTGAGAAACAAGCTTAGAGCTGGAGTTTGGTTTAGCTCATTACAAAAGTGTTAATGCATTATGGGTAAAGAGTCGGATGTTCACGGGAGTCGGATGACACCGTCATCCAAAACGAAAGAATGGATCAAGGGTTTTCACGTTGCTATATCCCTGTTGCATGCTGTGAGCTTACCAAGTTTGCAGAAATTGTACATTGTCAGTACATTGCAGCAATATATGCAAATTTCCGTGATTCAAACCCATTTATAATCACGAAAAATAACACAACGTTCTGGGGAAAAAACTTAGTCATGAATAAATTTTAGCAATAAAGAGTCCTAGCGGCATTTTAGGCGTCCTAAAAAACAAAGAAATAGTGTTTTTAAGACGGTTTTAAGATGGTTCAGAAGTTGTTTGGCCTCCCTGGCACAAAAAGCTGGATACGTCGGTAGGCCCTACTGGGGAAATACGTTTGCCTAAAGAAAATTAATGCCCGATGAACCCCTTATACGATCTTTTTTTTCTTTTCATTTATTTGAATGAAGCTAAAATTTAGGCGGTAAAATGCAGAATAGCGTATACATGCAGTTTTTTGTGCCAGGGAGGGCAAACAACGTCTGAACCGTCTTCAAGCCATCTAAAAAAAGTTCCCCCTTGTCCGCCGCTGGATTAGCCCTACAAATAGGGCTGTAAATGGTTCCTTTTTTAACATTACAGCCCTACTCCAACGGCGCAGCCCTACACGCTGCCGTTGGAGTAGGGCTGTAATGGTGACAGTAAAAAGCCAGAAGTAAAAAAAGGAACCATTTACAGCCCTATTTGTAGGGCTATAGCCGCTGGATATGCCACTAATAGAATGCTCAGATAATGAAATTGAACCATTAGGCCTAGGCCTATTGATTGTCCCCAAAATATCAAGCTATTCCTAACCCGAAGTCTATGCTAAACACGAACCCTAAACTCGTTTCTCAGCCTTATCCTAAGCCTTATCCTAAGTTTTGGTGTACATGTCCTTCTGAGTTTTCGCACTGAACGAATGTGTCGTATTTTCATGAAGTCTGATTTTCACGCGACACTGGCTACGCGAGGGCCGACTCCCATTGTGATTAGGAGCAGGAACCAGTCTAGGAAAGAATCATTATTAACGGACAACTACAAAAAGGGCGGCCCCGCGGTCAAACGCGCGTCACGTACGTCACACGTACGATACGTCGAGCAAGTACGTCGAGCTAGTACTGTAGTTAGCAAAGACGTACGGTACAGCCAGGAAATACTGGACACTCTGCTGAAAAAGTGAAACAGGAAGTACATGTAGTTGCTATGTGGAAGGGCGCCCTCTTGTTTCTGGTAGGTAAAACTTGCGAACAACCGAAACAAGGGAGAAACGAAGGCCCTGTCCGAATTACTTGGCTACGGCCAAGGGAGAAACCGGAACACAATTTTTTTTTGGGGGGGGGGGGGCCAAACATCTATTTTTTGCAATTTTTTTGGGAGGGGCCAAAAGAAATTTTGGGTGAGTTTTGTGGGTGGGTGTACGCATGAGTGGCTGCCTTTTTGCGACAGATCAGTTAAAAAAATAAAAATTGGTTTGGTTTGGTTTGGAGGGGGGCATGGCCCCCCTTCCCCCCCCCCCCCCCCCCCCCCTGGATCTGCCCTTGGCTACGGCTGGATGTTACACACATGTCTATGGTAGTGGCTGCAGCCACTTCCCATAGACTCGTGTATAATTTCAAGCCGCAGCCAAGTAATTCGGACAGGGCCGAAGATTCGGTGCTCTGGCACTGAATTAAAACCCCTTGCGTACGGAAGACGCCATGGCGTGAAAACAAAAGTGCCACCAGGCCGGATGACGCCATTTGCCGCCGTTTGTGCAGTTTCAATCCATTGTTGGATTATTATTTATGTTACGCTTGACTGCACAAACACATTGTAGCGGTTCGCTTGGCTGCCAGAACCGCCGCGACACCCCGACGTCTCCCGTATAATACCGTGCTCAACGTTAATTGCACTGAATGACACCTCCAACAAAATTTGACAAGGATTCGTTCGAACAGTAAATAGTTAATGTTTCTCCCCTCTTTTTTTTTTCTTTCGTTATTTATTCAGTTATTTATTATTGATTAATTCAATTGTGGAGACCCACCTTTTGCAATTCTGTGTATCATTAAAAACAAATATAACTACATTTATACATATTATGGCACTCATCTTCAATTATATAATAGAAAAACAACAGATTTGGTTTCAGTCAAAATCAAATTGTGTCTTACTTTGTGGCTTACTGTCTGAAGTAGCAGTATATTAGGGGCCATTCAACATTTTCAATGTTTACAAATTTCGATCTTAAAATATTGATTTGCCATGCAAAAAACCATAATATAATGCCCAGTTTCATGACAGCGTGATGCAGCTGTGGATCTCCCCCACTTTAACACGTGCCCCCATGACTTCTTGTGTTTCATAATCAGCTTCTGACCTACCGCTGGCAATACTGATTTTTTTCGTAGTTGATTTTTTCCCTGCTATATCGCCGATATGGCGATAAAATCATCCACAAATTACGGCATGATAAAAATGTTGTGAAAGGTTAGCGATCTTAACATCCTAATGTACAAACGCATAGGCCTAAACAACACCGCCAGCGCTAAAGCTCTCTGTCACAATATCGCCACTCAGATCGTCCACCCATGGAGGAATGGTCCGCTATACACGTGGCGGCCAGTGTTGCAGCCAACCTTTCTATTTATTTTGTTTTTAATTCAAGCCACAAGTACATTTTTTCAACAACTTTCGAAATTTTTGAAGTTGAAGCCACACGATACTCCTTTTGAAGTTGACATTCATGTACAAAATCATGCATGTAGGCCTACACGTATCATTTTCCGAGGGCTTCGCAACGCCCAAGCAAAGTGCTTATTAGCACGGTTCCCGTCTCTAGCTCTGCATGCTAGTAATACTGGTGAAACAATTCACAGAAATTAACAGGGGAACACTCCTCGAGTGGAGCAAAGTTTGATTTCATTTGTTTTTCAGATGCTTTATTTAGCTAAGTTCATTAAGTCGTTCAAGTCCAACATGACTGTTACTTTATCATTACTTTATCATTAAAAAACAACTCAACTATGGATACTTCCAGTTACAACAAAGATTGTTTTCTTTTTATACATTTAAAAAAAGAATAAAATAAGATACCTGCCAGCTTAGGACCTTAAAATTTCAATCTGGTTTTCACATGTGAAACAAAATCTCTGAGTACTAAATCATGTCACTAAAACACCTAACTACATGTATTATAATGGAGGTACCTCCGTTGTAATATTTATCCATTCACTTATTGTTTTGTTTTTTCTCTTTGTTACTTCATCTGTCATCTTTGTGAAGTTTTTTCTTCATCACTAATGAAAGTCGCTCGCATTTTTAGCTGTTCTTCTCGTATGGATTCACTGTATGGTAGCCGCAAGCACGCGCTTACCTATCAAACGGTGGGGGCGCCCTAGTCTGGTTCCATGACCTAAAGATTCCCTGACGTCTGTCAGAAATAGTCAGAATATTTTTGTTCGGGAACCAGACTAGAAGCGCCCTTCCCCATTGTCGAAAATAATGACGTCATAGCGTTCCATCGGGCGCTGTACAAAAAGATATCCGGTGTCCGATCTTCCCCCTTAATTCTGCGATCTTTAGTCAAACGAACATTCGATCGATCGCGACAGAAGTTAAATTGTTCGCATCAATCATCGTCTGTTTGATGAGTAATACGTAATTGAACGTGCATCGCGTCAGATATCGGAGCATAACTTGTCTGTACATCCCGCATGTTTGTAACTCCATGGTTAAATGTTCATGAGAACTTAATGAAGTCAGCATTGTAACTTTGCCATGCTTGTTTACAGAGTACGGAACTGAAGAGGTCAGCAGGAATAACGTTAGGAGAGCTGCCAAAGTGCTGGTGCGGAAGGACGAAAGGTTTCTTCGTCTTCAAACTAACGTTAAACTGTCAGTAGCCTGCATGTTGTAGGAGCCTAGCCCTAGTATGTGTCTTATTCCTCCGTGGTTTATTTTGTACATAATGTATGTAAATCAACGGGGTCATGCTAATTTAGCGTCAACAAGGCTTAAGCGTCAACATTTAGCGTCAACAAAGCGTCAACAACTTATAAAAGCACTGTTAAGCTTAAACATGTTATCCACAATATTTAGTGGGCTTCTATGATTATTTAAAAGTATTATTACATTAGTATTGAAAAGTATCTTAAAATGTGTGATTTTTTTGCAAAAAAGTACGTCATCAACGGTGCTTTTTCCCGGCAGCCATCTTGTTTTTCTGAGAAATGGTGCGATCGCGCATGTGCAAAAGAAAAAAAAAAGATGGCGGCGCCCATTCATCGTAATTTTGTCGCATAAAATTGTGTTTTTATGTGGGATTGTGAACGTGAATTCGCCTAATTTCTTACATAATACAAGATGCGAGAGTTTGTCGAATACAATTATGTATTTATAGCTTTTGTGAAGCTTAAAAAAAGAAATGTGCATTTTGAGCTTTGTTGACGCTTTGTTGACGCTGATCAGGTTTGTTGACACTTGTTCAGTTGTTGACGCTAAATAGCATGACCGTATCCACATGTTGGCAATTTTCGTGCCCCAGGCTTAACTAAGCTTTACAACAAAATTTTGAAGATGTAGGCCTAGGCCTTGAGAAAACACGACTTTCTTCTGGTTTTCCAGTTAGTAGTGAGATGCGAATCGACACTCACACTGCCACACGATACGCTCCCCCTTCCCATTCTGGACCAATCAGAGAGTGGCTTCTAAATTAAACTTCTATCCACCAATCAGCGACGGTCTACCAAACGAGCATGGGCACGGTCGTCATGTTTGGTTTCAGTTTCTGTGTTTCTCACCGTCGTCGTTTTACCCCATATTTTCTCTCAAAAATTAAAACCCTGCCCACTTTCCACAAAATTTTTCCTGTAGATATTCAACTTGGTCAAGTTGGTGTTAACGAGTCCAAAAAGTTAAAATGTCGATTTTTCCTCTCTTAATAAATCCCTCCTATACTTATAACTATCACAGTCTATCAAAAACTCTAAACACCAACGCCATAATGTTCATTGTAAATAATATTTTTTTGTTAAACCATCAGCTTGTTTAGATGTATATTAACTATAGTTTTTAACATTTTGTTTTTCAGTATGCCATAGGCCCCTAATTCTTCATCAGAAAACATCTTGGAGGTTGTGAATGAACTCAAGCGGAAAAGGTGCATCATTGTATTCAAAGCTTTCAGAGCCCAATCGTCACACTTTTAAAGGACTCATTGATATGATGGAGCATCTTCAAGCAGTGTTGATTGTCAGCCTAACTTTAGCCACCTATCCATTTGGTAAGTGTATAAAATGTATGGAAACTGTGGATCAGGGGTCGATTTAGAGAAAAAAAATCGCATGCACTGGTGCATGTAGACCGAAAAAGTTACATGCACAAAATAAATTTTACATGCACAAAAAAATGTGCACACAAGTCATAACCCAAAAGAACAATAGGTAGACATATTTGTTGTTTTAAAATATGTGTATTCCTACAAATTTTCAAATGTAGCTATTACATGTATAGTGCTGTTAAGGGTATTGTTTTGCTTTGTAAATAAAATGTGTTTTTATACAATTGGTATTCGCTGTTTGTTTATTTCATCAGTGGTAATTAGCAATATCTGACACGATCGCGAGAAGACGAAGGCGAAGCTGAAGTTACGTTACTACTGTAGTATCATGTTCCACGGTGTCAGAAGGCTGTTCGATATTTTGATACCGAAATATCGGCCCAAAAATATCGCGATATTATCGTGATGACGTCACTTTTTCCTTACCGGAAGAACGAAGGAATAATTTTTCTTTTTAAATACCTGATGGAAATCACCACGTGTACAGCATCATGAGATCGGGCCCACCGGGATCGGACCCGCCGGGACTGAGCTCGGTTCCGCTAAAATTTAATATCACTGAGGGCCGGCCACCGAGAGATCGCGAATCGGGCCGGGGCCCAGGGGCCGGGGCCGCGCCGGCAATCAGGGCAGGAAGGATCGGGGGCCGGGTTGATGACAAGGCTTCACTTGTTGAGTAGTTGGAGTACTACGACATTTACCTTCAGTTGGCTTCCTTGCGGCACTACAAAGACGAGCGTTTGTTTCTATTTCGACACTGTTGATTAGTAACAGCTGAAAATGTATACCATGGACGCCCAAATCACACGTGAGCTGTCAAAAACATTGTCTTGCATGTCTTGTGCACAATGCATGTGCCGCACGCGTTTGTCGTTTCTCAAGACGACTTTCGCTTCGTGTTAGATGCGTGTACATGCATTGTACACTGGGAATAAGACGGTGGCAATCATTGCGGTTGCTTGCCCTTGTCCAAGACTAGCAACAAAGCAACGCGCACGCGCAGATGCGCTTTTGGGGTTGGCTTTATTGATCAATTGCTCTAACCCCAGGTCGCGGGGGCCGGGCCGGGTTAACGAGTCTTTTCTCAAGTCAATGTTAGCTGCGTGTACGTACAGTGTACATTGGGAATAATACGGTAGCAGATCGGTTGCGGTTGTTTGCACTTGACCGAGACTACAACGATGGTAATAATGCAGGCACGCACACATCATGTCGATCGTTGCGTGCAATAAATCGGGTGCGCGTTGTGCATGTGATACGTTGTTCAACATGGGGAATATAACAGCAGGTACAGGCTTAAAAAAGTACATGCACAGCGTGCACGTTGTACCAGAGGTTTACGTGCACAGAGGAAAAAGTACATGCACCAGTGCATGCGTGCACCCGTCTAAATCGAACACTGTGTGGATACATGTGTACATGTACATTTGCCATTTGGGTTATTCCATAAATGTGGGGGCCGGTGTCCCTCTTTACATTGTGATATTTGTTTCCCTTGTATTACCAACAGTAAAATATATAAAAATGATTTTAGTTGCTCAAATTATAGTACTTGTACCCAAATATCTGGTAGCAAAGGATGAAACATCTGACTAATTTCCTAACAGTATGGTGTCCTAAATAGTTCACGGTTTCACGTGTAAAAGGGACACCAAAGCTGCGGCATTTTAAAAACTGCTGTTGAAATGCATTGTTTGGTTCTCAAATACTACCATGTGCACATACATGTATGTGTATGAAAAATTGCCCTTTATTATGTTAAAGCATGTTAATACTGCTTAAGAATGAACGATTTAATAACTAGTTGACCGAGATTGACAGTGTGTTAGCCCAAATGTTTCACGTGTAAACAAGACCCACTTTTTTGGTGTCCCTTTTACACGTGAAATTTGTGTAGTGTTTTTGAGAAATAATAAGATTATTGGGTTCACTGGCAAATCCAAATCTATCGCCATTAATTACATGTCCCACTTGATAAGTGTGAAATCATAACAAAGATTGCATGCTTGGAATTTTCTTATTTTTTGCCATTTAGGCCTACTAGGTTTCACGTGTAAATGGGACACCAAATGGTGTCCCCAATACGCAATCGTGCACCGAAATGTTATTTTTAGTCTAATCAAGTTATTTTCACAATAAACCTTGATGTTTTATCCTAGGTAAGGAAAAAAAATACATTTTAAAATAAACGCACCACATCGAGCATGAATTATCACAAAAATAGCTGAAAACTAATTTGGTGTCTCCTTTACACGTGAAACCGTGAATGGGTTTTGACATGATATTTTGGCATTTCTGGAGTAAATAGTGTCTGATTTTGGCTACAATCAATGAGGAATGTCAATATCTTTAAGTTATACTGAAAATTATTAATAAATCCCCTGTCAATTAATTTGTCCATTTTGGGTCAAAATGTCACAAGTTGGTACCCTAATTTATGGAATAATTTATAACCCACTAACATGTTTAACCCTACATGTATTAACCCTGCCAGACGCAGCACAGTGCATCAGTACTGACAGCTCCTTTGCTAGACTCTGTACACAAGTATGCAATCTGAGGCGATTGTGTGGTGTAGGGCCTTGTTCCCTATAAGAGAACAAAAATCCACTTTTAGGTTATTGGAATTGCCAAACTACAATGTAGTTAGCGATATTACAAACCAACAGGTATGCCGTAGATAAAGGGCCAGGGTTTTAGTTTTGAGGGAAATTTTTGGGTAAAGAAGCGACGATGAAGACGACAAAACGCAACTCGAAAATAAAGATGGCGATCACCGCGACGCACAGTAAACACGCAAAACCGCTATCATTCGCATAGCAACTGCCGTAAAGTGCGTGAGAAAATTGCATTTTCTACCGAAATAAACTGTTCAAAATCACAAAAAACGATGTCAATAGAATTGAGAGAAGTCTGCTTTAGGTTGAAAAAGTCATTTTGGAATGAGAAAAAATACCCTTGAATCTAATTTCATCAAAACTAAAGAGGGGCCCTACACGACACAATCTGATGCGTCTGGCAGGGTTCTAGCTGGGGCTGTTGTTGACGGGCCTTTTGTCGACAATGTTGGCGACAATTGCAGTTTTCCGACATATCGACACAGATGACTCAATGTAAAAAAAAAACATTGCACGCAATTTGTGTACGATAAAACTAAGGTTCAACCGATGTTGGATTTGCCTGCCGATCCGATGGCCGATGTTTTATTTGGAATATGGCCGATGTCCGATCCGATCCGATGTTTTTAATTGACAACAATGCCATCAAAAACGGTCGGTGCGCGATCGGTCAATTGTGCTGTGCTATCGGTAGATCGTGACGCTATGGGCCGATCGCGCTGCCACCAGTCGAACACATTTTCTTTCTAATTCACGGCTCTGGAGGATTTTTTAAAAATAAATTAGTAATAAATTAGGCCAAACAAAAAAATGCCTTCGGTTCGGGTCACCCTATTTTTGAAAGCCATAAAATGTTATTAGGTAGAGCAAGACAAATTAATTCTACGATACCGATTTCCGATCATAGTAGGAATTGCCAATTTTTGTTTTCACGTTTATATTGTTTTTATTTCAGATCTTACAAAATTCATATTATATTACATATGTACATTATATGTGGAAATTGAGCGTAGGTTATGCATTCTTTTTTTTTATATTGTGTGGGAATAAAGCATTGGGGGGGGGGGTGGTGGTCTTCTTTATTTTGTGGTTTTTATGGGGGTTATTTTTTGGTTGTTGTTTTTACTTGTTTACGTATTGTGATATTACACCTCAAAGGTTCTTATTCAGACTTTTACAACTAATAATTACATTTATCAATTATTGTAATTGAGGGGAAAAGAAATAAGCCGAACCCTCTAAACAATGGTCGTGACCTTGTTTTGCAACTTGAGAGCAAACCACGGCGCGCGGGGATCATGTTGCATGCAACCAAAGAAGTTGCGCACACGTGGCCCATTGCCGTGCGTTGAACTCAATTTCTGTTTCGTGCGCCGTCATAGTGAAAGATAGGATAAGAACATGGTGGTGTCCAGGGAAACTGACGGGCTAAATACTTACTTACGCAAGTAAGTCGGCGTTTTGGACAAGAAAACATATATATAAGAAAAACATGGGTTGTTAATGCATACTACATGTAGATCATTATAGTCTAGGTCTCACATTAGTTTATTATGTGTAACTTGTGACAAAAATCGGCATTTTATCGCACACAAATTGCATGTGATTTTGTTTTCCTTTTTTTTTTCCCCCGACAATGAGTTATTTGTATCGACCACATACAGATTTGGATGCTTTAACATGTATTATTTATGAATTATGAGCAACATAAACTAAGATGTAACCGGGACACCGTGTCCCTTGTTACATCGTTGATTTATCCATAGTACATGTACATGTACAAAAGTCTATCGGAGTTGATGTGAAGAGGACCCTAAACTAAATATTACAATGTGTGTCACAATGAATCTAAGCTACATGTATGATGAAATAATTGTATAGAATCCCATGTGGTGCAACAAATTTATTTTATAGCAATTTTAAATGTTTAACCAATATGTCACACATTGTGTCTCAACTTCATGGAATGACCCATGTACATGTACAATGTACATGTCCAGTACATTGTACATGTACATGTACTTCTCAACTTTGCAATAATAAAGTGTATTGTGCTGTTCTGTGCAATTGTGTAATCTCTACTTACGCCACAATCTATTGCGTAAGTTGCACAACATCTGTGAGATTTTAAAAATCGATTTCACTAAAGGTACCCAGTGCGTAAGTCGCTGACTTAATTAAGTTGTCTGCAAAAACACCGAAATGATGACTAGCTGAGCATAGTAGAGCCGTTAGTTGCTCAAATTATTTATTAAATTCGCTAGATTATTTCGGAGAGTAATGAAATGATCATCCGCTGCAGGTTTACCTGTGAGGTATTTCCAAAAGTTGCCACCAATTTTTTTTTTCGGAGTGAAGTTTCAAAAGTGAAAAGTTTTAAAATGGTGCCCCACAGTTCAATTTCACAACTGTTCCGCGCAACATTTTTATAGCGTAAGTCCTACGCCATGGCGTAAGCTAGTAAGCTACTATGTACATGTATGTTCATGTACTGTTTTGTGAAATTACATGTACATGTACATGTACATGTACATGTACATGTACATGTACATGTACATGTACATGTACATGTACATGTACATGTACATGTACATGTACATGTACATGTACATGTACATGTACATGTACATGTACATGTACATGTATGTAGCTGCAGGTCACAGAGTTAAGCGTACAATATTCTATACCATGTACATGTACATGTGGGTCATTCCATGAAGTTGGTACACTTTTTCACACAAGTTTTGAAATTTTGAGGATTTTTTCACCTTCACAGTTATTTATATACCCAAAACAGATTGTGTGTGTCGAGCAGCACTAATACCCAATTCACAACATGAATTTTACAAATCATTATGTATTTTCTTCATACATACAAGATAAGGATACAAAATCACACCGCAACAGGACACCAAGTATTTTGGTGTCCCAAACCAACCAGTACCTTATTTTTGCCATATTTTGAGAACTTTCTTCAACACTTTCTTTACTAAACCACATTCTGTGTACAGACAGCAATATTGAACCAATGGAAGTCAGACGTTTGCAATTGAATTTTACAGTGATATGGTACAAATAAGCTATGAGTTTTACATGTAACATGGACACCGGTGTGTGTTACATGTGAAATCCACAAAAAATCATATTTTATGCCTCATATTTACTGAAGAGGTCTGATTTTCATATCTTTCCATATATCCTTAACTAGTTCATAAAATGCATGTATGTTCAAGGCAAATCAATGGAAATATGTCAGAAAATGTGTTTTACGGTTTCACATGTAACACGGACACCATTTTGTTCATTCACAGAATGACCCATAGGCCTATATCTACCAGCTTTCTTAGAAGAATCGCAAGTTTCATATCCTAATAAGATGTACTTATAAGTTTATAAAATTAGTAACAATTAGACAAATTAATAAAAGCAGAGAGAATATAATGACATTTTAAGGTACTGGTTTCACATGTAACAGGACACCAAATTTGGAGGAATGTGACACACACATTTTGACTAAATATCTTCATCGAATGTGAAAAAACAATCCAACAAATCCTTTATTGGGCGTGTGCATGATCAACTTATCCAGATCAGAGAAAACTGATAAAGGTAGACAATTTATTTGTTTGTTAGGGTTTACCTTTTTGGCAAAATGTCACACTTTATGTACCCAACTTCATGGAATGACCCATGTATCTTTGTGCCACCCAGCCACAGACGCTGCATTTACTGGACCAGAGGATACAACCGTACTACAGGGCAGTACTACAACACTTGCATGCAACGATCCTGACTACGAAGGTCCAGGGAATACTGCGTGGAGTGAAGGATCAACAGCATTTGCCAATCAGGGTGGTGTTTTCTCCTTAAATCCTAAATATACCAACTTTGCAATTGACGCACCCTCAACAACCAACCTTGATCTAACAATAAGAAATGCTGAGGTCTCTGATGAAGGCACTTACACCTGTGACATATCATCAGGAACACCACAAACACAAGATGCAACATTGTCCGTTGAAAGTAAGTAATAATAATAATATGGCCGAACAGAAAAAATGGTGTGTTTCCGGTAACCCGACCGACCTGGAATTTTTGGGACCAAATTGCCGACCTCAAACTTTTTATTGCCATTTTGCTAGTTGAAATTTGTAATTATTTGCAACGAACAAAACCATTTTTCCATACTTGAAACCGCCCATAATTTGACAAAAACACAATTGTGTTAAAACGTGCGAAAAATCATGACGATGTCTATAGATACATGTACTTCAATGCCTACAAAAGTAAATGTACATCTGTTTTTGCGCACAAACTTATCATTTTCGGGGTAAACTGATGCGCGCATAGCTCATGTAAGATGTGAATGTACATGATAACTGAGCAGCAAGCGTGCGACACCAGCCGAAGGCAAGTGTAGTGTGAATTTAGGTTTTATAATACGGTTTTAGGTTTTATAATACATGCACGTGTTCCCTGCAAACAGGACGCTGGGAAGGGCTGATCTCTTTGAGCTCTCATTGGATAGATTTTGCGTGACCTGGACGTAGCATGCAGCACAGAAATTTGCCACAGTTGTTTATCATACGTATAGCGCGCTACATGTAGCTGCATGAGAAGGTCATACCCATAATGCCATATGTACTTCCTTCACAAGCTTCTGAGAAGCGGCATCAGCCCTTCCCATCACCCTGTTTACAGGGCGGGGGGTACGAGCGAATTACACGTTCGCCTTGAATATCGAAATTATTATGCTCAGTCGAGTGGAGTCCACGGCCAACATGGCGTCTTGTACTCCAGTGTAAAAATGGTTTAGTTTGAGAGTAGAAAAGTGCCTCCATCGGTGTTTAGTGAGTTTCAAACATTGCAAAAGAAAACACAAATTAGTACTAACGCAAATGCATGCAGAACTGAAATGAACAAACAAAAAAACTGACAAAATAAAAATATTTTCCTACCTACCCACCTGGATTTTTTTCAGACCGTTACCGGAAACACACCATTTTTTTTGTTCGACCTAACCATTTAGAATGCTCCTTTTTAGTTAAACTAAATCATAGCATTTACAGTTCTTATTATACATGTAGCTTACTGTTTATAAAGATGTACCAGTGCCAATCCTCCTGAGAAATATTTCTATCTGCAATGCTGTCATCTTCAAGTAAATAGCATCTGGAGACCTCCAACAAGGGTTCTTCCTAGGATGTTTTCAAACTTGTGGGGAAGGTCTTGTCGTGGTTCAACAATATGCCCCAGAGAAATTGTTGACCTCAGAAGGTCTCTGGTGAATTTTTTAGAACAAATATAGAGGTCTATCTGGTAGATTTTTTAGGTAGATTTAGGTAAATCAGGTACATTTGTTCTTAAAATTCAGAAGGGATTTTTCTATTTTTTAATACAAAGAATCACTTCTTCTGTATTTGCTGCACTTTTTTGTTTCCCCCAAACTTTTTTTCTAAAGTAAACTTCAGTCCAACCTCAGGCACTAGCCAATTCACTGTAGATGTTCACTGGGTATTCTCCTTGCATTTCTTGGAAAAATTATCAAAAAAAATAAAAAAATTAATAAATAACAAGTAAAAAAACTATTTAGAAAATAACTAGACGTGTTGTCTGTCCATGACAGAGCAACGGGCTTTTCCGGGAAATTGCTACTGAATACTGATATAAAAGAATATTTTTTAATATTACATAAAAATCAGGTGATGACGTCATCATGACGTCACTTTATATTTCACATTCCCAGCTGACATTTAACATAGAGCTCTGCAAAGCTTCGTCAAGATTGGACCTTGTCTTCTGCGTGTTTTAAAAAACCGTACATGTAGTAATGTGATCATGACTGGGCAGCTGATGAAAACAAAAAAAATTTGACACATTTTACTGAACATGTTGCACACGTATGTACTATTTATTTAGACAGTCAAAAAGTGTTCACATTAATCTTGCAAAGTATAATGTTTGTGTGGATTGTGGAATTGAGGTATTTTCGCAGTATCTTTCTTGGGATAATACGGATGAATTGTTTACTTTCCAGTTGAAGGAGCAGATCCTACCATCGTAATTGAGAGTCCATCATCAGGGACTCTGACGGAGTCAGTTGAAAGCGTGCTGAGATGCACAGCCAGCGGCTTCAGACCAGCTGTTAATCTAGAATGGTACAAGAACAATGACCAGATTACAGCAGGTGTCAGCGAGGATGGAGCCACTGATAATGGAGATGGTACATTTGATTCATCAGGCACACTGATATTCACTCCAACAAGACAAGATGATGTAGCTACTCTAGAATGCCGAACAACAGGACAGGAAGTCGCTACACCAAAAACAGGATTACTCCGTCTCAGTGTGCGATGTAAGTTCATATGGTATTTTAACTCCGCTCCCCAAAATCAATCAATCAGTCAGTTCAGGAAAATTGTCATACATGTACATGTAGGTACAATGTTTTTATTTAACTTTACATCAGAACATGTACATTGAGCCATTCCACAGTAAGCCTTGACATTTTTGTGGGCATTCTTCAAGGATTTCAGTTTACAGGCAATCACCCGACTTTAGTTCAGTTCAGTTCAGTTCAGTTCAGTTCAATTTATTTCCACTTATTTAAAAAATAACAAGTAAAAACAACGAAGGAATGATAATAGAAAATCATTGGGGAGTCTCCAAAAAAGCAAGCTTTTATGGAGGAGACCCCCATATCTTGTATACTAAATTAACTTTACAAACATGGCAGTGAAAAATACTGAATAAATATTATTCAAGATATTTATGTAGAATGTTGGGCTAATACCAATGTCTTATTTTCAAGGCTCTGGATAAGAACCTCAGTTGCACTAAAACCTAGTTGCATTTAAAATACTTGGATAAAGTTCCATGTTTCTTTTACATAAACTCCTCAAAAAAAGTTTGGAAACTCAAGTTTGACAGACGATTTCTCTCTTGTTTCTAACTCCTTTTCCTTGAATTTTGTATCATTGGAAAGCCCTGTTATTCTTCTTTACAATGATGTGTCATTTGTTATGATTAAGCAATTCGGTCGATTCACAACAAGGGCGCCGCCAGCGGCAAGCCGGGAAAAGGCCAAATTACGCAGTGCATCATGGGAAAAAGTCGACATCGCAAAACCGGAAGTGGGTATCGCCAATGCATCAACCGTACTTCTTACACCCTTTCTCCGCTAAATCTATCAACTCTAATCTCTTCTTTCCCGCACAAAGTATTCCCCGATTAGTAAAAAATTGCTTTAACTCATCCACTCGCATTCACGCGAAATACAAACTGTTGTACTGACCACCATCTAATACAACGCGATAGATGCGATGTCGACCCCGAAAGTGGGAAATCGGCCTTTCCCGGCTTGCCGCTGGCGCGGCGGTGCACTGAGTTGTGAATCGACCGAATTGGGGGATGTGCAGCACAGCTGAATATGGGGGTGGGTGTAAAGTGAAATGTTACAAAATGCAGTTGCAGCTGACGTGTGAAAAACTTAATCGGCAAGTATCGAATATTCGAATATACGGTCAAACCCAGTTTTGAATAATCAAATACTAAATTATTCGAAAATGAACAGCCCTGAAGTCTGATTAGCCGACACATACGCGGGTCACATAAAATTTGCATGCACACATTAGACTCCTACTTTCACCTACTTTTACCTACTTTTTCCTACTTTTTTGTACCACAACTCCGAAAAATAAAGTATCATTGAATGTTTTTCATAAAAATGCTACACACTGTCATATGGAAATCTTGGGTGTAGGAGTACTGCAATTTTACTTCCAAGGGCTTAGTTGAGGATGGAGCACAAGTGTTGTAAGTACAGAACATGCCAAATGAGGCTTAATGATGCTGCGGACATGGGTAATTATCAATGAAAAGTACTTGTGAAAGTCCGCAGAAGTTTTACTTTTATCCTGATTTTGTCCTCCAAAGTCCTACTTTTGTCATAAAAAAAAAAATGTTGATCTTACTATTCTCCTACATGAACAATGTACTTTTTCAGGAGGGTCTGCTCGAAAGCCTTACTATACCAGATGTTCATTTCAGAGCACACCTCCATCAAGCAGACAATACACTGAACCTGACTAGGACCCTAGATTCTTACACTTGCATGCTCACTGACCGACAGAGAATTATCTCTTAAAAACATCTTTGCAATCACGCTCTTTTCCATTTTCTGAATCACAGTTGCACCTGTGGTAACGACCCTCTCATACAACGAAGGAACAATAACTTGTGAAGCCGATGCCAATCCGATCACTAACATCGAGTACTACATCATCTTGAATGGTACCAAGCCCAGTAACCCGACTGGTAAAACCTTGGCATTTAACCCAGATGAGAATTACTGCACAGAAGTCAGCTGCGATGTTACCAATGCTATAGGAACAGGCACCAAGGCAATGGAGGAACCACTTTGCCCAGGTAGGTACTCATTAAAACTTTCAGGTTGACAATTTGACATTTTATACTGAAGTACATGTACAATATCAGACACTTTGAATGGCTAAGATTCCCATGCTGTGATTTGAATTGCTGTATTAAAAAAACAGGAATTGTGTTTACATTCTGACAAGTTAATTTGTAGTTCCCTGTATAGAACATACTCGGCCCAAAGTCACCCAAGAGTTTGCAATGTACCTTTAGTTAACCCTAACCCTGCTACATGCAACAGAATGCAACAGTGGTGAAAAATTGTTGCATGCCGTTGCATTTAGCAGCTAAGGCAAATGGCAGGAATCACTCTGCAATTGCCTGTTGCCTAGGCTGGTGTTAATTTAGTGCACTGCACAGGGACGTCACAGAGCTCTGTTTCACATACGCAGTGTGGAAATTCATTTGTATTCGTGTAGTTAAGAATTCTCGGCCAAAATCCTCATTTTTCTCACATCCAGAAAATTAGTTCAACCCCAATTTTTTTTATAGTTGCCCCCTGAAGTAATTATCTTTATTCTCCCACTGATAACCCTAACCCCATTTTGCCTCTGAAGCCCTTTTCCAGAGAGAGCGAAACACACAATAGCCACCAGTGCACCGGTGTGTGCATTCTGTTGCATTTGGCAGGGTGCCTAGAGAATACCCCTTGGGGGTTAGGGTTAATGGAATACCATTTTTAAAAAAAATGTATGTTCTTTTTTGAGTTTTATCCAGAGAGAAAAAAATCAAATTTTGTTCTAACTTTTGAACGAGACATTGAATGAAAAGAAAATATGCCTACATAATTTACAAAAATCATATGTACTTATCAAGTAATTACTTTACAAATGTAAAATTATTTGCGACCCAACAATAGTTCTCACATGGCGTATCCTTTTTTTTGTGTTGTTGTGAAAGCAACTTGGAATGAAAGTACAATAAAACAGTTTGAATTCCCCCCCCCCCCCCCCCCCCAAAAAAATTTTTTTTTAAAAGCAGCCCAGATTAAAATGGCTATTTTTATGCATGGTTGATTTTTGAAAAGTGTTCACACATAATTCAGAAGTTCATTCTAATGGTTTGGTTTGTACAGTACATGTATGTTAACATACAGGTACACGTACACGTACACGTATGTGCATGTCAATGACATACATCCATTGTTAATTGTATGGCTACATCTATTTTGAATTTGAATTTACCAGTGAACCAGGCCAGATCAGTAGTCGCATGGTTAAGACTTCTGCGCCAGTGAGCAGGAGGTCATGTGTTCAAGTCTTTCCCGAGTGCACATTTTTGTACATTTGTATTTTCACTCTAGAGTGTAATTTATGCCATACATCATTGTTTGTACACTGAGATGGACAAAGCCTTGTTTAAGCTTACATGTACATTCACGTACATTTACATTGTACATACATGTATGTACAAATGTATACATTATTTAATGTGTCTGAATGTACTGTATGTTCTTATGTTGATCCAAAATGGACTAAAGCAACTGAGTGAGCAAGCAAATATGTCAATAGAATGGGACGCTAAAGATTTACCATTTTTTTGGGGGGGGGGGTTTACAATGTAGGTTTTAAGCTTACTTTTGATGAATGTGTAGTGTGTGTTGCTGTACATGTACATGTTTTGTAGTTTATTACTAGCCCGTGCTATATCCTTTTGAAATTGTTAGTCACGAAAGTGCATTACTTGGGGAAATGCTTGTTCAAAGTCGGTGAACTGTGCGAAAATACTTCCAGTGCCAAACTAAAACCAACCCCAATTCAATTTTTTTGAGATTTTATAACTGAATTTTGAGAATACAGTTGTAATTTTGTGATATATGATACATGTAGAACAAATGTACAAGAGGGTTTTTCTGATGTAAAAATATTAAAATCACAAAATTGACTCCCAGTAGAAAAATGGTTGTTTCTGCCTGTAACTGATTACACCATGACAGTGTCACTTTCTGCTTACTTTGTCAAGCCATGTCATTAAAGCAGAGAGCATACTACAGCGTATAATCACTGTTATTCTTTCAAACTATGCACATTTATGCAAATCACAAGCGCAATTCCGGACTTAAAAATGTGTACGCATGGTCTTGTGTGAAAAGGAATTTCAGAGTGTACATTTTTCAGAACCTGAAGTTCACAAATTGTCCAAAAAATGTGAACATCTTAAAAATACATGTAATGAAAATTTACATGTACATGTAGATTTTGTTGGGGATGAACATTCTTTGAATTTAAGAAGCTATTGATTTTTTAGGGAGTTACTAACCCTCCTATGCACCTGGCCAAAATCGACCCAGTTGTTGTACAGATCAAAACCTATCAATTTACAAATTGAAACACACACAAACTGTCAGAGTTGGTGTTTAGAGTTTTTGATAGGCTGTGATAGTTATAAGTATCCTCAAGCCATAATAGTCCCAGCCCTTATAACCCTTACTACCTAAAGCCTTACAAACTCCAACAACAGGATTTGTCTAATTTTGATGGGTTCAGGACTGTAGGGCGTGGCACCATTACATTACACAGAGCTATGATGCCCCAATTTGACCAAGTCCAAAGAATGTGCCACAGGTACATGTACATGTACACTGCACAGTGTTGGATTTTGACAGGTTGAGGACTCTTCCTAGTAAAAATGCCTGGGGGGGGGGGGGGGGGGGGGGTGTAGGGTTAATTAAAGGGTAAATTATTTGGTAGTATTCCTGTACACAATATTTCAGTGTATTGGAACACACTGTCAAATGTCCCACATACATTGTACCACATGTAAATGTACATAGATTTGGTTTCCTTCAGTTGTCTGGGCAATGTTTTCCAACTTTACATGTATGGAGCCGAAGCCTGAAAATCACTGTCCTCTGCAGATTAAAAGTACGTACATGGCTGAAACTTTAAATCAGTGAACTCCTGTGAAAGGCTGTACACTGTTAATACCCCACAATACAATGTGCACTTTTCCTTTATTTAATCCCATATTGGATAACTTTAACTTCCTACAGTCATCCCTGCCGACACTACGACAGAAATGCCGACTACTGGTATGTCCCACAGTTTCATTTGTTTGTGTTTTCCCTTCTCTACATGTTCACATAGCTGCAAAAATGCTTTAGCCCTTTGCGTACGGTTGACACGAATACGTGCAGATTGAAAATTGCCACCTGGCCGGTTGACGTCTAATACAGGCCAATATTTGCATTTTCAATCCATTATTGGGGTATTGTGTACGTTATGCTTGGCTGCACAAGCCTCTTGTTTCCGTTTTGCTTGGCTGCACAAACTAGTGCCCCCATATGAAAACCGGGGTCAAGGGGTTAAGTTAACATGTTTTTGTTCAGTTTTTTTTTTCCCCACATTTTTTAAAAAAATAGACCAAGTTGGATTGCATGTTTTTCTTGGATTTAACATTGTTGCCCAGTTGCCTTCCCTTATTTCAAAATGTTGTTGTGATGTTTCACATGTTTATAAACATACATTTGTACACGCACATGTACATACATCTGCGTTTTTGCATCCCTGTGGAGACATGGCATTGTTCTCCCCTTTGTCCCTGTACTTGAGCAAACCCCCATAGACTTTGTACACAAAATTCCTTGTGGAGACAACCTAACCCATAGAATTGCCCTGTGGAGACCTATTCAGTCCCTTTGTTCGCATTGTGTTCATGTCTCCACAGGGTACGGAATATCTCTCCACATGTACATTGTACACACATGTACCAACCTGAATGTGCGAGTTTATAATAGAATACTGGTGTTGTAACTTGTAGTCCCAATGTTCCTCTGTTGAAGTTCAGGTTCAGTTGGTGAAATCTGACATGCTGAACATGTACATTTATATGTACATGTACGCTGTACATTGTACTGAACATGCATCATTCCATAAATTCGGAGTCCAATTTGTGATAAGATAAGATTTTATAAGTCAGGACACATTCTTTAACCCTAACCCTGCCAGACACAGCACAGTGCATCTGTGGTGACAGCTTGACCTTGCTGCACTCTGCACACAAGTCAATGTGACAAAGTATACAATCTGATGGTCTGGCAGGGTTTCTAGCCAAAATACCCTGGAGGGTAATAGGGTTAAGGCCTTGTTATTATGTAAAGCAAAGTACCTGCTAAACAAGCAAAAAATAGTGTGAAGTCAATGTTAATGATACTTGATGTAGGGACCGCAAACGCGCCATCGCGCATCGTATCTGCGCATGTCATGAACGCCGCGGAAAATTTGGTAAGGCACTTACGATCCGGACACTCATCATAATACTGCGTGTGTGTGCATTCTATCGTGGGTTTTGAATAGATGAATACATGAATGGAATGACCACGACTTACGCTAACTTTTAGTGCCGTTTTTCCAAAAATTTATCGCTCCTGAACAGGTTAACTTCATCAAGGAAATAGCAAGGTAATTTCAAACTCGAATTTGGTATATTGCACATTGTTTAAAGTAATTTAAAGGTGGAAAAAACGGTTTTCTGACCCCTGTTTTACCTGAGAATGATTGACACGATCGTGTCACGTGGTGCAGTAAACCGCAGTTCGCCATTTATGGATTTTTTTATTTTTTTTTTAATTTTTTTTTTTTTTTTGGACGAAGTCAGATGGAATGTGGTTTATTTGATGAGAAAGAAATTATTAAGAATAGGTTTTTCTGTTTATTATTAACTGTTTTGTTTTGAAGAATTGCCTGGGGATGAATAGATTTTGTGTACTTTTTTTTTGGGGGGGGTTTTTAATTATTTTTTTAAATGTATTTTTTGGGTGGGAGTTGTTGGAGCAATTTTTTGCCCTAGTATCAATTGTAAATTAGGAATTATAGTTCAAGTTTTAGAATGTTTTTTTCTGTTTATAATTAACTGTTTTGTTTTGGGGGATTTCCCGGGGATGAAGATATTTTTTTGACTTTTGTATTTTGTTGGGGGGGGGGGGGGGAATTGTGATTTTATTTTATTTTAGTTTTTATTATTGGGGGAGGGGGTTTGTCAGTTTTGCCTAATAAAATATAAATTTGAGTTAAATGTTAAGAATGATTTTCCTGTTCATTTTTAACTTTTTAGAATTATGCCTCTGGTGATGGTGATTTTTTATTTGTTTTAATTTTTTTTTGGGGGGGGGATTTTTGTATTATTATTATTTTGTTTAGTCGGCCTTTGGCTTTGACCCATTGATTTGGGCCTTCACATGCTCAGCCTGTTTTTGTTCCTTTATTTCTACTTCAATTTCTGTTCAATGAATATGTGCGCCCAAAATGCTTCAAAAAGGACTGGTCTGATTTGCTCCGTCCCCTCTTTAAAAAAAATAAATAAATATAGTACCAGGGGTAGTGCTTGCCATAAAAGAAAATTAAATTCATTTGTCTTAAAATATGATGAGAAGAATACTTTTCAGATCATCAGCATATTTATTGCAAAGTGTCCTTGAAATTTTCGTAACATTTTCTTTAAATTTCCTTTTAAATTCATTTTCTATAAATATTTTATTAAGCAAATGTTAAAAGAACAAAATTTTTGTTAACAATTAAGTTTAAAAAAATGAAAATGCAATTACCCACACTCATTTTTAGATGGCAGTGCCTGTGATACCAGACTTGTCAACAGAACTCTTGAATGATTTGAAGGAAAACCGTGCTATAAAACAACCCGGAAAGATGTACCTCAAGCACATTTACCAATTATGTCAACTGAAGAAAGCTGGGAAAAAATCTACGACAAAGCAAGTTCTGCTGTGGATGGAGAAACTCATTCCAGATTTTCCTGGCAATGTCACACCACAGAATCTTGATCAGCAGTGGGGGAGGTTATTAAAAGACCGGGACACTTCCCGGAAAGGGGGAAAGCTGAGTGACTGGGAGAATAAGCCGTGTGTTGCACCGGCAGTCCACGGAGTACAACCGAAGAAAGCAGCTTCTTTAACTGTATCAAAACAAGAGTTTGAAATAGTGATGGATGTCAACAAAAGTTTGGCAAAGGAGGTTGCAGAATTAGAAGAGGCTAATGCAAAGCTAGTGCAGAGACCCTCACCACACAAAGTGAAAATTTCAGAAAGAAGGGAGAAACGGGTCCAGAATCAAATGAAAGATCAGAAAAGGGCCATTGGAACAATGTCTGATCAGAATGCAACTTTTAGGGAAACAGTGACTGAAAAACAACTAGCAACAAAGAGACTGTCATCTCAAGTGGACAGGCTGAAGGAGAAATGTGCCAAACTGTCTGCTAAAACAACTCCAGTGAGCAATGAGGGCAGTAGCGATATCTGAGAGAGATAGACTAGCAGCTGTAAATATGGAGCTCAGAGAAATGAACGCAATGTTAATTAACAGAGTTTCTGAGCTAGAGTACCCAGCTAAACCTGTTTGATGAGAAGGGTGTATGCAAACCTGAACTCAACAAATGTGTGTGGGGGCTTTTGGCTAATAATGTTGCTCATGCTAAAGTTACCCCAGTAATTTCTACAGTCTTTGAATTGGCAGGGAAAACATGCACAAGATATCCAAGTGAGTCTACAGTTAGAAACATGGACAAACAAAGGCTGTTAGTCTCACAGAGACAGCTAGTTGAAATAAGACAAAATGGACACAAATTTGCAAACAGATGAAACACCTAAATACGGTGAAAAGTACTGTTCGTACATAGTTTCTGATGCAAAAAACAATTCCTATCTGTTAGGGATGAGACACATGGCAAACAAGTCAGCCAAGACAACTCTGGATACATTCAAGCAGATTCTTTCAGACTTAACAAGTCTTACAGATTCTTCCTCTGATGCACTAGGACAACGACTTCTGTGTAACATATCCTCAACTATGTCAGACAGAGCAGCAACAGAGATCAAATTCAACAAACTCCTAGAGGAATATAGAAGAGAGTTTCTCCCATTGTACACTGAAGGCTTTGACGATCTGTCGTCTGAACAGCAAAGTGTGGTTTCAGAGCTCCATAATTTCTTCTGTGGGCTTCATCTTCTCGTTGGAATGGCCGACACAGTGTGTGCTGCATTTAAAACACATGAGGAGCTGCATCTTGGAGGTCATGAGGATTCACTTGTCACAGTTGGGGTATCTGAAAAGGATAGGATAACGGGAGAAAGTGGAATTGTAAGGCTTGTCCGCACTACATTTGTACCTGCAAAACGGTGTCTAAAAGAGGCGACCAAAAAAGTGGAGCTCACAGACACTGGAAATCGTACTTGCAGAATCAGAACATTAGTAAATATCTGCATATGCTAACTGACTTTAAGGGTAATAGATTCAACATTGTCTTCCTCCTTGGGGGCAATGTTTACTTTTTGGCAAGCCACTTAGACACCTGTTTACAACAGATAAAAAATCCAAACAAACTAGTAAAAAGTGTGCTTGAGGACCTCAAGGAGGACTACTACTTGGCAGGATGTAAGGCCCTGGGACTGATGCGAAAGCTCATCACTACTCCTCTGTGGAGATTGACAGAATCCCATGGACACATTCTTGACATGAACCAGCATTACAAAGCTCTGGTTGACTTCTTTGACAACTGTGCCAAAGATGACCATGCCATTTTGCACTTCATGGAAGGGGATAGCCCCTTCTCTGAGGACCTACTGGAGAAGGATGAGGTGTTTGAGGGGTTAATCCAGGCAAGTGACTATGATGAGGATTGTGCAAAGATCCTAAAGCCTACCATGCTATCCTTAAAGTCATACCTTGAAAAGGCAGTGAAAGAACACTTACCTGGTGGGAAGTTCTGGGAATGTGATGAAATTGTGTACAAGGTCACTAAAGCAGCCCCACGGCACAACAAAGCACCTGAGAGAGTCTTTGGCATCTTGGACTTCCTTGTGCACCATCGACCAAATGCCTCAACTATCGTGAATGAAGCATACTTAATGTATTGCTACAACAAGACGTCGGCATGGGTGTCGCAGCAATCACCTTCACAGCTGAAACAACTGGTCAATGATGCAAGAAAAGGAAGAAAAGAGTTAGAAACCAAATTCAAGCAAAGGGAACAAGAAATTTCCAAACATCATGTTGAGAAGCTTACCATGGCTGCTGAGGCATTGGCAGAATCAAGAAGGAAACTATTGGAAAAGAAACAAGAATTGACACAAATAATAATCGATGCAGGTCTCTGGCAGAGCCAGGAGGAGATTGACAAAAAAATGCAACAATGTGAATCCGACAGTGAAAGGGTGAGAGCAGTCTCCAAGCAGCTAAGATTCCGGCATGACATGCTACAACAACACTGTCCCAATAAGGATGTATTCATAATTGGGTCATTCCACCAGGTTGGGACACAGTGTGTGACATTTATCCATATCTTTAAAAGTACTATTACATTTGATTCAGTTATTTCATGTAACATCAGTCTTTGGGTGGGAAATATTTTTGAAAGTTTTAAATCATGTAAATTATATTTTACCAAAAATATCATTAAAAACATGCTTCAGTTTGACATAACCAGTTTGACGTAACAGGACACGTCCATATTTCTATGTTTGTGTTTTTTCAACACTTTAAATATAAATATGGGAAATTCACCATGTGTACTAATTAAAAGATGTACTATGCAACACAAGAACACTTTCTTTATGGTAGTCAGTGTCCAAATATAGCAGAGACAGCAAAAACAGACGTGAGAGTGGACGTAACATGGACACTGTGTCCACTGTTACGTCCACACATGCATGTTTTTATTGTTCTTGCTGTTTCTGAGCTATTTGGACACTGGCAACCATAACAAAAAGTGTTTTCTGGTAGCATTGGGTGTTTTTTAGTTAGTACATATAGTAAGTTGCATAATTATTTATTTAATGACGAAAAATTAAGGCAGTCTGGACGTAACATTTAGTACTAACATGGTGTGACATGAAAATGCACATTTCCATTTTGTAACATTTTCAACATTTATATAAATAATTATGCAAACTCACTCTGTATACTAATTACAAAACACAAACTGCAACACAAAAAACAATTGTTATGATATTCAATATCCAAATGCAGCACAACAGCAGAAATATATGTATGGTCATGGTCTAACATGGTGTCCATGTTACGTCTGCACCGATTCTTCAAATTCTTGCTATTTGTGCTATGTTTGGACACTGACTGCCGTAAAAAGGTGTTTCATTGTTGCATAGTGTGTCTTTCAATTATTCTACATAATACATTTTCCATATTTATTTATTAAAGTGTTAAAAAACCACAACAATTTAAATGTTGGACACGGTGTCCATGTTACGCCTATTTTACATAAACAAAAACACACTTTTTATCATATTTTTGTAAAAATATAACTTACATGATTGAAACTTTCTCAAATAATCTCACACCCAAAGACGGATGTCACATGAAATAACTGAATTAAATGTAATGATGGTTTTAATGATATGGTCATATACACACTGTGTCCCAACCTGGTGGAATGACCCAATTACGCGAAAGGAAGAGGGCAGACGAAAGAATAAACCATGGACTGAACTCCGTGACAACCTCCTGCATCTAATAAATGCTGCTGCAGCTGTGGAAACATCATGTTCAATTTCGAAAAGTGCCAATGAAAAAAGAACAATCCCTCTTCTTGTTGGCAAAAGGATCAAACACACATTCGTCACTCAAGATGAGGATGCAGACAGCGAGGAGGTATACTTTGGAAAGGTCATCTCGCAGGTCCCGGGCTTTCCGGCTTGGTTTAATGTCATCTATGACAATGATGAGGCCGTTTACAGCTACAGGCTGGTAGATGACTACAAGGAAGGAAACCTGGAAATAATAATTGAAAATTAGTAATCCTTCACATTTGTCTCCATTTGCCCGAGTCATAGCTCAGGTAAGTTTTTTTTAAAGAAAAATAGAATCATTCCTAATTGTTTTCATATTTAGATATTTAGTCCCTGTTTCCATGACAACAAAGGCTGCATTTAACAGCTATCAGGAAAAGAAACAAAACCCTATTGAATTGTATAATTTTTATATAGTACAGTACTGAAGAAATGAACCCGATGCGTCATTTAATTCAGGAGATATTGTAAGTTTATTTTGTTTACAGTTTTTGTTTACATACGAATGTATGTAAACAATTGTGGTAAACAACTTAAAGTAAACATACTTTGGAAAATACTTCCTGTATAAATGTTTCATTGTCAACAGTTATTGCTGACAATATGTTGGACCTCTTCATCGTACAAAAAGTTTAATTTTACGGCTGAAAAGGGATTGCTTTAACGTTTTATCAGTATTGTTGTTTATTCTTGTTGCCATGGTAACCTCTTGTTCAAACCACAAACAAGTCGTGTCAAATTCCCCTTGGTCGCCAATGTACATTCCTCAGGAACATGCATCTGTATTTTCAGACTCTCCGATTCACTAATTACGAAGTTATTTAAATTTGAAATTGTTTACTTTATTGTTTACCAAAAAAAAGTCAGTAAACAAAGCCAGGAGACCCTATATTTTTACCAAGCTTGGCCAAAGACCAGGGGTCCAAAAACAGTCCTCCGCATAAATCATTAAAAAAATCATATCTCGGTTATTTCTTGTCCGATTTTTAAAATTCAAACTGCTATGTGTAAAGAATCACCTTAGCTTCAAAGATGTACAAAATATAGCTCTCCTAGATACACTTTGAAAAATGGTTTGTGGTCCCTACATGTACTTGATGGGAAATTACACAGGTCAGGTGTAACAGGGACACCAAAAAAGTCACACTTTCGGATCTCAAAATTTATGGAATAACCCACATGTACACGTACATGTACATGTGTACAAATGTACCTCCAATATTTTCATTTAAAGTGTACGATGTACATACATGTATGCATGCATGCATGTATGACATACATATGTACATGTATAGGCCTACATGTACATCTCTAGCCTTTTCTTTCTGGTTTTTATTTTTTTGATTTTGATTTTTTTTTTTTTTTTTTTAATTAAATCATTCATTCTTTGTTGCATTAAAATAAAAGAATGTACACAAAACCCAGGACACCGTTTTGAAAAATCAAAACATATGCAGGGTGGATACTTGCAAAAATACAATAACAACATACATTGTACTTAAAAGTTATACACAAGAGAAAAAATACAAAAACATAACCATACTATAACATCAAACAAACGGTAAAAGAACACGAACAAGCAGTGGGTCAGGCTCCCTAGCAAAATATGCAGGGAAGTAAAAACGGGAGCAGCTGACCTGCAGCTGACTGTACATGTAAATTAATTGAAAACGTCAAATACATGTGTGCAGGGATATGATACACGACACATTTTTGTTACAAAACAGACCCAAAAATGAACAACAGATGTTACCATCATTTACCCTGTAAAGATATTTAATATAGTCCATAGAAACATAAAAATGAACTGGTGGAGCAAGACAACTCAAAACAAGAGATACACCAGCCCTTAAAGTGAGCCAAGGGAGATATCTTCTGTACATAACTTGGTGTCCTTTAGGAGGACATTTCTCATACTGGGCAGAGAATTTCCCAGGACATTGAAGTTGTTCTTTAATTTAACCCTAACCCTGCCAGACGCAGCACAGTGCATCTGTGGTGACAGCTTGACCTTGCTGCACTCTGCACACAAGTCAATGTGACAAAGTATGCAATCTGATACTTCTGGCAGGGTTCTAGCAAAAGTGCCCTGGAGGGTTAGAACCCTGTGTTTGTGTTTAGGTGGACACCGTTATGTACAGAAGATGTGGTATTAATCTTTATGAAATAACTATTGAGATTTGAGTGGACAACTAAATAGTGTGTCTTAAAATGTTGCACTGACCCATAACCATAGAAAGACATGATAGAAAAGTACTGGAATCCAAAGCTCTTATAGTGGGCAAGGTTAACCATGACAAATAATTGTACATAACATCAAAACATGGACACCAAATTGGTAATATATGGAGATTTGTCATTGCTCTTCACCAGTTTATGGCACCATGCTTTGAAAAAAGTTGTATAGTTGAATGTTTGTTTTAATAGTAATTGTATGCATGTACAATTTAACTAATTTATGAGCTTTAATTTGATTTTCATGTTGCATTATGTACATTTTGCATGACCTCCAGATCTCGGTGTCCGAATTATGTACGCCAGAAATCAAGGCTAAACCCCGTCAAAACATTTTTTGTTTCCTTCCAAAATGTCTTGTTTCTAATTGAGTTAAGTTAGATGACTACCATTACGAAAACTGAAAAAGAAAAATTTATCCTCAAGAAACTAAAAAACTAGTAAAATCGGCATTCGAACATAACGCGGACGAAAAATTCATGCTGCCATGTTTACAAAAATCAGCGGAAAATTGGCTGGACTTCCCCAAAACCGAAACACTTTAGCCTCTCGTTGTTGTTTTGAAGCACTACATGTAAATGTTCCCATCGTAGTAAGAAAAATTACATTTACCATTTTGTGGCATAACGTTTGAACATTCTGGCAACCCGGAATTTCAAGAAATGTGGGCACTGATGACACGAAAAACTCGCCCATGCCTGTCCCAATTCTGTACATAACTTGTGTCCAGATACCGGACACGAAGACACAACGCACCACTTCAGAAAACCCAACCAATCACGGCCAACCTTGGTCAGGCCACATGACAGTACAACTCCCTAGCTTGCTAGAAATTTGCAACATTGGGTGTTCTGACTTCGGCAAGCCCGCATTGCATGACGGAATGCGTACATAACACACGGACATGAAAAATCAAAGTGATAGGAAACCAGTCATTAAAGCTCGCCACTGATTCGAGGCCCTCTATGACGTTGATATTTTGTAAAGTGATCGCATGTGCATAGTTTAGATGTGCAGGCGAGATAAAGATGTTTGCATGCGATATTAGGTGATACGTGAGAGCGAGACTACATTACAACGAGGCGGACACCAAGAGTTATGTACAAAATCGATAAGTTTAATTTCGTCAGAAAAATAAGCAATATAATGTTTACAGTTTTTGTTGCTATAAATACCTTTAATTGAGTAGTTTAAACGGTTTAAGGCTGAATTATTTTTTTAAAGAGGAACTAAAACGGCAATTTTTTTTTTGACTTTTCCGACAGTTTAAATACTCTTTTAACTGATGGAGATTAGTTTGCAGACGAGAGGAATTTTTTTATTAAAAAAAGGGTTGTTATTCTGAACCATTTATCCTGTTTCGCGAAAGCTCATTATGTATGTTAAATGTATGTACGTGACCCTGTGACGTACACGTGTAGAGTCGGTTGATGCTACAGCCAAACACAATGCATGTACGTACGTGGAGTTGATGCTGCTGAAGAGTTTTTGTTGACCTAACTCCTCCGTTTTCCCGTCTATTTTGTCTAATTTTGATATTATTTCAGTATGAGCATGGTTCTGAGATAATCATTATGCCTCGATCGTGTGTAGTTGGGGGTTGCACGAGAAACAGCGACAAAAACCCTGACCTAACCTTACTGCGATTCCCACGGTGCTGAATGGAGCTCAAAGGCGACAGTGGGTCCGCTTTGTAGACAATACAATATCTGATTTTGGGCTGTCGAAATGGTCGAAAATATGTGCAGAACATTTCACCAAAGACTGTATAGATGATAGTGTTAGTATGAAAACTCAGCTGGGTTTGAAGGCACAATTCCGTTTGAAGGCTGGAGCCATTCCAACTCTAGGCACCGAGCATTCCAATCGTGCCCCAGACTCACGCGCACCACCGCGACGACGTCGCCTGCGGTTGCCGTCTTGAGCAGCCACAGCCCCGGCCGTCTCCCTGTCCACGCTCGCTTGACTCAACATGCATTGTACACGCACAGTACCGCATGCGCTGCATGCAATCGAGTCTAGTACCTTATAACAGAAATTGTGTGTATGGTTCTGAGAAGGTGCGGGTCCTTATGAGGGCTGCATATGGCTGCATAGGCAAAGTCGCCAGACTACGTATAGCATCAGCTCACACACAACTCACCGCGCAGGTTCCAATAAAAGCCGACTGCAAACAAAGGAAAGTATGACTCATAACTAGCTTTTCAGCAAGAACAAGCCTACAACCCCAATTCTTAATGTGTCTCACAAAGATGTCAACACTTTAAAATATGTTTATCGTAGTGTTACTCCTGAATCATGAGCAAAAAGCACAGCAAGTAATACTAGCCTTAGACAAAAAATACGTACAGACTCTACGTAAAACATTGTCGTATAATACAGTGACGTCATATGTTTCTACACGTATACGTCAATACTCGCGCGATACGGCACGCAGTTGACCTCGGCCTTTTCTGAATCGAGTCAAAGTGGCTCAGAAAGAAAAGGCTCAAAATTTTTTTTTTGATTTTTCAGAATCATGAAACTTGTTACATTAGTTTTGGGGAGGCATAAACTATCAGATAAGTCAAAAAAAGTAAAAAACAAATTTGCCGTTTTAGTTCCTCTTTAAATCCTTACTGTCTGTGGTTGAACACCATTTTTATAGACAGCAGTGCAGCATGTAACACTGACATTCTCATTCAGGGGGCAATTTTTTATCTGCTAAATTCAGAAGAAAAAAAATGCTCACGAAAATGCTTCAACGTGAGGTATGTCTAGGTTCCTTAGGCTGTAAGCTTTAAATTTAAGCCATTTTCAGTGAAATTGTACCCCCAGGAATTGATATATAATGTATCAATTCAGAGCCCCTTTTCCAATACTGAAATGTGTCGTGTATCATATCTCTGCACATATATATTTCATTGTTGGTAATACAAAGGAAACAAATATCACAATGTAAAGAGGGACACCAAAAGTCATTGGCCCCCACATTTATGGAATCACCCACAAATTTCCTTTCTCCTTTTATCCTCGAAGATATACAGAACCTGTACATGTGTACATGTACATGTATGTACAGAACAGGAAATGGGGTGACATGCATACAGTATTGTGCAAAATTATTTGAAAACTTGGCATATTTTAGGTACTTTAGTTGTTTGTGATGAAATGGCAATCAATGGCCATTTTCACAATCAGTGGTAACTCTGAAAATTGAAGTTTTTGATCTGTATTTTTTTTACCAGTGCACAGAACTCTTATTTTTTTTGGGCATGTGACTGTCCTGTGTGAACGCTACCTCGGGTGGCTTAACAAAGTTTATGCGTTTCTAGTCGTCTGTGTGGTGGCCTCTAGAGTGGGTAAAGTACCCCCCTCCAGAGCGTGCAGCTTTTACATATACATTGGCAGTTGGTGTGTTTCGGAGTATACATTTTCCGTTAACTTTTACTACCAATTAACTGTGTGATACTGCTCATATTTGAAAATGACAAATGTTCCAGTTATTGGCTTTTCCGAAATGTTTATTTAATTGTAATGGTGAAGAGTTCTACTTATGTTAGGTATGTCCTTTTTTTATCATTAATTGCTTCTGAAATTTGTGTGTGTTCAAACATACATGTTAACTTTTCCGTTAACAGTTTTGTACCCTCCAAAACGTTTTGTTATTTGACCTGGCTTGTAAACGAACTAAGGTAGTCAAACTGTTAATGAAGAAAAATAAATGGGTGTATCACCTTATCATTCGTAAGGACTGACTTTAGAAAAGAATTATGTTTGCGCAGTTTTTTGGGAGATGTTAACTTTCCGTTAACACTAGTAGTACACTCCGAAACACTATGTACATGTATACTCCAAAACAATTCAGGGAGGTTTTACCATGTTTTCTTCCTTTTAATAAATGTCCTTAGAGGCTCAGACCCAAATGTGAAACCTGATTCCTTTACATGGTTGAAAAGACAAAGTCTACAAAATGGGTTGTTTCAGAAGCAACAGTTTACAAAAAGTTGTTTACAACACATATTTATCATCCTAAGCCACAATGCATTTTTAAAATGTTATTTTGGCACTTTAACAGTTTACTTGGAAACTTCAAATGTTCTTGTAATCATCTTTTAAGAAATGTTAACATTTGTGTATCCTCCGAAACACACACCAAATGTTAACAGTATTCTCTGAAACACTAAGTTTGGAAAATTTTAACTTCTGAATTATTTCTTGGATTTGTATTCCACCTTCATAGATATGTAGACCCTACTGCGTAGTGTTCATACAGGAAGTTAGGGTGGGCCTTCCGTCTAGGAAAGTGTTTTTAAATTGAAAATAGTCTTACAAAGTATGATTTTGTAGCAAAAATGTTGTTTAACACAGAAAATATACCACGTAAACCGGGACATGATTTTTTTTTCATTTCAATTTAGAACTATGTCTTATACTTACATGTGTTGTAACAAAAAAATTCATATACATGTAAGGTTGAGAAGCAAACTTAAATAGTTACAAGAATCTAGATGCTTAAAAATACTGTTTTTGCTTGAATCTTGACATTAAATGCTATTTGCCCTCAGTTTTGGTGAACTACATGTATATGGATGTTTTAAGCTCAAGTATTCAGGTATTATTTGTTCTCATAAATTTAAGTCCTACTGAGCATATTTTTTGTGGGAAATGTTAAAGTTAACGTGTTTGAAATTGTTCACCCTTGGGCAACCAAGTTACACCACTCATTGTGAAAATGGTCATATACCAATGTACATATACAATGTACTTCCCCTTACTTTTCCACAATTTTTTTCTTTGAAAAGTCGTTTTATCGGCAAGTAAATGAATTCCACAGAAATTAGGGACCATTTTGTCACAGTACCAATAACCATTATTTGACATGTCGGTGTCTTTATGCCAATCCGGCCACAATCATTCATGAGAACGAGGGGATTTAAACATGAGCACGAGTTTACCCCAAAACGTTCAAGAAAACATAATTGGGAAACTGTTAATTTACCCAACATTGGTATTAATTTACCACGTTGTTGGTTAATTAAGGTAAAAGTTTACCAATTATTGGGAAGAATTTCCCCAAGATTTTGGGTTGTTGATATGTTGCTCAACATTGGACAAAATATCAACCCATTTTCACTAACTTATTTTTAGAGTTGATTACATTTTGCATTTCTTCTAGATATTCAACTTTCAAGTTATATCATTCATCATTCATTAGTTACGTAGCCCTGATTCTTGAATTGTTTTTCTGTTTAGTTATACCGGATGTGACAACAGGTGCGTCTTCGCCTACAGGAACTTTAACTATGAAAGTAACGGGTAAATAATCGTCCAGTGTTTGTTCGGAATAAAGTCACAAACAGTTTACATTATAAGTGAATTGTACAAACACGTGACCTCGAACAAACAATTTCCATCCGAAAAACATTTTGAAAAAGATCGCATAGAGATCAGGAACTTTTGAGGTATTATAAAAGAAAGGTACGCATTTTGTGTAATGGTTTGGTTTAAATACTGGTCAGTCTTGTAATACTCAAAGCATAAGGGGAATAATTTACAGATTGACGTATTTTTGGTCTCTTGCATTATTTCTTGTAGCTGGAATCTTATAAGATTAGAAAGTTGGGCAAACAGATTACCCAATGTTGGTACAATAGTCAGCTTGTTCACGTAATTTACCAACTGTTGTATAACCACAGCTGTGCATCACAAACCAATTGTCGGTTAAAGTGGGGTTAAACAACAGCTGTGGTTGTACAACAGTTGGTTATTAGTTACGTGAAAAAATTTCCCAAAGGTTGAACATGTTGACTATTGTACCTATTGTAACGTTTGGTAATCTGTTTGCCCAACTTTCTACAGTGTACAAGGATCAAAACGTGTTTGGAAAATCCCTCAGATGTACGTTATTGAGACCCAAATTTCAACTACCGTGGTCTTATAACGGATGGAAACAAACCCGATCAAGACAGCTGAATGTATGTTTTGCATCCCGTTAATAGTAATGATTGTCACCGTGTTTTATGTAATGGAGTCTGCTCAAATCTTGAGTTTTTCCACCTAAAGTGCGTGTAAACTTTTTTAGTGAGAATAAAGGTAATTTGCACGCCATTATGTACGTCAGTCATATCTACAAAGGCCAAATGAAGCCTTACCTGAAATCCTTTCGATTGCAATAAATCTCAGTTAAATTAGTTGACCGATAAATCCCCATTGTAGATTCAACTTCTGATGTCGGTGCGATTGTTGGAGCAGTTTTGGCGGCGTTCGTCGCTGGGGGCGCTGTTTGTGGCCTGATCATCTTTCTCCTGATGAGGAGCCGACGTCATCAACACACGAAAACACGTGAACGACAAAAAACTGCACAGCACGATGAGTAAGACTTATGTGTAATATTGTATTCAGGCCAATCGGTACTATAGCGACCAACGTGGTAATTGATTTTCCTTGATTCATTCTTCCATTCTTCAGACACTACTCTGACCCCGACGAGACGCGTAAGATGGGTCCCAGGGCAGAGGCAAGGCATCCAGGCAAGTACTTCTGCATGCGACAGCGTCATTCAATTACATCTCTAATGACCATTGGCGCGTTGGAGAGGGTGTATTACATGTACTTAATGCAACCAAACCCGATCATAATTCCTGGCTCTATATTATAGGAGAGCGTGCATGTTTGTTCCACATGCTCTCCGAAGTTTTACAAAATACACGTTGAGACACCTTGCTACATCTGAATGTGTACGATAATCTCTGCAGATAGAGTTTAGTACGCCTACGCCGACAAACGTAGTAAAGACCTAATCCAAGCTCCCTTGTTAATTTTTTGTTATGGAATTTCTCAATTACAAGGCTAAAAGCCAGTTTACAAGCAGAGATGGTAGGGTAGGAAACCTTACCTTCCGAGTGGGTTTTCGTTGCATACACGTAGATCATCAACAAAGGCAGAGAAATCCCATTTTCAGACTTGTCGAGTGACACAACTGATTTCTCAAATATTTAAGATATTCCACTGGCTGAGCCTAGCCAGGCTGTGGTCTATGAAAGTATTCCGGATGGTGGCGCTAAGAAACCACAGGCGTCCATGGATGCGGCATACGGCAACGTGGGACCAGATCTATCTTTCCCGCGAGATCTCGTGGTGATAAAAAATGAGCTGGGTCGCGGTGCGTTCGGGAGGGTGCTACTGGGTACGGCGCTTGGGATCGTGGAAACCGGGAAACGGACAAAGGTTGCCATCAAAACTCTTAAAGGTAATTGCTTGTTCAAAGTAATTGTGCTATGACAATATTTTTGGAATTCGAGTATCAGAGACTCCGTACACTACTTTTGATGAATTGGCTTTAAATTTCCTTTTTTTTATTTAGAGGGCGCTGGTAGCCAGGCCAAGGCAGAGCTTTTGGAAGAACTGGAATTAATGAAGAAAGTTGGTTCCCATCCAAACGTGGTTAGACTACTTGGTTACTGTAAAGAAACGGGTAAGCCTTAACAGTATATAAACAGAGGTAAACATAATGAATTCATTGAATACATTAACGAAAACTTGTACTCGCTGCCTGTGCATTGTATATTCATAAATGCCTCAGCGAGTTTCACTATCCCTATTGGTCGAGAGCCTGTCACGTGGCCGTGTTTAAACACGGCGCGGTTTTCAACTTCTTTTCCGGTGTCACACGAAATGTAGAGCCTACAAAATCTGGTCCATTTTATTTGTTGAACACTTGAGCGACCACCAGTCACTCTCCTAATAACGCAAGCGCAATACTACCGATGCGTCCGTATTTAGAGTCCATAATTTCACACTACACCGGTTCTGCAACCACCTGGCGAGCGCGTCATTATTAAGTGCCCAGGCCCCAAGGCGGTTTTAAACGTACGTTTAAAACCGGCCCAGCACATATTTATTCCCTTATTTAAAAATCTGTCTTCACCAGATCCCGTTTACGTCATCGTTGAATACCTTGGTAAGGGAGACCTGAAGAAAGTTCTGATGGAATACCGAGAAAAGGACGCTGGTACAAGCTACTCCAACCTACCCGGTGCCGGCCTGAGCAAATCACTGTCTCGAACCTTGGTCAAGTTTGCTAGTGACGTGGCCAATGGCATGGCCTTCTTGTCGTCGCAAAAGGTTATAAGCACTGAATTTATATATCTGGCAGCAGTTTGAATTGTACATGCAATTTTCAGTTCGATGAAAGGAACTATTAAAGGGATCATGCAATATGATTTTTATGACTTGAAAACAGAGGATAAATTCTTGACTTGTCGCTATGACTTTCCACCTCCTTTGCAGTTCCAGAGAGAAGTTTCCACATTTTGGTTTCTAAGGTAATGAACTTTACATATTCATGAGCTAAAGCATGATGTCATTCAGGGCAGATTAGCAGTGTCTCCACAGCTTTGTGTACAAAAATATTTCTACACTTTTCACTTGATTTTCATATTATTAAACAGCTTTTCGGACTGCATGTAGATTAGTGGTTAAACTTTCTTCAAAACTTTGTTTTTCGGTGATTTTGAAGGAGTAATTTTTTAATTGTTCGTATCCCCTTTGACAAAAAGTGCCTTAACAAATTGCGCCCTCTTACGTGAATTGATGAAAGGATTTTACAAGAATTGAAAACTACACCTTCATTTTACTTAAAATAAAAACCAGCATTTAGATCTTGTTTGTATTTTTGTTACACAGAAATATGCTCGAAAACAAGTTGAGCTGGAAGTCCACCACATGTTTCCTTAAATTTTTATATATCCATATTCTCAAGGACAAGTTATCTTTAAAAAAGTTCAAACAATGAGGTTAAAATCAATCTATCCTCCTTTTCTCTTTAACCTTTTCTCAATATTGTAATGTTTATTAATTTTATATGTTTTCGAATTTTCCTGCCGACTTCGTCAGTGCGTGCATCGTGACCTGGCTGCCCGTAACGTGCTGGTGGGTGATGACATGGTGTGTAAGGTGTCTGATTTTGGGCTTGCCCGTGACGTCATGAATATCCGCATCTACCAACGAGAATCAGAGGTATCAAGAAAGAAGATGTTTTTATTCCTATTCAAATAAATCTATTAGACAAGGCGTTCATCAGGGACGGATCTAGAGGGGGGTTGTGGGGGTTGCGGGGGTTGCACCCCCCTCCCCTTGGGCTGCTGAGCGAAGTTGTGATAAGCAATGCTAAACCACATCCTTGTAACCAGTGGGTATACCGCTGGTCCGTATGGTATAGTATAGGCGGGTACAACCCCTCCCTAAATGAAAGGCTAGATCCGCCCCGTTCATAGAGCAATAAACTCCAGACTACCATCATCCTGTTTGCCAAATTGCACCGGTGCGCTTCTTTTACAGGGTCTTCTGCCCATGCGCTGGATGGCATTGGAATCTCTTCTTGACGACGTGTACACAACGGAGAGTGACGTATGGTCTTTCGGGATTCTGCTCTGGGAGATCGTAACGCTGGGTGAGTAATGACTACTCGAAAGGAATTCAGCTTCTTTAGTTGTGAAAGTTTGGGGCTCTAACTGACTATTCGCTTACGTTGACAGGTGCACGCCCGTACCCACTGATTAATGCTAAAACAATGGTGTGCCAGCTGAAGCAGGGTTACCGCATGCCGAAGCCTGATCACTGCAAGGAGCAGCTGTAAGTGTATGGGAAAACTAAATATTAAACAAACTCCCGTGTTGTGAAATGAAATCAGAAAAACACAAAACTGTTTATAAAATAGGCAACTCGACAAGTATCTCTGTCAAATCCAACAGATCGATTTGGACAGCCCGTTTTAACCCTCGGAGCAACTACGGCACTGCAGCGGAAGTAGCTTTTTCGTAATTTTTTAATTACTAAAACATCTTTGGGCCAATATTGCTCAATTTCTTTTGAACTCGAGTCGAAAGCCACAGTTTGAGACTGTGCAATCAAATTTAACACAGAGATCACACACCGGACATGCCAGCCCTGAGAAAGTAAGCCCTCCGGCATGTGTTTGGCTAAGCCCCATTCAAGCGTGTGTTATCTAATGCCTTTTGTGGTCGGTATACACAAAGGGTTTCCCCCTGGGCAGACTGCCAGAGCAATCAATCATTCTGTCATTGCCCACGTTTCTGAATGGCAATAGGATGGTGTCTGACCCAGAAATAGCATCAGGGTACTCCTGCGGATCCGTTGTCTAAGCTTTGCATTCTAGTCTTTACGACTAGAATGCAATACTCGGGACAAACAATGTCAACAAAGTGCGTGCAAATCAAGTTGTAAAGTGGGTAACATACAATTCACGAAGGCCTTCACGAAAACCTTTAGTAAACCCGAAAAAAAACATTACTTTGTACACTCTCAACGACACCGAGGCGCCCCTCACAGAAACCCATGATGTATTTTGATTTATCTCATGTCTCATGGGTATTTGAGTTTTATAGTCGCTCATTGTCACTATAATCAAGAAAGGGCCAATGAATGAAATGTCCACCACGTGTTTCAGGTACGCAATGATGCGCAGTTGCTGGGAGAAGAGTCCCCAGGATCGACCCACCTTCCAGTGTTTGTACCAACAGCTGAACGACATGCTGTTAGAAGATAAGGTAAGGAACAAATTGTCGAGGTTTCTATCATGGATCTATTTGGGGGCACGCATGATCTTGGGAATAGACAATGAGTACCGGTACGGTGAACTTGTGAAGGCTTCTCTTGGGTAAATATTAGTAATTATACAACACCTGAATAAATCCCCACCATCCGATTGGTGGAGTCGATCACCTGCATTGAATTATTCGACCCATCACACGACGCGAACCCGCCCTGCCCAATACGTTCTATCACATGGGTCTATCACATGGTGCGCGCGCATTGATAGAACCAAAAAACTTTTCTAATTTCACGGTCACTAGGTGGCGCTACAACAGCGCTGTCATTCACACAACATGGCGGCGCGGCCGAGTTACCCGAACTGCCGCGGTTTGTTCTCCTAACAGACGACGAAATATTGGAACTTGTAAGCAATGCTGACGCTCCAAATACAAATAGACAAATCAAATATGCAGTAAAACAATTAGATGAATTTGCTAGACACGTTTTTAACAGTTTTTAACTTGAATAAAATGCATTGAAAGTGTTCCCCCAGCTATCAGTGCTACTACATGTTTCTTACATTTATGTAAGCACCAGTTTACAAGTTACCAATCAGATGACGAGAATTTATTCAGGCGTTGTATAAAACAAATAATGAATGTTTCACATTTGTGCGATGGAAAGAATAATTTCATTCGGTGACAGATAGCATGTTCTATTCCACTCGGCTTCGCCTCGTGGAATAGAACATGCCATCTGTCACCTCATGAAATTATTCTTACCATCACTCATAAACATTCATTATTTGTATACTATCATATGTGCGCCCCCCGGGGGGGGGGGGGGGGGGAGTTGGGGCCTCCGCCACCCCCCCCCCCCCCCCTCCCAAGAGGTTGTAATGTTCTTATATTTTTTAATTCCTAGGAATTTACTGTGGTGATATGTATGTGGCCTATTTCCGATTAGTATAATGGTGGTGTAAATGGCGCCACCAACGTCAAAGGAGTCCATACCCCCAACCCCCCCCCCCTTTTTCAACATTATTTGGGCAACATTTTCTGAAAAATGTCAACATTCTTAAAAAAAAAAAATTGTAAGGCCCCCCCTCCCCCATCCCCAAGTCAAATCCTGGGTGCGCCACTGATCATATCTCGGGATAATATTGCTCACTATCATATCCCGGGATAATCATATCTATTCGGATACTTGTGAGTTAGAACTTGCTGTTCCTTTATATTGATTATAGGAATATCAATATGGACAAAATGGACTTCTGTGACTTGTGTAATTAAATCAAGTTTTTATTTGCTTTATAAAATAGGATTACATCAGTTTCCAAAAGCTTGACGAAAGCATCTACGAGGTGACAATGATCGAAGGCATGAACGAGAAAGTGTGATGGGTGGAATGATGAACAACGAGAATATGCAAATGTTAAACAGAATTCATGAAAGAAATTGTATTCGGATTTCTATTGTATATATTTTTTCCATGTTAGACGTAATGCAAAAGCCCTGTTTAGGATGCTTGGTTGGGATGGTGGTGATATAGGGTGGTGCATTTTTGGATAGCTCTAGTACAGTGGAAATAGTCTAGGCGATATTTCAAAAAAGGGCTTGTTTTAAGGGGGGGGTGCTGAATCAAAATATCGTTGTTACCAAACTGTATTTTGAGATTAAAGGGGTCTTATAGGCAAACAAAACCCAGAAAATATTTTTTAAATGCTTATTTTAGTACAAAAATATGTATTTTTTAATAGAAACTGGTAACATATCAATCTTACATAAGTTGGGGGTGCTGAATCCAAAAATCGTTGTTAAAAAACTGTATTTTGAGATTAAAGGGGTCTTATAGGTGTAGAGAGGGCGGGGCTTGGGTTGATAGGTGGGGGGATTAGGCCGACGGAGAAGGGAAGTTAGGGCTGGAGGCGGGCACATCAATCTTGGAGTTGGAGGGGGGAAAAGCATGCAGGTTCAAGGATCAGCCATGTGGAGCCAAGCATAAATTCTCCGGTTCACTTTATTCTCTCAGTCCAACTACTTGCCAGCCAACTGCTAGGCCCAGGGGGCCGCCTGTGAAAATCGGGCAGGCACTCATTAGTTCCATTTTATAATTTAACAGTACATGCATTAAATTCGGGCCATGGTTACAATTTCTCAAATAAAAAGACTGAAGATAAACCAAACAAACGTGTGGTGACTTAATCTACAGCAGTGTTTAAAATATGTGTACGCTACGCAGGCATGGCGACTGTGTTGTACAAATAAGGATGAAACCACAAATACACAGGTTAACCCCGGCCGGTGGCCAACCAACACTTGCACACGCTCGCACAGATGACATGCACTCAATCCGTCCCTATTAAAATGCACAACACAATCTCAAACCTACGGAGATTTCACAAATATAAATTACCTATTACATGCAAGTCCACTTCATACTGAATTATATAACACTTATTAGGATCCAATGGAATTACAATGTACTACCAAAATCTTATAAATATCCACGCAGATATATATTCTCGACGGTACTGTCGATACACGCGTACCGCACATGGTCACGCTATACATGCCATCGGTACAAATATGGGCTGCACAACAAACCCTCGTGTATTTCGTGACAGTGCTCCCTAAATAATCCCTCAAAAATCACCATTTAAACATTTCAATCTTCTCCAAAACTATCATCATACAAATCTATAATCATGTGCGGACAAAATATGTGAGTTTACAGCGAAGAACAATTGCACTATTTTGTAAAATAAAAGAGATGAAAATCATGTCTAAATACGATGCATTTACCTGTGAAAATCGGGCAGGCACTGCCGTGCAGCCCGCATGGTCGGGAGTTGTAAAATTATAACGTACAGTTCATGTCTAGTGATAAATTAACGTTCGAAATTAAAAACCTGGACCTAAGACAATTTGAAACTACAGTAGCACTGACAAATATATTAAGTATTTTTAAAGAATCAAACCTTAAAATAAAGTCCCCCCACTTCAAATTTGATGCCACGAACGAACTACATGTACAAAATCAAGCCAGACCAAGTTGTCAGTTTCCATGTGCAAACTCCAGGTGATTGGTCAATGCAATGGTAAATGTAATACATTGGACACTTAGGCAGGAACGGTGATAAATGTAATTTATACAGTAGGCGGATCAACAAAGACGTTAAAGAGCAAGTTTATGATCATGATAAAACAATAAGTTTATAATCACAATAAAACAATAATGAATAGCCTTCTTACATAGGCAAACAAACCTAAAAAATAGTTTTAAAATGCTTATTTTAGTACAAAAAGGTATTTTTTTATAGAAACTGTAACATATCAATCTAACCTAAGTTAGGGGTGCTAAAACCAAAAATCATTCTTACCAAACTGTATTTTTAAATTAAAGGGGTCTTATAGGCAAACAAAACCCAGAAAATAGTTTTAAAATGCTTATTTTAGTACAAAAAGGTATTTTTAAATGGAAACTGGTAACATATCAATCTTACCTAATTTGGGGGTGCTGAATCCAAAACTTGTTATCTAACTGTATTTTTATATTAAAGTTGTATTACCGGCCCCAAACCCCCAAATTAGTCTTTAAAATTGCATTTTTAGGTACAAATGGCATTTTAAAATAGAAGATGGTAGCAATGCAATCCGTAGCAAATGTCGGTGTGCTGAATCCAAAAACCGAAGTTAAAAAGCTGTATTTTGGGGTTAAAGTGGTCTTATTTGCCAGAATTCCCCAAAATATTAAATAGGTTCATTCAAATAGGAGTTAGTAACATATTAATGTAACCTAGTTTGGGGTACTTGTTCAAAAACTGGAACCTACCACTGATGAGGTTTACTTTTAGACTAAAGTAGTCTTATTGCTAAACTAAATTATACGTTAAAAATGAAGAATTATTAAAACCGTTTGCTTCTCTGTAGTTCTATTTCACCATGATCTGCAATAAAATGTTACATGTAACCAAATGCACAAATGGATCCCACTGTTGTGATTTTGTTTTCCAATATCTTCAAGAAATCTCCACTGAACAGTTAAGGATTATTGGTTGGACACTACTTCTGCATGTTCGTATTGTACACTGTAGGGATGATTTTTGTCTGACTTACTACGTCTGCAGCACTACTAGATGTATAATTTACATTGCTTGATTCAGCAGCATTTTGTAATCGCTGGATTTTGTTTTTGTCAGTGAAGAGGGCATTGCAGTTTCCATGCCAGACGAGACCGGAAACGGAAAAACTGTCAGAGCCAAAAACATCAGCCAATCGATCAATGACATCTCTGTTTTGTACATCTTTTACCTTTTTTAACCTCAAGTAATTTGGATACAGTTTGTATTCCTTGACTTTTTGCTTTGCGAAGTTGGCCTCCTTTTGTTTGACAAAATAAACAGGCAGAAAGGTCAGTAGACAAAGGCCTTTTTAAGCTAACAACAGGATCCATTGCAGTTGCCTTAAACTTAAACTTAAAGTGTACCAACAACAAGAGCAACTAGAGGTCTATGTTTTTAAGAACATAGGGCTTTTCCATATGTTTTTATGATGTTATTTCGAATTTTGTAAACTAGTGACAAATCTACCTAACCACCAAGTTTCATGACGATTAGACATGGTCTACCCTTATATGTCTTTCAAGAAATCATGCCTTTGATGACGTCATTATGACCTCAGAAATTTTTCGCATTTATATAAAAGAATGTACGAGCTAACAAAGCTATTACAAAAAGAATTTTGAATTTAACATATGTTCTGTTGATGAGATATGGTTTTAAGAATCTTTAATGTTAAAACTTTGAAATTACTATGAAAATCATATGATGACGTCATTATGACGTCACCTCAATTTTTATTTATAACGTACTGTCTAGCAACATACCAGGTTTGAATGCAATTGGACTTACGGTTCTCTTGATATGGGCCTTGAAAAATGCGCCTTTAAGATGACATCACGTGACACATAATGACGTCATCATGATGTCACTTTTCGGCACACAATTTCAGATTAGGGTCTATGTTTGTATTAAGTTTGAATAAGATCTGATGTTGTTTAGTGACTAAAGTGCCGTAGACAAAATTCGTGTTTAAGAAGAAACCAAAAAAGTGGGTATTGTGTAGTTTAGGATTTGTGTATTAATTGTGTTCATGTTAGCTCCTGGAGTATTTGATTATTCCAAAAGCCTTTTTTGTAACTAAAGTAGACTTCTCTGAATCCCAATGACACGTGCTTTTGTGATTTGGAAAGGTTTTTTAAGGCGGAAAATATGATTTTCCACCCGTTGTGTCATGTTTTGGCTCGGTCAATTTCGAACCAGCTCCTACTCTCCCACCAGTTATATATCCGTGTGAAGCTGGGTATTGTGCAATCATGTGTTTTTGACCTCTGAGCTAACGATTTCATTCAAAAAAAAACCTGGAGATGTTCTTGGACGTGGCCCTTTGTTCTGAATGTGGCAAAACGAACAATTTTCAAGTAGATTGTGTTCATGCCTGGGCGAAAGTGTACTAAACTACACAATCGCGCGAACAGAACAAAAACCAAGGCTTTGCTGCTGTAGCGGAAAAGCCGAAAATTTTGCGTCTGTTGTAAACATACGCATGGCTTTTCCGTTTTCTTTTTTTCTTTAACATAAATTATCAGAAGGTCTATGTCTTTGCTATGTTTAAGATCTGAGATTATTTTATGATTCACATTTCGTACTCCATACTTGACCTTTAAGTTCATGTTACATGACACACGATGACGTCATCATGACGTCACTTTGGATTTTACATGCTAGTGGCACTATCTACCTACCCACCAATTTGTATGACGATCGGACGTACCCTTATATGTGTTTCAAAAAAGCACATTTTTGATGACGTCATGATGACGTCACACATTTTTAAAACTTATGTGAAAGAATATAGGAGCTTACAAAGCTATTACAAAAAGAATTTTGAATTTAGTATGTTCTGTTGGTGAGATATGGCTTTAAGAAACTTTGAAGTTCAAAAACTTAAAAATTACTATAAAATCGTATGATGACGTCATCATGACGTCATGTCAATTTTCATCTATAAACCTGCTGGCCTACTGAGATATTACATTTCAACTTAATCGAGCTTGTACTTTTGTAGATATGGCTTCAAAAACTGCCCCTTTAAGATGACGTCACGTGACATGTGATGACATCATGATAATGTCATGTCAATTTTCAGCTATAAACCTACTGGGCTACCTAGATATTACTTTTCAACTTAATCGAACTTGTAATTTTGTATATATATGGCTTCAAAAACTGCCCCTTTAAGATGACGTCACGTGACATGTGATGACGTCATCATAACGTCAATTCAATTTTTATCTATAAACCTACTGGGCTACCTAGATATTACTTTTGAACTTAATCGGACTTGTGCTTTTGTAGACATATGGCTTCAAAAACTGCCCCTTTAAGATGACGTCACGTGACATGTGATGACATCAATTATGATAATGTCATGTCAATTTTCAGCTATAAACCTACTGGGCTACCTAGATATTACTTTTCAACTTAATCGAATTTGTACTTTTGTAGATATATGGCTTCAAAAACTGCCCCTTTAAGATGACGTCACGTGGCATGTCATGACGTCATCAAGAGGTAAAAGTTCGGCACACATTGTGAGCAGTTAGTCTAAGTGTCTGCCAAGTTTAAAAGTACCCAAAGTGCCGGTAAGAAAGAAAACGTGTACAAATGCTATAGGCAATAATCTAGCGAGTGCCCTTTTAAGATGACACCACGTGACATGTTATGACTTGATCATAACGTCATGTCAATTTTCATCTATAACACCAGGTGGCATACCTTACGTTCCAACTGAATCGGACTTGTACTTTTGTAGATATATGGCTTCGAAAAATGCCCCTTTAAGATGACGTCCGTCACGTGACATGTGATGACGTCATCAGGACGTAAAAGTTCGGCACACATTGTGAGCAGTTGGGGTAAGTGTCTGCCAAGTTTAAAAGTAGCCAATGTGGCCGGTAAGAAAGTAAACGTTTACAAATGCTATGGGCAATATTCTATCGACTTGAAAAAAGAATTTTTTTTTGACGTCATCATGACGTCACACAATTTTCGCTTTTTAGGGCATATCTTTGAGACATACCAAAGCTATAACAAAAAGAATTTTGAAAATATCTTGTTTTGTTCGCTAGATATAGTGAAAAGAATGTTACGATTATAAAACTTCAAGAATTCAGCGACTTGAAAAAAGACTACAAATCAACCCCTTTTATAAACAGCATGCACATTTAAGCCATGGTTATCAGCCCTTCCCAGAATTCCTTTGTGTTATATTGAATTTGGTCTACATTTTGAAATGGCTCCTATTTCTTACTTGAGTGAGCCACGATCACGAAATTTTGGAATTAGGTACAGGAAAATTCAATGTATACATTTTTGTAATCAGATTGACCCTTACATGCGTTTAAAAAAAAAATATTGTTGATGACGTCATCATGACGTCACACAATTTTCGCCATTTAGGGCATATCTTTGAGACATACCAAAGCTGTAACAAAAATAATTTTGAAAATATCTTGTTTTGTTCGCTAGATATATTGAAAAGAATGTTACGATTTTAAAACTTCAAAAATTCAGCGACTTGAAAAAAGACAAGAAATCAACCCCCTTTTATAAACAGCAAGCTCATAATAGCCATGGTTATCAGCCCGTCCCAGAATTCCTTTGTGTTATATTGAATTTGGTCTAAATTTTGAAATGGCTGTCATTTCTTACTTGAGTGAGCCACGATCATGAAATTTTGGAATTGGGTACAGAAAAATACAATGTATACATTTTTGTAATCGGATTGACCCTTACATGCGTTAAAAAAAACACATATTTTTGATGACGTCATCATGACGTCACACAATTTTCGCCTTTTAGGGCATATCTTTGAGACATACCAAAGCTATAACAAAAAGAATTTTGAAAATATCTTGTTTTGTTCGCTAGATATATTGAAAAGAATGTTACGATTTTAATACTTCAAAAATTCAGCGACTTGAAAAAAGACTAGAAATCAACCCCTTTTATAAACAGCAAGCTCATAATAGCCATGGTTATCAGCCCGTCCCAGAATTCCTTTGTGTTATATTGAATTTGGTCTAAATTTTGAAATGGCTGTTATTTCTTACTTGAGTGAGCCACGATCATGAAATTTTGGAATTGGGTACAGAAAAATACAATGTATACATGTTTGTAATCAGATTGACCCTTACATGCGTTTAAAAAAAAAAATATTGTTGATGACGTCATCATGACGTCACACAATTTTCGCCATTTAGGGCATATCTTTGAGACATACCAAAGCTGTAACAAAAATAATTTTGAAAATATCTTGTTTTGTTCGCTAGATATATTGAAAAGAATGTTACGATTTTAAAACTTCAAAAATTCAGCGACTTGAAAAAAGACTAGAAATCAACCCCTTTTATAAACAGCAAGCTCATAATAGCCATGGTTATCAGCCCGTCCCAGAATTCCTTTGTGTTATATTGAATTTGGTCTAAATTTTGAAATGGCTGTCATTTCTTACTTGAGTGAGCCACGATCATGAAATTTTGGAATTGGGTACAGGAAAATTCAATATATACATTTTTGTTATCGGATTGACCCTTACATGCGTTAACAAAAAAACACATTTTTGATGACGTCATCATGACGTCACACAATTTTCGCAATTTAGGGCATATCTTTGAGACATACCAAAGCTATAAGAAAAAGAATTTTGAAAATATCTTGTTTTGTTCGCTAGATATATTTAAAAGAATGTTACGATTTTAAAAATTCAAAAATTCATAAAAAATCACGTGATGACGTCATCACGACGTCACTCTACGACATACAATTTCAGCTTAGGGTCTATGTTTGATGTAAGTTTGGTTAGGTTCTGACGTTTTTTAAGACCTAAAGTGCCGCCGACAAAATTCGTGTACAAAGTCTATGGGATTTTGGTCAGAACTAAAAGAAGAAGAAAAAAGAGAAAAAAACTAGAGCTTTAGTGTTTGTGGACAAACACAGGGCTGTTTCGTTTTGGTTTTTTTTGGTAGTTTGATTCTTATTCTTGAGATTTCAATGGTGGATAAAATATCTCGTTTTATGGTCGTCTAGGTCAAGCAATCACGTGCTTATTCATAATCTTTTTAGAAATGTGAGCATACAAGCAGTTAATGACCATGATTACGTCATCAGACGTCACACATTTTTCACATTTATATTTAAGTGTGTATGACCTAAAAATATATTACAAAAATAATTATACAAAATTGTTTAAAATTCATGTTAGATACCACGTTTCAACTTAATCGGACTTGTACTTCTTAATATATATGGCTTCAAAAACTGCCCCTTTAAGATGACGTCACGTAACATGTGATGACGTCATCATAATGTAATGTCAATTTTCATCTATAAACCTACTAGGCTACCTAGATATTACTTTTCAACTTAATCGGACTTGTACTTTTGTAGATATATGGCTTCGAAAAAATGCCCCTTTAAGATGACGTCACGTGACATGTGATGACATCATCATGACGTAAAAGTTTGGCACACGTTGTGAGCAGTTGGGGTAAGTGTCTGCCAAGTTTAAAAGTAGCCAAAGTGAACGGTAAGAAAGAAAACGTTTACAAATGCTAAGGGCAATAATCTAGCGAGTGCCCCTTTAAGATGAAACCACGTGACATGTTATGACTTGATCATAACGTTATGTCAATGTTCATCTATAACACCCGGTGGCATACCTAGATATTACGTTCCAACTTAATCGGACTTCCCAGGTAGCAAGCCCATATGGGTGGCACATGGGTCCCATGTGGGCCAGAATATGGGCCCCACGTGGGCGGACCCATATGGGCCCCAGAGGATTCTGCACCCAAGTTCCAAATGGGTCCCATATGGGCCAGCCCAGATAACCCATATGGGTCAGGTCTGGGGCCCATGTGGGCCAATAATATCTGGGTAAAATATGGGCAAGCCCATATGGGGCAGAATATGGGTACCATATGGGGCCCAGATGGGCCAGCAGTATGTGGGTAAAATATGGGTTATCCCATATGGGCATTATGATATGGGGTTCATCTGGGCCCAGGTGGGTTACCAGTATATGGGCTGAATATGGGCTGTCCCATATGGGCATTCTATGGGGTTCATCTGGGGCCCAGGTGGGCTAGCAGCATATGGGCTGAATATGGGCTGTCCCATATGGCCATTCTATATGGGGTTCATCTGGGGCCCAGGTGGGCTAGCAGCATATGGGCAGCATGTGGGCTATCCCATATGGCCATTATATATGGGGTTCATCTGGGGCCCAGGTGGGCTAGCAGCATATGGGCAGCATGTGGGCTATCCCATATGGCCATTATATGGGGTTCATCTGGGGCCCAGGTGGGCTAGCAGCATATGGGCAGCATGTGGGCTATCCCATATGGCCATTATATGGGGTTCATCTGGGGCCCAGGTGGGCTAGCAGCATATGGGCAGCATGTGGGCTATCCCATTTGGCCATTATATGGGGTTCATCTGGGGCCCAGGTGGGCTAGCAGTATATGGGCAGAATACGGGCCGTCCCATATGGGCATTATATGGGGTTCATCTGGGGCCGAGGTGGGCTAGCAGTATATGGGCAGAATACGGGCCGTCCCATATGGGCATTATATGGGGTTCATCTGGGACTGAGGTGGGCTAGCAGTATATGGGCAGAATACGGGCTGTCCCATATGGGCATTCTATGGGCTTCATCTGGGGCCAAGGTGGGCCAGCAGTATATGGGCAGAATACGGGCTGTCCCATATTGGCATTCTATGGGCTTCATCTGGGGCCCAGGGACTAGCAGTATATGGGCAGAATATGGGCTATGCTTTTACTTTTCCAAGGTAAATACTTTGACTAAGGACAGCATCATTAAATGTTTAAGACTAATACGAGTACCGTCATCAATAGTTTTATTGTAAAATTACATTTTGTACACAAGATGAAATAGAGGAAGTCATTAATTTTAAAATGATAAGCCCATGAGGCACCATAACACATCCAGGGAGGCTATGATTTAGCCATGTTAAGATTGTTGGAGTCAATTACTATATTTTCCGATGTTAAAATTTATCACTTGCCTCGTGCGATTTTTTGTTAATAAAAGCCCTCCATGATGCAAAGTAGGAACAATGCTAACTTTGAACTGGACCATTCACCATTGTGTTGACAAATTTTAGGAAATACATTTACTTCAATGTCATTGACACTGCATCAATAATTATCTTAATGGAGCTGGATAAATTGACCAGAACATCAACAATAAACAAATTTTCATGCAAAATTTTAACAGAAATGTTCTTAACCTTGTTGGCTATTCTGTATTGAAGTTAACCTTAAAGTACCAAGGAAGTGGACGGTGATTTTTACAAGACACCGACATGAAATTTATTTCTTTCGAATGAAGTCAACCTGATACAAGTAATAATAACATTGGATGGCTTTTTTCAAGGGATACAAGAATATAATTGCTCTCGTTATAACAATATCGCATATTCGACTTGGTGCATTATTGTTGTTGCTTGTGCAATATATTCTTGCATCCCCTCAGTCATCAGATATTATACAAGGTGTATAAATAAAGGTAATCCAAAACAAAATAGAGTTTACCGAAGTCTGACGTCAGTTGGCATGACAACTGGCTCCAAACAAATGGAGATTTCGACTGTTCCTTTGTTAACTCATTATTTTTGGATTACCTGTTTTGACATTCACTAAAGTTCATTGCCATTGAATCCTCGCTTTCTTCTTGGATATGCTGAGCCAGTTGTCCAAATTGTCGCTTACTCCGTCCTCCTTTCAAATCTTTGGAATTGTAGAGGCGAAGGATGTGATGCATGATGTTACCTCGTCCCGTGTTTCCTCTTTTGTTCTGTATTATGCCGTACACTGAGCCCCTGAAAATGAAAACATTGCATGAGTATCAAGTATCAACCTGAAATAAGTTGTAACAATTATTACCTTTAATCAGCAGACAAATTAGTGTGCATTTGCAAATGGCAAATTTGAGTAAAGGCTGGGCGAATTAGGAAGCTATTTTTCTGCAGCAACAGACTTCAAATTTAACTATAGCTTTATACATGTACATGTACATATTGTCATAAAGAATACATGCAGTGTAAATGTTCCTCTCTTTAGATCTATGTGAAAATGAACGCTTCAGTGACACTTTAAATTTCGCCACATCGATCCCCATGTTGGTACATAACCAATTAATTAAGCTACAATCAAATCGGATCTATAGTTTCCTAGATACAGGCCTTAGAAAAATGCCAATTTGACGTCATATGCCTTGTGATCATGATGTCATTTCAATTTTCACTTATTACACATTTTGGTCTAGGTACATGCCAATTGAGTAACAACCAAATCGAACCCATAATTCTATAGTTGTAAGCCTTAGAATACTATAAAGAAAAGTGCATATTTGATGAAAGATCACAATTTTCAATTCACAACTTCTCCAGGTATTTTTTCGTCTATGGCAAGTTTCAAGGTTGACCTGTATATGCAGAAAACGTCATTGTAGAATAAGATATTCAAATGTTAACAAATTTATCATAAGTCACTTACCAGTTAAAATACAGCTCTGGGACTTAACTCTTTCGAGTACAAAAAACGTGCTGCTGGCCCATCAAAATACGGCAAAATCCGGGTTTGTGCACTTTAAGCAGGGCTAAATCTGGGCTTGGACTGCCACCTGAAGGAAAAAAAGAAAGATACAGGAAATAGGGTGGTTGGACTTATAGATGTACATGTAGATGGAACAGCACTTTAATAATAGATGTAAAATAACACAATCTCAATCAACTGTGCATATAGTCTTCCACTTGCCTCTTCTGAATGAAATAAGCCAGCCCAAGGACTGGATGTGTGGCCATGAGGCCTCCCTTCGCCATATATGCTTTACTACATGTATAGCCATGCCCAAAGGCTACACTTGCTAAAAAATTACTCAGGAATGTCCATCCAAGGACACATGTGGGTCATGTTTCCACAAGACCCACTGTGTCCTTGGATGGACTGCACAGTCCTATGGGCCTCATTAGGTATGCAAATCCTCTGGCCTGTAGCTAGTGAACTGATAAGAACAAAGGACTAAGGCATGGGTGTATACATTTGTGCATGGAGAAAAGATGATTTGTGTCAGGTACATGCATGGAGGAAGGTTAGTCCTTCCTCCATGGTACATGGGTGGTCATGGAGGAATCTGATGTGGTCAAAATACATGCAGTTACAAAATATGAAAAAGCCTCTGTAAATGTATATGCAAGAAGGGATCTTAAAATGACTGTGGACCCTTCCTCATCCAAGGGATTACATATACATGGAACTTAAATGTAAATGTTCTGAACTTGAGGGATGGTAAATTCCACCAACGTACGTACTCTTTATTTACAAAACGTGGGAAAAATTTGTCAACTTCAATGATAATTTAAGAGAAAAGAGCACCTGAAATGTTTAAAAAGAACAAAAGTGTAAGTTGCCAAACACTAAACTCAACATTCATCAAAACTTTCAAGGTTCAAACTGATCGAGTCAAGAAAAGATGGGAGAAAACAATCTAAACTCAAGAAAACTGTACACTGTACGTACATATGTACATCCTTACCTCCATGGTACATGTGTGTATTTAGAGGGGCTATTATAATAAAACTGGGCAATGTGAATAGCATAAGGAAAATGCAAAACTAGATTTATACATTAATAGGAAAAAAATCATTGCACTTACCAGCAAAACAGAGCAGGACGAAACTGCATGCAATGAGGAGCAATTATGGGCTCGTGTGTTGTTGCCTGTGTGCTGTTGGTCTGCTGAATGAATGACCTCTGTACTGTATAAAGTGGCTATACACGTACACAGGAATTCAGTTTGGACTAGAATAAACAACAGACTGCCTCTCCCAACCATGGAGGAAGGATATATCCTTCCTCCATGTCCCAACTAAACACAGTTTACAGGGACATATCATCTAAAAAACTTAAATGTTTTATGCTTCTTTGCTTTACTACCATGGGGGAATAAGAACATGCACAATTTTTAATCTTTTATTAGAGTTAAAGTAGAATTATCTGAACAAAATAATCTTTTCAAACGAAAATATCAGAACTTGAAAACCCACAACAGAATGCCAGGTCACTCAGCTTAGATGGAGCATGGAGGAATGATATCCTTCCTCCATGGATGGAGTGACCATGGAGGTACCATGATTTCAAGGAGGATTGTAGTTTAGGACACCTTCGTCTCTAGCTTGCCCATTTCTCCCATCGACACCCATATGGGCCCGCCCATATTCTGCCCACATGTGCTTGCCCAGGTTTTTCCCACATGACACCCATATGGGCCCGCCCATATTCTGCCCACATGTGCTTGCCCAGATTTTTCCCATGTGACACCCATATGGGCCCGCCCATATTCTGCCCACATGGGCTTGCCCAGGTTTTTCCCATGTGATACCCATATGGGCCAAGCCATATTCTGCCCACATGGGCTTGCCCAGGTTTTTCCCATGTGACACCCATATGGGCAATCCCATATTCTGCCCACATGGGCTTGCCCAGGCTTTTCCCATATGACACCCATATGGGCTATACCATATTCTGCCCACAAGGGCTTGCCCAGGTTTTTCCCATGTGACACCCATATGGGCCCGCCTATATTCTGCCCACATGGGCTTGCCCAGGTTTTTCCCATGTGACACCCATATGGGCAATCCCATATTCTGCCCACATGGGCTTGCCCAGGTTTTTCCCATACGACACCCATATGGGCTATACCATATTCTGCCCATATGGGCTGGCCCAGGTTTTTCCTATGTGACACCCATATGGGGCCGCCCACATCGTGCCCACATGGGGCTTGCCCAGGTTTTTCCCATGTGACACCCATATGGGCCCGCCTATATCCTGCCCACATGGGGCTTGCCCAGGTTTTTCCCATGTGACACCCATATGGGCCCGCCCATATTCTGCCCACATGGGCTTGCCCAGGTTTTTCCCATGTGACACCCATATGGGCCCGCCCATATTCTGCCCACATGGGCTTGCCCAGGTTTTTCCCATGTGACACCCATATGGGCCAAGCCATATTCTGCCCACATGGGCTTGCCCAGGTTTTCCCCATGTGACACCCATATGGGCTATACCATATTCTGCCCACATGGGCTTGCCCAGGTTTTTCCCATACGACACCCATATGGGCTATACCATATTCTGCCCACATGGGCTGGCCCAGGTTTTTCCCATGTGACACCCATATGGGCCCGCCCATATCCTGCCCACATGGGCTTGCCCAGGTTTTTCCCATGTGACACCCATATGGGCCCGCCCATATCCTGCCCACATGGGCTTGCCCAGGTTTTTCCCATGTGACACCCATATGGGCCCGCCCATATTCTGCCCACATGGGCTTGCCCAGGTTTTTCCCATGTGACACCCATATGGGCCAAGCCATATTCTGCCCACATGGGCTTGCCCAGGTTTTCCCCATGTGACACCCATATGGGCAATCCCATATTCTGCCCACATGGGCTTGCCCAGGTTTTTCCCATGTGACACCCATATGGGCTATACCATATTCTGCCCATATGGGCTTGCCCAGGTTTTTCCCATGTGACACCCATATGGGCCCGCCCATATCCTGCCCACATGGGCTTGCCCAGGTTTTTCCCATATAATACCCATATGGACCAGCCCATTTTCGTGCCCATATGGGCTTGCCCAGGTTTTCCCCATATGATACCCATATGGGCCAGCCCATTTAGATCCCCATATGGGATAACCCATATGGGTCCCATATGGGATACATATAGGTTAGCCCAGGCCCAGATTGCCCACGTATTTCCCATATGGGCCCCACGTGGGCTTGCTACCTGGGTTGTACTTTTGTAGATATATGACTTCGAAAAATGCCCCTTTAAAGATGACGTCACGTGACATGTGATGACGTCACCATGACGTAAAAGTTCGGCACACATTGTGAGCAGTTGGGGTAAGTGTCTGCCAAGTTTAAAAGTAGCCAAAGTGGCTGGTAAGAAAGAAAAAATTTACAATTGCTATGGGCAATATTCTAGCGACTTTAAAAAAAGAATTGTTTTATGACGTCATCATGACGTCACACAATTTTCGCTTTTTAGGGCATATCTTTGAGACATACCAAAGCTGTAACAAAAATAATTTTGAAAATGCCTTGTTTTGTTCGCTAGATATATTGAAAAGAATGTTACGATTTTAAAACTTCAAAAATTTAGCGACTTGAAAAAAGACTAGAAATCAACCCCTTTTATAAACAGCAAGCACATAATAGCCATGGTTATCTGCCCGTCCCAGAATTCCTTTGTGTTATATTGAATTTAGTCTAAATTTTGAAATGGCTGTTATTTCTTACTTGAGTGAGCCACGATCATGAAATTTTGGAATCAGGGAGAGGAAAATTCAATATATACATTTTTGTAATCGGATTGACCCTTACATGCGTTTAAAAAAAGAAATGTTTTGATGACGTCATCATGACGTCACACATTTTCTCCCTTTTAGGGGATATCTTTGAGACATACCAAAGCTATAACAAAAAGAATTTTGAAAATATATTGTTTTGTTCGCTAGATATATTGAAAACAATGTTACGATTTTAAAATTTCAAAAATTCATAAAAAGTCACGTGATGACGTCATTATGACCTCATTTTGGATTTTGCATGCTAGTGACAGTATCTACCTACCCACCACTTTTCATGACGATCGGACTTATCCTTATGTGTTTTAAAAAATCACACTTTTGATGACGTCATCATGACGTCACACATTTTTTCCCTTTTAGAGCATATCTTTGAGACATACCAAAGCTATCACAAAAAAAAAATTGAAAATATCGTGTTTTGTTCGCTAGATATATTGAAAAGAATGTTACGATTTTAAAACTTCAAAAATTTAGCGACTTGAAAAAAGACTAGAAATCAACCCTTTTATAAACAGCAAGCACATAATAGCCATGGTTATCTGCCCGTCCCAGAATTCCTTTGTGTTATATTGAATTTGGTCTAAATTTTGAAATGGCTCTTATTTCTTACTTGAGTGAGCCACGATCATGAAATTTTGGAATTAGGTACAGAAAAATTCAATGTATACATTTTTGTAATCGGATTGACCCTTACATGCGTAAAAAAAAAAACACATTTTTGATGACGTCATCATGACGTCGCACAGTTTTCGCTTTTTAGGGCATATCTTTGAGACATACCAAAGCTGTAACAAAAAGAATTTTGAAAATATCTTGTTTTGTTCGCTAGATATATTGAAAAGAATGTTACGATTTTCAAATTTCAAAAATTCATAAAAAATCACGTGATGACGTCATCATGACGTAAAAGATCGGCATACATTCTGAGCAGTTGGTCTAAGTGTCTGCTAAGTTTAAATGCAATCGGTTGCTTAAAAGTAGCCAAAGTGCCGGTCAGAAAGAAAACGTGTACAAATGCTATGGGCAAAAGTCTGAAAAAGAAGAAGAAAAAAAAAAAAGAAAACTAGAGCTTTAGTGTTTGTGGACAAACACAGGGCTGTTTCGTTTTGGTTTTTTTTGGTAGTTTGATTCTTATTCTTGAGATTTCAATGGTGGATAAAATATCTCGTTTTATGGTCGTCTAGGTCAAGCAATCATGTAGGCTTATTCATAATCTTTTTAGAAATGTGAGCATACAAGCAGTTGATGACCATGATTACGTCATCAGACGTCACACATTTTTCACATTTATATTTAAGTGTGTATGACCTAAAAATATATTACAAAAATAATTCTACAAAATTGTTTAAAATTCATGTTAGATACCACGTTTCAACTTAATCGGACTTGTACTTCTTAATATATATGGCTTCAAAAACTGCCCCTTTAAGATGACGTCACGTAACATGTGATGACGTCATCATAATGTAATGTAAATTTTCATCTATAAACCTACTAGGCTACCTAGATATTACTTTTCAACTTAATCGGACTTGTACTTTTGTTTATATATGGCTTCAAAAACTGCCCCTTTAAGATGACGTCACGTGACATGTGATGACGTCAACATAACGTCATGTCAATTTCCATTTATAACACCCGGTGGCATACCTAGATATTACGTTTCAACTTAATCGGACTTGTACTTTTGTAGATATATGGCTTCGAAAAAATGCCCCTTTAAGATGACATCACGTGACATGTGATGACATCATCATGACGTAAAAGTTTGGCACACGTTGTGAGCAGTTGGGGTAAGTGTCTGCCAAGTTTAAAAGTAGCCAAAGTGAACGGTAAGAAAGAAAACGTTTACAAATGCTAAGGGCAATAATCTAGCGAGTGCCCCTTTAAGAGGAAACCACGTGACATGTTATGACTTGATCATAACGTTATGTCAATGTTCATCTATAACACCCAGTGGCATACCTAGATATTACGTTCCAACTTAATCGGACTTGTACTTTTGTAGATATATGACTTCGAAAAATGCCCCTTTAAAGATGACGTCACGTGACATGTGATGACGTCACCATGACGTAAAAGTTCGGCACACATTGTGAGCAGTTGGGGTAAGTGTCTGCCAAGTTTAAAAGTAGCCAAAGTGGCTGGTAAGAAAGAAAAAATTTACAATTGCTATGGGCAATATTCTAGCGACTTGAAAAAGAGAATTGTTTTATGACGTCATCATGACGTCACACAATTTTCGCTTTTAGGGTATATCTTTGAGACATATCAAAGCTATCACAAAAAAGAAATTGAAAATATCATGTTTTGTTCGCTAGATATATTGAAAAGAATGTTACGATTTTAAAACTTCAAAAATTCATAAAAAGTCACGTGATGACGTCATTATGACCTCATTTTAGATTTTGCATGCTAGTGACAGTATCTACCTACCCACCACTTTTCATGACGATCGGACTTATCCTTATATGTGTTTTAAAAAATCACACTTTTGATGACGTCATCATGACGTCACACATTTTTTCCCTTTTAGGGCATATCTTTGAGACATACCAAAGCTATCACAAAAAAGAAATTGAAAATATCGTGTTTTGTTCGCTAGATATATTGAAAAGAATGTTACGATTTTAAAACTTCAAAAATTTAGCGACTTGAAAAAAGACTAGAAATCAACCCCTTTTATAAACAGCAAGCACATAATAGCCATGGTTATCTGCCCGTCCCAGAATTCCTTTGTGTTATATTGAATTTGGTCTAAATTTTGAAATGGCTGTTATTTCTTACTTGAGTGAGCCACGATCATGAAATTTTGGAATTGGGTACAGAAAAATACAATGTATACATTTTTGTAATCAGATTGACCCTTACATGCGTTTTAAAAAAAAAATATTGTTGATGACGTCATCATGACGTCACACAATTTTCGCCTTTTAGGGCATATCTTTGAGACATACCAAAGCTGTAACAAAAATAATTTTGAAAATATCTTGTTTTGTTCGCTAGATATATTGAAAAGAATGTTACGATTTTAAAACTTCAAAAATTCAGCGACTTGAAAAAAGACTAGAAATCAACCCCTTTTATAAACAGCAAGCTCATAATAGCCATGGTTATCAGTCCGTCCCAGAATTCCTTTGTGTTATATTGAATTTGGTCTAAATTTTGAAATGGCTGTCATTTCTTACTTGAGTGAGCCACGATCATGAAATTTTGGAATTGGGTACAGAAAAATACAATGTATACATTTTTGTAATCGGATTGACCCTTACATGCGTTAAAAAAAAAAAGCATTTTTGATGACGTCATCATGACGTCACACAATTTTCGCTTTTTATGGCATATCTTTGAGACATACCAAAGCTATAAGAAAAATAATTTTGAAAATATCTTGTTTTGTTCGCTAGATATAATTTAATGAATGTTACGATTTTCAAATTTCAAAAATTCATAAAAAATCACGTGATGACGTCATCATGACGTAAAAGATCGGCATGCATTCTGAGCAGTTGGTCTAAGTGTCTGCTAAGTTTAAATGCAATCGGTTGCTTAAAAGTAGCCAAAGTGCCGGTCAGAAAGAAAACGTGTACAAATGCTATGGGCAAAAGTCTGAAAAAGAAGAAGAAAAAAAAAAAAAAAAAACTAGAGCCAATAGTGTTTGTGGACAAACACAGGGCTGTTTCGGTTTTTTTGTGGTAGTTTGATTGTGAATTTTATAAATTTATAAATTAACAGAAAATCAACCAATGAAGTCACTCTGGCTTTTGCATGCTAGTAACAATACCTACGTATCCACCAATTTTCATGACGATGGTACCTACCCTTATACGTGTTTCAAAAAAGCACATTTTTTTATGACGTCATCATGACGTGTCGCATTTTTCACATTTATATGTATGTATCTATGACCTAACAAAGCTATTGTAAAAAGAATTTCGAAATTAATTTGTTCCGTTGATGAGATATGGCTGAAAGGTCCAAATACTTAAACATTATAGCAAACCCCAAAAAATAATAACTAGATAGCACATTTTAGCTTATTTGCACTTGCACTTCTGTAGATATATGGATTCAAATAAATGCACCTGCAGCTTTAAGATGAGGGGTCACGTGACATGTGATGACGTCATAATAATGTCTGTCAATTTAAATTTATAAACCTGCTGGCCTACAATGATATAACATTTCAACTCAATCAGACTTGTACTTTTGTAGATATATGGATTTGAAAAATGCACCTGCCCCTTTAAGATGAGTGGTCACGTGACAACTGATGTCATTATAACGTCATGTCAATTTTCGTCAATAAACCTGCTGGCCTACTTAGATATTACATTTCAACTTAATCGAGCTTCTACTTTTGTAGATATATGGCTTCAAAAACTGCCCCTTTAAGATGACGTCACGTGACATGTGATGACATCATGATAATGTCATGTCAATTTTCAGCTATAAACCTACTGGGCTACCTAGATATTACTTTTCAACTTAATCGAACTTGTACTTTTGTAGATATATGGCTCCAAAAACTGCCCCTTTAAGATGACGTCACGTGACATGTGATGAAGTCATCATAATGTCATGTCAATTTTCATCTATGAACCTGCAGATCTGCCTGGATATTACATTTCAACTTAATCGAACTTGTACTTTTGTTTATATGTGGCTTCAAAAACTGCCCCTTTAAGATGACGTCAGGTGACATGTGATGAAGTCATCATAACGTCATGTCAATTTTCATCTATAAACCTGCTGGCCTACTTAGATATTACATTTCAACTTAATCGAGCTTGTACTTTTGTAGATATGGCTTCAAAAACTGCCCCTTTAAGATGACGTCACGTGACATGTGATGACATCATGATAATGTCATGTCAATTTTCAGCTATAAACCTACTGGGCTACCTAGATATTACTTTTCAACTTAATCAAACTTGTAATTTTGTTTATATATGGCTTCAAAAACTGCCCCTTTAAGATGACGTCACGTGACATGTGATGACATCAATCATGATAATGTCATGTCAATTTTCAGCTATAAACCTACTGGGCTACCTAGATATTACTTTTCAACTTAATCGAACTTGTACTTTTGTAGATATATGGCTTCAAAAACTGCCCCTTTAAGATGACGTCACGTGGCATGTCATGACGTCACCATGAGGTAAAAGTTCGGCACACATTGTGAGCAGTTAGTCTAAGTGTCTGCCAAGTCTAAAAGTACCCAAAGTGCCGGTAAGAAAGAAAACGTGTACAAATGCTATAGGCAATAATCTAGCGAGTGCCCCTTTAAGATGACACCACGTGACATGTTATGACTTGATCATCACGTCATGTCAATTTTCATCTATAACACCCGGTGGCATACCTAGATATTACGTTCCAACTGAATCGGACTTGTACTTTTGTAGATATATGGCTTCGAAAAATGCCCCTTTAAGATGACGTCACGTGACACGTGATGACGTCATCATGGCGTAAAAGTTCGGCACACATTGTGAGCAGTTGGGGTAAGTGTCTGCCAAGTTTAAAAGTAGCCAATGTGGCCGGTAAGAAAGAAAACGTTTACAAATGCTATGGGCAATATTCTATCAACTTGAAAAAAGAATTTTTTTATGACGTCATCATGACGTCACACGATTTTCGCTTTTTAGGGCATATCTTTGAGACATACCAAAGCTATAACAAAAAGAATTTTGAAAATATCTTGTTTTGTTCGCTGGATATATTGAAAAGAATGTTACGATTTTAGAACTTCAAAAATTCAGCGACTTGAAAAAAGACCAGAAATCAACCCCTTTTATAAACAGCAAGCACATTTAAGCCATGGTTATCTGTCCTTCCCAGAATTCCTTTGTGTTATATTGAATTTGGTCTAAATTTTGAAATGGCTCTAATTTCTTACTTGAGTGAGCCACGATCATGAAATTTTGGAATTAGGTACAGGAAAATTTAATGTATACATTTTTGTAATCGGATTGACCCTTACATGCGTTAAAAAAAAAAAACATTTTTGTTGACGTCATCATGACGTCACACAATTTTCGCCTTTTAGGGCATATCTTTGAGACATACCAAAGCTATAACGAAAAGAATTTTGAAAATATCTTGTTTTGTTCGTTAGATATATTGAAAAGAATGTTACGATTTTCAAAATTCAAAAAATCATAAAAAATCACGTGATGACGTCATCATGACGTAAAAGTTCGGCATGCATTCTCACCAGTTGGTCTAAGTGTCTGTTAAGTTTAAAGGCAATCGGTTGCTTAAAAGTAGCCAAAGTGCCGGTCAGAAAGAAAACGTGTACAAATGCTATGGGCAATAGTCTGAAAAGGAAAAAAAAGAAAAAAAAACTAGAGGTTTGTGTCTGTTTGAAACAGAACACAAGGCTTTTCCTCTTTTTTTGTTTTCCACCCTAAAACTTCAAGTTACGTTCTATGTTTCTGTTAAGTTTGATTAAGATCTGATGTTTATAGTGAGTAAAGTGGCTTGTACAAAATTCGTGTACAAAGTCTATGGGATTTTGGATAGAACTGAAACATTCATAGACAATTAGCCGATGACGTCATCATGACTTCACTTCGGATGTTACATTCTACTGGCACTATCTACCTTCCCACAATTTTTTTATGATACTCAGACCTATTCTTATATATGTTATTAAAAAAAAACATTTTGATGACGTCATGATGACGTCACACATTTTCACATTTACGTGAAAGAATATAGGAGCTAACAAAGCTATTCCAAAAAGAATTTTGAATTTAGCATGTTCTGTTGATGAGATATGGCTTTAAGAAACTTTTACGGTTCAAAAACTTTAAAATTACTATAAAATCGTATGGTGACGTCATCATGACGTCACCTCAATTTTCATCTATAACACGTGGTGGCCCACCAACATACCAGGTTTAAAGGCAATCGGACATACGGTTCTCTAGATATGGGCCCTTGAAAAATGCACGTTTAGGATGACGTCACGTGACACGTGATGACGTCATCATGACGTCACGTTTCGGCATACATTTTCAGCTTAGGGTCTTTGTTTGTGTTAAGCCTGATTAACATCTGTGGTTGTTTAGTGACCAAAGTGCCACTTACAAAATTCGTCTACAAAGTCTATGGGATTTGGGATAGAACTAAAAATTTCATAGAAAATCAGCCGATGACGTCATCATGACGTCACTTTGGATTTTACATGCTAGTAGCATTATCTACCTACCCAGCAATTTTTATGACGATCGAACGTACCCTTATATGTGTTTCAAAAAAGAACATTTTTGATGACGTCATGATGACGTCACACATTTTCCCATTTATGTGAAAGAATATAGGAGCTAACAAAGCTATTCCAAAAAGAATTTTTGATTTAGCATGTTCTGTTCATGAGATATGGCTTTAAGAAACTTTAATGTTCAAAAACTTTAAAATTACTATAAAATCGTATGATGACGTCATCATGACGTCACGTAAATGTTCATCTATAACACGTGGTGGTCTACCAACATACCGGGTTTAAAGGCAATCGGACCTACGGCTCTCTAGATATGGGCCCTTGAAAAATCATCTTTAAGATGACGTCACGTGACATGTGATGACGTCATCATGACGTAAAAGGTCGGCACACACTGTGAGCAGTTGGGGTAAGTGTCTGCCAAGTTTAAAAGTAGCCAAAGTGGCCGGTAAGAAAGAAAACGTTTACAATGCTATGGGCACTATTCAAGCGACTTGAAAACAGATTTATTTTATTACGTCATCATGACGTCACACAATTTTCGCTTTTTAGAGCATATCTTTGAAACATACCAAAGCTATAACAAAAAGAATTTTGAAAATATCTTGTTTTGTTCGCTAGATATATTGAAAAGAATGTTACGATTTAAACAATTTAGAAATTCAGCGACTTGAAAAAAGACTACAAATCAATTCTTTTTATAAACAGCATGCACTTTTAAGCCATGGTTATCTGCCCTTCCCAGAATTCCTTTGTGTTATATTGAATTTGGTCTAAATTTTGAAATGGCTGCTATTTCTTACTTGGGTTAGCCACGATCATGAAATTTTGGAATTAGGTAGAGAAAAATTCAACGTATACATTTTTGTAATCGAATTGACACTTACATTCGTTTAAAAAAAAAAAAAATTTGGATGACGTCATCATGACGTCACACAATTTTCGCTTTTTAGGGCATATCTTTGAGACATACCAAAGCTATAACAAAAAGAATTTTGAAAATATCTTGTTTTGTTCGCTAGATATATTGAAAAGAATGTTACGATTTTAAAACTTCAAAAATTCAGCGACTTGAAAAAAGACTAGAAATCAACCCCTTTTATAAACAGCAAGCACATAATACCCATGGTTATCTGCCCGTCCCAGAATTCCTTTGTGTTATATTGAATTTGGTCTAAATTTTGAAATGGCTGTTATTTCTTACTTGAGTGAGCCACGATCATGAAATTTTGGAATTAGGTACAGACAAATTCAATGTATACATTTTTGTAATCGGATTGACACTTACATGCGTTAACAAAAAAACACATTTTTGATGAAGTCATCATGACGTCACACAATTTTCGCTTTTTAGGGCATATCTTTGAGACATACCAAAGCCATAACAAAAAGAATTTTGAAAATATCTTGTTTTGTTCGCTAGATATATTGAAAAGAATGTTACGATTTTCAAAATTCAAAAAATCATAAAAAATCACGTGATGAAGTCATTATGACGTCACTCTTCGGCATACAATTTCAGGTATGGGTCTATGTTTGTGTTAAGTTTAATTAAGATCTGAGATTGTTTAGTGACCAAAGTGGCTGTCATAAAATTCGTGTACAAAGTCTATGGGATTTAGGATAGAACTAAAGTAAGAAGAAGAAGAAGAAGAAGAAGAAGAAGAAATAAAAACTAGAGGTTTGTGTCTGTTTGAAACAGAACACAAGGCTTTTCCTCATTTTTTGTTTTCCACCCTAAAACTTCAGCTTACGTTCTATGTTTGTGTTAAGTTTGATTAAGATCTGATGTTTATAGTGAGTAAAGTGGCTTGTACAAAATTCGTGTACAAAGTCTATGGGATTTTGGATAGAACTAAAACATTCATAGACAATTAGCCGATGACGTCATCATGACTTCACTTCGGATGTTACATTCTACTGGCACTATCTACCTTCCCACACTTTTTTTATGATACTCAGACCTATTCTTATATATGTTATTAAAAAAAAACATTTTGATGACGTCATGATGACGTCACACATTTTCACATTTACGTGAAAGAATATAGGAGCTAACAAAGCTATTCCAAAAAGAATTTTGAATTTAGCATGTTCTGTTGATGAGATATGGCTTTAAGAAACGTTTACGGTTCAAAAACTTTAAAATTACTATAAAATCGTATGGTGACGTCATCATGACGTCACCTCAATTTTCATCTGTAACACGTGGTGGCCCACCAACATACCAGGTTTAAAGGCAATCGGACATACGGTTCTATAGATATGGGCCCTTGAAAAATGCACGTTTAGGATGACGTCACGTGACACGTGATGACGTCATCATGACGTCACGTTTCGGCATACATTTTCAGCTTAGGGTCTTTGTTTGTGTTAAGCCTGATTAACATCTGAGGTTGTTTAGTGACCAAAGTGCCACTTACAAAATTCGTCTACAAAGTCTATGGGATTTGGGATAGAACTAAAAATTTCATAGAAAATCAGCCGATGACGTCATCATGACGTCACTTTGGATTTTACATGCTAGTAGCATTATCTACCTACCCAGCAATTTTTATGACGATCGAACGTACCCTTATATGTGTTTCAAAAAAGAACATTTTTGATGACGTCATGATGACGTCACACATTTTCCCATTTATGTGAAAGAATATAGGAGCTAACAAAGCTATTCCAAAAAGAATTTTGGATTTAGCATGTTCTGTTGATGAGATATGGCTTTAAGAAACTTTAATGTTCAAAAACTTTAAAATTACTATAAAATCGTGTGATGACGTCATCATGACGTCACGTAAATTTTCATCTATAACACGTGGTGGTCTACCAACATACCGGGTTTAAAGGCAATCGGACCTATGGCTCTCTAGATATGGGCCCTTGAAAAATCATCTTTAAGATGACGTCACGTGACATGTGATGACGTCATCATGACGTAAAAGGTCGGCACACATTGTGAGCAGTTGGGGTAAGTGTCTGCCAAGTTTAAAAGTAGCCAAAGTGGCCGGTAAGAAAGAAAACGTTTACAATGCTATGGGCACTATTCTAGCGACTTGAAAACAGATTTATTTTATTACGTCATCATGACGTCACACAATTTTCGCTTTTTAGGGCATATCTTTGAAACATACCAAAGCTATAACAAAAAGAATTTTGAAAATATCTTGTTTTGTTCGCTAGATATATTGAAAAGAATGTTACGATTTAAACAATTTAGAAATTCAGCGACTTGAAAAAAGACTACAAATCAATTCTTTTTATAAACAGCATGCACTTTTAAGCCATGGTTATCTGCCCTTCCCAGAATTCCTTTGTGTTATATTGAATTTGGTCTAAATTTTGAAATGGCTGCTATTTCTTACTTGGGTTAGCCACGATCATGAAATTTTGGAATTAGGTAGAGAAAAATTCAATGTATACATTTTTGTAATCGAATTGACACTTACATTCGTCTAAAAAAAAAATATTTTTGGATGACGTCATCATGACGTCACACAATTTTCGCTTTTTAGGGCATATCTTTGAGACATACCAAAGCTATAACGAAAAGAATTTTGAAAATATCTTGTTTTGTTCGCTAGATATATTGAAAAGAATGTTACGATTTTAAAACTTCAACAATTCAGCGACTTGAAAAAAGACTAGAAATCAACCCCTTTTATAAACAGCAAGCACAAAATACCCATGGTTATCTGCCCGTCCCAGAATTCCTTTGTGTTATATTGAATTTGGTCTAAATTTTGAAATGGCTGCTATTTCTTACTTGAGTGAGCTACGATCATGAAATTTTGGAATTAGGTACAGAAAAATTCAATGTATACATTTTTGTAATCGAATTGAAACTTACATGCGTTTAAAAAAAAATAATAATTTGATGACGTCATCATGACGTCAAACAATTTTCGCTTTTTAGGGCATATCTTTGAGACATACCAAAGCTATAACAAAAAGAATTTTGAAAATATCTTGTTTTGTGTGCTAGATATATTGAAAAGAATGTTACGATTTTCAAAATTCAAAAAATCATAAAAAATCACGTGATGACGTCATCATGACGTCACTCTTCGGCATACAATTTCAGGTTCGGGTCTATGTTTGTGTTAAGATTAATTAAGATCTAAGATTGTTTAGTGACCAAAGTGGCTGTCATAAAATTCGTGTACAAAGTCTATGGGATTTAGGATAGAACTAAAGTAAGAAGAACTAGAGGTTTGTGTCTGTTTGAAACAGAACACAAGGCTTTTCCGGTGTTTTTCTTCCCACCCTAAAACTTCAGCTTACGTTCTATGTTTGTGTTAAGTTTGATTAAGATCTGATTTTTATAGTGAGTAAAGTGGCTTGTCCAAAATTCGTGTACAAAGTCTATGGGATTTTGGATAGAACTAAAACATTCATAGAAAATTAGCCGATGACGTCATCATGACGTCACTTCAGATGTTACATTCTACTGGCACTATCTACCTTCCCACAAATGTTTATGATACTGAGGCCTATTCTTATATATGTTATTAAAAAACATTTTGATGACGTCATGATGACGTAACACATTTCACATTTACGTGAAAGAATATAGGAGCTAACAAAGCTATTCCAAAAAGAATTTGGAATTTAGCATGTTCTGTTGATGAGATATGGCTTTAAGAAACTTTTACGGTTCAAAAACTTTAAAATTACTATAAAATCGTATGGTGACGTCATCATGACGTCACCTAAATTTTCATCTATAACACGTGGTGGCCCACCAACATACCAGGTTTAAAGGCAATCGAACATACGGTTCTCTAGATATGGGCCATTGAAAAATGCACGTTTAGGATGACGTCACGTGACACGTGATGACGTCATCAAGACGTCACTCTTCAGCGTGCAATTTCAGGTTAGGGTCTTTGTGTTAAGCCTGATTAAGATCTGAGGTTGTTTAGTGAGCAAAGTGCCACTTACAAAATTCGTCTACAAAGTCTATGGGATTTGGAATAGAACTAAAAAATTCATAGAAAATCAGCCGATGACGTCACAATGACGTCACTTTGGATTTTACATGCTAGTAGCATTATCTACCTACCCAGCAATTTTTATGACGATCGGACGTACCCTTATATGTGTTTCAAAAAAGAACATTTTTGATGACGTCATGATGACGTCACACATTTTCCCATGTATGTGAAAGAATATAGGAGCTAACAAAGCTATTCCAAAAAGAATTTTGGATTTAGCATGTTCTGTTGATGAGATATGGCTTTAAGAAACTTTAATGTTCAAAAACTTTAAAATTACTATAAAATCGTATGATGACGTCATCATGACGTCACGTTAATTTTCATCTATAACACGTGGTGGTCTACCAACATACCGGGTTTAAAGGAAATCGGACCTACGGCTCTCTAGATATGGGCCCTTGAAAAATCATCTTTAAGATGACGTCACGTGACATGTGATGACGTCATCATGACGTAAAAGGTCGGCACACATTGTGAGCAGTTGGGGTAAGTGTCTGCCAAGTTTAAAAGTAGCCAAAGTGGCCGGTAAGAAAGAAAACGTTTACAATGCTATGGGCACTATTCTCGCGACTTGAAAACAGATTTATTTTATTACGTCATCATGACGTCACACAATTTTCGCTTTTTAGGGCATATCTTTGAAACATACCAAAGCTATAACAAAAAGAATTTTGAAAATATCTTGTTTTGTTCGCTAGATATATTGAAAAGAATGTTACGATTTAAACAATTTAGAAATTCAGCGACTTGAAAAAAGACTACAAATCAATTCTTTTTATAAACAGCATGGACTTTTAAGCCATGGTTATCTGCCCTTCCCAGAATTCCTTTGTGTTATATTGAATTTGGTCTAAATTTTGAAATGGCTGCTATTTCTTACTTGGGTTAGCCACGATCATGAAATTTTGGAATTAGGTAGAGAAAAATTCAATGTATACATTTTTGTAATCGAATTGACACTTACATTCGTTTAAAAAAAAAAAATTTGGATGACGTCATCATGACGTCACACAATTTTCGCTTTTTAGGGCATATCTTTGAGACATACCAAAGCTATAACAAAAAGAATTTTGAAAATATCTTGTTTTGTTCGCTAGATATATTGAAAAGAATGTTACGATTTTAAAACTTCAAAAATTCAGCGACTTGAAAAAAGACTAGAAATCAACCCCTTTTATAAACAGCAAGCACATAATACCCATGGTTATCTGCCCGTCCCAGAATTCCTTTGTGTTATATTGAATTTGGTCTAAATTTTGAAATGGCTGTTATTTCTTACTTGAGTGAGCCACGATCATGAAATTTTGGAATTAGGTACAGAAAAATTCAATGTATACATTTTTGTAATCGGATTGACACTTACATGCGTTAACAAAAAAACACATTTTTGATGAAGTCATCATGACGTCACACAATTTTCGCTTTTTAGGGCATATCTTTGAGACATACCAAAGCCATAACAAAAAGAATTTTGAAAATATCTTGTTTTGTTCGCTAGATATATTGAAAAGAATGTTACGATTTTCAAAATTCAAAAAATCATAAAAAATCACGTGATGACGTCATTATGACGTCACTCTTCGGCATACAATTTCAGGTATGGGTCTATGTTTGTGTTAAGTTTAATTAAGATCTGAGATTGTTTAGTGACCAAAGTGGCTGTCATAAAATTCGTGTACAAAGTCTATGGGATTTAGGATAGAACTAAAGTAAGTAAGAAGAAGAAGAAGAAGAAGAAACTAGAGCCAATAGTGTTTGTGGACAAACACAGGGCTGTTTCGGTTTTTGTGTGTAAAATTTGGTGATTAAAATGAAATTTCAAAAATTTTAATAAAATTTCAAAAATTAAAAAAATTATAGAAAATTAGCCGATGAGGTCATCATGACGTCACTCCGGCTTCTGCATGCTGGTGGCACTATCTACATACCCACCAATTTTTATGACGATCGGACCTACCCTTATATGTGTTTCAAAAAAGCATATTTTTGATGACGTCATGATGACATCACACATTTTCCCATTTATGTGAAAGAATATGGGAGCTAACAAAGCTATTACAAAAAGAATTTTGAATTTAGCATGTTCTGTTAAAGAGATATGGGTTTAAGAAACTTTAAGGTTGAAAAAACTTTACAATTACTATAAAATCGTATGATGAGGTCATCATGACGTCACCTCAATTTTCATCTATAACACGTACTTGTCTACCACCATAGCAGGTTTGAATGCAATCGGACCTACGGTTCTCTAGATATGTGCCCTTGAAAAATGCACCTTTAAGATGACGTCACATGACAAGTGATGACGTCATCATGACGTCACTCTTCGGCATACATTTTCAGCTTAGGGTCTCTGTTTGAGTTAAACCTGATTAAGATCTGAGGTTGTTTAGTGACCAAAGTGGCTCTTACAAAATTCGTGTACAAAGTCTATGGGATTTGGGATAGAACTAAAAATTCATAGAAAATCAGCCGATGACGTCATCATGACGTCACTTTGGATTTTACATGCTAGTGGCACTATCTACCTACCCACCAATTTTCATGACGATCGGACCTATCCTTATATGTGTTTTAAAAAAGCACATTTTTGATGACGTCATCATGACGTCACACAATTTTCGCCTTTTAGGGCATATCTTTGAGACATACCAAAGCTATAACGAAAAGAATTTTGAAAATATCTTGTTTTGTTCGTTAGATATATTGAAAAGAATGTTACGATTTTCAAAATTCAAAAATTCATAACAAATCACGTGATGACGTCATCATGACGTAAAAGTTCGGCATGCATTCTGACCAGTTGGTCTAAGTGTCTGTTAAGTTTAAAGGCAATCGGTTGCTTAAAAGTAGCCAAAGTGCCGGTCAGAAAGAAAACGTGTACAAATGCTATGGGCAATAGTCTGAAAAGGAAAAAAAAGAAAAAAAAAACTAGAGGTTTGTGTCTGTTTGAAACAGAACACAAGGCTTTTCCTCTTTTTTTGTTTTCCACCCTAAAACTTCAAGTTACGTTCTATGTTTGTGTTAAGTTTGATTAAGATCTGATGTTTATAGTGAGTAAAGTGGCTTGTACAAAATTCGTGTACAAAGTCTATGGGATTTTGGATAGAACTGAAACATTCATAGACAATTAGCCGATGACGTCATCATGACTTCACTTCGGATGTTACATTCTACTGGCACTATCTACCTTCCCACAATTTTTTTATGATACTCAGACCTATTCCTATATATGTTATTAAAAAAAAACATTTTGATGACGTCATGATGACGTCACACATTTTCACATTTACGTGAAAGAATATAGGAGCTAACAAAGCTATTCCAAAAAGAATTTGGAATTTAGCATGTTCTGTTGATGAGATATGGCTTTAAGAAACTTTTACGGTTCAAAAACTTTAAAATTACTATAAAATCGTATGGTGACGTCATCATGACGTCACCTCAATTTTCATCTATAACACGTGGTGGCCCACCAACATACCAGGTTTAAAGGCAATCGGACATACGGTTCTCTAGATATGGGCCCTTGAAAAATGCACGTTTAGGATGACGTCACGTGACACGTGATGACGTCATCATGACGTCACGTTTCGGCATACATTTTCAGCTTAGGGTCTTTGTTTGTGTTAAGCCTGATTAACATCTGTGGTTGTTTAGTGACCAAAGTGCCACTTACAAAATTCGTCTACAAAGTCTATGGGATTTGGGATAGAACTAAACATTTCATAGAAAATCAGCCGATGACGTCATCATGACGTCACTTTGGATTGTACATGCTAGTAGCATTATCTACCTACCCAGCAATTTTTATGACGATCGAACGTACCCTTATATGTGTTTCAGAAAAGAACATTTTTGATGACGTCATGATGACGTCACACATTTTCCCATTTATGTGAAAGAATATAGGAGCTAACAAAGCTATTCCAAAAAGAATTTTGGATTTAGCATGTTCTGTTCATGAGATATGGCTTTAAGAAACTTTAATGTTCAAAAACTTTAAAATTACTATAAAATCGTATGATGACGTCATCATGACGTCACGTAAATGTTCATCTATAACACGTGGTGGTCCACCAACATACCGGGTTTAAAGGCAATCGGACCTACGGCTCTCTAGATATGGGCCCTTGAAAAATCATCTTTAAGATGACGTCACGTGACATGTGATGACGTCATCATGACGTAAAAGGTCGGCACACATTGTGAGCAGTTGGGGTAAGTGTCTGCCAAGTTTAAAAGTAGCCAAAGTGGCCGGTAAGAAAGAAAACGTTTACAATGCTATGGGCACTATTCTAGCGACTTGAAAACAGATTTATTTTATTACGTCATCATGACGTCACACAATTTTCGCTTTTTAGGGCATATCTTTGAGACATACCAAAGCTATAACAAAAAGAATTTTGAAAATATCTTGTTTTGTTCGCTAGATATATTGAAAAGAATGTCACGATTTTAAAACTTCAAAAATTCAGCGACTTGAAAAAAGACTATAAATCAACCCCTTTTATAAACAGCAAGCACATAATACCCATGGTTATCTGCCCTTCCCAGAATTCCTTTGTGTTATATTGAATTTGGTCTAAATTTTGAAATGGCTGTTATTTCTTACTTGAGTGAGCCACGATCATGAAATTTTGGAATTAGGTACAGAAAAATTCAATGTATACATTTTTGTAATCGAATTGACACTTACATGCGTTTAAAAAAAAACTAATTTTTGATGACGTCATCATGACGTCACACAATTTTCGCTTTTTAGGGCATATCTTTGAGACATACCAAAGCTATAACAAAAAGAATTTTGAAAATATCTTCTTTTGGTCGCTAGATATATTGAAAAGAATGTTACGATTTTCAAAATTCAAAAAATCATAAAAAATCACGTGATGACGTCATCATGACGTCACTCTTCGGCATACAATTTCAGGTTCGGGTCTATGTTTGTGTTAAGTTTAATTAAGATCTGAGATTGTTTAGTGACCAAAGTGGCTGTCATAAAATTCGTGTACAAAGTCTATGGGATTTAGGATAGAACTAAAATAAGAAGAAGAAGATATAAAAACTAGAGGTTTGTGTCTGTTTGAAACAGAACACAAGGCTTTTCCTCTTTTTTTGTTTTCCACCCTAAAACTTCAAGTTACGTTCTATGTTTGTGTTAAATTTGATTAAGATCTGATGTTTATAGTGAGTAAAGTGGTTTGTACAAAATTCGTGTACAAAGTCTATTGGATTTTGGATAGAACTGAAACATTCATAGACAATTAGCCGATGACGTCATCATGACTTCACTTCGGATGTTACATTCTACTGGCACTATCTACCTTCCCACAATTTTTTTATGATACTCAGACCTATTCTTATATATGTTATTAAAAAAAAACATTTTGATGACGTCATGATGACGTCACACATTTTCACATTTACGTGAAAGAATATAGGAGCTAACAAAGCTATTCCAAAAAGAATTTTGAATTTAGCATGTTCTGTTGATGAGATATGGCTTTAAGAAACTTTGACGGTTCAAAAACTTTAAAATTACTATAAAATCGTATGTTGACGTCATCATGACGTCACCTCAATTTTCATCTATAACACGTGGTGGCCCACCAACATACCAGGTTTAAAGGCAATCGGACATACGGTTCTCTAGATATGGGCCCTTGAAAAATGCACGTTTAGGATGACGTCACGTGACACGTGATGACGTCATCATGACGTCACGTTTCGGCATACATTTTCAGCTTAGGGTCTTTGTTTGTGTTAAGCCTGATTAACATCTGTGGTTGTTTAGTGACCAAAGTGCCACTTACAAAATTCGTCTACAAAGTCTATGGGATTTGGGATAGAACTAAAAATTTCATAGAAAATCAGCCGATGACGTCATCATGACGTCACTTTGGATTTTACATGCTAGTAGCATTATCTACCTACCCAGCAATTTTTATGACGATCGAACGTACCCTTATATGTGTTTCAAAAAAGAACATTTTTGATGACGTCATGATGACGTCACACATTTTCCCATTTATGTGAAAGAATATAGGAGCTAACAAAGCTATTCCAAAAAGAATTTTGGATTTAGCATGTTCTGTTCATGAGATATGGCTTTAAGAAACTTTAATGTTCAAAAACTTTAAAATTACTATAAAATCGTATGATGACGTCATCATGACGTCACGTAAATGTTCATCTATAACACGTGGTGGTCTACCAACATACCGGGTTTAAAGGCAATCGGACCTACGGCTCTCTAGATATGGGCCCTTGAAAAATCATCTTTAAGATGACGTCACGTGACATGTGATGACGTCATCATGACGTAAAAGGTCGGCACACACTGTGAGCAGTTGGGGTAAGTGTCTGCCAAGTTTAAAAGTAGCCAAAGTGGCCGGTAAGAAAGAACACGTTTACAATGCTATGGGCACTATTCAAGCGACTTGAAAACAGATTTATTTTATTACGTCATCATGACGTCACACAATTTTCGCTTTTTAGAGCATATCTTTGAAACATACCAAAGCTATAACAAAAAGAATTTTGAAAATATCTTGTTTTGTTCGCTAGATATATTGAAAAGAATGTTACGATTTTAAAACTTCAAAAATTCAGCGACTTGAAAAAAGACTAGAAATCAACCCCTTTTATAAACAGCAAGCACATAATACCCATGGTTATCTGCCCGTCCCAGAATTCCTTTGTGTTATATTGAATTTGGTCTAAATTTTGAAATGGCTGTTATTTCTTACTTGAGTGAGCCACGATCATGAAATTTTGGAATTAGGTACAGAAAAATTCAATGTATACATTTTTGTAATCGGATTGACACTTACATGCGTTAACAAAAAAACACATTTTTGATGAAGTCATCATGACGTCACACAATTTTCGCTTTTTAGGGCATATCTTTGAGACATACCAAAGCCATAACAAAAAGAATTTTGAAAATATCTTGTTTTGTTCGCTAGATATATTGAAAAGAATGTTACGATTTTCAAAATTCAAAAAATCATAAAAAATCACGTGATGACGTCATCATGACGTCACTCTTCGGCATACAATTTCAGGTATGGGTCTATGTTTGTGTTAAGTTTAATTAAGATCTGAGATTGTTTAGTGACCAAAGTGGCTGTCATAAAATTCGTGTACAAAGTCTATGGGATTTAGGATAGAACTAAAGTAAGAAGAAGAAGAAGAAGAAGAAGAAATAAAAAAAAAAAAATCAGAACAAAAACAAAGCCTTTTCCGACGGATTGTCGGAAAAGCCAAAAAAAAAATCAGAACAAAAACAAAGCCTTTTCCGACGGATTGTCGGAAAAGCCAAAAAAAGAAAAAAAAAAAAATCTTAACGAAAACAAGGGCTGTTTCGGAAAACTTCCGAAACAGCCAATAAAACTTCAAGTTACGTTCTATGTTTGTGTTAAGTTTGATTAAGATCTGATGTTTATAGTGAGTAAAGTGGCTTGTACAAAATTCGTGTACAAAGTCTATGGGATTTTGGATAGAACTGAAACATTCATAGACAATTAGCCGATGACGTCATCATGACTTCACTTCGGATGTTACATTCTACTGGCACTATCTACCTTCCCACAATTTTTTTATGATACTCAGACCTATTCTTATATATGTTATTAAAAAAAAACATTTTGATGACGTCATGATGACGTCACACATTTTCACATTTACGTGAAAGAATATAGGAGCTAACAAAGCTATTCCAAAAAGAATTTGGAATTTAGCATGTTCTGTTGATGAGATATGGCTTTAAGAAACTTTTACGGTTCAAAAACTTTAAAATTACTATAAAATCGTATGGTGACGTCATCATGACGTCACCTCAATTTTCATCTATAACACGTGGTGGCCCACCAACATACCAGGTTTAAAGGCAATCGGACATACGGTTCTCTAGATATGGGCCCTTGAAAAATGCACGTTTAGGATGACGTCACGTGACACGTGATGACGTCATCATGACGTCACGTTTCGGCATACATTTTCAGCTTAGGGTCTTTGTTTGTGTTAAGCCTGATTAACATCTGTGGTTGTTTAGTGACCAAAGTGCCACTTACAAAATTCGTCTACAAAGTCTATGGGATTTGGGATAGAACTAAACATTTCATAGAAAATCAGCCGATGACGTCATCATGACGTCACTTTGGATTGTACATGCTAGTAGCATTATCTGCCTACCCAGCAATTTTTATGACGATCGAACGTACCCTTATATGTGTTTCAAAAAAGAACATTTTTGATGACGTCATGATGACGTCACACATTTTCCCATTTATGTGAAAGAATATAGGAGCTAACAAAGCTATTCCAAAAAGAATTTTGGATTTAGCATGTTCTGTTCATGAGATATGGCTTTAAGAAACTTTAATGTTCAAAAACTTTAAAATTACTATAAAATCGTATGATGACGTCATCATGACGTCACGTAAATGTTCATCTATAACACGTGGTGGTCCACCAACATACCGGGTTTAAAGGCAATCGGACCTACGGCTCTCTAGATATGGGCCCTTGAAAAATCATCTTTAAGATGACGTCACGTGACATGTGATGACGTCATCATGACGTAAAAGGTCGGCACACATTGTGAGCAGTTGGGGTAAGTGTCTGCCAAGTTTAAAAGTAGCCAAAGTGGCCGGTAAGAAAGAAAACGTTTACAATGCTATGGGCACTATTCTAGCGACTTGAAAACAGATTTATTTTATTACGTCATCATGACGTCACACAATTTTCGCTTTTTAGGGCATATCTTTGAGACATACCAAAGCTATAACAAAAAGAATTTTGAAAATATCTTGTTTTGTTCGCTAGATATATTGAAAAGAATGTCACGATTTTAAAACTTCAAAAATTCAGCGACTTGAAAAAAGACTATAAATCAACCCCTTTTATAAACAGCAAGCACATAATACCCATGGTTATCTGCCCTTCCCAGAATTCCTTTGTGTTATATTGAATTTGGTCTAAATTTTGAAATGGCTGTTATTTCTTACTTGAGTGAGCCACGATCATGAAATTTTGGAATTAGGTACAGAAAAATTCAATGTATACATTTTTGTAATCGAATTGACACTTACATGCGTTAAAAAAAAAACTAATTTTTGATGACGTCATCATGACGTCACACAATTTTCGCTTTTTAGGGCATATCTTTGAGACATACCAAAGCTATAACAAAAAGAATTTTGAAAATATCTTCTTTTGTTCGCTAGATATATTGAAAAGAATGTTACGATTTTCAAAATTCAAAAAATCATAAAAAATCACGTGATGACGTCATCATGACGTCACTCTTCGGCATACAATTTCAGGTTAGGGTCTTTGTTTGTGTTAAGTTTGATTAAGATCTGAGATTGTTTAGTGACCAAAGTGCCACCTATAAAATTCGTGTACAAAGTCTATGGGATTTGGGATAGAACTAAAGTAAGAAGAAGAAGAAGAAGAAGAAATAAAAAAAAAAAAATCAGAACAAAAACAACGCCTTTTCCGACGGATTGTCGGAAAAGCCAAAAAAAAAATCAGAACAAAAACAAAGCCTTTTCCGACGGATTGTCGGAAAAGCCAAAAAAAGAAAAAAAAAAAAATCTTAACGAAAACAAGGGCTGTTTCGGAAAACTTCCGAAACAGCCAATAAAACTTCAAGTTACGTTCTATGTTTGTGTTAAGTTTGATTAAGATCTGATGTTTATAGTGAGTAAAGTGGCTTGTACAAAATTCGTGTACAAAGTCTATGGGATTTTGGATAGAACTGAAACATTCATAGACAATTAGCCGATGACGTCATCATGACTTCACTTCGGATGTTACATTCTACTGGCACTATCTACCTTCCCACAATTTTTTTATGATACTCAGACCTATTCTTATATATGTTATTAAAAAAAAACATTTTGATGACGTCATGATGACGTCACACATTTTCACATTTACGTGAAAGAATATAGGAGCTAACAAAGCTATTCCAAAAAGAATTTGGAATTTAGCATGTTCTGTTGATGAGATATGGCTTTAAGAAACTTTTACGGTTCAAAAACTTTAAAATTACTATAAAATCGTATGGTGACGTCATCATGACGTCACCTCAATTTTCATCTATAACACGTGGTGGCCCACCAACATACCAGGTTTAAAGGCAATCGGACATACGGTTCTCTAGATATGGGCCCTTGAAAAATGCACGTTTAGGATGACGTCACGTGACACGTGATGACGTCATCATGACGTCACGTTTCGGCATACATTTTCAGCTTAGGGTCTTTGTTTGTGTTAAGCCTGATTAACATCTGTGGTTGTTTAGTGACCAAAGTGCCACTTACAAAATTCGTCTACAAAGTCTATGGGATTTGGGATAGAACTAAACATTTCATAGAAAATCAGCCGATGACGTCATCATGACGTCACTTTGGATTGTACATGCTAGTAGCATTATCTGCCTACCCAGCAATTTTTATGACGATCGAACGTACCCTTATATGTGTTTCAAAAAAGAACATTTTTGATGACGTCATGATGACGTCACACATTTTCCCATTTATGTGAAAGAATATAGGAGCTAACAAAGCTATTCCAAAAAGAATTTTGGATTTAGCATGTTCTGTTCATGAGATATGGCTTTAAGAAACTTTAATGTTCAAAAACTTTAAAATTACTATAAAATCGTATGATGACGTCATCATGACGTCACGTAAATGTTCATCTATAACACGTGGTGGTCCACCAACATACCGGGTTTAAAGGCAATCGGACCTACGGCTCTCTAGATATGGGCCCTTGAAAAATCATCTTTAAGATGACGTCACGTGACATGTGATGACGTCATCATGACGTAAAAGGTCGGCACACATTGTGAGCAGTTGGGGTAAGTGTCTGCCAAGTTTAAAAGTAGCCAAAGTGGCCGGTAAGAAAGAAAACGTTTACAATGCTATGGGCACTATTCTAGCGACTTGAAAACAGATTTATTTTATTACGTCATCATGACGTCACACAATTTTCGCTTTTTAGGGCATATCTTTGAGACATACCAAAGCTATAACAAAAAGAATTTTGAAAATATCTTGTTTTGTTCGCTAGATATATTGAAAAGAATGTTACGATTTTAAAACTTCAAAAATTCAGCGACTTGAAAAAAGACTATAAATCAACCCCTTTTATAAACAGCAAGCACATAATACCCATGGTTATCTGCCCTTCCCAGAATTCCTTTGTGTTATATTGAATTTGGTCTAAATTTTGAAATGGCTGTTATTTCTTACTTGAGTGAGCCACGATCATGAAATTTTGGAATTAGGTACAGAAAAATTCAATGTATACATTTTTGTAATCGAATTGAAACTTACATGCGTTTAAAAAAAAATAATAATTTGATGACGTCATCATGACGTCAAACAATTTTCGCTTTTTAGGGCATATCTTTGAGACATACCAAAGCAATAACAAAAAGAATTTTGAAAATATCTTGTTTTGTGTGCTAGATATATTGAAAAGAATGTTACGATTTTCAAAATTCAAAAAATCATAAAAAATCACGTGATGACGTCATCATGACGTCACTCTTCGGCATACAATTTCAGGTTCGGGTCTATGTTTGTGTTAAGTTTAATTAAGATCTGAGATTGTTTAGTGACCAAAGTGGCTGTCATAAAATTCGTGTACAAAGTCTATGGGATTTAGGATAGAACTAAAATAAGAAGAAGAAGATATAAAAACTAGAGGTTTGTGTCTGTTTGAAACAGAACACAAGGCTTTTCCTCTTTTTTTGTTTTCCACCCTAAAACTTCAAGTTACGTTCTATGTTTGTGTTAAGTTTGATTAAGATCTGATGTTTATAGTGAGTAAAGTGGCTTGTACAAAATTCGTGTACAAAGTCTATGGGATTTTGGATAGAACTGAAACATTCATAGACAATTAGCCGATGACGTCATCATGACTTCACTTCGGATGTTACATTCTACTGGCACTATCTACCTTCCCACAATTTTTTTATGATACTCAGACCTATTCTTATATATGTTATTAAAAAAAACATTTTGATGACGTCATGATGACATCACACATTTTCACATTTACGTGAAAGAATATAGGAGCTAACAAAGCTATTCCAAAAAGAATTTTGAATTTAGCATGTTCTGTTGATGAGATATGGCTTTAAGAAACTTTTACGGTTCAAAAACTTTAAAATTACTATAAAATCGTATGGTGACGTCATCATGACGTCACCTCAATTTTCATCTATAACACGTGGTGGCCCACCAACATACCAGGTTTAAAGGCAATCGGACATACGGTTCTCTAGATATGGGCCCTTGAAAAATGCACGTTTAGGATGACGTCACGTGACACGTGATGACGTCATCATGACGTCACGTTTCGGCATACATTTTCAGCTTAGGGTCTTTGTTTGTGTTAAGCCTGATTAACATCTGTGGTTGTTTAGTGACCAAAGTGCCACTTACAAAATTCGTCTACAAAGTCTATGGGATTTGGGATAGAACTAAAAATTTCATAGAAAATCAGCCGATGACGTCATCATGACGTCACTTTGGATTTTACATGCTAGTAGCATTATCTACCTACCCAGCAATTTTTATGACGATCGAACGTACCCTTATATGTGTTTCAAAAAAGAACATATTTGATGACGTCATGATGACGTCACACATTTTCCCATTTATGTGAAAGAATATAGGAGCTAACAAAGCTATTCCAAAAAGAATTTTGGATTTAGCATGTTCTGTTCATGAGATATGGCTTTAAGAAACTTTAATGTTCAAAAACTTTAAAATTACTATAAAATCGTATGATGACGTCATCATGACGTCACGTAAATTTTCATCTATAACACGTGGTGGTCTACCAACATACCGGGTTTAAAGGCAATCGGACCTACGGCTCTCTAGATATGGGCCCTTGAAAAATCATCTTTAAGATGACGTCACGTGACATGTGATGACGTCATCATGACGTAAAAGGTCGGCACACACTGTGAGCAGTTGGGGTAAGTGTCTGCCAAGTTTAAAAGTAGCCAAAGTGGCCGGTAAGAAAGAAAACGTTTACAATGCTATGGGCACTATTCAAGCGACTTGAAAACAGATTTATTTTATTACGTCATCATGACGTCACACAATTTTCGCTTTTTAGAGCATATCTTTGAAACATACCAAAGCTATAACAAAAAGAATTTTGAAAATATCTTGTTTTGTTCGCTAGATATATTGAAAAGAATGTTACGATTTAAACAATTTAGAAATTCAGCGACTTGAAAAAAGACTACAAATTAATTCTTTTTATAAACAGCATGCACTTTTAAGCCATGGTTATCTGCCCTTCCCAGAATTCCTTTGTGTTATATTGAATTTGGTCTAAATTTTGAAATGGCTGCTATTTCTTACTTGGGTTAGCCACGATCATGAAATTTTGGAATTAGGTAGAGAAAAATTCAATGTATACATTTTTGTAATCGAATTGACACTTACATTCGTTTAAAAAAAAAAAAAATTTGGATGACGTCATCATGACGTCACACAATTTTCGCTTTTTAGGGCATATCTTTGAGACATACCAAAGCTATAACAAAAAGAATTTTGAAAATATCTTGTTTTGTTCGCTAGATATATTGAAAAGAATGTTACGATTTTAAAACTTCAAAAATTCAGCGACTTGAAAAAAGACTAGAAATCAACCCCTTTTATAAACAGCAAGCACATAATACCCATGGTTATCTGCCCGTCCCAGAATTCCTTTGTGTTATATTGAATTTGGTCTGAATTTTGAAATGGCTGTTATTTCTTACTTGAGTGAGCCACGATCATGAAATTTTGGAATTAGGTACAGAAAAATTCAATGTATACATTTTTGTAATCGGATTGACCCTTACATGCGTTAACAAAAAAACACATTTTTGATGAAGTCATCATGACGTCACACAATTTTCGCTTTTTAGGGCATATCTTTGAGACATACCAAAGCCATAACAAAAAGAATTTTGAAAATATCTTGTTTTGTTCGCTAGATATATTGAAAAGAATGTTACGATTTTCAAAATTCAAAAAATCATAAAAAATCACGTGATGACGTCATTATGACGTCACTCTTCGGCATACAATTTCAGGTATGGGTCTATGTTTGTGTTAAGTTTAATTAAGATCTGAGATTGTTTAGTGACCAAAGTGGCTGTCATAAAATTCGTGTACAAAGTCTATGGGATTTAGGATAGAACTAAAGTAAGAAGAAGAAGAAGAAGAAGAAGAAGAAGAAGAAGAAGAAATAAAAAAAAAAAAATCAGAACAAAAACAAAGCCTTTTCCGACGGATTGTCGGAAAAGCCAAAAAAAAAATCAGAACAAAAACAAAGCCTTTTCCGACGGATTGTCGGAAAAGCCAACTAGAGGTTTGTGTCTGTTTGAAACAGAACACAAGGCTTTTCCACTTTTTTTTTTTCACCCTAAAACTGGTATAGGGTGTATGCCTATATTGTAAAAGTGACGTGATTTTAGTGGCTGAAGTTTGACGGTTAAGTTCATGTGAAGTACTACAAAATGATGTTGTCATGAACTTAGTTCTTGACATACAATTTAACTTCGGTTTGTATGTTTGTGTCAAGTTTGATATACCCAACACGATATGGGTCAAAGGGGTATCCCCTTTTGTCCCCATACCCTATACGCTCTGAAGACTATTGTTACTTAATACATCCCCCTAGACATCTGAAACGAATTCCAGAGATTCCGGGAACGCACTGACCAACACAAAAGAGGGGGGGGGGGAGTGCGTCTGCCCCATATCGTGCATCATATGAAGTTTGATAATGAAGTGAGGTTGTTTAATAAGCAAAAGTCCGGTTAGAAATTGTATGTACTAGGTGTACAAATAAGCATGATATACTTTTAAAATTGAATAACATCAACATTTTCCATCATACAATTGGCACTGCTTGTCAAAAGAGGATAAGCATAGTACAAAAATCAGTGCTATAAAATCAGGTACCAAGAAAGTTGTGAAGAAATATTGGGCACTATTATTTTTGTAACAAGCTGTTTAACATAATAATCAAGTAAAAAGTGGAGTCTTCTCCAAGGGAATGTAGAAAAGTGTGATATATATTTGTACAAAAAGCTATTGAGACATTACTGCTTCGAATGACATTACTTAAGCTTTGTGTCATGAATATGGAAATTTATAAACATACAAACCAAACTGTTGTAATTTCTTACTTTGACTGCTACAAAGGAGGAAAAAAGTCATAATAGTATGTCAAAAAAGTTGTGCTGCATATATTGAAGTAATCGTATTGCATGGTTCTTTTAAGTGTATGGGATAGTAGGGCTTGTACAATTTCCATTTTTGAGCAGACGTTTCAAAATTCATAATAAAAAAGAAATAAAGTGGTACTGGCGTCACTTCATATTTGGTATAGGGATGATATGGACTACATAACAAATCGATGTGTGGTTGTTTAATTAGAGAAATAAAAGTTATGGTGTAGACAACGTGAAAATGTCCTATTTCTTGCAATGTTTAAACTTGTTTGATGAGGAAAGCGGCGGTTAGAAATTATGTGTGTGTAGAAAGTTTATAGAAGATTAAAATTGTTTGGACTAAATATCTCAAAGAAATACAATGTGTTGATAAAAATAAATATTGTTTTTTTATTTTGCATAAGGAGTACATACGGTACATATGTTGTATCGAGTTGTTTGGTCATGATAATGTATACCTTTCTTGCAAATATTGAAGTAAATGATCAGTGGTAGTAAAGCTACTGTGAACATTTAAAAATTAATAACAAATGAAATGAAGGTGAAGGCTTGGCTGCTCTTTTGAAAAGTGAAAAGTGGAAAGTAGATTTGATGAATACTAGACAACAATATTGTTCTAAGTGGCTGGTATGAGGGGATAGGATAACGGCGGATTCGGGGGGCGGGGTAACAAAAAATTAATCAGATTATGCGTCCTAAGTAAATTAGGACCCCCCCCCCCCCGGTCAATTTTGTTTAGTAGTAATAATTCAAGAAGCTGTTTGCGTAATGGAGAAGTAAAATCGCATTACGAACGCAGTATAGAGTTCAAACCCCCCTCCCCCCTCACCCCCCCCCCCCCCCCCCCCGTTTCTCCCATTTTTGTGGGGATGCTAAGAAATTGGGGGCACTCTTTTGGGAAAAAAAATTGCCTCTTACCTCCCTCTAACTTGTGTTGTGGATCCGTCATTGAGACTGTTTTTGGTGAGGTAGGCCTATCTGGTTACTTTTATTTAATTTGGAACTGTTTTAAGTTTTTGAATTAAGTAGAAATATCCAATCGTCTGATGTTATTTACAGATATCAAATTAAAAATGGTTGTTTGCATCCTCTATGGTCTTGCTATGACTCACATCATGAGCGGACTATTATAATACAGAATGAAGAAAATGGAAGAGCGCCCTCTTTTTTCTTTAGTCTGGAACCTGGTATTTGTGTTTATTGCAAATTGCAAAATGCGTGATAGTAACGTGGATTTAGGGGGTGGGGTATCAGATCGCTGCCGAGAGTGGAGTGGAGGTGGGTGGAGTATCTGTGAAGTCATTGAAAAATATATGATTTTGCCTAGAATCTTGTTAAGTTTCTCTTATTTTATATTGAAATATGAAATTGTTTGTATGTCTGTTCAATGGCGAGTTAAAGTCAAATGCTATGCACAAATCACACGGTTTTGATGTAATCTTTCGTACTGCTGCCGGTCTTGACGATGATCAAGGTTACCTTGACATGGCTTGAGTTGAGATCCAAGTAGTTGAAGTAGTGTTGATGGTCGTGCTTGTCTGACGGTAATCCGCCTAATAATTGTTTCCCCACCTGTCCCCCCCCCCCCCCCCCCCGGGCCACCCCATCTCTGAGTGAGGTAGGGGTGGGTATATCCCCATCATGCCCATCTTGGGTGGGGATTAGAATTTTGATGCTATGTCATAGATGGTGTATGATTTTTGTTTTGATTAAAAAACGCCTTACAAAAGGGTGAAGAAAGACGTTGGGACTAGGGCTTGTAAAAAATGTCATCGGTTTACAACACACATGCACCTCTATCTCAGGTGTATGACAAATAAAATCCCCACCACCCTGGGGCCTAAAAAAGTGACAAAATCCCCACCGCACAGGTGGGGTAGCTGGGGGGAGGGGTGGGGAATCATATATGTGCATACAAACTAGCTAAATTAGATGTATTGAAAATCAAAATAAGCTAATTTGCACGCTCTTTTGTGTTATTTGCAGTTCTACGAATGCTTAAATCATGAATTTGAAATATTGACGATTTTTGAATAGATAATTTGGCTTGTCAATTGGAAATATTGAAATTCATATGTGCACATACCAATTGCGTTGTATGTGATGTTGGCAAGGGTAATTATGAAGTCAAAATATTTTTAAAAAAAGTTTTTCATTTTCAGATTTTAAATTCAAGATTTAAGCATTATGTAAGTTTAATATTTCGTTTCATGAAATTAAATGGACCTGAAAGTAACATAGAAGATAGAGGGAGTAAATTGAAAGTCATGATTTTCGATATGGGATGTGATTTGGTTAGTTTGTATGTAGTGTTATACAAGCATGCTCTTCAATGTTACTTGCTTGGAGCTACAGTGCCTGGAGGTCTAGAACTGTGGTATTGTACATATTGCTCCATTGGAGAGAGGGTTCCCCATTGGAGAGAGGGTTCCATGTTTGAACTGCATACATGTTCCTTGACAAGTGATGCCCCAAACGTTATTAAATGGAGGGGATGTAAGCTGGAAAATTACTGTAGATAGGTGTACAGGTTCACATCAGACAACCCTACCATCGGTGAGATGTTTCATTTGTGGAGCTTGACAAATGAGGGTGCCCTGCACCTGTGCGATATAGATCAGTACAGTGGATTTGACAGGTGCAGGGTGTCCTCATTTAGTTGTCGCACAGGGAAGAAGTATGGAGTTGAAACATACGGCCGTTCTTGGAGTGGTAGTATCCAGTGCTGAAGTGATTAGACTAGGATGAGGCATTGTGTATGAAAGTTGTAGATTTGTGTCAGAATCATTTTAAAAATACATGAAACTTTTAATTTAATGTTATTACTTGTTTTAGGGGGTAGCCCCATAAATATAGTGAGTCATTCACTTTTGATTTTTTGTTTGGAAATGTCATTGAAGTTTGGCATAATTGGTAAGAGAATTGATGAAAGGAATGTAGTTGGATTTTTATGAGTTTCATGTATATAGCAAAGTTTTTTTGAGATGTTATTATGAATTTAAATGTCGTTTGTAGTAGTAAAAGGGATACATTTGAACATTTTGGTTTTTATGTTAATAATTTGCATATTCATGTCCCCAAATGTGATGTCATTCAAAGGAGAATATAGCAGTACCTGAAATGCTCTCGATATTGCATATCAGTTGAGAAGAATTTTAAGGATAAAAAAAAAGCCCACAGGACCATTGCAAACATAGGTGCTGTTTGATGAAATCGCATCGATGTCACAAATGGACGGATTGCGTGTCATGTGAAAGTGTATCCCTGACACCAAATCGCATGAGTTCCAGAACTCTGTGTGGACATGAAACTGTCCCACGCATTAATTAATGAATATTGAAATTTGTGTCGAATAATTTAACAATGTTTAGAAGGTTGTGTATAAAATGGAATGCATTATTTTTTGTTAACAGATATGAGGACTGCCATGGAGTTGCTACCTTCTATTCCTCTGAGAGAAGAATCTACGCCTCCTCCTGAATGTACGCCTCCTTCGGGAGTAAAACCTCAATCTACGCCTCCTTCGGGAGTAAAACCTGAATGTACGCCTCCTTCGGGAGTAAAACCTGAATCTACGCCTCCTTCGGGAGTAAAACCTGAATCTACGCCTCCTTCGGGAGTAAAACCTGAATCTACGCCTCCTTCGGGAGTAAAACCTGAATCTACGCCTCCTTCGGGAGTAAAACCTGAATCTACGCCTCCTTCGGGAGTAAAACCTGAATCTATGCCTCCTTCGGGAGTAAAACCTCAATCTATGCCTCCTTTGGGAGTAAAACCTCAATCTATGCCTCCTTCGGGAGTACAACCAGAATGTACGCCTCCTTCGGGAGTAAAACCTGAATCTACGCCTCCTTCGGGAGTAAAACCTGAATCTACGCCTCCTTCGGGAGTAAAACCTGAATCTATGCCTCCTTCGGGAGTAAAACCTCAATCTATGCCTCCTTTGGGAGTAAAACCTCAATCTATGCCTCCTTCGGGAGTACAACCAGAATGTACGCCTCCTTCGGGAGTAAAACCTGAATCTACGCCTCCTTCGGGAGTAAAACCTGAATCTATGCCTCCTTCGGGAGTAAAACCTCAATCTATGCCTCCTTCGGGGGTAAAACCTGAATGTAAGGCTCCTTCGGGAGTACAACCAGAATGTACGCCTCCTTGGGGAGTATACAATTTTGAATTCAAACTTGAAAGTAATCCTCAAATAAATTTTGAAATAATGCCTCGATCAAAAGTAACGAATGAATGCATGAATGAAGTTATAGAAGTATGGATGCAAGAAAAAGCTCAACGTCAGCATGAATGTACGAGTGGATATTTTCTGAGTTCAAAAGTTCAAAGGAAAGCAAAAGAGTTCAAGAAGTTGAGAATAAAGAAGATGACGAAGAAGAGAGTTAACTACCAGAAAGAACTGAGAATATTGAAGGTAAAGAAACAGACTTGTTGTAGTAGAAATCAAGTATTGGAGAGTGTTGTGGAGTATTGGCGAAAGGAAAGGAAAGTTGGAAAACTGAATAGAAAGAAAATGCGAAGAAGGGAACGTAAGAAGGCTTATCGTAGGTCAAGGAATGGCAAGGTTGTGCAAATTCATATGAATGCAGAAGATAAAAGGAAACATGACAGAGCACAGAAGAATATTCAAAGTCATACTAGAAGAACTTTGAGTTATGTAATGAAAAGAAAGGATGGTGATAAATGTAAAGAGACTAAAATTAGGAAAAGTGATCATGAACGTGCAGTGCCAAAAAAAAGTAAACATCTATATGCACAAAGACAAAGCTGTATAGGAAAGAGTTCAGATAAGGGATGTTGTAGTGGAAATAAGTTGAAGGTGAAGAACTCTGAGAAGGAAAGTGTTGGGGAGTGTTGGTTATGTGATCATGCAACTCATGCAGTTGAAAGAATTGTGACATGTGATACTTGCAGTATTTGCTATCATGTAAATTGTATGGGTTTTTCAAAGTTGGAGTCTCTTTTAGTGAGTAAATCAGTGTCATGGATATGTCGCAAATGTGGACGATGTAATTATACTCAGTGTTTGTTGTATGATCTTGGAATTCCTACAGATAAGAATGTGTTTGAGATGTCACCGAATGAGGTAAATGTGGATGATGAATCAGTTAAGGTGTATAATGAGAATGAGTCTTGCATAGAAGATGTGATCACAGACAGTACAGGAAACAACACAATTTTAGGTGACACAAAGGAAAGTAGTGATAAGATTTATGCAACAGGTGGCAGCATGAGCTTAATAAGTGCAAACAAATCACAGTTATTGGTCAAACAAACTGGAGGGTATTCCTTGCGGAGTAAGGAAAGTACAAAAATTGTAGAAAACAGTTGCAAAAGTGAAAAAGGAAAATATGGACCAAAAGACAAAGGAAAAGAAACTGATTATGTAAGTGAAGAAAAGAAGAATGATAAAGGAGAAATGAAGTGTTGTAAAGGAAAGCAAGATGAACAAGCTGCCTATAGCTGCATTGAAGAGATCACAAAAGTAGGAAATACTGCAAAATACAGTCTTGGAGGTAGGAAAAAAACAGTGATGGTTGTAAATACAAAGGTTAATGAGGCAGTGAAACTAAAAAGAAAGGTAAAGGAAGATAAAGAAAGTTGTTCACGAGATACTTGCACTGCAAAAAAGCGGAGATGTTTTTTGGAAAGAAGTAAACCATGCAACATGCACAAATCAAATGTACAGGAAAATAAAGGATTGCAATGTGGTAAAAAAATGTATCAAAATGGACAAAAAGATAAGGATATAAAAGGGGTTCAAGGTAGTTTTCATCAAGGTGATTACAGATTTGGGAATAGTAGTGGGAAGCAGTGTGTTGCAAACAGTTTGTGTGCAATATTGTATAGCAAAATTAAGAAGTTAAACAAATGGTGTGCTAACGAAATGGATTTGGTGTTGAATACTGGAAATGAATTGTATAGTTTGTTATCTCGCAGTTCTACAATGTTGAATGAGTATTTGTTAATCAATGAGTTGCCTGATGAAATAGATGTTTTTAGTCAACATTTCAATATGAACTTTCATGAATCTGTTTCTGGAACTTTTGGAGAAGAAACCAATTTCTCTGACTTCAATTTGATGTCATTGAATAATGCATTGGAACAGACACTTCAAAAATATAGTGCTTGTTTTATATGTTTCCACGAGAACACATTTTCAGTAATTGCTCAAGATGGAATGTATTATATTTTTGATTCACACTCTAGAAATCACAATGGCTGGCAAGACGGTGAAGGAAGAAGTTTGATGAAATGCGTAACTTCATGGCAAGGTGTGTACAGGTATTGTACTGAACTTGGAAGATCTATGAATCTATCCGATACTGAGCAATTTGAAATTACAGGTGTTAATGTTTGGGTTAATGATGCCAGCATCAGTAATTCTGGAGACATTGGCTATGGTAGCAGTGCATGCACTAGTAGAAATATACAGAGAAATAAACCCAGATTTTTAAATGAGAGAATGGAAAGAACTGCAGTTAAAGAGATGCAAAAGACTTGTGTACCTAGAAAAAGTACATTTGGTCAAGAACAGATTAACAATGATAACAATAATGATGACGACGACATACAAATCATAGAGGCTACTCAAGCAGTTACTTTTAAATTCGTTCCACTAACTATTGAAAATAAGATTGTATTGTGTCAAAAATTTGGTGTTAGCAAAGTATGTCTGAATGCTCATGAGATTCCCAAGATGTGTGAGAATATGGGAGCACCTGATACTGTAAGGAAAATTAAAGGTGATGGTAACTGTTTCTTTAGAGCCATCTCTAGTGCTATATCAGGAACTGAAGATAATCACATGCAACTCAGAACTGCAACTGTAAATTACTTGTTGAAAAATGTAGGTAAATTTCAGTGTTTCTTACGAGAAGGTTACAGAACAGTGGAAGACTATATAATGAGGGAAAGAGTGTCTGATTCTGGTACGTGGGCTACAGAGGTAGAAATCATGGTAATAGCACACATGTTGGGTGTAAACATCTACACATTTGATGATGATAATAAGTGGTATGTGTTTTCTGGTAGGTGTGGTGAAAGTGATAGACCATCAAGTGCAGGTATATATTTGTATCATAGAAGAAGAGTACATTATGATTTAGTTTTGAATGTTCATGAGTTATTTAGAACTATGCCAGACATCAGTGAGGAGCAACCTGATTGTGACAAGGAATGTGGACTACAGAGTACTCAATCATATAATAAAGATAAGGACCAGTATGATAAAACAGAAACAAAAGCACAAATATCAAAACATTCGACTAGTAAGAGACGGAAACGTGTCAATGTGAGTTTGAAGCGGAAGATATGTAGAGATCAAGCTAGAAAAAGGTATAAGTTGATAACAGAAAATAAAGATTCAGTAAATGACATGGTGGAAATTAAGAAAGCAAAGTGTAAGATTACAAATAAGAAAAGATATGCAAATGACATGAATTATAGAGAAGCTAAAAAACGTGTAAAAAAAGACAAGTATCATAATTCTGAGGAATATAGGAAAGGTGAGATTGAATATGGCAAAAAGAAATACAAAGATGATGCTGCCCAAAAACAAGAATCTGCAAAGTTAAAATATCAAGAGAATGTTTTGTATAGGCAGAAAGTAATTAATGCTGCAAAAATCAAGTATCATCAAAATGACATTTATAGGGAAAACAAAATTACTAATGCAAAAACAATGTATTGTGATAATGCTGTATATAAGCAAAAGAAAATTAACAAGGCAAAAAATATGTATAATGAAAATGCTGTATATAAGCAAAAGAAAATTAACAAGGCAAAACATATGTATAATGAAAATGCTGTATATAAGCAAACGAAAATTAACAAGGCAAAAAATATGTATAATGAAAATGCTGTATATAAGCAAAAGAAAATTAACAAGGCAAAAACAATGTACTGTGAGAATGCTGAATACAAGCAAAATAAACTGCATCAAGTAAAAACTATGTACAATCAAAATGCTGTTTACAAGCAAAAGAAAATTAATAAGGCAAAAACAATGTACTTTGAGAATGCTGCACATAGGCAAAAGATAATTAACAGAGCAAGAACTATGTATCATGCAAATAGTGTGTATAGGAAAAAAACAATTTATAATGCAAAAACAAAATATCATGAAAATGTCACTCACAGGAACAGGGTCATCAGAGCGATTAAAAAAAAGTATAATGTTAATTATTCCTACAGAATGAAGGTGATAAATACTCAGAAACGCAAGTACCGAAGCAATGAATACTATCGTGAACAAATTAAAAAGGGAAATATACTGCGTTCAATGAAAAAAAACCACAATGCACGTATTATGAGCAATGTCACCAGGGATTGGAAGAATGAAGTATCGAATGGACCAGAGTATGTCTGTGCAGTATGTCAGAAACTTTTATTCAGAAAACAAGTGATAAAATGTAATAAAAGTAAATATAGGAATGTTAGTTCTATATCTCGGAGGTATTTACATGTCTGTGTATGCAATAAAGAGTGTGGTAACAAATGTCTTGTATCAGAATCAAGTAGATCATGTCTGTGGATATGCTATACATGTCACAGGAAATTACTAAGTAACACAGTACCAGCAGAGGCTGATGTAAATAATTTAACCCTTGCAGAAATCCCAGATCAATTGAGTTGTTTGAACACTTTAGAAGAACATTTAATTGCAATCAATGTAGCCTTCATGAAAATGATAGCATTACCTAGAGGAGGACAGAATGCAGTTCATGGTCCAGTTGTTTGTGTGCCATCAAATATAATAGATACTGTAACAGCCTTGCCAAGGTGTAAAGATGATAATCAGTTGATTCGAGTGAAGCTGAAGAGAAAATTAACTTATAAAGGATATTATCAGTATCAGTTTGTGAATAAGGAATATGTTGAAAGTGCCTTAAGATACCTTAAACAGTATAACTCATGGTATAGGGATATAGAAATAAACAATGAATGGGACAATCCTGTGTCTGAAGATGTTGGTGGGATGGAGAATAATGAAAATGATGTACCTGCTGAATCTGACAACAGTGACAGCGACGAGGAAACGGATGATGATCGTTTGTGTGGTATTCCACTTGATACTTGTTTGCAGCCGGCAGATATTGGGCAGGAGGTTCTTGATCAGTATTTTGATGATGTTCTTTGTGTGGCACCATGTGAAGGAAATAGCCCAGTTAGAGTGTTAATGGAAGAAGGTAATGAGGCTAAATGCTTTCCAGCATTATTTCCAACGGGCAAACCTACATTCAGTGATGATCGTGATGTGAATATTACACTATGTAGATACTTCCATAATAGACTGATGAATGCTGACAATAGATTTGCAAAGAATATTCAATATATTTTTTATGCACAATATTTGTCAGAAATTCAGAAAGTAATGTCAAGTGTTTCAATTGCCTTGCGTCAAAGTTCAGGTAAAGTACAAGGTTCTGAGAGTGTGCAAGCAAGCATGATTAGAGACAGAGAACAATTAAAAGATGTTTTGAAATCGGACAGTGGCTATAAATTTCTGAAACCAATTAGAGGCACACCGCCATACTGGCAATCAACTCAAAAGGATGTAATGGCAATGATTAGACAACTTGGAATACCAACATGGTTCTGCTCATTTTCAGCAGCTGACATGAGATGGCCTGAAGTCATAAACACGATACTTAGACAACAAGGTGTTTCTAGAGATATTAAAGATTTGGATTGGAATGAGAAATGTAATGTATTGCGAAGCAACCCTGTGACTGTAGCCAGAATGTTTGATAAACGATTTCATACATTTTTGAAAGATGTAATAATGTCAGAAGCAGTACCTATTGGTAAAGTCAAGGATTATTTTTACAGAGTGGAATTTCAGCAAAGAGGATCTCCACATACACATTGTATATTTTGGATTGAGAATGCTCCACGATTGGGAATTGACAGTGGTAAAGATGTTATAAAATTCATTGACACATACATCAGTTGCAAATTGCCATCAAAGGAAGAAGACGAGGAACTGAATGAGATTGTCAGTCATGTGCAGCAACATAGCAAGAAGCATTCTAAGTCATGTAAAAAGAAAGGTACTGACTGCAGATTCAATTTTCCACGACCTCCATCTAATAGAACATTTATCACCCAGCCAGATCCAACAGATGGTGATAATGAAACTACTGATGAAAGTGTTGCTAGTACTGAAGCAAATGATGCAAAGCAATTATTGAAATCAGTGTGGAATGGAATACAAAATGAGGATAATCAGCATATGACAAGTTCCGAGTTATTTAAAAGCATTGGAGTGACACAAGATCAGTTTGAAAAAGCTAACAATGTACTGAGCAGCAAAGCAAGTATTGTGCTAAAGAGAGAACCACAAGATGTATGGGTTAATCTGTATAATCCTGATTTGATAAGATGCTGGAATGCAAACATGGACATTCAGTACATCAGTGATGCATATGCTTGTGTAGCTTATGTAGTGTCATATATGTCCAAGGCTGAACGTGAAATGGGACAGTTGTTATCACATGCTCAAAAAGAGGCACAAAAAGGAAATTTAGATGCCAGACAGAGTATGAAGGAACTTGGTTGTGTGTATCTACATAATCGTGAAATATCAGCTCAGGAAGCAGTGTTTCGTGCTTGCAGTCTCAGATTGAAAGAAGGATCCAGAAAAGTGGAGTTTATACCTGTTGGTGAAAACCCTGTCAGAATGAGCTTGCCATTGAGTGTTATTCAGAATAAATCTGAAGATGGGGATGATGATATTTTTATGATTAACAAAGTTGATCGTTACAAAGCAAGACCAGATATTGATGAATTTAAAGAAATGTGCCTCGCTACATTTAGTTCCGAATACAGAGTTATTTATAATGCAAATACATCTAAAGAATGTAATGAAAGGAGACAATCGCCTGTGTATGCACTTAAACATGGCCTAGGTCATATACAGAAGCGTAGTCGAACTGATGCAGCAGTTATCAGATATCCCAGGTTTTCAGAGGCAAAATGTTCTGAGAAGTACTATCATAGTATGTTGCAGCTGTTTCTTCCGTATCAAGTTGATGTTCAGTTGAAGCCACTACAGTTTGAAACCTATGAACAATTTTATACAGATGGTGTTATTTGTTTTAATGATCAATTAAAACCTGTAAGATATATTGTTGAAAGTAATCGTTCGATGTATGAGACAAATATTGAATCAATTGAAGAAGCAGAGAAATGTTTGGAAAAGTTTGGTCCTCAAGAAGATGCCTGGGCTTTGATTTGTCCTAAGAGTGAAGAAGAAAGACTTGAATGTCAAGGAAAACGTACGCCTGTGATTGAAGATTCTGATAGTGAATGTGATATTCCTGATTTGAAAGTTGACAAAAAAGGAGATAAAATTTGTAATATTGAACCACATTCAGTTAAAGTATCCAAACAGGAAGCACTGAGTTTGCTGAGATCCTTGAATGTACAACAGAGACGGGTATTTAATAAGATCAGAGATTGGTGTTTGCAGAAAGTCAATGGTAAAAATCCTGAACCGTTTCATGTGTTTCTAACGGGTGGAGCCGGAACTGGAAAGAGCCATTTAATAAAGTCTGTTTACTATGAAGCAACAAGGCTTTTTGCAAGAATAGTGCAGAATCCAGACAATGTCTCAGTATTGCTGACTGCTCCTACAGGTGTTGCAGCATTTAATATCAATGGTGCTACAATTCACAGTGCATTGTCAATCACAACTGATGCCAGATTACCATATCAACCTCTTGGTGAAGAAAAGTTGAGCACTTTGCGTAATGTGTTGCAAGATCTTCAAATTTTCATTGTAGATGAAATATCAATGGTTGATCACAAGATACTCTGCTATATTCATGGACGACTACGTCAGATTAAGCAAACACGTAATCATACACCGTTTGGAAATGTCAGTATTCTAGCTGTTGGTGATTTTTATCAGTTGCCTCCAGTAAAGGGGAAGTCATTGTATCAGAGACAAGTCACAGCTGACCTATGGAATGATATCTTCCAGAAAGTAGAGTTAACAGAAATTATGAGACAAAAGGAAGATGTACAGTTTGCAGAAACATTGAACAGGGTACGTGTAAAAGAAAAGCAAAAGAAATTATCAGATGGAGATGTTGCAATGTTACAGGCTCGTGAAACTGGAGAAGATTGGGATGATGCATTACATATATTTCCTTGCAACAAACAGGTTGATGAACACAATGTTAAGACATTGTTTGCAAAGTGTAGTGATTGCATAAGTATTGAGGCAAAGGACTTTCAGAAGGATTCAAAAGGTAGTAAAATGAAACAAGTGAAAGCTGGAAGCAAATCAACATATACTAGCTTACCAAAAACATTGTGGCTTGGGGTTGGTGCTAGAGTGATGTTAACAAAGAACATTGATGTATCTGATGGACTAGTTAATGGAGTTTTTGGCACTGTGCGTGAAATAGTTATGTCAGCTGATAAATCTGGGCCAAAGTGTATAGAAATTAAATTTGATAAGAATGTTGGATCTAAATTGAAAAGTCAGAGATCATCTTTGTCTGTTGATAGAGGGAATGTACCTATTCAAATGGAAGAGGAAAGTATTGGTAAAAAGTGTATAAGACACCAGTTTCCATTGAAATTAGCCTGGGCATGTACAGTTCATAAGGTACAAGGAATGACAAGAGATAGAGCAGTTGTGTGTCTTCAGCGTATCTTTTCACCAGGACAAGCATATGTTGCTCTCAGTAGAGTCACTTCATTGAATGGTCTTGTGATAAAAGGGTTTGATGAAAAATACATTTACTGTAATAAAGCAATACATGAATCATTGAGTAGTATGCCATTATTTATTCTAGATAATTGCAGGACAAATACATTTAATCAGACTACTATCATGATGCATAACATCCAAGGATTGAAGGAACATTATATGGATTTAAAATGTAATAATGAATTTATGACATCTGATTTTATTTGTCTAACTGAAACGTGGATTGATGAATTGTGCACAGACACTGATTTAACTGAATTTAAGTGCTACAATCAGTTAAGAAGTCTTTCATATGATAATTCAAGTCAGTCTACTCAAATATTAAAGCAACAGAGTCATGGAGGTGTTGCTGTATATGGTAGAAGGAATAAGACATTCAGTAGGATAATCATGCCGGTACAAAACATAGAATATATTGCATTTCAAATAATTTCTAATATGTCATATTCAGTTGTAATAATTTACAGACCAGTCTCATATGCTATCAATGAGTTTATTACAAATTTAAAAGTTTTGCTCAATGAACTTCACAAAATATCTAATAGATGCATTATAATGGGTGATTTCAATGAAGATATTTTGAAACAGTGTTCACAAGTTAAGAAATTGATGCAAGATCATGGTTACAAGCAATGTGTTACTAATGCAACTACAGAAAAAGGAACATTAATTGATCATGTCTATGCCAGAAATTTGGAGTCTGTGTGTGCTGTCATAAGTCCCACTTACTATAGTTACCATGAAGCAATAAGTATTAAATTTTAAAAGGATTTTCACATCTGAAATTGTGTAAGTTGTGTACAGTATGCTTCGTGTTTAAATATAATGTGTATTTACACTGAACAGGGAAGACATTATACAAGATACAAGGCAAAACAAAAAAGCAAGAAAGTAGGCAAGATATGAGAAAAAACAAACATTCAAGAAAAGTAGACAAGATATGAAGAAAAATATAATGGTAAAAATGTAAGCACGATATGAAGAAAAACAAACTTGCAAGAAAGTAGGCAAGATATGACAACAAAATACAGGCAAGAAAGTAGCCAAGATATGAGAAAAAACACGGGCAAAAAGCAGAAAAGATATGTGGTAAAAGAAACTGCCAACAAAATATATCTGATTTAAGACATAAAATAAGATAGATAAAAATAGGCAAACTTCATTATTGTGCAATGTGTTATGTGAGGTATAGTGCATGTATAGTTATTATATAAAAAAAGGCCGTGCATATATACTGACGTTTTCGAGCATAGGGAGACCGGTCACCGTTTTTCTTTGGGTATGGGGCGACCGACCGCCTTAGGGCGACCGATTAACGGTCGCCTTAAAGGAAAAGCAATAGGAAAAGATTGGGTTAGGTGACATTTTTTAAAATGCACAAACGCCATAGACCGGTCGCCCTAATGGACAGAGTTCGCTGTAGGATTCAATATGTATGTACTATTAATACAAATCACTTACAGAGTAGGTGCACAGAAGTACAAGTGTACAAATAAGTGTACTTAAAAAAATAGTAAATTTTTGCATTAAACTGAACTTATCATGTGTGTTCATACATGTGTTAAATGAAGCATTTATGAATTTTGTTTACTGCAACTGTGATGTGTGAGAATATTTTTTAAAAGCGAAGCCACCTTTTTTACACTGTTTAAAATCTTAGGGTTGAACCCGAATTGAACCTAAAGATTTGTTTCAAATTTCAATCCTGAGCCAAGTTCAGCCAATAGAGTTGCGATCAGGGTTGAAAATCTCAACCCGGATAAAAAATTAATTCCAGAGAGATATATAAACTTACAATGGGGGTGGGGCTGGGGGAGGGGGAGCTATTAATACAGCTATATAGGTCATCTTAATACAGCTGGATTGTACTGATGGGAAATAGTAGAAAACCGAGTTACACATACAAACACCCCAGCAAGAGGAAGCAAGTTGGAGAGACTGGTAAAAGATTTATCATGAAAATATCTGCAGAAAAAAGGGTGGCAACAGACCTAGGGTGTGAAAGTGATTGTCATAATGAGCCCAGCTCTTGCACTCTATCTAATAAAGATAGATGACATGCAAAAGTTCCAGCTCAGATATGGAAATAGTACTTCATAAGGGGATGTGCTTTGATATGTGCTAATCATATACTTCAGTCAACTAATCTATGGCTCAGTCTCCTTGATGAGCAGTGAGCTAGTTGTCGGCTCACTTTGCCCATGGCTTTTACCAGGCAAGCTCAATCATTAGTGTAGATTCCTTGCAGCAGACGTGTTAAGTTCTCCATAGATGGTTTGGACCAGACCCGTTTAGTTCAGTGCTCTTCCTACAAGACTCGGACCAGACCGGATTGGTGCACTCCCTGAGAGGCTTGGACAAGATCGGTTTACTGCTCTTCTTAAATGGTTTGAAGCGCACCATTTCAATGCTCTTCCTAGATGGCTTAGACCACACTATTTCAATGCTCTTCATAGATGGCTTGGACCAGACTGGTTTAGTACTCTTCATAGCTGTCTTGGACTGGACTGGTTCATTGCTCTTCCTAGATGGTCTGGACGGTAGTGATCCAGAGCTCTTCTTCGATGGCTAGATATGAGTTTGCTTTAGAAAGGGTACAATATAAGTCAATTTCACTTGTAGATTTTCTAGTTATCTCCACTGATGAATTTTATATACAAAATATAACATTATAATCGACTCTTAGTGACAGACTGTTTGTTTAGATCTTTCCACCTATTTATTATGGTCCCAGCACTAAAAATAAGGCAGCATTTTTTAGAACACAAAATTGAATTTGTGAGAGTTATTTAAGATCTTATACCCCCACTTTTAAAAAGCTTGCCTGCAACCTTAAAACAGTCCGAGAAAAAAATCATGCAATTAGGAAGTGATTTGGTGTGTAGTGGTGCTCCAGGTACATGGTTCCAAATGTAAGATTGTATCCAAACAGCCATGTGGAGTCTATTAAGCTACAAACTATGTAGAATATATTGCATTAATAATGACATTCTAAACCAAGAAAACAAACAATGTTGGGATTGATGTTTCTCATTGCTGCAGTTTATAAAATTTTACTAATTGCTGTTATCAAGCTATGGGGCTATCATTTACAAAAAACTTCCACTTGTCTACTTTCCACAGTTATCACGTGCATGGAAAAGTCTACTGCTTCTTAGAGTGCTATCTTTTCAAATAATCAGTACCCTGGCATTTTTGAGGTGAGTGTTTCTTATTGAAATATTGTCATAACAATTCTCTGATCCTTTGTATTTATTGATAGCAATATGCTTAATATCACTAATCATTCAAGACTGCAGATGTCTGGATGTGCCATCTGACTTGTTGAGATCATGAATTACTTTAATATCTTACGATCACATCTTTGAATATTTTGTGGACATCATGACATATTTTCACTCTGGATGATTACATCTTGACATAATTTGAGTTCGGGATGATAAACATTGTAAAAATGTGATGTCATTATATCACCGATAATGTATTATGGGATAATATCTTCAGTGTAGGATATTGTCATCCTGATATAATATTGTCATTCTGATGAATTTCGTAAAAGGCTTAAGCATTATTTTTATCGGATGTTGTCATTCCTTAATTGAGTCTGTGGTAAATGGTGTGGAAGATGGTCTACATTTACGTTGTCATTGCAAGTTACATTATAATTGGAAGACTACATCTTATTGTAGACATATCATCAGCATGAACTGAAAAATCTGAAAGTAGTATATAATTCCTTTTATGTTATGGGAACATTGCCATATGATTCTATTCGCAAATGTACATATTTTAATTATTTGTTTCTTTTATTCTCCATCTTCTATAGCAGGATCTACTTTTTATGCAGCAATTTATCATTTCAACATCCAGTCAAAGGGGATCTACTTCATCTTCTTGGTGCAGAACTTCGATTTAATAGCATATGCCATTATGACTACGAGTCTTTATTTCAACTTCTAGTCAAATTTTATCTTCTCAGTGCAGAACTTTGATATGCTAGCACCTGCCATTATGACTACAGTGTGTTTTCATTTCATCGTCTAGTCAAAGGGAATCTAGTTCATCTTCTTAGTGCAGAACTTTGATTTGATAGCACCTGCAACTATGACTATAGCGAGTCTTTATTTCAACTTCTATTCAAAGGAGATCTACTTTATCTTCCCACAGTGCAGAACTTTGATATGCTAGCACCTGCCATTATGACTACAGTGAGTTTTCATTTCAGCGTCTAGTTAAAGGGAATCTACTTTATCTTCTGGGTGCAGAACTTTGACTTGATAGCACCTGCAACTATGACTATAGCGAGTCTTTATTTTAACATCGACGCAAATTCCATTTGATTTTTTCTTTGAAAAACTTGACAATTTTAACTTTCTACCAATAGCACGTTCATTTTAAGAACAATTTTAAATTTTTCACCTGTTAAAAAAGTTAAACAAGATTGTGTTTATTTATTTGTTATTTGCTATATATTTTTTTTCATCCAAGATTTGGAATTTTATATTTGGTCCTTGTCCCAATACATTCTGCAAATTGTTTACCTCTCTATTTACAAATGTATTCATGGAGAGCAATATGCATTCCTAATTTGAACAAGATGTATACGTATTGAAGTATTTCAAGCATTTTGACTTCAAGCATTTAAAGCAATAGGACTTAAATTTGCAGCCACTGTCAAATTGTGAAAATCTAAGACATTTTTCTTGCTCGAGTGTGACATTCTTTAACACAGTGTGTAAGGGGTGTTTTACAATTTGTCCCCTTCATATATACAGAAACCTCAAATAATCATTTGAGATTGTACATGTAAACTTAAAACAAAACACTTTTTTCGAACTTTTTTGGGACAAGTAGTTGATGTCCAGCTCAAACACTGTAATGGGCAGTTATTTGTCTAATTAAAACCAAGTTTTACTGAAGATTTTGACATTTGAAATTTAAAATGACATGATTAAGTCAGTGAATAACATGAATAAGTGAGATAACATCTTCGTTTTTGTTTCATAAAAATATTACTTTTCATCGAGATCCTATTTTGGATACCCAAGTCGTGGCAATGTGTAAAAAGTTCTTAGATTATACAGGATAGGCCATAATGATTTGTTTTAATGACTGTATTTAGTTACATTACACATGGAACATATCCCTTGTTTTCAAGAAAGTTTATTTTTTACCTTAAATTTTTGAGATTTGTAATAGTAAACAACATTTGTGTATTTTCAAACAACTATTTGAATTTTATATTTCCATCTCAAGAAATTCACACCACAAAAGGCACTATAAAAATGGGGTATGTATCAAGTGATTTTCTACAGTAAGAAGGAAAATGAAAATAGTTGTATGAAGAATTTAGTGATATACGTCCTCAACCAATTGCCTGATTTCAGATTTCAGTCTTTCACAAATTATAAATGTCTTTTACCACACACGACCCTGCAAAAGTAGCACAAGACCAGCATAAGACCAGCAGTCTTAATTCAAGTGTTAAGCTATTCAAATGAACTGTAACAAAAGCATTCCTTTGTCATGGCTTATGCCTGTTGTGCCTGTTTCAAGCTGGTCTTGTGAATGGTCTTGTGCAAGGTCTTGTGCCTGGTCTTGAAATGGTCTCGACTACAACACTGAATTTAAGAGGATAAAATATTGGAGTGTCGTGTGGAATTGTTAAGGTTAGACTCCTTAAATTATTATGAATGCCTTTGATGGTAATGGGAGATACTCGGGGCGAGACGGGGGGGGGGGGGGGGGGGGGGGGTTTCCAGCACAATCTTATCTAATTTGTTCTTTATTTTGACCAAATAAAATGAAACATTATATTTCAATGTCACGCTGTTGCTATAGTTTTGCATTTTCCTGGTGTTAATGACCTTGTCTCTTTTTTTCGAAAGTAGTTGGATACGTTTATCAAAGAAATTGAACGTGCACATTTCCACAGAAATTGACGTCTGAAAGAGTTTATTTCCGTTTTTTTCATATACCAGGCTATGGAAGTTTATCTTATAGTAGCCTTTTTCAGTGCGAGTGTGAACGCAATAAGATAATTTGGGGTCGGAACCTTGCCAATAAAACATACTTATAAAACCTCGATGAATAGTGTCTGTATGCACATATGATAATCCACCGTAATGCAGTTTTCTACATATTTATTTAGTTTTTCTCCCTTTTTATAAATAAAACCGCTACTGAGACATCGGTATGCTATATTTATCAAAAAGTTTCTGTTTTGTGAGAAATAATGCATTTGATTAAGCTGTACCCCCAACCGTATAAAATCATATCATGACGTCATCATGACGTCACCTAAATTTTCATATATAACACGTGCTGGCTTACGATTATAGGCGCTAACAAAGCTATTCCAAAAAGAAGTTTGAATTTAGCATGTTCTGTTGATGAGATATGGCTTTAAGAAACTTTTACGGTTCAAAAACTTTAAAATTACTATAAAATCGTATGGTGACGTCATCATGACGTCACCTCAATTTTCATCTATAACACGTGGTGGCCCACTAACATACCAGGTTTAAAGGCAATCGGACCTACGGTTCTCTAGATATGGGCCCTTGAAAAATCATCTTTAAGATGACGTCACGTGACATGTGATGACGTCATCATGACGTAAAGTTCGCCACACATTGTGAGCAGTCGGGGTAAGTGTCTGCCAAGTTTAAAAGTAGCCAAAGTGGCCGGTAAGAAAGAAAACGTTTACAATGTATGGGCAATATTCTAGCGACTTGAAAAAAAGAATTGTTTTATTACGTCATCATCACGTCACACAATTTTCGCCTTTTAGGGCATATCTTTGAGACATACCAAAGCTATAACAAAAATAATTTTGAAAATATCTTGTTTTGTTCGCCAGATATATTGAAAAGAATGTTACGATTTAAAAACTTCAAAAATTCAGCGACTTGAAAAAAGACTAGAAATCAACCCCTTTTATAAACAGCATGCACATTTAAGCCATGGTTATCTGCCCTTCCCAGAATTCCTTTGTGTTATATTGAATTTGGTCTAAATTTTGAAATGGCTGTTAATTCTTACTTGAGTGAGCCACGATCATGAAATTTTGGAATTATGTACAGAAAAAATCAATGTATACATTTTTGTAATCGGATTGACACTTACAAGCCTTTAAAAAAAACCTAATTTTTGATGACGTCATCATGACGTCACACAATTTTCGCTTTTTTGGGCATATCTTTGAGACATACCAAAGCTATAACAAAAATAATTTTGAAATTATCTTGTTTTGTTCGCTAGATATATTGAAAGGAATGTTACGATTTTCAAAATTTAAAAAATCATAAAAAATCACCTGATGACGTCATCATGACGTCACTCTTCGGCATACAATTTCAGGTTCGGGTCTATGTTTGTGTTAAGTTTAATTAAGATCTGAGATTGTTTAGTGACCAAAGTGGCTGTCATAAAATTCGTGTACAAAGTCTATGGGATTTAGGATAGAACTAAAGTAAGAAGAAGAAGAAGAAGAAGAAACTAGAGGTTTGTGTCTGTTTGAAACAGAGCACAAGGCTTTTCCTCATTTTTTGTTTTCCACCCTAAAACTTCAGCTTACGTTCTATGTTTGTGTTAAGTTTGATTAAGATCTGATGTTTATAGTGAGTAAAGTGGCTTGTACAAAATTCGTGTACAAAGTCTATGGGATTTTGGATAGAACTAAAACATTCATAGACAATTAGCCGATGACGTCATCATGACTTCACTTCGGATGTTACATTCTACTGGCACTATCTACCTTCCCACACATTTTTTATGATACTCAGACCTATTCTTATATATGTTATTAAAACAAAACATTTTGATGACGTCATGATGACGTCACACATTTTCACATTTACGTGAAAGAATATAGGAGCTAACAAAGCTATTCCAAAAAGAATTTGGAATTTAGCATGTTCTGTTGATGAGATATGGCTTTAAGAAACGTTTACGGTTCAAAAACTTTAAAATTACTATAAAATCGTATGGTGACGTCATCATGACGTCACCTCAATTTTCATCTATAACACGTGGTGGCCCACCAACATACCAGGTTTAAAGGCAATCGGACATACGGTTCTCTAGATATGGGCCCTTGAAAAATGCACGTTTAGGATGACGTCACGTGACACGTGATGACGTCATCATGACGTCACGTTTCGGCATACATTTTCAGCTTAGGGTCTTTGTTTGTGTTAAGCCTGATTAACATCTGTGGTTGTTTAGTGACCAAAGTGCCACTTACAAAATTCGTCTACAAAGTCTATGGGATTTGGGATAGAACTAAAAATTTCATAGAAAATCAGCCGATGACGTCATCATGACGTCACTTTGGATTTTACATGCTAGTAGCATTATCTACCTACCCAGCAATTTTTATGACGATCGAACGTACCCTTATATGTGTTTCAAAAAAGAACATATTTGATGACGTCATGATGACGTCACACATTTTCCCATTTATGTGAAAGAATATAGGAGCTAACAAAGCTATTCCAAAAAGAATTTTGGATTTAGCATGTTCTGTTCATGAGATATGGCTTTAAGAAACTTTAATGTTCAAAAACTTTAAAATTACTATAAAATCGTATGATGACGTCATCATGACGTCACGTAAATTTTCATCTATAACACGTGGTGGTCTACCAACATACCGGGTTTAAAGGCAATCGGACCTACGGCTCTCTAGATATGGGCCCTTGAAAAATCATCTTTAAGATGACGTCACGTGACATGTGATGACGTCATCATGACGTAAAAGGTCGGCACACACTGTGAGCAGTTGGGGTAAGTGTCTGCCAAGTTTAAAAGTAGCCAAAGTGGCCGGTAAGAAAGAAAACGTTTACAATGCTATGGGCACTATTCAAGCGACTTGAAAACAGATTTATTTTATTACGTCATCATGACGTCACACAATTTTCGCTTTTTAGAGCATATCTTTGAAACATACCAAAGCTATAACAAAAAGAATTTTGAAAATATCTTGTTTTGTTCGCTAGATATATTGAAAAGAATGTTACGATTTAAACAATTTAGAAATTCAGCGACTTGAAAAAAGACTACAAATTAATTCTTTTTATAAACAGCATGCACTTTTAAGCCATGGTTATCTGCCCTTCCCAGAATTCCTTTGTGTTATATTGAATTTGGTCTAAATTTTGAAATGGCTGCTATTTCTTACTTGGGTTAGCCACGATCATGAAATTTTGGAATTAGGTAGAGAAAAATTCAATGTATACATTTTTGTAATCGAATTGACACTTACATTCGTTTTAAAAAAAAAAAAATTTGGATGACGTCATCATGACGTCACACAATTTTCGCTTTTTAGGGCATATCTTTGAGACATACCAAAGCTATAACAAAAAGAATTTTGAAAATATCTTGTTTTGTTCGCTAGATATATTGAAAAGAATGTTACGATTTTAAAACTTCAAAAATTCAGCGACTTGAAAAAAGACTAGAAATCAACCCCTTTTATAAACAGCAAGCACATAATACCCATGGTTATCTGCCCGTCCCAGAATTCCTTTGTGTTATATTGAATTTGGTCTGAATTTTGAAATGGCTGTTATTTCTTACTTGAGTGAGCCACGATCATGAAATTTTGGAATTGGGTACAGAAAAATTCAATGTATACATTTTTGTAATCGGATTGACCCTTACATGCGTTAACAAAAAAACACATTTTTGATGAAGTCATCATGACGTCACACAATTTTCGCTTTTTAGGGCATATCTTTGAGACATACCAAAGCCATAACAAAAAGAATTTTGAAAATATCTTGTTTTGTTCGCTAGATATATTGAAAAGAATGTTACGATTTTCAAAATTCAAAAAATCATAAAAAATCACGTGATGACGTCATTATGACGTCACTCTTCGGCATACAATTTCAGGTATGGGTCTATGTTTGTGTTAAGTTTAATTAAGATCTGAGATTGTTTAGTGACCAAAGTGGCTGTCATAAAATTCGTGTACAAAGTCTATGGGATTTAGGATAGAACTAAAGTAAGAAGAAGAAGAAGAAGAAGAAGAAGAAGAAGAAGAAGAAATAAAAAAAAAAAAATCAGAACAAAAACAAAGCCTTTTCCGACGGATTGTCGGAAAAGCCAATAAAAAAAAAAAAATCAGAACAAAAACAAAGCCTTTTCCGACGGATTGTCGGAAAAGCCAAAAAAAAAATCAGAACAAAAACAAAGCCTTTTCCGACGGATTGTCGGAAAAGCCAAAAAAAAGAAAAACAAAAAAATCTTAACGAAAACAAGGGCTGTTTCGGAAAACTTCCGAAACAGCCAAAAAAAAAATCTTAACGAAAACAAGGGCTGTTTCGAAAAGCTTTCGAAACAGCCAAAAAAAAAAATCTTAACGAAAACAAGGGCTGTTTCGAAAAGCTTTCGAAACAGCCAAAAAAAAATCAGAACAAAAACAAAGCCTTTTCCGAAGGATTTCGGAAAAGCCAATAAGTCGAACTACAAATTGCAAGTACTTAACCACGAACGAGAAATCTGAATTCCAATCTGGACATACGTGAAATTTCTGTTGTTCTCGTCAACAAATGCTACTGTAACAGTTGTTTTTTCATAATTTGTACAAATGTTGAAGTTTTACCAAGATTTTTCTGCCAGGGGTGGGATACCACTATAAGATTTTAGTGTGAAAAGCATTTTCAAAATGTCCACTTTTTTCCTTATTCTATTCTAGTAATTAATAACCTGTTCGATACAACCACTCGCTGCTGAATCACATCTGCCACCCTAACATTAAAGTTGTTGACAACTCTCTCAACATGTCTCTTGGAATTCTCCTTATTTCTCTCCTGATGTTTCTTTCAGTCTCTCGATTGTATCAGGGTTGTCCTGTATGGTAGACTCTCTCCTTCAGGTAACCCCAGAGGAAGTAGTCTGGGGGGGGGGGGGGGGGGGGGGGTTGAGGTTGAGGTTGAGGTCGGGGAATATGGGGGACATAGGTTGTCCGTCCGTCCTCGAAAGTACTGTCTCGGGTAAGAGGGTGCACCATCCTGTTGAAAGAAAGCTGTGTTCGTGTTTCAACAGGATGGTGCACCCCCTCACTGTTCAAACCGCACTCTTGAGTACCGGAACAGTACTTTCCAGGGGACCGGCTAATTTCGAGGAGGACGGACAACCCATGGCCCCCATACCCCCGATCTCAACCCCCCAGACTACTTCCTCTGGGATTACCCGATGAAGGAGAGTCTATACCATGCAGGACAACCCTGATACAATCGAGAGACTGAAAGAAAACATCAGGAGAGAAATAAGGTGAATTCCAAGAGACATGTTGGAGAGAGTTGTAAACAACTTTAATATTGTTCACTATATCATATCTATTTAGTCTGCAATATTTTAACTACACATGAATTCAGTCATTTTGTTATTGCGGATACTTGTGAGTTAGAACTTGCTGTTCCTTTACATTAATTATAGGAATATCAATATGGACAAAATGGACTTCTGTGACTCGTAGAATTAAATCAAGTTTGTATTTGCTTTATAAAATAGGATTACATAGGAAAGCATCTACGAGGTGACAATGATCGAAGGCACGAACGAGAAAGTATGAGGGGTGGAATGATGAACGAGAATACGCGAGTGTTAAACAGAATTCATGAAAGAAATTGTATCCGGATTTCTATTGTATACTATTTTTTTCATTCAGTAGACGTAATACAAAAGCCCTGTTAAATGCTTGGTTGGGATGGTGGTGATAGAGGGTGGTGCATTTTTGGATAGCTCTAGTGCAGTGGAAATATGTTTGCCCATAGAAGTGTATTTCTGTGTAGACGTATGGAGATCAGGCAGGTCTTAAATGGAGAGAATAGGAATACCCGTATGCCGTTGGTTATGTTAAAATATAAAGGGATAAATTATTTTAAAGAGGTCAGAAATGCATGGTAGTAGCACATGTATCTAACGCACACACACAAGTGTGTAAACACCTTCAATCGTGGACCTCCTGTTTCCTCCTATTGTTAATACTTTAACTTTTTGGAAGGACCCTCAATGGTTTTGTACACATTTTCAACCGTGGACCTTGACTTAGCCGTGGACCCTATTGTCCTCTTTGTTAAAGGTGCACGGATTGAATAGCTATACAAACTCACGCCTACTTACACAGACTGACATACTGAATTGAACAACAATGGAAACTGAAAGACTGAATGTACGCTTTGAATGATGCGGAATTCTCAAAAGAACTCATGGCGCATACCGCGCAGTGTTTGAAAAGAATAGGAAGAAACCACTTTCAGGCAGGGACTATTGCGTGTTACATTCCCATGCTCCTTTTAAAAGTCCCGCACTCATCCCATTCAAAGTGTTGATAACGTCGAAAACGTGACCTTCAAAAAGATCTTTTTCCGTTGGTTGGGTCTGTTGCATGTTTCATGTCCCAAGTCTTACCTTGAACAAAATTGAAATATCGAATTTCAAATCTTTATTGCTTATATTCATGACTGTTTTAATCTATTACGGCGAATCTTTAACATTACTAAGAATATAACAAGGGAGGAGACAAGTGTTGTGAATAACATCCTGTATGGCAAAATATTACTTTTTTATTATTCTTGCCTGGAAGACAAAATAATTGCCGCCTTCAAATTTCTATTTTCTACTTGTGATGGAATTGTTATTGTTGTGTTAGTATGTTTTCATATAAATCCCTCCGGGGTGGAAAAAGCCCAACGAATGTTAATTCCCGAGTCCTGGACAAAGATGCAGCCATATCAGGGGCGGATCCAGGATTTTTTTCAAGTGGGGGGGGTTGAAATTTGCCCAGAAAGGTGACTCCCAAAATGTTCCGTCTGCGAATTTTTTTTGACAAGCGGGGGGGGGGGGGGGGGGGGGGGGGGGGGGGGGGGGCTGACCACCTTCTCACCATTGGTGGCGCAATTTAACCTCTTTGTTTTGTTCTTACCCACAGGCAAAATAAGACATGTAGGGTTTCTGGTTTGCAACTTTAGGCGTAGGCCCCTACAAGCAAAACAAAATGGCACCGAGCAGGGGGGGGGGGGGGTTCACCCCCACCCCCCCCCCCGATCCCCGCCTGCATATGTGCCTCCTGGCCAATATTTTATGTGGGTTTTTTTTCGGCGGGGGAGGGCGCGCCCTCAGTCGCCCTCGCCCCCCCCCCCCCCACCCCCCCCCTCCCCCACCACTGTAAATTTCGCCAACGGAGAATACAATAATATGTAGAAAAATTCTGGTGTAATAGACATTTTTTGTGGGGGGGTGTTAGGCACAGTTCGGAGCAATTCGAACTCTGGCTGTGGACCAATCAGCTGTAAGCAGAGTTGCAGCACTCGAGTCCAGGACTCGGAGTCGAGTCCAAAAGGCATATAGCCAGCAAACAGAAAACGTTACAAAAACGTTATAGGTTCTGTATAGGTTACTTACGTCTTCGACTTAAAACGTTTTCAAAACGTGTCTTGAACGTTTCAGTTTACGTATAACTCGGAGGTCTTCAGTATGTTTTTTCCAGAACGTTCGCGTGACGTTTTTGGGACGTTACAAAATGTACCGACATTAAACGGTCCTTTTTTAATGTTTAAAAACTTTTTTTCTGGACGTAGCAACTGACCAATCAGAACTGAGGAGATTTGTGTTTACAAAAGTCATGTTAAATTCCGGTGTTTAGTTCAAAAACACACTTGACCATAATGTGTAATGGCTTAACCATAATGTGTAATCATTCAAACCATTCAACAATACAATTTTGATTTTTGCAAACATACCGGTAGGTGAAAAATCCAACGTATCTCCTTTCGTATTCAAATATTGAAATTGTTCATGGGAAACCATTACTTCATCATGGTGGGAAAAGCTGAATATAAAGCTAAATCACGACAATATTCAGTTTGTAGTGTTTAGTAGGTTATCACAGCATTTTGTGTAGGCTACACTCTAACCATAGTATTGTGTAATAAGTTACTTCTATTTAGTCTGGTTCCCACTATATTTATTTCTGTAAATTTGCACTTACTTTCTGCCAACTTAGCTTAATTCCAGTAAATAGAAACTTAGTTCGTGTATGTAAGTTTTTAATACTTTTTACGTTCTGGGGACGGTTCTTAGAACGTCACAAAGTCGCGTGTTTAAAGGCCGTATGATTGGTCATTTTTGCAATTTTCAAAAATGGGCGGATTTGGGGGTTAGTGTTTTATAGGAAATATCGTTCCACTCACCTGTTCAAAGTTTTGCGTTGTTGGGTGGCGAAAAAGCCGAGAGAAAAACGGCGCTCGTTTTCAACCGTCGGGCGGATGATAGCCTTTAGTCAAGGCGCGAGTGGCTACCAGCTGGACACGTGACGCGCCCTGAATGCCAGCATGTCTAGCGCGCCACTCGTCCGGGTAGCCACGCGCGCCTTGACTAAAGGCTACAGGGCAGTTTTCCAACGATTTCCAGCTGGAAATCGTTGGAAAACGATATAAATTTCCACTTTTCTTGACAACAACAGCACACCTGGTGCCATAATATTACAGGATGATTGAGACTACTATTAACTTATAGTCTAGTAAGGTATTTCGTAATAATTCAGTAAAAACAAATGGAGAATTACCAATCGTGTACATTACCTTTAAAACTGTCCCTAAACTTTCGTTTTTGGAAAGAGGTACGTTCCAACAACGTTCAGAAAACGTTAAATGGTTTGCTGGGTAGGGCCCTTGCACACAGGACGCCAGCAGGTTTCACTCTGGTGGAGTTGTCTTCAAAGAATGCAGTAAGTTACATTCACCTGGTACTCCGTAACATTTAACATCATTAAAAGGTGATTGCATTCTTGATTTAACCCACTCCCCTCCCATACATGGGCCCAATTGACGTATACATTGTGTTTGCGCCTTTTTTTAAGTGGCATCGTCATGAAAATGTTCCGTGTTGTACCATGGGGCTATGGTTATACCTTGTGATGAAACCATTTATGAAGATTAGAAATGTTCTGCCCACAGTAACATTTGCCTTCTCGGTGATTTATTACCGTTAGTCTTTGCCCTCATGAAAAAGTAACTCGGACTCGGACTCGAAGCAAATGACCTGGGACTTGAATTCGGAGTCGAAACTTGTTACTCGACTACAACTCTGGCTGTACCCCAAGAATATTTTGCCCATATGTTTGTACCCCAAAATCTAAGTGCCGGAAAACTGTTTTTAATTTTGCCGTCCAAAATGCCATGAAAGTGAGGTAGCTCTTGGTTAATTGGGGGTGGGGTGGGGTGGGGGGTGTAGGAAAGTGCAGCTGGCCCTCGGAAAGTTAGTCGGCCCCAGGTTTAGTCGTTTAATCCCCCCCCCCCCCCCCCCCCCCAATCTCCTACCACACAAACTGCTTTTCAGCTCTGTGTAATGTTTGGTCTACGGCACCGGGCCTAAAAGTTCAAAATCCCAGCTGTCTTTAAGGGTCGAAAAACAATACAAGAAGGTTTTTCAAAAATGTATTTTATATTTTTCCAAAAAGAGTAAGGACAATACTTTCCAGTAATTGTAATTACGTAAGTGATATTGTTTTGCAGTTTGGCTGAATGGCCTTTTTATTTAAATCCACCAAAAATCAGTTTTCGCAGCTCCCAAAATGGCCGAAAATGGCCAAACACACATAACCGTCTGTTACCATGGCAACGGGAAACATAGATTTTTAAAGTCTATTTTGGTTATTTACTCACCAAGTACTTTCATCTCACAATTGTTTTTTTTTTAATCCATTTTTTTTACAATGGACACTTAAATAAAGAATTTACACAAATGACTCAACAGTTATTGCTGGTTGTGTGCTTCCCCCCCCCCCCCCCCCCCCACCCCCGAACCTTGAAGAAAAATCGCCGCCGCTGTCTGAGACCTAAAACGACTTTGTCTTCCAAAATCAATTGCTCAACAGTTCTGTATTTGAAATACTCGCTTGCCAGTCCCAACTAGGCAAATTTGCTTAAAATTGAATCAACTGGGAAAATTCAGGGCGTAGGCATATTCTAACAAGCAGGCATGTATGTGCTTTTTCTCCATTTGTTGGGGTATTTCTGCTTTGCTGTTGCTCACGTGGACAAAATTGCAGAATAATTATGTGCGGTGCACATTCATAGACTGAAGAGGAGGAGGGGAAACGGAAATGTTTTCGTCTGAAGCCACCAATGACTCACTTCAACCACAAACGTCTGCTTACACTGATGATACATGCCAAATAGAAAATTTATTAAGATCAAGACAAAAAGAAAATTATCTATTCAAAATATAAATTCTATGCGTTTCATCTGATCTCATACACTGCAAAAACTGTAATGTCAAATTACCAGCATGTGGGCTTTATATTAAACCATTCGCCGAGTGGTGTTAATTTAACATCACAGTTTTTGCAGTGTAAAATGCATTACTCTAGTACAAAAGCGTTTGCTGCACATGGGAAAACATTAATTAGCATTGTAACTCAAGACTGATACCACAGAGGTGTTCCACGGCGTCTATTTTACCATCCTGTGCAGTTAAGCCTTAGATGTCGTGGGTGTTTTAGGAACTTCTTCATAAGAGGGATTTAATTGTTCCTATACAGGGGCGGATCCAGGAATTTTTGCAGGGGGGGGGGGTTCTGAAATTTGCCCAGAAAAGTGACTCCCAAAATGTTCCGCCTGCGAAAAAAAATTACAGGGGGGGGGGGGGGGGGCTGATACACTTTCTCACCGTTGGTGGCGCCATTGAACCTCTTTGTTTTGTTCTCACCCATAGGCAAAATAAGACCTGTATTTGCAAGGCGTAGGCCCCTACAAGCAAAAGAAAAGAAAAACAAATTGGCAACTAGCAGGGGCGGGTTTCGACCCCCAAAAATAGTCATTCAAATTCACTATACGAGCATTCTGCGTTTTTTAGCTTCACTCGTCTATGTAAAAGATGCATTAAAATTACAATTATTGTATTGTCTACACTCTTAAAACTGTATTTAGCAATTAAACACAATCTTGCTATCAGTCAAACATGTTTAGAACAAGCTAAACATTACGTGTTCAATTCCTAAACATCAATGTTCATTGGCTAAATACCACCGTCAACACGCTAAACATGTTTAGTATGTAAACGTGTTTACCAACTGATAGCAAGAAAGTGTTTAGAAAAGTGTTTAATTGCTAAACACCGTTTTTGCAAGTGTATTCAATTTCGTCTGGACCAGCATCTTTTCCCGCATGTCCACATTCCTGAATGCAACAAATGAAGTCTTGAATTCACCAAAACAAAATAGAATGCCCCTAAACGAAAACGAACATCAGGAACAAAATCGTGGCTGCTTAAAAATTGAAAATTAATGCTCTTTAACAGTGAAACAGGAACCTAAATTTGATTAGATACACACAATATGTATACAACATGGACAGTATTGCGGCCTACCTCGGGAAAATGTCTTTAGGAAATAACCGGAGATAGTCTGAGTGAAAATGCAAAACATTATTTAAATTTTAAATTCTTGCAAACTGAAAAAGAAAACATTAATTTTTTTTGTCATTTTCAACTTGGGAACGCGCGCCATCGACGGCAGCAATGTGGAATTCATTGATTCAAATATTATGCACTTGGCTTCGTGCCTTGTTTTTTTTCTAAGAGACTTGGTGATGACAATCATATACGGCATCAGTACCGGTACCACGTAACATAATTGCACGTTCATGGACAATGAAACACAATTTGATGCAAGCTGTTACCTAAAGCTTTTTGTTAATTAGTTACTCATAATGCAATTTTTAAAAAGGGTGAGACAACCACATCATCAGATAGAAATCAAACCAGCAGCATATTATGTATGTTTTGGGTCCGGGGGAAGGGGGGAGGGGCGGAATTGCACATTGTTTTCAAAAGGTGACCCCATACAAGGTTCCAGCATATGGCTTTTATGGAATTAATTTGACATTAACAACCAAATCATCAGGGACACAAAAATGCAAAGTCTCACTTGTTTACAAACTTTAAAAGAGAATAATAAATAGATGTCGCATTCGAGAACGATTTGCTACACTGACTTCTCATTCATGCTTTAATTCCGTGTTAACTTTATAAACGCTTTTATATTTCAAGTGCGCGAAAAACCCGTAACAGCCAAATCAGTAGCACAACTTAAACATGAAGACAGTTTAAACGGTCAATAACCCAAGAACCAAAAAGAATGACATTTGAAAATACATTTCACCACTGACTCTTCTCATCGAGCGATTCGATTTGTCGTAAACCTGACATTTTGGGAAAATTCCATAATAAAATATATAATGTAAGCTTTGTAATGGTGAAAAAATACTGTTATACGATATTTTAGTTTGCGAATAGAGATTAAATTCAGCATTGAGAATGGAAAATAATACGTAGTTTACACGATATTTTTCTGAAGTACGCCAGACGTAATGTGAAATTGTACATATTTAATTATGAATTAAATGTGCTTTAAACTGCAGCATTTTGACAAAAACAAGAATCGATATTTTTTGACGATTTTCATGTAAATTGCAATTACTCAAAAATAGGTCGTGCGACTTATGTCCGATTTCCCTTGCGGACCCCTCTTTTTTAGACTGGTCCCTTATATGGCTCCTCGAAAGAGTAGAAATTTCACTCTTTTGGAGTGATTTTCATTCTTTTGGAGTGGTTTTTATAAGAGATTAGCTCTTTTTGAGTGGTTTGATAAGGGATTCACTCTTTTTTGAGTGGTTTTATAAGGGATTCACTCTTTTGCAAAATGAGTTTTTCACTCTTCTACATTCATAGAGTAATTAACTAACAAAAAGATTGGGTCCGCTGCCCGCCAGTTATATAGAAAAAAAAGAGGAAAAAGAAGTACCGGCCATGAAGCAGATAGCTGCATTTTTGGCCAGGACTCGGGAATTAACACTAGGTGGGCTTTTTCCTACTCCGAAGGGTTACATGAAAACATACTGACATATCAATAACAATGCCACCACAAGTAGAAACTAAAACTTGAAGGCGACAGTTCATTTCGTTGAGCAACCACCGCGTGTCACTTGTGTGCGTGGGTCAGGAATATGCAAATACCGCCCTCTGGATAAACTGGTTCCTGTCTCCCCAAACCGGAACGACGGGGGTGCGTTCTACTGACGCGAGCAACGCGAACGTTCCCCAACTTCGTAAAAACACAAAAAAGAGGCAAAAGTTGGTAAACGTTTGCTTCAGTAAACGCGCCGAGATCAGCCGCTTTTGATTGGCCCTTGCTGCGCTTGCGCATTTTTCATTTGGAAATAAACAATTAATACCCGGTATGTCTTCGGGCAAGAATAATGATGTTTTCCCGGCCAAATTATGTTCATTTTCATTTACACTCGTTCAAATTCCTGCCGTTTTTCTAGGTCAATCAAATTAGGGTTTCTGTTTTGATGTTAGGGCCTATTTAGTCCGAGAGCCCAGAGAGGTTTAATTAGAATATCAAGCACAAAAGGTTCGATGGTGGAACTCCCTGACTAGGTAAATTTGAATACATTTTCAAAGTGAACAAAAAGGAGCGGGATTCGAACCTGCGACCTCCGGGTTACCGTACCGGCGCTCTACCAACTGATCTATCTTGCCCTATGTTGGCGGTCTCCCAAATTGTCAGTATCTTTGTTCAGGGCGCTAGTCGGAAGTCATAAACCCAGAATGCCGTATAGCCAGGGATCACACCCAATTTTACGATACAACATGGGAAGCGACATTGTGGGGATCACTCAATGAGGATACGACTTTTAACTGATAATTCGGGAAACTGACTAGGTAAATTTAAATACATTTTCAAAGTGAACAAAGAAACTGGCAGGAGCAGGATTCCTTTTTGTCTCTTTGTTAGACAATGGTTGTGTTCTTTTAAATTGTCTCTTTCTTATCCAGCCCTGACCAGTTGGCGCAACTCAGATTTCACCCGACCCCCTTAATTGTCTCCTGTGCAGTCATGCATGAAAACTAATCCAGTAAAAATTTCACCAAAAGAAGCAGAAAGAGTTACTTCAAAAGTACATATGAAAATATCCTATCTAATAGTATAATAGTATATATATATAACGCCCTTTTCCGCATTGGGGCGACCGGTCTATGGGCATTGTGCATTAAAAAAAATGTAACCTAACCCTATCTTTTCCTGTTGCATTTACTTTAAGGCGACCGGTAATCGGTCGCCCCAAGACGGTCGGTCGCCCCATGCCCATAGAAAAACGGTGACCGGTCACCTTATGCTGGAAAAGGTCAGTATATTGCTACAGAATAAAACTATGGCCAATTTTAAAAGTGTATAGTTTTGTTTGACTCGCACTGTAGTAAGCTTAAATGTCAGCCGAAATGAAAAGCTTTCTCAAACTATTTTGTGCAAATGGGATATATGGCATGTCAAACGTTGTAATATTCGATAATCTACGTATTTTTGTGCCATGTTCAAATATATATGTGCGATGTTTGTCATTATGTGCGATGTTCAAATATATATGTGCGATGTTTGTCATTATATGTGCGATGTTCCAATTTATATGTGCGATGTTCCAATTTATATGTGCGATGTTCAAATATATATGTGCGATGTTCAAATATATATGCGATGTTTTGTCATATATGTGCGATGTTTGTCATTATATATGCGATGTTCAAATGTATGTGTGCGATGTTTGTTATTATATGTGCGATGTTCAAATATATATGCGATGTTTGTCATATATGTGCGATGTTCAAATGTATATATGCGATGTTCAAATTTATATGTGCGATGTTTGTCATATATGTGCGATGTTCAAATATATGTGCGATGTTTTTCAATTTACATTCGAAAACGGAATTGTGGGATATAGTATGGTTTCCAGACCGAAATAGTATGAATATTCCTAATAAGTTACATCAGGGACCAGACTACTTAGGACGGTCTATCTGTTCCACTGACCTGGCTTGAAGCTAGCCCGCGATTCAGCCCGCGATTCGCAATAGGGCCCGCGATTCGCCCGATCAGAGCAGCCACATATTGAAAACTAGAATCCATTCGGAGTTATTTTTCTAATAAAATCGCTGGATTCAGGCAACAAATTTTCGAGAAATGTCAAGAAATTACTACCAATTTTTGCATGAAATTCCAGAATAGGTATGAGCAAAGCTGAACATATTATACTTATCATTGTTTTATGGGTCTTCTTTATTAAATAATTAGTCGTTTCGCAAGGGCCCATTTCAAAGGGTTCTCTACATCAATTCCTAAATTTCGGCTCAGCACAATAGCTTCAGTTTGAAAGAAAGTGTACCGCACATGTTTTGAAAAATTCATATTTTTCTTTCACATTCATAATTGCCACCTTCCTGGGCACACCTAATTTCAGCAAGAGCTTATTGCAAGAATGGCTTCTGTTCCAATTAGCCGCTTAATATCAGAAACTTGGCTAAAGGATCTTGACGATCCTTTAATAAAAATTCCAGGCTATGTCATAGAAGGCTCTTGTAGACAAAGTAAGCGAGGCGGTGGGGTAGCATTATACATCAGAGATAATTATACTTACAAAACTCGAGTAGATTTATGTATAAATTCTACAGAAATAGAATCATATTTTATTGAAGTCGAAAGCACCAGTGGCAATTCATTTATAGTGGGAGTAATATATAGACCCCCCGATACATCATACGTACAGTTTTTAGATGCCTTTGATAGTATACTTGAAACAACAAGTAACTTTAATAAAAAATGCTATTTAATGGGGGACTTCAATATTAACCTGCTACATCGTGACACAAATAGCAATGTTCAAACTTTTATTGAAATCCTTTCTTCACATTCCTTCTATCCTCTAATCAATAAACCTACAAGAATTACAAGTGAAAGCGCAACGCTAATAGATAACATCTTTACTAATGATATGCTTAATCATAATTCAGGAATATTACTAACTGATATAAGTGACCACTTACCAGTGTTTATGACGATCGATCAGTGTAAAGAAACAGGTACAAACAAACTAAACAAACCTAAACGAGACTTCAAAATAACTAACATCCAACGTTTTATTCAGGATCTTAACGGTATTGACTGGGATCACATTCTGTTTTCAGATAATGTTGATGATAGCTATAATACGTTCTTAGACATTTTTATCAACTTCTATGAAAGGGATTTTCCTCTATGTTATAATGAATCTACTTAAAAAAAAAAAAAAAATCACCATGGATAACTAAGGGAATTTATAATTCCATCAGACGAAAGAATCACATGTATAAAAAGTATCTCAAAAGACCCACATTAGAAAACAAAAGGGTGTTTGTACAATATAGAAACAACCTCACAAAAGTAATACGAAGCGCAAAAAAGGAGTACTTAGAAACTCAGTTTAATAAAGAAAAAAATAACCATAAAGGTACTTGGAAACTCATTAATTCATTATTATGTAAATCTAAAAACACATCAGTTCCAACTTACTTTATTAAAGATGGTGAAAAAATAGACAACGACCTTGATATATCGAACACTTTTAATAAATATTTTGTTAATATTGGTAATAGCATTGCAAGTGAGCTGCAAACGTGTGATCAAGGCTTTGAATCGTTTCTTGATGACAGATGCCCACATTCTCTATTTCTAAAGCCAATCACTGAAGACGAAATATCCTCCGTTATCTGTAATCTTGCCTCTGATAAAGCCCCAGGATGGGATGGTATATCATCATTTATTATTAAAGAAGCGAAGAGTGCTTTACTCAAACCACTCGCCCTAATCTTTAATGAATCCATTACAACAGGGGTTTTCCCAAACAAACTGAAAAAAGGTAAGGTAGTACCTATATTCAAAAAGGGTAATCAACACGATATCAGTAATTACAGACCAATCTCCATTTTACCTGTGTTCTCTAAAGTTTTTGAAAAGTTAATTCATGGTCGACTACTATGCTTCATCCAAAAATATGGATTACTATCGAATTCACAGTATGGTTTCAGAAGTAAACGTTCTACTGAATTAGCAATAATAAGTGTATTAAATCAAATTGTCAATGCTATAGAAAATAAACAAATCTCCATTGGCATATTCTTAGACTTGTCAAAAGCATTTGATACTGTCAATCATAATATTTTAATACATAAATTAGCATACATTGGTGTTCGTGGTGTAGCGCTGCAGTGGTTTCAAAGTTACCTGACGAACAGATTGCAGTTTGTAATATATAACAACACGAATTCAATGCAAGATGTAATATCATGCGGAGTTCCTCAGGGATCTGTTCTGGGGCCATTGCTGTTCATCATTTATATGAACGATATCTGCAAGTCAAGTAATTTGATTTCATTTTGCCTCTTTGCTGACGACACAAATTTACTTTATAACCACCATGACGCTAATGTTGCTGTAGCGACAATAAACCAAGAACTTGTTAAAGTAAATACATGGCTTTTATGTAATAAGCTATCGGTCAACTTATCAAAAACTAATTATATCATATTTAGTAGTAAACAAAATAAATATGTGTGCAGAAACCCAGTCACTATGAATGGAGAAATCCTTAATCAAGTCAAAAACACTAAATTTCTTGGAATACATATTGATGAAAACCTAACGTGGAACAAGCAGATAGAAACACTGTCCAACAAAATATCGAAAAACATTGGTGTTATGAATAGGTTGAAGTTTTTCCTGCCCTCAGAAATTCTTTTAACAATTTATAATTCCCTTATTTTATCATATTTAAATTACGGAATTCTTTCATGGGGCAGCTCGAGCACTCAGTGTCAGAAACTTTTTCTTCTGCAAAAAAAAGCAGTCAGAATAATAACGAAGTCCAATTATCTGGCACATACCTCTCCTTTGTTCTCAAAGCTGAGAGTACTTAAGTTTAATGATTTATACAGTCTTAACATAGGTAAATTTATGTATAAGTACAACCATCGTATGCTGCCTTCAAATTTCTGTAACCTCTTCACCATGTCTTCATCGGTTCATTCCTACAGTACTCGTGGTGCATCAAAAGGTGATCTTTATATAAATTACCATAGAACATCACTTGCAAAACAAAGCTTAATTACTCGGGGTGCTCTCCTTTGGAATAAACTAGACAGAAAACTTAAGAACACCACTAGTTTGAAAGTGTTTGCAAAGGAATTTAAAGATAATGTACTAAGTCAATATTAGTCCATATTACATAGCTTAAATTATCAATTCGTTTATTTACCTAGAAAAGATCATTTCTATCATTATATACTATTTAAGTCAAGTTCCGTCTTCTTGTCCCTTGTCAGTAGAATATTGTTACCAGTAATAATTTGTGTATCATTTTACATATACTGTCACTTCAGTTTGGTCTCATAATATTTGTCTCCTCGTCCCACGTTTGTAGAAATATATGTTTGTCCTCTGTCCTCACAGGGAGAGCATAAAAGCTTGCTTCGCTCTTCCTACATGTTGGTATTGCAGTGTATGATACTTGTTATATTGTTATATTAGATTACTAATTTAATTAAAACTACCAATTAAATGTATGGAGGATTAACTTCATGAATTATTAATTATCAACTTACATGTATTTGAATTGTATGCCAACATGAAAAAATAAATGTGTGTGTGACTATACACACACTATACACACACATACACACACACACGCGTTTTTGCATCCCTGTGGAGACATGGCATTGTTCTCCCCTTTGTCCCTGTACTTAAGCAAACCCCCATAGACTTTGTACACAAAATTCCTTGTGGAGCAAACCTAACCCATAGAATTGCCCTGTGGAGACCTATTGAGTCCCTTTGTTCGCATTGTGTTCATGTCTCCACAGGGTACGGAATATCTCTCCATATTCGGAGTTTCGTGTGAAATGCCGTCTTTGAAAGAAAGTGTACCACACATATTTTGAAAACTTCATATTTTTCTTTCATATTCATAATTCCCACCTTCCCGGGCACACTTAATTTCAGCAAGGGCCTATTCCAAGAATGGCTTCTGTTCCAATTAGCCGCTTAAAGACTGACCATTTTCAAGAATATTTGGAAATGCGGTATTCGGAGTTTCATGTGAAATGCCGTCTTTGAGAGAAAGGGCCTGGGAAGGTGGGAATTATGAATATGAAAGAAAAATAAGAATTTTTCAAAATATGTGTGGTACACTTTTTTTCAAAGACTTCATTTCACACGAAACTCCGAATACCGCATTTCCAGATATTCATGAAAATGATCCGTCTTTAAAGGCAGTGTACATGATTGGTCATTGTAACCTGTTGCAATTTTCAGAAATGGGCGGATTTGGGGGTTAGTATGTTATGGGAAATATCATTCCACTGACCTGTTCAAAGTTTTGCGTTGTTAGATGGCGAAAAAACGAGTGAAAAACGGCGCTCGTTTTCAACCGCTGGGCGGATAATAGCCTTTAGTCAAGGCGCGCGTGGCTATCTGGGCCCGGATATGCCAAGGCGCCATCATGTCCGGGGCGCGCCACTTGTCCAGGTAGCCACTCGCGTCTTGACTAACGGCTACAGGGCAGTTCTCCAACGATTTCCAGCTGGAAATCGTTGGAAGACGATATAAATTTCCACTTTTCTTGCCAACGACAGCACATCTGGTGCCATAATTTCACAGGATGATTGAGACTATTATTAACTTACAGTCTACAAAGGTATTTTGTAATAATTCATTAAAAAACGATTTTGGAGAATTACCAAGCGTGTACACTTTTTTTAAGCGGCTAATTGGAACAGAAGCCATTCTTGGAATAGGCCCTTGCTGAATTTAAGTGTGCCCATGAAGGTGGCAATTATGAATATGAAAGAAAAATATGAATTTTTAAAAACATGTGCGGGACACTATTTTTCAAACAGAAGCTATTGTGCTGAGCCGAAAGGAATTGATGTGGAGAACCCTTTGAAATGGGCCTTTGCAAAACGACTAATTAATTCATTAAAAAAGACCCATAAAACAATGTTAAGTATAATATGTACAGCTTTGCTCATACCTATTCAAAAATTTCATGCAAAATTGGTATGTATTTTCTTTACATTTTCTAAAAAATTCGTTGCCTGAATCCAGCGATTTTATTAAAAAAAAATTCCTTTTGTCGAATGGATTCTAGTTTTCAATATGCGGCTGCTCTGATCGGGCGAATCGCGGGCTGAATCGCGGGCTAGCTTCAGCCAGGTCAGTGCAACAGATAGACAGTCCAAAGTAGTCTGGTCCCTGATGTAACTTATTAGGAATATTCATACTATTTCGGTCTGGAAACCATACTATATCCCACAACTCCGTTTTCGAATATAAATTGAAAAACATCGCACATATTATTTGAACATCGAACATATATGACAAACATTGCACATATATATTTGAACATCGCACATATACATTTGAACATTGCACATATATGACAAACATCGCATATATATTTGAACATCGTACATATAATAACAAACATCGCACACATACATTTGAACATCGCATATATAATGACAAACATCGCACATATATGACAAAACATCGCATATATATTTGAACATCGCACATATATATTTGAACATCGCACATATAATGACAAACATCGCACATATAAATTTGAATATCGCACATATAATGACAAACATCGCACATACATATTTGAACATCGCACATAATGACAAACATCGCACATATATATTTGAACATCGCACAAAAATACGTAGATTATCAAATATTGCAACGTTTGACATGCCATAGTATTAGGCATCATGCTTCTGAATTGCCTATAAATAATAACGGAGTTACCTTTTGGGGGCTTGCAATAAAGGTAGTAGGCCTATACACCATTTGCTTTTGCTGTAATTTTCAGAAATACATGGGTTTGCGGGTTAGTATTTTATAGCGTGCTAGCAAATACTCTAACACTGACCTGTTTAAAGAGTTGTGTGTATAAATGCTGGGAAAGCAGAGAACAAAATATATTTTCTACTTTTTGTAGTCTTGTTCCCTGACCAACAGACGTCAGGGAATTATCAGGTCGGGGAACTAGACTATTTCCAATTGTTGGCCGAGAATCGTTGGAAAACGATATAAATTTCCACTTTTCTTGAAAATGACAGCACACCAGGTGCCGTGATTTCACAGGATGTTTGAGACTGATATTTACATACATTTTAGTGCGGTATTTCGTAATAATTCAGTATAGTTTTGTTTTGTTATGTTTGCAAATGTTGTATATAATTGAAGGATGAGTGTTCTTTATCTCTATTCACAATGTTCAAGCTCCAAGTCTTAGCTGACATGTGAAGACACTGTGCGCTGTTGCTATGGTGTCAATCAAGGTACGCACTGGACTATGCACTCGCAGAAAAAAAATAATCAAAATTTGACTTATTGTATACATTTTAACGTTAAATGTGTTTACTGGTTCGTCACGACGAACCGTTGTCGCGTGAAATATCAGACTCACTGAAAATCTGACCGGTTATACAGCACATGCTCATGATAAACAAAACAATAGGATCATGGTGAGGGTGAAGATTAGGGTGAGAAACAAGCTTATAGCTGGAGTTTGGTTTAGCTCATTACAAAAGTGTTAATGCATTATGGGTAAAGAGTCGGATGTTCACGGGAGTCGGATGACACCGTCATCCAAAACGAAAGAATGGACCAAGGGTTTTCACGTTGCTATATCCCTGTTGCATGCTGTGAGCTTACCAAGTTTGCAGAAATTGTACATTGTCAGTACATTGCAGCAATATATGCACATTTCCGTGATTCAAACTAATTTATAATAACGTTCTGGGGAAAAAGCTTAGTCATGAATACAATTAATTAAGCAATAAAGAGTCCTGGCGACATTTGAGGCGTCCTAAAAAAAACAAAGAAATAGTGTTTTAAAGATAGTTTTAAGATGGTTCAGAAGTTGTTTGCCGTCCCTGGCACAAAAAGCTGGATACGTCGGTAGGCCCTACTGGGGAAATACGTTTGCCTAAAGAAAATGAATGCCCGATGAACCCCTTATACGATCTTTTTTTTCTTTTCATTTATTTGAATGAAGCTAAAGTTTAGGCGGTAAAATGCAGAATAGCGTATGCAGTTTTTTGTGCCAGGGAGGGCAAACAACGTCTGAACCGTCTTCAAGCCATCTAAAAAAGGTTCCCCCTTGTCCGCCGCTGGATTAGCCCTACAAATAGGGCTGTAAATGGTTCCTTTTTTAACATTACAGCCCTACTCCAACGGCGCAGCCCTACACGCTGCCGTTGGAGTAGGGCTGTAATGGTGACAGTAAAAAGCCAGAAGTAAAAAAAGGAACCATTTACAGCCCTATTTGTAGGGCTATAGCCGCTGGATATGCCACTAATAGAATGCTCAGATAATGAAATTGAACCATTAGGCCTAGGCCTATTGATTGTCCCCAAAATATCAAGCTATTCCTAACCCGAAGTCTATGCTAAACACGAACCCTAAACTCGTTTCTCAGCATTATCCTAAGCCTTATCCTAAGTTTTGGTGTACATGTCCTTCTGAGTTTTCGCACTGAACGAATGTGTCGTATTTTCATGAAGTCTGATTTTCACGCGACACTGGCTACGCGAGGGCCGACTCCCATTGTGATTAGGAGCAGGAACCAGTCTAGGAAAGAATCATTATTAACGGACAACTACAAAAAGGGCGGCCCCGCGGCCCCACGCGCGTCACGTACGTCACACGTACGATACGTCGAGCTAGTACGTCGAGCCAGTACTGTGGCAAAGACGTACGGTACGGCCAGGAAATACTGGACACTCCGCTGAAAAAGTGAAACAGGAAGTACATGTAGTTGCTATGTGGAAGGGCGCCCTCTTGTTTCTGGTAGGTAAAACTTGCGAACAACCGAAACAAGGGAGAAACGAAGGCCCTGTCCGAATTACTTGGCTACGGCCAAGGGCGAAACCAGAACACAATTTTCTTTTTTGGGAGGGGGGCCAAAAATGTTTTTTTTTTGCAATTTTTTTGGGAGGGGCCAAAAGAAATTTTGGCTGAGTTTTGTGAGTGGGTGTACGCATGAGTGGCTGCCTTTTTGCGACAGATCAGTTAAAAAAATAAAAATTGGTTTGGTTTGGTTGGGGGGGGGCATGGCCCCCTCCCCCCCCCCCCCCCCCCCCCCCCCCCCCGCCTGGATCTGCCCTTGGCTACGGCTGGATGTTACACACATGTCTATGGTAGTGGCTGCAGCCACTTCCCATAGACTCGTGTACTATAATTTCAAGCCGCAGCCAAGTAATTCGGACAGGGTCGAAGATTCGGTGCTCTGGCACTTAATTAAAACCCCTTGCGTACGGAAGACGCCATGGCGTGAAAAAAAAAGTGCCACCAGGCCGGATGACGCCATTTGCCGCCGTTTGTGCAGTTTCAATCCATTGTTGGATTATTATTTATGTTACGCTTGACTGCACAAACACATTGTAGCGGTTCGCTTGGCTGCCAGAACCGCCGCGACACCCCGACGTCTCCCGTGTAATACCGTGCTCAATGTTAATTGCACTGAATTACACCTCCAACAAAATTTGACAAGGATTGGTTCGAACAGTAAATAGTTAATGTTTCTCCCCTCTTTTTTTTTCTTTCGTTATTTATTCAGTTATTTATTATTTATTAATTCAATTGTGGAGACCCACCCTTTGCAATTCTGTGTATCATTAAAAACAAATATAACTACATTTATACATATTATGGCACTCATCTTCAATTATATAATAGAAAAACAACAGATTTGGTTTCAGTCAAAATCAAATTGTGTCTTACTTTGTGGCTTACTGTCTGAAGTAGCAGTATATTAGGGGCCATTCAACATTTTCAATGTTTAAAAATTTCGATCTTAAAATATTGATTTGCCATGCAAATTAACATAATATAATGCCCAGTTTCATGACAGCGTGATGCAGCTGTGGATCTCCCCCCACTTTAACAAGTGCCCCCCCCCCCCCATGACTTCTTGTGTTTCATAATCAGCTTCTGACGCGCAAGCAAAGTGCTTATTAGCACGGTTCCCGTCTCTAGCTCTGCATGCTAGTAATTACTGGTGAAACAATTCACAGAAATTAACAGGGGAACACTCCTCGAGTGGAGCAAAGTTTGATTTCGTTTGTTTTTTAGATTCTTTATTTAGCTAAGTTCATTAAGTCGTTCAAGTCCAACATGACTGTTACTTTATCATTACTTTATCATTAAAAAACAACTCAACTATGGATACTTCCAGTTACAACAAAGATTGTTTTCTTTTTATACATTTAAAAAAAGAATAAAATAAGATACCTGCCAGCTTAGGACCTTAAAATTTCAATCTGGTTTTCACATGTGAAACAAAATCTCTGAGTACTAAATCATGTCACTAAAACACCTAACTACATGTATTATAATGGAGGTACCTCCGTTGTAATATTTATCCATTCACTTATTGTTTTGTTTTTTCTCTTTGTTACTTCATCTGTCATCTTTGTGAAGTTTTTTCTTCATCACTAATGAAAGTCGCTCGCATTTTTAGCTGTTCTTCTCGTATGGATTCACTGTATGGTAGCCGCAAGCACGCGCTTACCTATCAAACGGTGGGGGCGCCCTAGTCTGGTTCCATGACCTAAAGATTCCCTGACGTCTGTCAGAAATAGTCAGAATATTTTTGTTCGGGAACCAGACTAGAAGCGCCCTTCCCCATTGTCGAAAATAATGACGTCATAGCGTTCCATCGGGCGCTGTACAAAAAGATATCCGGTGTCCGATCTTCCCCCTTAATTCTGCGATCTTTAGTCAAACGAACATTCGATCGATCGCGACAGAAGTTAAATTGTTCGCATCAATCATCGTCTGTTTGATGAGTAATACGTAATTGAACGTGCATCGCGTCAGATATCGGAGCATAACTTGTCTGTACATCCCGCATGTTTGTAACTCCATGGTTAAATGTTCATGAGAACTTAATGAAGTCAGCATTGTAACTTTGCCATGCTTGTTTACAGAGTACGGAACTGAAGAGGTCAGCAGGAATAACGTTAGGAGAGCTGCCAAAGTGCTGGTGCGGAAGGACGAAAGGTTTCTTCGTCTTCAAACTAACGTTAAACTGTCAGTAGCCTGCATGTTGTAGGAGCCTAGCCCTAGTATGTGTCTTATTCCTCCGTGGTTTATTTTGTACATATTAATGTAATGTATGTAAATCAACGGGGTCATGCTAATTTAGCGTCAACAAGGCTTAAGCATCAACATTTAGCGTCAACAAAGCGTCAACAACTTATAAAAGCACTGTTAAGCTTAAACATGTTATCCACAATATTTAGTGGGCTTCTATGATTATTTAAAAGTATTATTACATTAGTATTGAAAAGTATCTTAAAATGTGTGATTTTTTAGCAAAAAAGTACGTCATCAACGGTGCTTTTTCCCGGCAGCCATCTTGTTTTTCTGAGACATGGTGCGATCGCGCATGTGCAAAAGAAAAAACAAAGATGGCGGCGCCCATTCATCGTAATTTTGTCGCATAAAATTTTGTTTTTATGTGGGATTGTGAACGTGAATTCGCCTAATTTCTTACATAATACAAGATGCGAGAGTTTGTCGAATACAATTATATATTTATAGCTTTTGTGAAGCTTAAAAAAAGAAATGTGCATTTTGAGCTTTGTTGACGCTTTGTTGACGCTGATCAGGTTTGTTGACACTTGTTCAGTTGTTGACGCTAAATAGCATGACCGTATCCACGTGTTGGCAATTTTCGTGCCCCAGGCTTAACTAAGCTTTACAACAAAATTTTGAAGATGTAGGCCTAGGCCTTGAGAAAACACGACTTTCTTCTGGTTTTCCAGTTAGTACTAGTAGTGAGATGAGAATCGACACTCATACTGCCACACGATATGCTCCCCCTTCCCATTCTGGACCAATCAGAGAGTGGCTTCTAAATTAAACTTTCATCCATCAATCAGCGACGGTCTACCAAACGAGCATGGGCACTGTCGTCTTGTTTGGTTTCAGTTTGTGTGTTTTTCACCGTCGTCGTTTTACCCCATTTTTTCCCTCAAAAATCAAAACCCTGCCCTCTTTCCACAAAATTAATCCTGTAGATATTCAACTTGGTCAAGTTGGTGTTATCACATCTACTTACCCGAGTCCAAAAAGTTAAAATGTGGATTTTTTAGGAACAGGGTCCTAAACTCCACAATCGCCATAATGTTCATTGTAAATAATATTTTTTTGTTAAACCATCAGCTTGTTTACATGTATTAACTATAGTTTTTAACATTTTGTTTTTTAGTATGCCATAGGCCCCTAATTCTTCATGAGAAAACATCTTGGAGGTTGTGAATGAACTGAGCGGAAAAGGAGCATCATTGTGTTCAAAGCTCTAGCCCGGATATATATAATCGTGACACTTTTAAAGGACTCATTGATATGATGGAGCGTCTTCAGGCATTGTTGATTGTCAGCCTAACTTTAGCTGCCTATCCATTTGGTAAGTGTATAAAATGTATGAAAACTGTGGATACGTGTGGGCTATTCCATAAATTAGGGTGCCAACTTGATTGACAAGGGATTTATTAATAATTTTCAGTCTAACTTAAAGATATTGACATTCCTCATTAATTGTAGCCAAAATCAGACATTATTTACCCCAGAAATGCCAAAATATCACGTCAAAACCCATTCACGGTTAAGGTTGTACAGTACATGTACATTGTACGTGTACAAATGTATAAAGGGGGACACCAAATTGCACATCGTTTTCTGCTATTTTTGTGATAATTCATGCTCAATGTGGTGTGTTTATTTTAAAATGTATTTTTTGTCTTACCCAGGATAAGTCATCAAGGTTCGTTGAAAAAATTACTTGATTCTAAAGACTAAAAATAACAATTTGGGGCATGATTGCATATTGGGGACACCATTTGGTGTCCCATTTACACGTGAAAACTAAAAATGTACATATATGTACAAGCATGCAATAATCTTTATGATTTCACACTGATCAAGTGTGACATGTAATTAATGGTGATAGATTTGGATTTGCCAGTGAACCCAATTATCTTATTTCTCAAAAACATTAAATACAAAAATTTCCCATGTAAAAGGGACACCAAAAAAGTGGGTCTTGTTTACACGTGAAACGTTTGGGCTGACGCACTGTGAATCTCACTCAACTAGTTATTGAATCATTTAGATGTAGTGCCATTCTTAAGCAGTATTAACTTGCTTTAACTTATCATAATACAACATGTGCACATGGTAGTATTTGAAAACTAAACAATGCCTTTCAACAGCAGTTTTTAAAATGTCGCAGCTTTGGTGTCCCTTTTACATGTTAAACCGTGAACTATTTAGGACACCATACTGTCAGGAAATTAGTCAGATGTTTCATCATTTGCTACCAGATATCCGTAATCCAAAAAACGGCCTTAGGGGTACAAAAAGTCTGAAAAATCTCATGCCTGTCTAGTAAACATGATCACTTCTCCACTTTTGCGTGTGCCGGCATATCACAAAAGACGGTTGTCTGTAGGCGTTATATACAGAACTTTGTACATTATGCATTGTTATGGAATGAGGCATGCTACATGTAATACAATGGACATGTACATATGTATGTCTCGTCGAGGTTCTTATCCATACCCAGACTACAAAAACCATGACCTGTCAATTCCCTTTGTTAACTTTCGTGAACGTCATAAATGTGAAATGTGTGCTGGTTTCCCATGTAGTTGGGTTTTAATTATGAAAATTCCTGACAAATAACATTCAAACCTTTCCTTTTTCATTGTCTGGGAAGTTACATGTACAATGTACTATGCGATAATGTAAAGTTGTACGGGTACTTGATTCCATAATCTGGAACATGTACCTGGTTTTGAAGCACACCCCTAATTAAACATTGTATTTGAAAATGTGACGTTTGATGAAAAGGTACATGTAGATTTGTCATACTGTTTTCCTGTACCCGGCTCAGATTTCAGTAAAAAAAAAAATTAGTGAGTTACAAAAAGTGAGTTTGACTGCAGTGTCAAGGTGCTTAACATTACATGTACATGTAGGTGAAAATTTGTGTTATTTTATTTTATTTTTTTTAACTTTGCTTCGACACAGGTACATTGGCTGCCATCACTGGACTTATCGACACTACGGTAGTGTTGGGTACAGATACTGCTCTGCTATGTCGTAACAGTGAACACTCATCAGGTTTTGAGCTTTGGAATGATGCAACAGACAGCTCGAATTTGATACCATTTGCTTCCCGGGCAGGTGGGGTTGAGAGAGGGCCAACATATTCCAAGTATATCAACTTTGACTTAGATTCACCATCAGTCACCCAGTTGGACCTCACAATAACCAGTGCGGAGCTTGAAGATGAAGGCACATACTCGTGCACCCTAGCACCAGACACTGGGTCAGCCACACTGACTGTTGAAGGTAAATGTACACTTTGTACATCATGTAGTGGGTCATTCCATGAAGTTAAGACACAATGTGTGCATTATTGGTAAAATTTATAAATTGGTGTAAAATAAATTTGTTACACTACATGTGATTCTATACAATTATTTCATCATAGGTTAGATTAATTGTGACATAATATTTAGTTTAGGGTCCTCTATCTTGAGTTTCACATGAACTCCCATAGACTTACTATGGATAAGGGACACGGTGTCCCAGTTACATCTTAGTTTATGTTGCTCATAATTCATAAATAATCACTTTAAAGCATCCAAATCTGTATGTGGTAGTTAGAAAATGTTATCCTTTTACATACCCATCAAATACAGTTGGATAAAACATTTGATGTAATAATTGATTTGGCAAGCCTGCAAAGATGTAACATAGGAAACCACTCCATCAAGGGTGGAAAACTAACACATGACACCAATTTAGGGGGTCTTTTTTATGTTTTAAAAAGAAGTTCTCCAAGTCTTTATCATGTTGCATGGACATTTCACATACTGCTTACAGATAAATTATGGAAGAAAGTTTCTAAAATTGTTAGGATGTAACGTGGGACACCATCGTTACATCCAAGTCCATTTTGCCCCAATTTTGAAAAGGCAGTCCAATATATTGACTCTACAAGTTAGTTTTATTAACCCTCCTATACTTATAACTATCACAGCCTATCAAAATCTCTAAACACCAACTCTGACAGTTTGTGTGTGTTTCAATCTGAAATTTGATAGGTTTTGATCTGTACAGCAGCTGGGTCGATTTTGGCCCTGAGAACAGGAGGGTTTTAAAACGGTAATTCACACAAAAGAAAAGAAATTTAATTCAGACTTCATTTGATGAAAAGTAAGGAAGCTTGACATGCAGGCAGGATGTAACAAAATTTAACAGAGTGGGACACCATCCGTTACCTCCTTAACCACAGATTTGTTAGCCCAGAAAAGATGTAAGAGATACTGAAAATATGATTTGTTGTTGTTAAGTTACATGCAGTTTTTCATAACTTCTCATGTAAAAGGAAAAAAATACTAAATTTTTTACCTCTGGACCCTATTTGTACAAATGTACTTTGTAAGTTTCTATGTAACAAAATTAGCCCATAATTTAGCCCGGGACACCATCACACTTGGTGACAAAACATAAATATATCACATATAATTCCCTCATGTTTTGTATCATTCAAAAGCCTGCCCTTTACTCTTGAAGTTCATACCATAATCACCATTAAAGTCAGTTTAGTTTCAACTAGAAAAACAATTACATGATCAAAGAATGCTAAAATGTGTGTCTCAATTTCATGGCATAACCCACATGTAGATATCAATATGAAAAGTATGGCATAAACTGACTCACTTTTCATTGCTGTGGTCTTCACTGATACATGTACCATACATTTATTACAAAATTAAATGTTCAATCCATACTGAATGAATAAGCTGCTTAATTTTGGGAGCCCTCTACCTGAGAAGCACTTTTGCACTGTCCCAGTTGATGCACTCAGTTGCCACGTTGCAGGATCCTTGGTGGATGAAATGGGTAATCGGAACATTTACCATTATAAAGTTGATCAGGATCTGATAAAATCTGGCAGTTGGTCGATCAGATCCCAGAGTTTGACTTGGTTTCTGATCATGTACACTGTACATGTACAATGTAGGCATGAGCTACAATGGACATGTACATTGTACATGTCCATGTAGTAATGTGATCATGACTACTGGGCAGCTGAACAAGAAAAAAATATCTATTGACACATTTTACTGAACATGTTGCACACGTACATGTACATTGTATGTACTATTTATTTAGACAGTCAAAAAGTGTTCACATTAATCTTGCAAAGTAAAATGTTTGTGTGGAATTGAGGTATTTTCGCAGTCTCTTTCTTAGGATAATACGGATGAATTGTTTACTTTCCAGTTGAAGGAGCAGATCCTACCATCGTAATTGACGGTGGTACACCAGGGACTCCCATCATCCTGACAGAGTCAATTGAAAGCGTGCTGAGATGCACAGCCAGCGGCTTCAGACCAGCTGTTAATCTAGAATGGTACAAGAACGATGGCCAGATCACAGAAGGTGTCAGCCAGGATGCACCCACTGATAATGGAGATGGTACATTTGATACATCAGGCACACTGACATTCACTCCAACAAGACAAGATGATGAAGCTACTCTAGAATGCCGAACAACAGGACAGGAAGTCGCTACACCAAAAATAGGATCAGTCCGTCTCAGTGTGCGATGTAAGTTCATATGGTATTTTAACTCCGCTCCCCAAAATCAATCAATCAATCAATCAGTCAGTTCAGGAAAATTGTCATACATGTAGGTACAATGTATTTATTTAACTTTACATCAGTACATTGAGCCATTCCACAGTAAGCCTTGAAATTGTTGTCGGGATTCTTCAAGGATTTCAGTTTACAGGCAATCACCCGACTTCAGTTCAGTTCAGTTCAGTTCAGTTCAGTTCAGTTCAGTTCAGTTCAGTTTCGACTTATCAGTGGGGAGTCTCCAAAAAAGCAAGCTTGTATGGAGGAGACCCCCATATCTTGTATACTAAATTAACTTTACAAACATGGCAGTGAAAAATATTGAATAAATATTATTCAAGATATTTATGTAGAATGTTGGGCTAATACCATTGTCTTATTTTCAGGCTCTGGATAAGAACCTCGGTTGCACTAAAACCTAGGTGTATTTAAAATACTTATATAATTTAAGTTCTATGTTTCTTTTACATTGTTTAAAGCGGTTTGTAGAAAACATCGATGATCTGAGATACCAGACTTTTTCATATTTCTGGGAAAAACCTCCGGCATTCAGCATTTGTGGGCCGGAACGACAATATTTATACAAATTACTGTAAGACCATACATAGAACGCTTTCCTACCTTCATGCCGCAATACACGTGTACAACGATTCGATTTACACATAGCGCAGGGCCGGCACTGTATAAGCAGTGTCCTGGAAGTTGAAATGATTACATGTATGCATAGCGTATTGAACATCTACGATGTGATTGCGTATACTGGTACTGTTCATTGTTGTACGATAGATCTACATGTACGTTCGCTTTGGAAACATTCTCGTTAGAAAAATAAATCGAGCAATTCGTGGCGGCGTCCGAAAAATTGGGCAAAGTTTATTGTACAATACGGACACGCAATTTTTTTTCGTCAGAATTTTTATCCTAATAATGCCTGTCAAATATTTGTTTGTATCATAAAAAGTCCGAAACTAAAAAAAAACGTGGTGTCCGGAAATTGGGCACAAATCGGTAAAAGTTAAGGACACCTGATTTATTATTTTTTTTACTCTTCCATCGAAAAAATGACTTTTAAATACCCAAGCAGTCTTTAATTAATTATTGAAATTAACTCTAGGTTTTGTTTAATGGTAAGAAAATGTGGGAAGTAGTCCGAAGAAAATGTGATTTTCTTCCTTTTTTTTGCAGTATGTAGGTTGACTTCAGCCTGTGTTGTCACCATTTTACACTATATTTTTCCTCCTAAATTCTTTCTACAAAATTAAGCCTGATGATGTTCCACATGGAATTTTAGGGAACTCAAATGCATAAAGTGACTGAATTTACATGTAGGTTAATAAAAAAAACCTGCCCACATTCATGTGTCACAGTGCAAAGAGCCTGGTAACCGTTTGGAATTCAATGTCCGTCAATGTTACGTGGGTAAGTCTATGCTAATGCGGAACACCCATTCTGAATGTGAGCCATATTACACAGATGGACTTGACTAATAACAAATTAAGCAGTAAGAAGTGGAGCACCAAAGACTCAGTTACTGGCATGATTTTCGGCATTTATTCATTGTCTTTCAATGAAACGGTAAATGAAATATATTGACCATGTGAAAAATACAGTGATCTGGAGGGATTACTAATTGTTTGTGCCAAAAGGGAAATTGTAGGGGCCCTCCTGCAGTGATATTATTTGCAATAGTCATTTGCACTTTACAAACACACATTTCAAAATTTCTCAAATACCTTGCTTGACCGCTGGGGCTACCAAGGTGTCCGTCCCCGTTACGTAGGTAATACCCCTTAAAGGCAGTACACACAACCCTTTATTTTTTTATTGTTCAAGAGAAAGTTATCTTTTCACTACTTTTTCTGAAAAGGTAATTGTACCCCTCAATTGATGTTTAGTCTTTCAATCTTCTCCAAGCAATTTTAATTTTGAGGTAAATCTCACACTCCTATTACCCATTACCATAGAAAGACCCATTATTGATACAGTCGGAAGTTTGATTGGTGGTAAAGACGTACGCCTGCGTGTACACTTCGGCCGGAAAAATGAAAAGCCAAGCATAATTTGGGTCAATCACGTCAATATAGAAAGGTCACGCAAAGCACCCTCCTGGATCGTTATATTGACAGCTCGGTTACATACTTCTACCACGGTCTCGGTAAAATTTTCCCTTGTCGAAAGTCCAAGTGCGGACAGTGGTCACATTTGACAATTTTTCATTTTACCATTGTCTCGGTAAAACCTTCCAAAAAAATAGTCCAGTGCGGACACGGCTTAAGAGTAAGAATTTCAGCCTAAACTATTTCCGTTTACGCTACGAAAGCTGAACAAAAAATTGCCACAAAAAGTGATCAAAACTTTACTTAATTAATATAAATATTTATGGTCGATAATTCCTAGCAAATAATGGAGAATTTAGGTCGTACACACCACTATGCACAACGCTAACCACGATGAGAAACTGGCCAACGCTGTCCGTTTATCGTACGGTGGTAAGCGTGCGTGATGCACTTTGTGTGGCGGGCGATAAACCTCGTGTTGCGGCAGGAAATGTCAGGGAAACACGCTGCGGTGTACGAGCGGTACAACCTCGAAATACATTCATGAACACGGAAAATGCATACACAGACAAAAGAGATTAAGTTCTGTGAATTAACATGCAGAAATCTTCTTTCTCTATCGATTTTTTTGGGCCTAATTATTAATCGAAATTATTCATCGGAACACCGCGAATGCACCGCGCGTGTTGTTACCAAAGTTCATGAAGGTGCGCTTCATAGCGCCGTCTACAGGGCGCGTACCTCGTACACGAACATCAATGCGTATTGTGAGGCGCGCACGTGCAAGTACTGAGAAAAAGAAAGTCAGTTGACTGCACGTAAACGTTGCCGTACATGTACAATGTACACGTACATGTACACGCAGTCGTACTTCCCCAATACGTCCGAGGACAATGCTTTGTGTTTCCTATTGTTCCTTTAATATAACCAACCCCCATAGACTAAGCACGTATCCTTACGTTCGAGGACCGATTTCAACAAAAGACTCTACGTTCGAGGACTGAAAGGTTTCTTTGTGTTTCCTTTCTTCTCTTGTCCTCGGAGATATATACAGTGCATGTACATGTACTCCTGCTGCTTTGTGTACGAATACACACATTTAATCTTGAGGTGGGGGTGTTGATGCTTGAAGTATCGGCATATTCCGAAACTGGACCAGATTCAGTTTGTGTGCAAAGTATGTGCATATGCTGCACGTATTGTGTGCATGTGATTCTGTACGATCGCCACTGTGTTGTGCAGCGAGATTTTATGAAGGGCTGGCATGACATCGAAAAAACAAATGATATGAAGGATTGTAGTGGCTGTGTTTTTGCAAAAAGGGCACGGCGGCCAAGGTAAATATGGGGCAAGGCAAAACTGGCTGTGATAACGGAGATTTTTTGTGGGGCACCTCGGCCAGTAAGAAGGCAACGACGGCACTGGCCGTAGTGGCCGTCGTTAATTTTAAGCCCTGCATACGAGACGTTCATTTCAGAGGACACCTCCATCAAACAGACAATACACTGAACCTGACTAGGACCCTAGATTCTTACACTTGCATGCTCACTGACCGACAGAGGTTGACAAAAATTATCTCTTAAAAACATCTTTGCAATCACACTCTTTTCCATTTTCCGAATCACAGTTGCACCTGTGGTAATGACCCTCTCATACGACGACGGAACAATAACTTGTGAAGCCGATGCCAATCCGATCACTAACATCGAGTACTACATCATCTTGAATGGTACCAAGCCCAGTAACCCGACTGGTAAAACCTTGGCATTTAACCCAGATGAGAATTACTGCACAGAAGTCAGCTGCGATGTTACCAATGCTATAGGAACAGGCACCAAGGCAATGGAGGAACCACTTTGCCCAGGTAGGTACTCATTAAAACTTTCAGGTTGACAATTTGACATTTTATACTGAAGTACATGTACAATATCAGACACTTTGAATGGCTAAGATTCCCATGCTGTGATTTGAATTGCTGTATTAAAAAAACAGGAATTGTGTTTACATTCTGACAAGTTAATTTGTAGTTCCCTGTATAGAACATACTCGACCCAAAGTCACCCATGAGTTTGCACTGTACCTTAAGTTAACCCTAACCCTGCTAAATACAACAGAATGCAACAGTGTTGAAAAGTTGTTGCATGCCGTTGCATTTAGCAGCCAAGGCAAATGGCAGGAATCACTCTGCAATTGCCTGTTGCCTAGGCTGGTGTTTATTCAGTGCACTGCACAGGGACACAGAGCTCTGTTTCACATACCCAGTGTGGACATTCATTTGTATTCGTGTAGTTAAGAATTCTCGGCCAAAATCCTCATTTTTCTCACATCCAGAAAATTTGTTCAACCCCAATTTTTGATAGTTGCCCCCTTAAGTAATTATCTTTATTCTCCCACTGATAACCCTAACCCCATTTTGCCTCTGAAGCCCTTTTCCAGAGAGAGCGAAACACACAATAGCCACCAGTGCACCGGTGTGTGCATTCTGTTGCATTTGGCAGGGTGCCTAGAGAATACCCCTTGGGGGTTAGGGTTAATGGAATACCATTTTTAAAAAAAATGTATGTTCTTTTTTGAGTTTTATCCAGAGAGAAAAAAATCAAATTTTGTTCTAACTTTTGAACGAGACATTGAATGAAAAGAAAATATGCCTACATAATTTACAAAAATCATATGTACTTATCAAGTAATTACTTTACAAATGTAAAATTATTTGCGACCCAACAATAGTTCTCACATGGCGTATCCTTTTTTTTGTGTTGTGAAAGCAACTTGGAATGAAAGTACAATAAAACAGTTTGAATTCCCCCCCCCCCCCAAAAAAAAATAATTTTTTTTTAAAGCAGCCCAGATTAAAATGGCTATTTTTATGCATGGTTGATTTTTGAAAAGTGTTCACACATAATTCAGAAGTTCATTCTAATGGTTTGGTTTGTACAGTACATGTATGTTAACATACAGGTACACGTACACGTACACGTGCATGTCAATGACATACATCCATTGTTAATTGTATGGCTACATCTATTTTGAATTTGAATTTGGCTAAATGCACGGTAAAGTGCCACATTTGGGTATAGACAGTTCTCTGCTTTATTTAGTATGATTAAAAAGCAGTTTAAATATATAAATGATTTATTTTACTTTGTATATATGTTGGTAATAAATACAGAAAAAAATCAAATGTGTACAACTTGTCTCGTTTTTTTTATGGCCGAAAGAAAAAACCCAGGATGGCAAAACTCTGACAATATTTAGGGCCAATATTTGGTGCTCTATTTTTCATTAGGTTTGCTTCCACTTTGAAGAAATCTTTGTATGAAAATTTACAATTTCATTGAATATACATAATAAAATTAACAATACGGTCGCTTGCAGACAGAAAAAAAAATTTAGTGGGGAAAAAAAATCTATCTAAAAAACCAGTAACGGCCGTAACCTGTGTGTCGCCATCCTAACTCATTTGAAATAACTCATTTTATAACATGTGTAAGGCTGATGTGAAAGAATTTCTCCTATCTGGTAGTCTAAATTGATCTTAAAACATGACAAACTGTTCTATGTCCATGCCATATTCGATCAAGTTGCGGCAAAGTTTTGAAAATGTTAAAAACAAAGTGTGTCGTTTTGTTACGACCGTCACCCCATCCCCAATTTTGTACAACAAAACGCGTGAAAGTCTTTTCCATTACGTCATATAAACTGCATGACTGACCAATCAGAATGAGCCACCACGAAACAGCTGTGCTAAGTTTCTCTAGACATGGCGGAGCTGCGATGATTTGTGTCGCCGAACCTTCCGAATGCCCAACAAAGTTACGACCGTATCGGTAAGTTAGGACCATTCCAATTATCCCTCTCTTGCTTGGACAGATACAAACATATCTTGGGGATAAACAGCAGGGATATGGATAATTTTACTAAGCTGTAAATGACAAAAGAAAACGTGCAAAAAGATCGTCGGTTTCATACAACAAACGTACATTGACTATCGACCCATGGGCGAAACACACACGGAACGAAACGGCTGTAACCGCGACACACGCATGGCTGAAAACCAACAACGCGTGCGGAACACCAGCTGCAATCGGTGCCCAGACGCGTACTCGAGCAATTGCGCGTACAACTAATCGGGTACCCGGCTTTGGGCGTAGACTGGCTCCCGGTCCCTACACATTATCATCGCTCTTTGTGGAATGTAGAATGCGTATAGACCGGCAACCAGTCTAAATTGGACGTTCCGTTGATGCTTTTTATGAATGAATGTTTCGTTGGTTCGCGATTGAAACTGTACACGCGTATGGCGAGTTTTATTAAGGGGGGGGGGGGGGGGGAAGAAAAATGAATTGAAATAGCCCTGATGAGTCCGAGTCTTTTTGCTCGTTGTAATTTTAATATTTTGACCCACTGTTTTCACCCAGAATACCCCTGTTTTTTGGACTGGTTTGGAAGTTTTGAACGGACTTGTTGACGCTGAATACTTTCCCACACTTTTTCGTTTGCCCTCGGCGTAGGCCTACGGTACCACGTCCAAAAATATTTCCCCCTGGAACTGGCAAAACTTTATGAAACGATGTTTTGCCGGCAGTTTTCTCTGATTTAGTGATTGGTTAATATCCATGGGAGTTTTTCAGCCTATTTTTCCCTTTGAAAAACAGATTGGAAAATGAACAAGAATTTTTGTTCCCTCTACTCTTTGGGGATCGAACTCGAAACCTCACGTTTGCGATTCTCTAAAGCTAATTTGTAACCCCCCCCCCCCCCCCCCCCCCCCCCCCCCCCCCCCCACATGCCTGAAATTTTAAATTTTGTATTTAGGCATAACGTTATTTGTTTAATAAACCCATTCGTTTTTCAAAATATTTTCAAAGGCGAAAACAAATTGGAGCCACTTTGATAAAAAGTGATATTTTAAGAAATATACAAAATCATTCATTTGCGTATTCGGGGGAAGGGGAGTAACTCCACCCCAGGCCAGTTTGGGCCTATCCATAACTTTTTACAATAGATGTCCAATTTTTTCCTAATTACGTGCACGATCTCTTATTGTTCTGATGTATTAAAGAGACATGGCATTGAGGGTTGCAAATTGTGTGAAATTTACGTATTTTCAGATGCATAAAACCTTGCCAAATCCTTCTTTGTTTTTCAGATACTTGCTATTAACGGAGCATCGCTGAGGGTCAAATATATGAAACAAGTAAGCCCGGGCCAATTCGTGTGGCCGGAGCAGGATGACGTATGGGCGCTGCCTATCGAAGACATCATACATGTCATACATCTGCTACTACCCCCTCCGACTTTGCATGCTACAAGCAGCACTCGTCTCCAGGGGCGGGCTCTAACAACATGTATTTGTATGCATTTATTGCAGGCCCAAATTACCAAATAATTCTGAACATTGTTTCTCTTTGATTGTATACATTTCAAATTTGCATGAAGCGTTTAAATTTAGCGTAGAGTGTTATATTTTATTTGAAATGAATTTAAAACAGTTCATTCACCTGCCTACTAATACACAATGTAGAATGAAACATTGTTCACATTGAAATAGAACAGACTCAAACTGACACTTTTATGAAGTTATCTGTTACTGTTTTAATACTGAAAAAAAAGAACAAGTTAATATATTGTCCAGGAATACTAAAAGGTGGGGGGGGGGGGCAGTGGGAGCCAGGTTGGGGGGGGGGGGGGGGGGGGTTGGAAGCAGGGTAAAATGTGGCACTAGCAGAGGGTAAAGCAACCAAGAAGGGACACCGTAAAGTGAGTGGAGAGTTTGGAAAAGGCCTATAAAGGTGTAGCATTTTGAGTAGAGAGGGCTGTTACTGGTGAAGGGGGGATGGTCAGTCTCGGGGGGGGGGGGGGGGGGGGGAGGGGGGGAATGGTCAGTCTCTGGTGGAGGTGCCCTGCTGTAATCCTAACTACCTTTTACCTGTAACAAGCCAAGTCAATCTGGTCACCAGCCTGCATAATCCAACAATTCTTGTACACTGCCAGTATTGTGTGTCTCCGTTACACCCGTTACCACTCTAATGCTTTGTGACAGTGTCATTATATTGATAATTTAAATGGCCAAACAACCACTTCTTACCCAAAACAAATACTAGGGTTGTTGTTCCTGTCTAATTGAATAAAAATGAGGCATTTTGACAGTGCATATGATGTCAGAGTTAAAGCAAAAAATTAAATTGTGTCACGGTTTTATTAAATTTGATGTTCAGTACATGTCTTGTTCTCTGTTATTGCACGGAAGACCCACAGACATAAGACTTGCATTTGGCTTTGATTTAGCAACAAATGGGAATTACACCCCACACAAATCTTCATCAAATCTCTTTTTGCTGTAGCGTCTCCAGTTCCAAGTGTGTGTCTCCGTTACACCCGTTACTATGTCTGCATGGAATTAAAATGCATGATTAAACGACAATACTAGGTTCGCCATTTACTTGGGCTTTTTAGAAATTCAAAGTACATCTAACACTTATCCAAAAATACACATTTAATTAAACTTGTGGAGAATTTAAAATTTTCAGGTCTCATGTGACTTAAATGGCACTTTACCATGCATTTAGCCATTTACCAGTGAACCAGGCCAGATCAGTAGTCGCATGGTTAAGACTTCTGCGCCAGTGAGCAGGAGGTCATGTGTTCAAGTCTTTCCCGAGTGCACATTTTTGTACATTTGTATTTTCACTCTAGAGTGTAATTTATGCCATACATCATTGTTTGTACACTGAGATGGACAAAGCCTTGTTTAAGCTTACATGTACATGTACATTCACGTACATTTACATTGTACATACATGTATGTACAAATGTATACATTATTTAATGTGTCTGAATGTACTGTATGTTCTTATGTTGATCCAAAATGGACTAAAGCAACTGAGTGAGCAAGCAAATATGTCAATAGAATGGGACGCTAAAGATTTACCATTTTTTTGGGGGGGGGGGGTTTACAATGTAGGTTTTAAGCTTACTTTTGATGAATGTGTAGTGTGTGTTGCTGTACATGTACATGTTTTGTAGTTTATTACTAGCCCGCGCTATATCCTTTTGAAATTGTTAGTCACGAAAGTGCATTACTTGGGGAAATGCTTGTTCAAAGTCGGTGAACTGTGCGAAAATACTTCCAGTGCCAAACTAAAACCAACCCCAATTCAATTTTTTTGAGATTTTATAACTGAATTTTGAGAATACAGTTGTAATTTTGTGATATATGATACATGTAGAACAAATGTACAAGAGGGTTTTTCTGATGTAAAAATATTAAAATCACAAAATTGACTCCCAGTAGAAAAATGGTTGTTTCTGCCTGTAACTGATTACACCATGACAGTGTCACTTTCTGCTTACTTTGTCAAGCCATGTCATTAAAGCAGAGAGCATACTACAGCGTATAATCACTGTTATTCTTTCAAACTATGCAAATTTATGCAAATCACAAGCGCAATTCCGGACTTAAAAATGTGTACGCATGGTCTTGTGTGAAAAGGAATTTCAGAGTGTACATTTTTCAGAACCTGAAGTTCACAAATTGTCCAAAAAATGTGAACATCTTAAAAATACATATAATGAAAATTTACATGTACATGTAGATTTTGTTGGGGATGAACATTCTTTGAATTTAAGAAGCTATTGATTTTTTAGGGAGTTACTAACCCTCCTATGCACCTGGCCAAAATCGACCCAGTTGTTGTACAGATCAAAACCTATCAATTTACAAATTGAAACACACACAAACTGTCAGAGTTGGTGTTTAGAGTTTTTGATAGGCTGTGATAGTTATAAGTATCCTCAAGCCATAATAGTCCCAGCCCTTATAACCCTTACTACCTAAAGCCTTACAAACTCCAACAACAGGATTTGTCTAATTTTGATGGGTTCAGGACTGTAGGGCGTGGCACCATTACATTACACAGAGCTATGATGCCCCAATTTGACCAAGTCCAAAGAATGTGCCACAGGTACAAGTACATGTACATGTACACTGCACAGTGTTGGATTTTGACAGGTTGAGGACTCTTCCTAGTAAAAATGCCTGGGGGGGGGGGGGGGGGGGGGGGGGGGGGTAGGGTTAATTAAAGGGTAAATTATTTGGTAGTATTCCTGTACACAATATTTCAGTGTATTGGAACACACTGTCAAATGTCCCACATACATTGTACCACATGTAAATGTACATAGATTTGGTTTCCTTCAGTTGTCTGGGCAATGTTTTCCAACTTTACATGTATGGAGCCGAAGCCTGAAAATCACTGTCCTCTGCAGATTAAAAGTACGTACATGGCTGAAACTTTAAATCAATGAACTCCTGTGAAAGGCTGTACACTGTTAATACCCCACAATACAATGTGCACTTTTCCTTTATTTAATCCCATATTGGATAACTTTAACTTCCTACAGTCATCCCTGCCGACACTACGACAGAAATGCCGACTACTGGTATGTCCCACAGTTTCATTTGTTTGTGTTTTCCCTTCTCTACATGTTCACATAGCTGCAAAAATGCTTTAGCCTCTTGCGTACGGTTGACACGAATACGTGCAGATTGAAAATTGCCACCTGGCCGGTTGACGTCTAATACAGGCCAATATTTGCATTTTCAATCCATTATTGGGGTATTGTGTACGTTATGCTTGGCTGCACAAGCCTCTTGTTTCCGTTTTGCTTGGCTGCACAAACTAGCGCCCCCATATGAAAACCGGGGTCAAGGGGTTAAGTTAACATGTTTTTGTTCAGTTTTTTTTTCCCCACATTTTTTAAAAAAATAGACCAAGTTGGATTGCATGTTTTTCTTGGATTTAACATTGTTGCCCAGTTGCCTTCCCTTATTTCAAAATGTTGTTGTGATGTTTCAGATGTTTATAAACATACATTTGTACACGCACATGTACATACATCTGCGTTTTTGCATCCCTGTGGAGACATGGCATTGTTCTCCCCTTTGTCCCTGTACTTGAGCAAACCCCCATAGACTTTGTACACAAAATTCCTTGTGGAGACAACCTAACCCATAGAATTGCCCTGTGGAGACCTATTCAGTCCCTTTGTTCGCATTGTGTTCATGTCTCCACAGGGTACGGAATATCTCTCCACATGTACATTGTACACACGTGTACCAACCTGAATGTGCGAGTTTATAATAGAATACTGGTGTTGTAACTTGTAGTCCCAATGTTCCTCTGTTGAAGTTCAGGTTCAGTTGGTGAAATCTGACATGCTGAACATGTACATTTATATGTACATGTACGCTGTACATTGTACTGAACATGCATCATTCCATAAATTCGGAGTCCAATTTGTGATAAGATAAGATTTTATAAGTCAGGACACATTCTTTAACCCTAACCCTGCCAGACACAGCACAGTGCATCTGTGGTGACAGCTTGACCTTGCTGCACTCTGCACACAAGTCAATGTGACAAAGTATGCAATCTGATGGTCTGGCAGGGTTTCTAGCCAAAATACCCTGGAGGGTAATAGGGTTAAGGCCTTGTTATTATGTAAAGCAAAGTACCTGCTAAACAAGCAAAAAATAGTGTGAAGTCAATGTTAATGATACTTGATGTAGGGACCGCAAACGCGCCATCGCGCATCGTATCTGCGCATGTCATGAACGCCGCGGAAAATTTGGTAAGGCACTTACGATCCGGACACTCATCATAATACTGCGTGTGTGTGCATTCTATCGTGGGTTTTGAATAGATGAATACATGAATGGAATGACCACGACTTACGCTAACTTTTAGTGCCGTTTTTCCAAAAATTTATCGCTCCTGAACAGGTTAACTTCATCAAGGAAATAGCAAGGTAATTTCAAACTCGAATTTGGTATATTGCACATTGTTTAAAGTAATTTAAAGGTGGAAAAAACGGTTTTCTGACCCCTGTTTTACCTGAGAATGATTGACACGATCGTGTCACGTGGTGCAGTAAACCGCAGTTCGCCATTTATGGATGTTTTTTTTTGTTGTTTTTTTTTTGTTTTTTTTTTGTTTTTTTTTGGACGAAGTCAGATGGAATGTGGTTTATTTGATGAGAAAGAAATTATTAAGAATAGGTTTTTCTGTTTATTATTAACTGTTTTGTTTTGAAGAATTGCCTGGGGATGATTAGATTTTGTGTACTTTTTTTTTGGGGGGGGGGTTTTAATTATTTTTTTAAATGTATTTTTTGGGTGGGAGTTGTTGGAGCAATTTTTTGCCCTAGTATCAATTGTAAATTAGGAATTATAGTTCAAGTTTTAGAATGTTTTTTTCTGTTTATAATTAACTGTTTTGTTTTGGGGGATTTCCCGGGGATGAAGATATTTTTTTGACTTTTGTATTTTGTTGGGGGGGGGGGAATTGTGATTTTATTTTATTTTAGTTTTTATTATTGGGGGAGGGGGTTTGTCAGTTTTGCCTAATAAAATATAAATTTGAGTTAAATGTTAAGAATGATTTTCCTGTTCATTTTTAACTTTGTTTTTAGAATTATGCCTCTGGTGATGGTGATTTTTTATTTGTTTTAATTTTTTTGGGGGGGGGGATTTTTTTATTATTATTATTTTGTTTAGTCGGCCTTTGGCTTTGACCCATTGATTTGGGCCTTCACATGCTCAGCCTGTTTTTGTTCCTTTATTTCTACTTCAATTTCTGTTCAATGAATATGTGCGCCCAAAATGCTTTAAAGGACTGGTCTGATTTGCTCCGTCCCCTCTTTAAAAAAAATAAATAAATATAGTACCAGGGGTAGTGCTTGCCATAAAAGAAAATTAAATTCATTTGTCTTAAAATATGATGAGAAGAATACTTTTCAGATCATCAGCATATTTATTGCTAAGTGTCCTTGAAATTTTCGTAACATTTTCTTTAAATTTCCTTTTAAATTCATTTTCTATAAATATTTTATTAAGCAAATGTTAAAAGAACAAAATTTTTGTTAACAATTAAGTTTAAAAAAATGAAAATGCAATTACCCACACTCATTTTTAGATGGCAGTGCCTGTGATACCAGACTTGTCAACAGAACTCTTGAATGATTTGAAGGAAAACCGTGCTATAAAACAACCCGGAAAGATGTACCTCGAGCACATTTACCAATTATGTCAACTGAAGAAAGCTGGGAAAAAATCTACGACAAAGCAAGTTCTGCTGTGGATGGAGAAACTCATTCCAGATTTTCCTGGCAATGTCACACCACAGAATCTTGATCAGCAGTGGGGGAGGTTATTAAAAGACCGGGACACTTCCCGGAAAGGGGGAAAGCTGAGTGACTGGGAGAATAAGCCGTATGTTGCACCGGCAGTCCACGGAGTACAACCGAAGAAAGCAGCTTCTTTAACTGTATCAAAACAAGAGTTTGAAATAGTGATGGATGTCAACAAAAGTTTGGCAAAGGAGGTTGCAGAATTAGAAGAGGCTAATGCAAAGCTAGTGCAGAGACCCTCACCACACAAAGTGAAAATTTCAGAAAGAAGGGAGAAACGGGTCCAGAATCAAATGAAAGATCAGAAAAGGGCCATTGGAACAATGTCTGATCAGAATGCAACTTTTAGGGAAACAGTGACTGAAAAACAACTAGCAACAAAGAGACTGTCATCTCAAGTGGACAGGCTGAAGGAGAAATGTGCCAAACTGTCTGCTAAAACAACTCCAGTGAGCAATGAGGGCAGTAGCGATATCTGAGAGAGATAGACTAGCAGCTGAAAATATGGAGCTCAGAGAAATGAACGCAATGTTAATTAACAGAGTTTCTGAGCTAGAGAGTACCCAGCTAAACCTGTTTGATGAGAAGGGTGTATGCAAACCTGAACTCAACAAATGTGTGTGGGGGCTTTTGGCTAATAATGTTGCTCATGCTAAAGTTACCCCAGTAATTTCTACAGTCTTTGAATTGGCAGGGAAAACATGCACAAGATATCCAAGTGAGTCTACAGTTAGAAACATGGACAAACAAAGGCTGTTAGTCTCACAGAGACAGCTAGTTGAAATAAGACAAAATGGACACAAATTTGCAAACAGATGAAACACCTAAATACGGTGAAAAGTACTGTTCGCACATAGTTTCTGATGCAAAAAACAATTCCTATCTGTTAGGGATGAGACACATGGCAAACAAGTCAGCCAAGACAACTCTGGATACATTCAAGCAGATTCTTTCAGACTTAACAAGTCTTACAGATTCTTCCTCTGATGCACTAGGACAACGACTTCTGTGTAACATATCCTCAACTATGTCAGACAGAGCAGCAACAGAGATCAAATTCAACAAACTCCTAGAGGAATATAGAAGAGAGTTTCTCCCATTGTACACTGAAGGCTTTGACGATCTGTCGTCTGAACAGCAAAGTGTGGTTTCAGAGCTCCATAATTTCTTCTGTGGGCTTCATCTTCTCGTTGGAATGGCCGACACAGTGTGTGCTGCATTTAAAACACATGAGGAGCTGCATCTTGGAGGTCATGAGGATTCACTTGTCACAGTTGGGGTATCTGAAAAGGATAGGATAACGGGAGAAAGTGGAATTGTAAGGCTTGTCCGCACTACATTTGTACCTGCAAAACGGTGTCTAAAAGAGGCGACCAAAAAAGTGGAGCTCACAGACACTGGAAATCGTACTTGCAGAATCAGAACATTAGTAAATATCTGCATATGCTAACTGACTTTAAGGGTAATAGATTCAACATTGTCTTCCTCCTTGGGGGCAATGTTTACTTTTTGGCAAGCCACTTAGACACCTGTTTACAACAGATAAAAAATCCAAACAAACTAGTAAAAAGTGTGCTTGAGGACCTCAAGGAGGACTACTACTTGGCAGGATGTAAGGCCCTGGGACTGATGCGAAAGCTCATCACTACTCCTCTGTGGAGATTGACAGAATCCCATGGACACATTCTTGACATGAACCAGCATTACAAAGCTCTGGTTGACTTCTTTGACAACTGTGCCAAAGATGACCATGCCATTCTGCACTTCATGGAAGGGGATAGCCCCTTCTCTGAGGACCTACTGGAGAAGGATGAGGTGTTTGAGGGGTTAATCCAGGCAAGTGACTATGATGAGGATTGTGCAAAGATCCTAAAGCCTACCATGCTATCCTTAAAGTCATACCTTGAAAAGGCAGTGAAAGAACACTTACCTGGTGGGAAGTTCTGGGAATGTGATGAAATTGTGTACAAGGTCACTAAAGCAGCCCCACGGCACAACAAAGCACCTGAGAGTCTTTGGCATCTTGGACTTCCTTGTGCACCATCGACCAAATGCCTCAACTATCGTGAATGAAGCATACTTAATGTATTGCTACAACAAGACGTCGGCATGGGTGTCGCAGCAATCACCTTCACAGCTGAAACAACTAGTCAATGATGCAAGAAAAGGAAGAAAAGAGTTAGAAACCAAATTCAAGCAAAGGGAACAAGAAATTTCCAAACATCATGTTGAGAAGCTTACCATGGCTGCTGAGGCATTGGCAGAATCAAGAAGGAAACTATTGGAAAAGAAACAAGAATTGACACAAATAATAATCGATGCAGGTCTCTGGCAGAGCCAGGAGGAGATTGACAAAAAAATGCAACAATGTGAATCCGACAGTGAAAGGGTGAGAGCAGTCTCCAAGCAGCTAAGATTCCGGCATGACATGCTACAACAACACTGTCCCAATAAGGATGTATTCATAATTACGCGAAAGGAAGAGGGCAGACGAAAGAATAAACCATGGACTGAACTCCGTGACAACCTCCTGCATCTAATAAATGCTGCTGCAGCTGTGGAAACATCATGTTCAATTTCGAAAAGTGCCAATGAAAAAAGAACAATCCCTCTTCTTGTTGGCAAAAGGATCAAACACACATTCGTCACTCAAGATGAGGATGCAGACAGCGAGGAGGTATACTTTGGAAAGGTCATCTCGCAGGTCCCGGGCTTTCCGGCTTGGTTTAATGTCATCTATGACAATGATGAGGCCGTTTACAGCTACAGGCTGGTAGATGACTACAAGGAAGGAAACCTGGAAATAATAATTGAAAATTAGTAATCCTTCACATTTGTCTCCATTTGCCCGAGTCATAGCTCAGGTAAGTTTTTTTTAAAGAAAAATAGAATCATTCCTAATTGTTTTCATATTTAGATATTTAGTCCCTGTTTCCATGACAACAAAGGCTGCATTTAACAGCTATCAGGAAAAGAAACAAAACCCTATTGAATTGTATAATTTTTATATAGTACAGTACTGAAGAAATGAACCCGATGCGTCATTTAATTCAGGAGATATTGTAAGTTTATTTTGTTTACAGTTTTTGTTTACATACGAATGTATGTAAACAATTGTGGTAAACAACTTAAAGTAAACATACTTTGGAAAATACTTCCTGTATAAATGTTTCATTGTCAACAGTTATTGCTGACAATATGTTGGACCTCTTCATCGTACAAAAAGTTTAATTTTACGGCTGAAAAGGGATTGCTTTAACGTTTTATCAGTATTGTTGTTTATTCTTGTTGCCATGGTAACCTCTTGTTCAAACCACAAACAAGTCGTGTCAAATTCCCCTTGGTCGCCAATGTACATTCCTCAGGAACATGCATCTGTATTTTCAGACTCTCCGATTCACTAATTACGAAGTTATTTAAATTTGAAATTGTTTACTTTATTGTTTACCAAAAAAAAGTCAGTAAACAAAGCCAGGAGACCCTATATTTTTACCAAGCTTGGCCAAAGACCAGGGGTCCAAAAACAGTCCTCCGCATAAATCATTAAAAAAATCATATCTCGGTTATTTCTTGTCCGATTTTTAAAATTCAAACTGCTATGTGTAAAGAATCACCTTAGCTTCAAAGATGTACAAAATATAGCTCTCCTAGATACACTTTGAAAAATGGTTTGTGGTCCCTACTTGATGGGAAATTACACAGGTCAGGTGTAACAGGGACACCAAAAAAGTCACACTTTCGGATCTCAAAATTTATGGAATAACCCACATGTACACGTACATGTACATGTGTACAAATGTACCTCCAATATTTTCATTTAAAGTGTACGATGTACATACATGTATGCATGCATGCATGTATGACATACATATGTACATGTATAGGCCTACATGTACATCTCTAGCCTTTTCTTTCTGGTTTTTATTTTTTTGATTTTGATTTTTGATTTTTTTTTTTATTAAATCATTCATTCTTTGTTGCATTAAAATAAAAGAATGTACACAAAACCCAGGACACCGTTTTGAAAAATCAAAACATATGCAGGGTGGATACTTGCAAAAATACAATAACAACATACATTGTACTTAAAAGTTATACACAAGAGAAAAAATACAAAAACATAACCATACTATAACATCAAACAAACGTTAAAAGAACACGAACAAGCAGTGGTTCAGGCTCCCCAGCAAAATATGCAGGGAAGTAAAAACGGGAGCAGCTGACCTGCAGCTGACTGTACATGTAAATTAATTGAAAACGTCAAATACATGTGTGCAGGGATATGATACACGACACATTTTTGTTACAAAACAGACCCAAAAATGAACAACAGATGTTACCATCATTTACCCTGTAAAGATATTTAATATAGTCCATAGAAACATAAAAATGAACTGGTGGAGCAAGACAACTCAAAACAAGAGATACACCAGCCCTTAAAGTGAGCCAAGGGAGATATCTTCTGTACATAACTTTGTGTCCTTTAGGAGGACATTTCTCATACTGGGCAGAGAATTTCCCAGGACATTGAAGTTGTTCTTTAATTTAACCCTAACCCTGCCAGACGCAGCACAGTGCATCTGTGGTGACAGCTTGACCTTGCTGCACTCTGCAAGTCAATGTGACAAAGTATGCAATCTGATACTTCTGGCAGGGTTCTAGCAAAAGTGCCCTGGAGGGTTAGAACCCTAACCCTCCAGGGCACTTTTGCTAGAACCCTGCCAGACGTATATTAAAGTATGTCTAATACTATGCAACATGACATACACAAAACACTGAAAATACATTTTCCAAAAAAAAAAATGAGTTGTGTTTAGGTGGACACCGTTATGTACAGAAGATGTGGTATTAATCTTTATGAAATAACTATTGAGATTTGAGTGGACAACTAAATAGTGTGTCTTAAAATGTTGCACTGACCCATAACCATAGAAAGACATGATAGAAAAGTACTGGAATCCAAAGCTCTTATAGTGGGCAAGGTTAACCATGACAAATAATTGTACATAACATCAAAACATGGACACCAAATTGGTAATATGTGACCCGCTCTGCAAAAAGGGCACATAAGTCGCTGTATGCTTTTACGAGTTATGGGCCGTTCAATGTGAAGAGGGTGAACAATTCTTCAAACAAGTGATTTTGAAGGGAGGGAATTTTTTGCATCTTTGATACCTATATTATTCTATTTCATAACCAAAATCTTTGATTTCAGTGAATAAAGTTGGAAAAAGAATGTGTTTGTGCCGAGTGCTTCCTACTATTGCTTTGCTTTTTGTTTTATTTAAATGGCTTGTTTCTCCTTAAGTCATTTCAAGAAATTCCTGAAAACAAACATGCAAATTTCCAAATATCTCGTGATTGCAAAATGCTAGAGACCTCAGACATATACCATATGAAAGCTTATAAAATGGTCTTTCCAGCTATATATAAAACACTATTTTCAAATTTTGCAACATATGTGCCCTTTTTGCAGAACGGGTCACATATATGGAGATTTGTCATTGCTCTTCACCAGTTTATGGCACCATGCTTTGAAAAAAGTTGTATAGTTGAATGTTTGTTTTAATAGTAATTGTATGCATGTACAATTTAACTAATTTATGAGCTTTAATTTGATTTTCATGTTGCATTATGTACATTTTGCATGACCTCCAGATCTCGGTGTCCGAATTATGTACGCCAGAAATCAAGGCTAAACCCCGTCAAAACATTTTTTTTTTCTTCCAAAATGTCTTGTTTCTAATTGAGTTAAGTTAGATGACTACCATTACGAAAACTGAAAAAGAAAAATTTATCCTCAAGAAACTAAAAAACTAGTAAAATCGGCATTCGAACATAACGCGGACGAAAAATTCATGCTGCCATGTTTACAAAAATCAGCGGAAAATTGGCTGGACTTCCCCAAAACCGAAACACTTTAGCCTCTCGTTGTTGTTTTGAAGCACTACATGTAAATGTCCCATCGTAGTAAGAAAAATTACATTTACCATTTTGTGGCATAACGTTTGAACATTCTGGCAACCCGGAATTTCAAGAAATGTGGGCACTGATGACACGAAAAACTCGCCCATGCCTGTCCCAATTCTGTACATAACTTGTGTCCAGATACCGGACACGAAGACACAACGCACCACTTCAGAAAACCCAACCAATCACGGCCAACCTTGGTCAGGCCACATGACAGTACAACTCCCTAGCTTGCTAGAAATTTGCAACATTGGGTGTTCTGACTTCGGCAAGCCCGCATTGCATGACGGAATGCGTACATAACACACGGACATGAAAAATCAAAGTGATAGGAAACCAGTCATTAAAGCTCGCCACTGATTCGAGGCCCTCTATGACGTTGATATTTTGTAAAGTGATCGCATGTGCATAGTTTAGATGTGCAGGCGAGATAAAGATGTTTGCATGCGATATTAGGCGATACGTGAGAGCGAGACTACATTACAACGAGGCGGACACCAAGAGTTATGTACAAAATCGATAAGTTTAATTTCGTCAGAAAAATAAGCAATATAATGTTTACAGTTTTTGTTGCTATAAATACCTTTAATTGAGTAGTTTAAACGGTTTAAGGCTGAATTATTTTTTTAAAGAGGAACTAAAACGGCAATTTTTTTTTTGACTTTTCCGACAGTTTAAATACTCTTTTAACTGATGGAGATTAGTTTGCAGACGAGAGGAATTTTTTTATTAAAAAAAGGGTTGTTATTCTGAACCATTTATCCTGTTTCGCGAAAGCTCATTATGTATGTTAAATGTATGTACGTGACCCTGTGACGTACACGTGTAGAGTCGGTTGATGCTACAGCCAAACACTATGCATGTACGTACGTGGAGTTGATGCTGCTGAAGAGTTTTTGTTGACCTAACTCCTCCGTTTTCCCGTCTATTTTGTCTAATTTTGATATTATTTCAGTATGAGCATGGTTCTGAGATAATCATTATGCCTCGATCGTGTGTAGTTGGGGGTTGCACGAGAAACAGCGACAAAAACCCTGACCTAACCTTACTGCGATTCCCACGGTGCTGAATGGAGCTCAAAGGCGACAGTGGGTCCGCTTTGTAGACAATACAATATCTGATTTTGGGCTGTCGAAATGGTCGAAAATATGTGCAGAACATTTCGCCAAAGACTGTATAGATGATAGTGTTAGTATGAAAACTCAGCTGGGTTTGAAGGCACAATTCCGTTTGAAGGCTGGAGCCATTCCAACTCTAGGCACCGAGCATTCCAATCGTGCCCCAGACTCACGCGCACCACCGCGACGACATCGCCTGCGGTTGCCGTCTTGAGCAGCCACAGCCCCGGCCGTCTCCCTGTCCACGCTCGCTTGACTCAACATGCATTGTACACGCACAGTACCGCATGCGCTGCATGCAATCGAGTCTAGTACCTTATAACAGAAATTGTGTGTATGGTTCTGAGAAGGTGCGGGTCCTTATGAGGGCTGCATATGGCTGCATAGGCAAAGTCGCCAGACTACGTATAGCATCAGCTCACACACAACTCACCGCGCAGGTTCCAATAAAAGCCGACTGCAAACAAAGGAAAGTATGACTCATAACTAGCTTTTCAGCAAGAACAAGCCTACAACCCCAATTCTAAATGTGTCTCACAAAGATGTCAACACTTTAAAATATGTTTATCGTAGTGTTACTCCTGAATCATGAGCAAAAAGCACAGCAAGTAATACTAGCCTTAGACAAAAAATACGTACAGACTCTACGTAAAACATTGTCGTATAATACAGTGACGTCATATGTTTCTACACGTATACGTCAATACTCGCGCGATACGGCACGCAGTTGACCTCGGCCTTTTCTGAATCGAGTCAAAGTGGCTCAGAAAGAAAAGGCTCAAAATTTTTTTTTTGATTTTTCAGAATCATGAAACTTGTTACATTAGTTTTGGGGAGGCATAAACTATCAGATAAGTCAAAAAAAGTAAAAAACAAATTTGCCGTTTTAGTTCCTCTTTAAATCCTTACTGTCTGTGGTTGAACACCATTTTTATAGACAGCAGTGCAGCATGTAACACTGACATTCTCATTCAGGGGGCAATTTTTTATCTGCTAAATTCAGAAGAAAAAAAATGCTCACGAAAATGCTTCAACGTGAGGTATGTCTAGGTTCCTTAGGCTGTAAGCTTTAAATTTAAGCCATTTTCAGTGAAATTGTACCCCCAGGAATTGATATATAATGTATCAATTCAGAGCCCCTTTTCCAATACTGAAATGTGTCGTGTATCATATCTCTGCACATATATATTTCATTGTTGGTAATACAAAGGAAACAAATATCACAATGTAAAGAGGGACACCAAAAGTCATTGGCCCCCACATTTATGGAATCACCCACAAATTTCCTTTCTCCTTTTATCCTCGAAGATATACAGAACCTGTACATGTGTACATGTACATGTATGTACAGAACAGGAAATGGGGTGACATGCATACAGTATTGTGCAAAATTATTTGAAAACTTGGCATATTTTAGGTACTTTAGTTGTTTGGCCCAAGATGGCGAAGAGATGATACGGACAATGGAATATGTGGTATGCTCCGGCATTGCTTCGCCGAGCGTTTATTGCCCTTTTGGCTTTCCTTTGCTTTCCTTTACAAATCCATGTAACATTTACATTAAGTATACAAATGTATATTGCTTACATGTCATATATCCAGTGTTCAATTCAACTATTACTTTGCTTGAACGTGATTGGGGCCCCACAATTTAAGGTAGTCGGAAAATGAATGACAATGACATAGAGCATTATAAACACCAAGTCAAGCATTAAAAGTGTAAGCTGGCAAGGAACGCCGAATACTTACACTCAAAATTGTCTGCTGTAGCAAACAGCTATCATACCTGCCAACTGGTTGTAGCGACAACACAGTTTATGAAACCAGCACGAGTTAACATTGCCGGTTAGCAGTTTGGGATTACAGGTTAAAATCAAGGTATAGTGTCCTCCAAATATTAGGAGATTGACTGCAGTATACACAATACAGTGAATGTAAGGTTTATAGAAATTAGCCTGTGTGATGTGATAACTTTCCAAGTTCCCCCATAAATGGATCCCCGCCCTCAAACATTATGCCAAACAAGTTCCGAAATCAGGAACTTGCCAACCCCCCCCCCCCCCCCCCCCCCCGTCCTAGCACATTGGTTGGGGGGGGGGGGGGGAGAACTGAAGCTGCAGGCGGGAACTAGGCGTAAAACTACAATTTCATACCCAGGGTGTGCCCAAGCAGTTTAAAACTGGTTGCCATTGGGCCCTGCATGTTTAGAGTTAAAACTGAATATTTACACATGCATACAGAATATATAAACGAATACCGGAATATTTACACCGATAACTCCATTTACGGTTAACTTTTAAACTCTCTCGTAGAAGCCTATTGCTGATTTACGGGATGGGCGAAAAACCCGCGAAAAACCCTTCTTCGGGGAAAAACAAGGGGAAATTCCCATCCGGCTCCAGAGTATTGTGGCAGCCGAGTTAACAACTCCGCAGAACAGCGTAATGGCAGAGATATCACTTATGGATGGCTTTACGTAGCTCTGATCTAAAAGTACCCAAGGGGTTCATGGTTCTTAATTGTTCAGGCAGAATTATTCCATATACTGGCACCACTCACAACGTAGCATTCTTTTTGGCGAAGGTAAAATTCAGTGCCGTTTGTCATGTTTCACGAATTGTTGTAAGTGGTGTGAGAAGATTTGACTGGTTGGAGTTGCACTGGTGGAAGGGGTCAAGACGCGATTCACACAACCTTGCTCTCCACCATGTGAGTAGCCCCTTTGAAAGTCTGGTGCCTTGTCGCTGGTCCAAAGGCCAATGCTGACGCAGACTGCCCACTTGCGAGTTGTACCTGTGGGGTTAGGCAAACAGAAAGAGAGCAGAAAGGGGAGCAAGCATTGATGGGGGGGGGGGCTTTGTCTAGACAAATACATAGAATAACAGCTGGAGCTTTGGTACTGAAATACCGTTTGGTGCAGCAAAGGTGGCTGCCCTGATATATGCTGTGGAGACTAAAGCCTGGGTAGGGATGCCAGGTCCCTATGGGGGATTGTGTAGCATTTATCGAACCAGAATGTTTTTGGTGTACCCGTCTGCGTGAATGAGCAGGGGGGGCACGAAGGGGGTAGCAGGAGACCATGCACCCGGGGGCATGGTGCAGGCCGAATTCCTCAGGGAATGCAAAGCTGCAGGCTCACCCCATAATGGAAAACTTAACTTGCCTACATGCACGGCTCAGAGAATGTCACCATCGAACCACGTATGATGCAGGGGACGGAATTCAGGTAAAATCTACTAGGCAGCTGGGGTAGTAGCGCAAAATGTTGCTCGATCAGAAAGTAAGTTCCACAAGACCAATGGTAAAATGAAAGTACAGTGTATTAATTGAGTGTGCTGGCCTAGTTCACCAGATTTAGAAAAGAAATGGACATTAGTGATAGCAATGCACTAGAACGCAAGCCTTATTCGGTCAAGAGTTCACTAGACCGACGCTAATCACTGGACTCAGTCCAGTGGATATTCCGATCCCAGTCGTGGGGGGAGTAGATACCTGCCAGCATTGTTCAATGTATCTGCCCACATTTTTCTCGTGATAGTCGAAACCACTGACATAATTAACTATTTAATTGCGTCCCGTAAGCCTAATGCGGTGCCCGGGTTGCAATACGCCTCAAGTAGCGCCAATCGGCCTCCCAGGGAGGGCTCGCCTAGGGGCAACTGCACGACAGGGGAATAGGGATCTTATAAGTGTTTGCCGGAGTTTTGTCCTCTGTACGGGGACAAGGCCTATGGGGGAAATACCATGGTTGCTAGTGGAATGCTGTGAGAGGGCCTACCCAACACCCTTGCGCAGCCTTTACTACATTTAAGCTTCATAGGCAGCAAACATTTTTTTTTTTTATTAGATTTTTTTTTTTTTTTTTTTTTTAATAACAAACAGAATATGTTAACCATTCCTGTGAACGTGAAGGGAGTTCCCCCCGAAAGACAGGAGCGAAGACTAAGGATGCATCTGTCCCGGAGAGGATGGACTTAATTGATTTCTCCATTGTGATCATTATGCACCGTTGGCCCGACCTATCCATGGTAAAGGCAAGGATGAATGTTGGGAGCTTGGTGCCGGATGGTCCAGCAGGGGTCACGCTCTATGAATTCGCTGTTCACTATCTTTGCCTTAATTCCCGGCGTGACAGTGTACCCGAAGGTTTGGATACGATATAGCGGACTCATGGAAGTTTGAAATTGCTTCAATCCTTGATATAACTACAACAAGACATGAAATAAAATGAGGGAGTGATCATGATAGGTTAGTCCTATATTCAAAAATTTCATGATCGTGGCTCACTCAAGTATTAAGAAATAGCAGCCATCTGAAATTTTTGACCAAATTCCACATAACTCAAAGGAATTCTGGGAGGGGCAGAAAACCATGGCTTTCATGTGGCATGCTGTCTATAACGAGAGTTGATCTCTAGTCGTCTTTTTTTTTTTTCTTTTTTTTCTTTTTTTTGCAAGCTGTTAGACAAGTAGGCAGACACGCCAACTGCTCAGAATGTGCGCCGAACAGAGCGTCATGATGACGTCATCACATGACGCGTGACGTCATCTTAAAGGTGCATTTTTTGAAGCCATATATCTACAAAAGTACAAGTCAGATTAAGTTAAAACGTGGTACATTGTTATGCCAGCATGTGTTAAATGAAAATTGATGTGATGTCATGATGACGTCATCGGCTAATTTTCTATGATTTTTTTTTTTTATTTTTTTTTATTTTTTTTGTTTATTTATTTTTTTTTTTTTTATTTATTTATTTATTATTTTTTTTTTTTTGAAATTTCAATTAAATCACAAAATTTTACACAGAAAACAAAACAGCCCTGTGTTTGTCCACAAGCGCTGTACCACATGTCTGGTTATTATTTTATTTTAAATTTGAGCCTCATTTATTTCTGATCGATTTAGGTATTAACGAATAACAAACACCCAGTTGTATGCCAACAGATGATCAACCGGAATGAAAACAAATCCTGAGCCCAGCAGCAGGGCTCTCCCCCCCCCCCCCCCCCACGAAAGTGGGGTCATCCATCTACTCGTGTTGGCCTTTATATGTTTCGGACTCCACCACTGTGGAGCGGGTTACAAATTTACGAGATGGGTGTGCTTTGCGTAACGCAAAGGTGGAGAATAAATCGCTGGTTTATCCTGTATTAAAAGGTCGCAATGGGTGCCAAAATCTGCCTGTGTGACGGCCCGAATCCTCAATCGAAATGCCAATAGAGGCAGGTTTTTCTTATTTATTTAATTATTTAATTGGTTAGATTAATCTGTAAACTAGAGCCCAAGCCAAAATGGTCCGAGTATTTCTGATAATTAATCGGTCCAGAGTCGCCAATGCCCCAGGACTCCCACTTGTTCCGGAAATTGCCCTAAGCTGCGAACATGTGTGTGGTAGCAATCAGCTGCCAGCTTTTGGTGTTGACAACAACATGTCGGACAGGCCCATTGCAGATCCTGGTATTTGAGTTCTTAATTGTACAAAATGAAAATCCCTATGCTCGCATAACTAGGCCTACTCTTGCCATAATTTGCCGGCCGGGTTTTCCATTACAATTTACATGTAACATTAAACGATGTTAAGATTGAATGATGCCACCAAGACACTCAAATAGCAATGCGCGTCATGATCTATTTTAACTGTATGGAATCGTCAGCCTCCGATCGGTGGAATTAAAGTTGAGTTTGATCTGATTGGCCAGTGGCAATGCTGGGGCTTGTTGGGGAAATTTGGGAATAGTGTACACGGGGACAATAAACTCACCCGGAGTGAATTCTTCATCCTCTAATTAGGCTGCATGGCGGACGATGTGTGTGTTATAAAGTTAAGATGTTTTCCCCTCAAGTGTCAAGATGCATGCTAAACCAGTAACACCACAGCATAGCAAAGTTCCGGCGAAGTTCCGGGATGTCTGACCTCACGAATGGGGGCTGGAACACACATCTGGCTGTCCCAGTTGGGCTGAAGACGGGTCAGAGGTCGATGCAGGCTGGGGTAGTGCAGGCAGGGTGCATGGCCATGGGTTACCATTTATAGCTGGCATTTTTCAAGCCAGGCTGTAACATGTGTAAGTTGGTAGTGGGGTGATGATGGACCATGATGGAACTTGGTCTTGGAAGTATATTGGCAGTCCAGCCGTTGGGGTGCGTTATCAGCAAGATCAGGGGAGATGCTTTGCTTGAACCGGGGTGGCGGGTGTAGTATAGGTGCCGGCACGCGTAGGCCTAGTATGAATGATGGCCCCGTGCATGCCGCATGGTAAAGCTGCCTCGAGCCACACTGAACAGGGGTTTGTGGCACTCGGTCTGCGGCTCGTGGTGGCTGTTAACCCGCTCTCGCTGGCTGGTGACAGGAAGGGCTGCTGCACAGCGGGCCCTCGAGATCGAACCAGGAGGGGGAAAGCGTCGATGTTAATTAATGGCGGCTGTCTTGGTTGCGCTCGGTGTGGCAGCAGCGTCTGGAGCATCGGGCATAGCCGTACATTGTAGGTGCCGGCGCGAGAGGGCGCTGTTCACTGCGGCTGTCGGCCGGCCGGCCGGCCGGCCGGCCGGCTGCATGTATAACGCATCGGCGCTGGGTACGGTGGTGTACGTCAGCCCAGCCCCATGATAAGGTTTGAGGAGAGCATGAAGCGTCCATGGTCTGGGCCCAGAATTGACTCGAAGGAAGACGTTTTCACGCCGCCCGCCGTCCACTTGGGTCTTCTGATAACGGCCTCTCTCTCTCCCCTCGCTGGATTATCGTGAACGAAGTTTAGTGACGAAATTTTTGCAGAAAGTTTAGGAGTATTTTTTGGTTATATGTACGCTCAGCGAAGGAAAGCGGAAAAGTGGCAGAAAGCGCGCGAAAGCTACACTGCTCGACCAAATCACGGTCGGGGATTGGTGGATCGTGCAGCGACTGCACGGGACGACCAATCCAGGATCGCGTCTGATTGCTTCTTGTGCTGTTGGAATGTCCGCTCTTCCCCCCAGTGCCAAAGGTGTTCTCCGGAGACGAGCACCGGAAAACCGTATTGTGATGAAATGGCAATCAATGGCCATTTTCACAATCAGTGGTAACTCTGAAAATTGAAGTTTTTGATCTGTATTTTTTTTACCAGTGCACAGAACTCTTATTTTTTTTGGGCATGTGACTGTCCTGTGTGAACGCTACCTCGGGTGGCTTAACAAAGTTTATGCGTTTCTAGTCGTCTGTGTGGTGGCCTCTAGAGTGGGTAAAGTACCCCCCTCCAGAGCGTGCAGCTTTTACATATACATTGGCAGTTGGTGTGTTTCGGAGTATACATTTTCCGTTAACTTTTACTACCAATTAACTGTGTGATACTGCTCATATTTGAAAATGACAAATGTTCCAGTTATTGGCTTTTCCGAAATGTTGATTTAATTGTAATGGTGAAGAGTTCTACTTATGTTAGGTATGTCCTTTTTTTATCATTAATTGCTTCTGAAATTTGTGTGTGTTCAAACATACATGTTAACTTTTCCGTTAACAGTTTTGTACCCTCCAAAACGTTTTGTTATTTGACCTGGCTTGTAAACGAACTAAGGTAGTCAAACTGTTAATGAAGAAAAATAAATGGGTGTATCACCTTATCATTCGTAAGGACTGACTTTAGAAAAGAATTATGTTTGCCCAGTTTTTTGGGAGATGTTAACTTTCCGTTAACACTAGTAGTACACTCCGAAACACTATGTACATGTATACTCCAAAACAATTCAGGGAGGTTTTACCATGTTTTCTTCCTTTTAATAAATGTCCTTAGAGGCTCAGACCCAAATGTGAAACCTGATTCCTTTACATGGTTGAAAAGACAAAGTCTACAAAATGGGTTGTTTCAGAAGCAACAGTTTACAAAAAGTTGTTTACAACACATATTTATCATCCTAAGCCACAATGCATTTTTAGAATGTTATTTTGGCACTTTAACAGTTTACTTGGAAACTTCAAATGTTCTTGTAATCATCTTTCAAGAAATGTTAACATTTGTGTATCCTCCGAAACACACACCAAATGTTAACAGTATTCTCTGAAACACTAAGTTTGGAAAATTTTAACTTCTGAATTATTTCTTGGATTTGTATTCCACCTTCATAGATATGTAGACCCTACTGCGTAGTGTTCATACAGGAAGTTAGGGTGGGCCTTCAGTCTAGGAAAGTGTTTTTAAATTGAAACTAGAGGCATGAGGTTGGTGTTTGTGGACAAACACAGGGCTGTTTCGTTTTTGGTTTTTTAGTTTGGATGTGAAATAATTTAAGTTTGTCAAACAATCGCGCTGCTGCCAGTTTTCTTTGTTAATTTTGAAATTAATTAAAGTTGTTTGTAGTAGTAACATGTGATGACGTCATCATAACGTCACATAAATTTTCATCTATAAACTTGCTGACCTACCTAGATATAACTTTTCAACTTAATCGGACTTGTACTTTTGTTTATATATGGCTTCAAAAACTGCCCCTTTAAGATGACTTCACGTGACATGTGATGACGTCATCATCATGTCATGTCAATTTTCATCTATAAACCTACTGGGCTACCTAGATATTACTTTTAAACTTACTTTTAAACTTGCATGCCTCTTCATGGGCGACCTCGAAGAGCGCATGCTTGCCTCAGCATCATGTCGCCCCTGGGTATGGTGGAGATATATTGACGATGTATTTTTCATATGGACCAGTGATCAGGACAGTCTGGAGACTTTCATTAATCACATTAATTCCTTCCACAGGACCATCAAGTTTACATCAGAGTATTCAGTGCATCAGACCAACTTCCTGGATGTCACCATCCGCAAGGAAGACAACTCGGTAACCACTGATCTGTATTCTAAACCCACAGACACCCACCAGTACCTCCACTCCTCCAGCTGTCACCCCAGGCATTGCAAGACAGGCATAGCATTCAGCCAGGCACTCAGACTCAGAAGGATTTGTTCTAATAATTCTGACTTTTCCCATCATGTACAGGTACTGAAGAATAACTTGGTTGCCAGGGGCCACAGCTCCCGCCAAGTTCAACGTGCTATCGCCAGAGCCAAATCTATCACCAGAGATTTGGCTCTCAAGGAAAAGACGCCTAGCACTAATGCCGACCCCAAGATTCCCTTGGTCACCACCTTTCATCCCAGTCTCCCTCCCCTTCGTAAAATAACTAACGACAACCATCATATCCTTCATACTTCAGATCGCCTTGCTCGTGCCGCCCCTGACAACCCAGTACTGGCTTATAGGCGCCCCCGCAATCTACGAGACCTGATTGTTCGAGCCGAGGTCCCCACCTTGGCTGCATCCCCTCCCATACAGCATGGTACTTTTAAGTGCGATTCCAGGTGTGTTGTTTGCCAGACTCACATGCAGGAGTCTGACTCCTTTTCTGGCCATTCATCTGGAACTACTCACAGAACCAATGGCAACATCACTTGCAACACCTCTAATGTCATATATCTCATTTCTTGCAGGGTTGTGGTATCCAGTATGTCGGGGAGACCAAGAACACGCTCAAAAAGCGTTTCTATGGCCATCGGTCGACTGTGAACACCAAGAAAATGGACACCCCTGTTGGTCATCACTTCAACTTGCCTAACCATTCCATTTCTGATATGATTCTACAGGGCATAGAATCACTTTGCCACCGCAAGGACTCAGTTCGCCTCAGCCGAGAGAAAGTTTGGATGAAACGTCTTCGGACTATTCAACCACATGGTCTCAACATCCAGGAAGGGAATGATTAACTTTAAATTTTTTTCCCCCATTGTCATTTGTTTACAGATTATCCTCCTGGCAAAACCCTCTTGGGGTCTCTTGGCCAAATGGTGTTGTCTTTCCATTTCCTGTTTATCCTTGCCACTTCTCTTTGTTCCTTTTCTTGCCCTATTACCACCTTCAATTCAAACCCCCCCCCCCCCTTCCCTGAACCACACTCCTTTGTCCAATTCCCCAGCTTCTACCTTCATCTTAATCCCTCCTTACCCTAATCACACCTCTTTGTTCCTGTCATCCTGGCTGTCCTTGCCTCTCCCTTTGATGTTCACCCACTGCCTATCTGCCATGCTCCTTTGCATCCCTCTTTTGTGTTTCTCCACCCACCCCGTCATGCATGTGTGTTCCCTACATGTTTGTTTCTTGTACTCTGTCATTCACCTTTGAGAAAGAACTTGCTTAAGTTCGAAACGTCAGGCCAGCTAATTTTTTGACTTTTAAACTTAATCGGACATGTACTTCTGTAGATATGCGCCTTCAAAAACTGCCCCTTTAAGATGACGTCACATGTGATGACGTCATCATAACGTCATGTCAATTTTCATTTATAAAACTACTGGGATACCTAGATATTACATTTTAACTTAATCGAACTTGTACTTTTGTAGATATGGCTTCGAAAAATGCCCCTTTAAGATGACGTCACGTGACATGTGATGACGTCATTATGACGTAAAAGTTCGGCACACATTGTGAGCAGTTCGGGTAAGTGTCTGCCAAGTTTAAAATTAGCCAAAGTGGCCGGTAAGAAAGAAAACGTTTACAAATGCTATGGGCAATATTCTAGCGACTTGAAAAAAAGAATTTTTTAATGACGTCATCATGACGTCACACAATTTTCGCTTTTTGGGGCATATCTTTGAGACATACCAAAGTTATAACAAAAAGAATTTTGAAAATGTCTTGTTTTGTTCGCTAGATATATTGAAAAGAATGTTACGATTTACACAATTTTAAAATTCAGCGACTTGAACAAAGACTAGGAATCAACCTTTTTATAAACAGCATGCACATTTAAGCCATGGTTATCTGCCCTTCCCAGAATTCCTTTGTGTTATATTGAATTTGGTCCAAATTTTGAAATGGCTGTTATTTCTTACTTGAGTGAGCCACCATCATGAAATTTTGGAATTAGGGAGAGGAAAATTCAATATATACATTTTTGTAATCGGATTGACCCTTACATGCGCTTAAAAAAAAACACATTTTTGATGACGTCATCATGACGTCACACAATTTTCGCCTTATAGGGCATATCTTTGAGACATACCAAAGCTGTATCAAAAAGAATTTTGAAAATATCTTGTTTTGTTCGCTAGATATATTGAAAAGAATGTTACGATTTTGAAATTTCAAAAATTCATAAAAAATCACGTGATGACGTCATCATGACGTAAATGTTCGGCATACATTCTGAGCAGTTAGTCTAAGTGTCTGCCAAGTTTAAAGCCAATCGGCATTATAAAAGTAGCCAAAGTGCCGGTAAGAAAGAAAACGTGTACAAATGCTATGGGCATTTGGCTGAAAAAGAAAAAAAAAAAGAAACTAGACATCTGGTACAGTGTTTGTGGACAAACACAGGGCTGTTTTGTTTTTTTGTGTAAAATTGTGATTAAAATGAAATTTCAAAAAATCTAAAATCATAAAAAAAATTGTCGATGACGTCATCATGACATCATTTCAGATTTTGCATGCTAGTGACAGTATCTACCTACCCCACTACTTTTCATGACGATCGGACCTATCCTTATATGTGTTTTAAAAAATACATTTTTTATGACGTCACACATTTTTTCCCTTTTAGGGCATATCTTTGAGACATACCTAAGCTATAACAAAAATAATTTTGAAACTATCTTGTTTTGTTTGCAAGATATATTTAAAAGAATGTTACAATTTCAAAATTCAAAAATTCATAACAAATCACGTGATGACGTCATCATGACGTCACTTCGGCTTCTGTATCCTAGTGACAGTATCTACCTACCCACCAATTTTCATGACGATCGGACCTATCCTTATATGTGTTTTAAAAAAGCACATTTTTGATGATGTCATCATGACGTCACACATTTTCTCCCTTTTAGGGCATATCTTTGAGACATACCAAAGCTATAACAAAAAGAATTTTGAAAATATCTTGTTTTGTTCGCTAGATATATTGAAAAGAATGTTACGATTTTGAAATTTTGAAAAATTCATAAAAAATCACGTGATGACGTCATCGTGACGTCACTTTGGATTCAGCATCCTAGTGACAGTATCTACCTACCCACCAATTTTCATGACGATCGGACCTATCCTTATATGTGTTTTAAAAAAGCACATTTTTGATGATGTCATCATGACATCACACATTTTCTCCCTTTTAGGGCATATCTTTGAGACATACCAAAGCTATAACAAAAAGAATTTTGAAAAAAACTTGTTTTGTTCGCTAGATAAATTGAAAAGAATTTTACGTTTTTGAAATTTCAAAAATTCATAAAAAATCACGTGATGACGTCATCATGACGTAAATGTTCGGCATGCATTCTGAGCAGTTGGTCTAAGTGTCTGCCAAGTTTAAAGCCAATCGGCAGCATAAAAGTAGCCAAAGTGCCAGTAAGAAAGAAAACGTGTACAAATGCTATGGGCATTTGGCTGAAAAAGAAGAAAAAAAAAAAAATCTTAACGAAAACAAGGGCTGTTTTGGAAAAGTTTCCGAAACAGCCCAAAAAAAAATAAAAATCTTAACGAAAACAAGGGCTGTTTTGGAAAAGTTTCCAAAACGGCCCAAAAAAATAAAAAAAATAAAAAAAAAAAAATAAATAAATAAATCTTAACGAAAACAAGGGCTGTTTCGGAAAAGTTTCCGAAACAGCCAAATAGTCTTACAAAGTATGATTTTGTAGCAAAAATGTTGTTTAACACAGAAAATATACCACGTAAACCGGGACATGATTTTTTTTCATTTCAATTTAGAACTATGTCTTATACTTACATGTGTTGTAACAAAAAAATTCATATACATGTAAGGTTGAGAAGCAAACTTAAATAGTTACAAGAATCTAGATGCTTAAAAATACTGTTTTTGCTTGAATCTTGACATTAAATGCTATTTGCCCTCAGTTTTGGTGAACTACATGTACATGTATATGGATGTTTTAAGCTCAAGTATTCAGGTATTATTTGTTCTCATAAATGTAAGTCCTACTGAGCATATTTTTTGTGGGAAATGTTAAAGTTAACGTGTTTTAAATTGTTCACCCTTGGGCAACCAAGTTACACCACTCATTGTGAAAATGGCCATATACCAATGTACATATACAATGTACTTTTCCACAATTTTTTTCTTTGAAAAGTCGTTTTATCGGCAAGTAAATGAATTCCACAGAAATTAGGAACCATTTTGTCACAGTACCATAACCATTATTTGACATGTCGGTGTCTTTATGCCAATCCGGCCACAATCATTCATGAGATCGAGGGGATTTAAACATGAGCACGAGTTTACCCCAAAACGTTCAAGAAAACATAATTGGGAAACTGTTAATTTACCCAACATTGGTATTAATTTACCACGTTGTTGGTTAATTAAGGTAAAAGTTTACCAATTATTGGGAAGAATTTCCCCAAGATTTTGGGTTGTTGATATGTTGCTCAACATTGGACAAAATATCAACCCATTTTCACTAACTTTTATTTTTAGAGTTGATTACATTTTGCATTTCTTCTAGATATTCAACTTTCAAGTTATATCATTCATCATTCATTAGTTACGTAGCCCTGATTCTTGAATTGTTTTTCTGTTTAGTTATACCGGATGTGACAACAGGTGCGTCTTCGCCTACAGGAACTTTAACCATGAAAGTAACGGGTAAATAATCGTCCAGTGTTTGTTCGGAATAAAGTCACAAACAGTTTACATTATAAGTGAATTGTACAAACACGTGACCTCGAACAAACAATTTCCATCCGAAAAACTTTTTGAAAAAGATCGCAAGGAGATCAGGAACTTTTGAGGTATTCTAAAAGAAAGGTACGCATTTTGTGTAATGGTTTGGTTTAAATACTGGTCAGTCTTGTAATACTCAAAGCATAAGGGGAATAATTTACAGATTGACGTATTTTTGGTCTCTTGCATTATTTCTTGTAGCTGGAATCTTATAAGATTAGAAAGTTGGGCAAACAGATTACCCAATGTTGGTACAATAGTCAGCTTGTTCACGTAATTTACCAACTGTTGTATAACCACAGCTGTACATCACAAACCAATTGTCGGTTAAAGTGGGGTTAAACAACAGCTGTGGTTGTACAACAGTTGGTTATTAATTACGTGAAAAAATTTCCCAAAGGTTGAACATGTTGACTATTGTACCTATTGTAACGTTTGGTAATCTGTTTGCCCAACTTTCTACAGTGTACAAGGATCAAAACGTGTTTGGAAAATCCCTCAGATGTACGTTATTGAGACCCAAATTTCAACTACCGTGGTCTTATAACGGATGGAAACAAACCCGATCAAGACAGCTGAATGTATGTTTTGCATCCCGTTAATAGTAATGATTGTCACCGTGTTTTATGTAATGGAGTCTGCTCAAATCTTGAGTTTTCCACCTGAAGTGCGTGTAAACTTGTTTTAGTGAGAATAAAGGTAATTTGCACGCCATTATGTACGTCAGTCATACAATGTATCTACAAAGGCCAAATGAAGCCTTACCTGAAATCCTTTCGATTGCAATAAATCTCAGTTAAATTAGTTGACCGATAAATCCCCATTGTAGATTCAACTACTGATGTCGGTGCGATTGTTGGAGCAGTTTTGGCGGCGTTCGTCGCTGGGGGCGCTGTTTGTGGCCTGATCATCTTTCTCCTGATGAGGAGCCGACGTCATCAACACACGAAAACACGTGAACGACAAAAAACTGCACAGCACGATGAGTAAGACTTCGAGTGTAATATTGTATTCAGGCCAATCGGTACTATAGCGACCAACGTGGTAATTGATTTTCCTTGATTTATTCTTCCATTCTTCAGACACTACTCTGACCCCGACGAGACGCGTAAGATGGGTCCCAGGGCAGAGGCAAGGCATCCAGGCAAGTACTTCTGCATGCGACAGCGTCATTCAATTACATCTCTAATGACCATTGGCGCGTTGGAGAGGGTGTATTACATGTACTTAATGCAACCAAACCCGATCATAATTCCTGGCTCTATATTATAGGAGAGCGTGCATGTTTGTTCCACATGCTCTCCGAAGTTTTACAAAATACACGTTGAGACACCTTGCTACATCTGAATGTGTACGATAATCTCTGCAGATAGAGTTTAGTACGCCTACGCCGACAAACGTAGTAAAGACCTAATCCAAGCTCCCTTGTTAATTTTTTGTTATGGAATTTCTCAGTTACAAGGCTAAAAGCCAGTTTACAAGCAGAGATGGTAGGGTAGGAAACCTTACCTTCCGAGTGGGTTTTCGTTGCATACACGTAGATCATCAACAAAGGCAGAGAAATCCCATTTTCAGACTTGTCGAGTGACACAACTGATTTCTCAAATATTTAAGATATTCCACTGGCTGAGCCTAGCCAGGCTGTGGTCTATGAAAGTATTCCGGATGGTGACGCTAAGAAACCACAGGCGTCCATGGATGCGGCATACGGCAACGTGGGACCAGATCTATCTTTCCCGCGAGATCTCGTGGTGATAAAAAATGAGCTGGGTCGCGGTGCGTTCGGGAGGGTGCTACTGGGTACGGCGCTTGGGATCGTGGAAACCGGGAAACGGACAAAGGTTGCCATCAAAACTCTTAAAGGTAATTGCTTGTTCAAAGTAATTGTGCTATGACAATATTTTTGGAATTCGAGTATCAGAGACTCCGTACACTACTTTTGATGAATTGGCTTTAAATTTCCTTTTTTTTATTTAGAGGGCGCTGGTAGCCAGGCCAAGGCAGAGCTTTTGGAAGAACTGGAATTAATGAAGAAAGTTGGTTCCCATCCAAACGTGGTTAGACTACTTGGTTACTGTAAAGAAACAGGTAAGCCTTAACAGTATATAAACAGAGGTAAACATAATGAATTCATTGAATACATTAACGAAAACTTGTACTCGCTGCCTGTGCATTGTATATTCATAAATGCCTCAGCGAGTTTCACTATCCCTATTGGTCGAGAGCCAGCACATATTTATTCCCTTATTTAAAAATCTGTCTTCACCAGATCCCGTTTACATCATCGTTGAATACCTTGGTAAGGGAGACCTGAAGAAAGTTCTGATGGAATACCGAGAAAAGGACGCTGGTACAAGCTACTCCAACCTACCCGGTGCCGGCCTGAGCAAATCACTGTCTCGAACCTTGGTCAAGTTTGCTAGTGACGTGGCCAATGGCATGGCCTTCTTGTCGTCGCAAAAGGTTATAAGCACCGAATTTATATATTTGACAGCAGTTTGAATTGTACATGCAATTTTCAGTTCGATGAAAGGAACTATTAAAGGGATCATGCAATACGATTTGTATGACTTGAAAACAGAGGACAAATTCTTGACTTGTCGCTATGACTTTCCACCTCCTTTGCAGTTCCAGAGAGAAGTTTCCACATTTTGGTTTCTAAGGTAATGAACTTTGTATATTCATGAGCTAAAGCATGATGTCATTCAGGGCAGATTAGCAGTGTCTCCACAGCTTTGTGTACAAAAATATTTCTGCACTTTTCACTTGATTTTCATATTATTAAACAGCTTTTCGGACTGCATGTAGATTAGTGGTTAAACTTTCTTCAAAACTTTGTTTTTCGGTGATTTTGAAGGAGTAATTTTTTAATTGTTCGTATCCCCTTTGACAAAAAGTGCCTTAACAAATTGCGCCCTCTTACGTGAATTGATGAAAGGATTTTACAAGAATTGAAAACTACACCTTCATTTTACTTAAAATAAAAACCAGCATTTAGATCTTGTTTGTATTTTTGTTACACAGAAATATGCTCGAAAACAAGTTGAGCTGGAAGTCCACCACATGTTTCCTTAAATTTTTATATATCCATATTCTCAAGGACAAGTTATCTTTAAAAAAGTTCAAACAATGAGGTTAAAATCAATCTATCCTCCTTTTCTCTTTAACCTTTTCTCAATATTGTAATGTTTATTAATTTTATATGTTTTCGAATTTTCCTGCCGACTTCGTCAGTGCGTGCATCGTGACCTGGCTGCCCGTAACGTGCTGGTGGGTGATGACATGGTGTGTAAGGTGTCTGATTTTGGGCTTGCCCGTGACGTCATGAATATCCGCATCTACCAACGAGAATCAGAGGTATCAAGAAAGAAGATGTTTTTATTCCTATTCAAATAAATCTATTAGACAAGGCGTTCATCAGGGACGGATCTAGAGGGGGGTTGTGGGGGTTGCACCCCCCTCCCCTTGGGCTGCTGAGCGAAGTTGTGATAAGCAATGCTAAACCACATCCTTGTAACCAGTGGGTATTCCGCTGGTCCGTATGGTATAGTATAGGCGGGTACAACCCCTCCCTAAATGAAAGGCTAGATCCGCCCCGTTCATAGAGCAATAAACTCCAGACTACCATCATCCTGTTTGCCAAATTGCACCGGTGCGCTTCTTTTACAGGGTCTTCTGCCCATGCGCTGGATGGCATTGGAATCTCTTCTTGACGACGTGTACACAACGGAGAGTGACGTATGGTCTTTCGGGATTCTGCTCTGGGAGATCGTAACGCTGGGTGAGTAATGACTGCTCGAAAGGAATTCAGCTTCTTTAGTTGTGAAAGTTTGGGGCTCTAACTGACTATTCGTTTACGTTGACAGGTGCACGTCCGTACCCACTGATTAATGCTAAAACAATGGTGTGCCAGCTGAAGCAGGGTTACCGCATGCCGAAGCCTGATCACTGCAAGGAGCAGCTGTAAGTGTATGGGAAAACTAAATATTAAACAAACTCCCGTGTTGTGAAATGAAATCAGAAAAACACAAAACTGTTTATAAAATAAGCAACTCGACAAGTATCTCTGTCAAATCCAACAGATCGATTTGGACAGCCCGTTTTAACCCTCGGAGCAACTACGGCACTGCAGCGGAAGTAGCTTTTTCGTAATTTTTTAATTACTAAAACATCTTTGGGCCAATATTGCTCAATTTCTTTTGAACTCGAGTCGAAAGCCACAGTTTGAGACTGTGCAATCAAATTTAACACAGAGATCACACACCGGACATGCCAGCCCTGAGAAAGTAAGCCCTCTGGCATGTGTTTGGCTAAGCCCCATTCAAGCGTGTGTTATCTAATGCCTTTTGTGGTCGGTATACACAAAGGGTTTCCCCCTGGGCAGACCGCCAGAGCAATCAATCATTCTGTCATTGCCCACGTTTCTGAATGGCAATATAGGATGGTGTCTGACCCAGAAATAGCATCAGGGTACTCCTGCGGATCCGTTGTCTAAGCTTTGCATTCTAGTCTTTACGACTAGAATGCAATACTCGGGACAAACGAATGTCAACAAAGTGCGTGCAAATCAAGTTGTAAAGTGGGTAACATACAATTCACGAAGGCCTTCACGAAAACCTTTAGTAAACCCGAAAAAAACATTACTTTGTACACTCTCAACGACACCGAGGCGCCCCTCACAGAAACCCATGATGTATTTTGATTTATCTCATGTCTCATGGGTATTTGAGTTTTATAGTCGCTCATTGTCACTATAATCAAGAAAGGGCCAATGAATGAAATGTCCACCACGTGTTTCAGGTACGCAATGATGCGCAGTTGCTGGGAGAAGAGTCCCCAGGATCGACCCACCTTCCAGTGTCTGTACCAACAGCTGAACGACATGCTGTTAGAAGATAAGGTAAGGAACAAATTGTCGAGGTTTCTATCATGGATCTATTTGGGGGCACGCATGATCTTGGGAATAGACAATGAGTACCGGTACGGTGATCTTGTGAAGGCTTCTCTTGGGTAAATATTAGTCATTATACAACACCTGAATAAATCCCCACCATCCGATTGGTGGAGTCGATCACGTGCATTGAATTATTCGACCCATCACACGACGCGAACCCGCCCTGCCCAATACGTTCTATCACATGGGTCTATCACATGGTGCGCGCGCATTGATAGAACCAAAAAAACTTTTCTAATTTCACGGTCACTAGGTGGCGCTACAACAGCGCTGTCATTCACACAACATGGCGGCGCGGCCGAGTTACCCGAACTGCCGCGGTTTGTTCTCCTAACAGACGACGAAATATTGGAACTTGTAAGCAATGCTGACGCTCCAAATACAAAGAGACAAATCAAATATGCAGTGAAACAATTAGATGAATTTGCTAGACACGTTTTTAACAGTTTTTAACTTGAATAAAATGCATTGAAAGTGTTCCCCCAGCTATCAGTGCTACTACATGTTTCTTACATTTATGTAAGCACCAGTTTACAAGTTACCAATCAGATGACGAGAATTTATTCAGGCGTTGTATAAAACAAATAATGAATGTTTCACATTCGTGCGATGGAAAGAATAATTTCATTCGGTGACAGATAGCATGTTCTATTCCACTCGGCTTCGCCTCATGGAATAGAACATGCCATCTGTCACCTCATGAAATTATTCTTACCATCACACTCATAAACATTCATTATTTGTATACTATCATATGTGCGCCCCCCGGGGGGGGGGGGGAGTTGGGGCCTCCGCCAACCCCCCTCCCAAGAGGTTGTAATGTTCTTATATTTTTTAATTCCTAGGAATTTACTGTGGTGATATGTATGTGGCCTATTTCCGAGTAGTATAATGGTGGTGTAAATGGCGCCACCAACGTCAAAGGAGTCCATACCCCCAACCCCCCCCCTTTTTCAACATTATTTGGGCAACATTTTCTGAAAAATGTCAACATTCTTAAAAAAAACAAAAATTGTAAGGCCCCCCCCTCCCCCATCCCCAAGTCAAATCCTGGGTGCGCCACTGATATCTCGGGATAATATTGCTCACTATCATATCCCGGGATAATCATATCTATTCGGATACTTGTGAGTTAGAACTTGCTGTTCCTTTATATTGATTATAGGAATATCAATATGGACAAAATGGACTTCTGTGACTTGTGTAATTAAATCAAGTTTTTATTTGCTTTATAAAATAGGATTACATCAGTTTCCAAAAGCTTGACGAAAGCATCTACGAGGTGACAATGATCGAAGGCATGAACGAGAAAGTGTGATGGGTGGAATGATGAACAACGAGAATATGCAAATGTTAAACAGAATTCATGAAAGAAATTGTATTCGGATTTCTATTGTATATATTTTTTCCATGTTAGACGTAATGCAAAAGCCCTGTTTAGGATGCTTGGTTGGGATGGTGGTGATATAGGGTGGTGCATTTTTGGATAGCTCTAGTACAGTGGAAATAGTCTAGGCGATATTTCAAAAAAGGGCTTGTTTGAAGGGGGGGGGGGGGGGGGTGCTGAATCAAAATATCGTTGTTACCAAACTGTATTTTGAGATTAAAGGGGTCTTATACTTATAGGCAAACAAAACCCAGAAAATATTTTTTAAATGCTTATTTTAGTACAAAAATATGTATTTTTTAATAGAAACTGGTAACATATCAATCTTACGTAAGTTGGGGGTGCTGAATCCAAAAATCGTTGTTAAAAAACTGTATTTTGAGATTAAAGGGGTCTTATAGGTGTAGAGAGGGCGGGGCTTGGGTTGATAGGTGGGGGGATTAGGCCGACGGAGAAGGGAAGTTAGGGCTGGAGGCGGGCACATCAATCTTGGAGTTGGAGGGGGGAAAAGCATGCAGGTTCAAGGATCAGCCATGTGGAGCCAAGCATAAATTCTCCGGTTCACTTTATTCTCTCAGTCCAACTACTTGCCAGCCAACTGCTAGGCCCAGGGGGCCGCCTGTGAAAATCGGGCAGGCACTCATTAGTTCCATTTTATAATTTAACAGTACATGCATTAAATTCGGGCCATGGTTACAATTTCTCAAATAAAAAGACTGAAGATAAACCAAACAAACGTGTGGTGACTTAATCTACAGCAGTGTTTAAAATATGTGTACGCTACGCAGGCATGGCGACTGTGTTGTACAAATAAGGATGAAACCACAAATACACAGGTTAACCATGGGTTAACCCCGGCCGGTGGCCAACCAACACTTGCACACGCTCGCACACATGACATGCACTCAATCCGTCCCTAAATGCACAACACAATCTCAAACCTACGGAGATTTCACAAATATAAATTACCTATTACATGCAAGTCCACTTCATACTGAATTATATAACACTTATTAGGATCCAATGGAATTACAATGTACTACCAAAATCTTATAAATATCCACGCAGATATATATTCTCGACGGTACTGTCGATACACGCGTACCGCACATGGTCACGCTATACATGCCATCGGTACAAATATGGGCTGCACAACAAACCCTCGTGTATTTCGTGACAGTGCTCCCTAAATAATCCCTCAAAAATCACCATTTAAACATTTCAATCTTCTCCAAAACTATCATCATACAAATCTATAATCATGTGCGGACAAAATATGTGAGTTTACAGCGAAGAACAATTGCACTATTTTGTAAAATAAAAGAGATGAAAATCATGTCAAAAATACGATGCATTTACCTGTGAAAATCGGGCAGGCACTGCCGTGCAGCCCGCATGGTCGGGAGTTGTAAAATTATAACGTACAGTTCATGTCGAGTGATAAATTAACGTTCGAAATTAAAAACCTGGACCTAAGACAATTTGAAACTACAGTAGCACTGACAAATATATTAAGTATTTTTAAAGAATCAAACCTTAAAATAAAGTCCCCCACTTCAAATTTGATGCCACGAACGAACTACATGTACAAAATCAAGCCAGACCAAGTTTGTCAGTTTCCATGTGCAAACTCCAGGTGATTGGTCAATGCAATGGTAAATGTAATACATTGGACACTTAGGCAGGAACGGTGATAAATGTAATTTATACAGTAGGCGGATCAACAAAGACGTTAAAGAGCAAGTTTATGATCATAATAAAACAATAAGTTTATAATCACAATAAAACAATAATGAATAGCCTTCTTACATAGGCAAACAAACCTAAAAAATAGTTTTAAAATGCTTATTTTAGTACAAAAAGGTATTTTTTTATAGAAACTGTAACATATCAATCTTACCTAAGTTAGGGGTGCTAAAACCAAAAATCATTCTTACCAAATTGTATTTTTAAATTAAAGGGGTCTTATTGGCAAACAAAACCCAGAAAATAGTTTTTAAATGCTTATTTTAGTACAAAAAGGTATTTTTGAATGGAAACTGGTAACATATTAATCTTACCTAATTTGGGGGTGCTGAATCCAAAACTTGTTATCTAACTATTTTTATATTAAAGTTGTATTACCGGCCCCAAACCCCAAATTAGTCTTTAAAATTGCATTTTTAGGTACAAATGGCATTTTAAAATAGAAGATGGTAGCAATGCAATCCGTAGCAAATGTCGGTGTGCTGAATCCAAAAACCGAAGTTAAAAAGCTGTATTTTGGGGTTAAAGTGGTCTTATTTGCCAGAATTCCCCAAAATATTAAATAGGTTCATTCAAATAGGAGTTAGTAACATATTAATGTAACCTAGTTTGGGGTACTTGTTCAAAAACTGGAACCTACCACTGATGAGGTTTACTTTTAGACTAAAGTAGTCTTATTGCTAAACTAAATTATACGTTAAAAATGAAGAATTATTAAAACCATTTGATTCTCTGTAGTTCTATTTCACCATGATCTGCAATAAAATGTTACATGTAACCAAATGCACAAATGGATCCCACTGTTGTGATTTTGTTTTCCAATATCTTCAAGAAATCTCCACTGAACAGTTAAGGATTATTGGTTGGACACTACTTCTGCATGTTCGTATTGTACACTGTAGGGATGATTTTTGTCTGACTTACTACGTCTGCAGCACTACTAGATGTATAATTTACATTGCTTGATTCAGCAGCATTTTGTAATCGCTGGATTTTGTTTTTGTCAGTGAAGAGGGCATTGCAGTTTCCATGCCAGACGAGACCGGAAACGGAAAAACTGTCGGAGCCAAAAACATCAGCCAATCGATCAATGACATCTCTGTTTTGTACATCTTTTACCTTTTTTAACCTCAAGTAATTTAGATACAGTTTGTATTCCTTGACTTTTTGCTTTGTGAAGATGGCCTCCTTTTGTTTGACAAAATAAACAGGCAGAAAGGTCAGTAGACAAAGGCCTTTTTAAGCTAACAACAGGATCCATTGCAGTTGCCTTAAACTTAAACTTAAAAACTTAAAGTGTACCAACAACAAGAGCAACTAGACATCTGGTGCAGTGTTTGTGGACAAACACAGGGCTGTTTTGTTTTTTTGTGTAAAATTATGTGATTTAAATGAAATTTCAAAAATGAAAAAAATTATAGAAAATTAGCCGATGACGTCATCATGACGTCACCATGACGTCACATACATTTTCATCTAACACATGCTGGCATAACTAAATACCACGTTTTAACTTAATGTGACTTGTACTTTTGTAGATATATGGTTTCCAAAAATGCCCCTTTAAGATGACGTCACGTGACATGTGATGACGTCATCATGACGTAAAAGTTCGGCGCACATTCTGAGCAGTTGGTGTAAGTATCTGCCTACGACTTGTCTAACGACTTGAAAAAAAGACTAGAGATCAACTCTTTATAGACAGCATGCCACATGAAAGCCATGGTTTCTGTCCTTCCCAGAATTCCTTTGTGTTATATTGAATTTGGTCACAATTTGTTAGATGCCTGTTATTTCTTAATACTTGAGTGAGCCACGATCACGAAATTGTTGAATTAGGTAGAGAAAAATTCAATGTATAAATTTTTAATCGGACCGACCCTTACATGCGTTAAAAAAATAATTTGATGACGTCATTATGACGTCACACAATTTTCGCCTTTTAGGGCATATCTTTGAGACATACCAAAAGCTGTATCAAAAAGAATTTTGAAAATCTCTTGTTTTGTTTGCGAGATATATTGAAAAGAATGTTACGATTTCAAAATTTCTAAAATTCATAACAAATCACGTGATGACGTCATCATGACGTCACTTTGGATTTTGCATCCTAATACCAGTATCTACCTACCCACCAATTTTCATGACGATCGGACCTATCCTTATATGTGTTTTAAAAAAGCACATTTTTGATGATGTCATCATGACGTCACACATTTTTTTTCTTTTTAGGGCATATGTTTGAGACCTACCAAAGCTATAACAAAAAGAATTTTGAAAATATCTTGTTTTGTTTGCCAGATATATTGAAAAGAATGTTACGATTTTCAAAATTTCAAAAATTCATAACAAATCACGTGATGACGTCATCATGACCAAAAAGTTCGGCACACATTCTGAGCAGTTTGTCTAAGTGTCTGCCAAGTTTAAAGGCAATCGGGTGCACCAAAGTAGCCAAAGTGCCGGTAAGAAAGAAAACGTGCACAAATGCTATGGGAAAAAGTCTGAAAAGGAAAAAAAAAAAAAACTAGACATCTGGTGCAGTGTTTGTGGACAAACACAGGGCTGTTTTGTTTTTTTGTGTAAAATTATGTGTTTTAAATGAAATTTCAAAAATGAAAAAAATTATAGAAAATTAGCCGATGACGTCATCATGACGTCACATAAATTTTCATCTAACACATGCTGGCATAACAAAATACCACGTTTTAACTTAATCTGACTTGTACTTTTGTAGATAAATGGCTTCAAAAAATGCACCTTTAAGATGACGTCACCTGACATGTGATGACGTCATCATGACGTAAAAGTTCGGCGCACATTCTGAGCAGTTGGTGTAAGTGTCTGCCTACGACTTGTCTAACGACTTGAAAAAAGACTAGAGATCAACTCTTTATAGACAGCATGCCACATGAAAGCCATGGTTTCTGTCCTTCCCAGAATTCCTTTGTGTTATATTGAATTTGGTCACAATTTTCAGATGCCTGTTATTTCTTAATACTTGAGTGAGCCACGATCACGAAATTGTTGAATTAGGTGGAGAAAAATTCAATGTATAAATTTTTTTAATCGGACCGACCCTTACATGCGTACAAAAAAAAAAATTGATGACGTCATTATGACGTCACAAAATTTTCGCCTTTTAGGGCATATCTTTGAGACATACCAAAAGCTGTATCAAAAAGAATTTTGAAAATATCTTGTTTTGTTTGCGAGATATATTTAAAAGAATGTTACGATTTCAAAATTTCAAAAATTCATAACAAATCACGTGATGACGTCATCATGACGTCACTTTGGATTTTGCATGCTAGTGCCAGTATCTACCTACCCACCAATTTTCATGACGATCGGACCTATCCTTCTATGTGTTTTAAAAAAGCACATTTTTGATGATGTCATCATGACGTCACACATTTTTTTCCTTTTTAGGGCATATCTTTGAGACCTACCAAAGCTATAACAAAAAGAATTTTGAAAATATCTTGTTTTGTTTGCCAGATATATTGAAAAGAATGTTACGATTTTCAAAATTTCAAAAATTCATAACAAATCACGTGATGACGTCATCATGACCAAAAAGTTCGGCACACATTCTGAGCAGTTTGTCTAAGTGTCTGCCAAGTTTAAAGGCAATCGGGTGCACCAAAGTAGCCAAAGTGCCGGTAAGAAAGAAAACGTGCACAAATGCTATGGGAAAAAGTCTGAAAAGGAAAAAAAAAAAAAACTAGACATCTGGTGCAGTGTTTGTGGACAAACACAGGGCTGTTTTGTTTTTTTGTGTAAAATTATGTGTTTTAAATGAAATTTCAAAAATGAAAAAAATTATAGAAAATTAGCCGATGACGTCATCATGACGTCACATAAATTTTCATCTAACACATGCTGGCATAACAAAATACCACGTTTTAACTTAATCTGACTTGTACTTTTGTAGATAAATGGCTTCAAAAAATGCACCTTTAAGATGACGTCACCTGACATGTGATGACGTCATCATGACGTAAAAGTTCGGCGCACATTCTGAGCAGTTGGTGTAAGTGTCTGCCTACGACTTGTCTAACGACTTGAAAAAAGACTAGAGATCAACTCTTTATAGACAGCATGCCACATGAAAGCCATGGTTTCTGTCCTTCCCAGAATTCCTTTGTGTTATATTGAATTTGGTCACAATTTTCAGATGCCTGTTATTTCTTAATACTTGAGTGAGCCACGATCACGAAATTGTTGAATTAGGTGGAGAAAAATTCAATGTATAAATTTTTTTAATCGGACCGACCCTTACATGCGTACAAAAAAAAAAATTGATGACGTCATTATGACGTCACAAAATTTTCGCCTTTTAGGGCATATCTTTGAGACATACCAAAAGCTGTATCAAAAAGAATTTTGAAAATATCTTGTTTTGTTTGCGAGATATATTTAAAAGAATGTTACGATTTCAAAATTTCAAAAATTCATAACAAATCACGTGATGACGTCATCATGACGTCACTTTGGATTTTGCATGCTAGTGCCAGTATCTACCTACCCACCAATTTTCATGACGATCGGACCTATCCTTCTATGTGTTTTAAAAAAGCACATTTTTGATGATGTCATCATGACGTCACACATTTTTTTCCTTTTTAGGGCATATCTTTGAGACCTACCAAAGCTATAACAAAAAGAATTTTGAAAATATCTTGTTTTGTTTGCCAGATATATTTAAAAGAATGTTACGATTTTCAAAATTTCAAAAATTCATAACAAATCATGTGATGACGTCATCATGACGTCACTTTGGATTTTGCATCCTAGTGCCAGTATCTACCTACCCACCAATTTTCATGACGATCGGACCTATCCTTATATGTGTTATAAAAAAGCACATTTTTGATGATGTCATCATGACGTCACACATTTTCTCCGTTTTAGGGCATATCTTTGAGACATACCAAAGCTATAACAAAAAGAATTTTGAAAATATCTTGTTTTGTTCGCTAGATATATTGAAAAGAATGTTACGATTTTCAAATTTCGAAAATTCATAAAAAATCACGTGATGACGTCATCATGACCAAAAAGTTCGGGACACATTCTGAGCAGTTTGTCTAAGTGTCTGCCAAGTTTAAAGACAATCGGGTGCACCAAAGTAGCCAAAGTGCCAGTAAGAAAGAAAACGTGTACAAATGCTATGGGCAAAAAAGTCTGAAAAGGAAAAAAAAAAAAAAGAAAAAAAAAAAAAAAAAAAAAAAAAAGAAAAAAAAAAAAATCTTAACGAAAACAAGGGCTGTTTTGGAAAAGTTTCCAAAACAGCCAAAAAACTAGAGGCATGAGGTTGGTGTTTGTGGACAAACACAGGGCTGTTTCGTTTTTTTTTTTTAGTTTGGATGTGAAATGTGAATACAACAATTAAAGTTTGTCAAACAATCGCACTACTGCCAATTTTCTTTGTTAATTTTGAAATTAATTAAAGTTGTTTGTAATAGTGACATGTGATGACGTCATCATAAAGTCACATAAATTTTCATCTATAAACTTGCTGACCTACCTTTTCAACTTAATCGGACTTGTACTTTTGTATATATATGGCTTCAAAAACTGCCCCTTTAAGATGACGTCACGTGACATGTGATGAAGTCATAATGTCATGTCAATTTTCATCTATGAACCTGCAGACCTGCCTGGATATTACATTTCAACTTAATCGAACTTGTACTTTTGTTTATATGTGGCTTCAAAAACTGCCCCTTTAAGATGACGTCACGTAACATGTGATGACGTCATCATAACGTCATGTCAATTTTTATTTATAAACCTACTGGGCTACCTGGATATTTGTTTTCAACTTAATCGAATTTGTACTTTTGCAGATAAATGGCTTCAAAAACTGCCCCTTTAAGATGACGTCACGTGACATGTTTTGACTTAATCATAACGGCATGTCAATTTTCATCTATAACACCCGGTGGCATACCTAGATATCACGTTCCAACTTAATCGGACTTGTACTTTTGTAGATATATGGCTTCAAAAAATGCCCCTTTAAGATGACGTCACGTGACATGTGATGACGTCATCATGACGTAAAATTCGGCACACATTGTGAGCAGTTGGGGTAAGTGTCTGTCAAGTTTAAAAGTAGCCAAAGTGGCCGGTAAGAAAGGAAACGTTTACAAATGCTATGGGCAATAGTCTAGCGACTTGAAAAAAGACTACAAATCAACCCTTTTTATAAACAGCATGCACATTTGAGCCATGGTTATCTGCCCTTCCCAGAATTCCTTTGTGTTATATTGAATTTGGTCTAAATTTTGAAATGGCTGTTATTTCTTACTTGAGTGAGCCACGATCATGACATTTTGGAATTAGGGAGAGGAAAATTCAATATATATATTTTTGTAATCGGATTGACCCTTACATGCGTTAAAAAAAAAACATTTTTGATGACGTCATCATGACGTCACACAATTTTCGCCTTTTAGGGCATATCTTTGAGACATACCAAAGCTATAACAAAAAGAATTTTGAAAATATCTTGTTTTGTTCGCTAGATATATTGAAACAAATGTTACGATTTTCAAAATTCAAAAATTCATAAAAAATCACGTGATGACGTCATCATGACGTAAAAGTTCGGCACACATTCTGAGCAGTTGCTTTAAGTGTTTGCTAAGTTTAAAGACAATCGGCTGCATACAAGTAGCCAAAGTGCCGGTAAAAAGGAAAACGTGTACAAATGCTATGGGCAATAGTCTGAAAGAGAAAAAGAAAAAAAAAAGAAACTAGACATGTTATGTGTTTGTCCCGTGGACAAACACAGGGCTGTTTCGTGTTTTTTTTATTGTGTTAGTTAGTCAAATGTTTATACAATAATTAACGTTATTGGATGTGTGAAGGATTGGTTTAAAGAAAGAAATCGAGTACAAATGTTATGGGGAATAGTGTAGCGAATGCCCCTTTAAAATGACATCACGTGACATGTGATCACTTCATAACGTCAAGTCAATGTTCACCTATAACACCCGGTGGCATACCTAGATACATGTTTCAACTTAATCGGACTTGTACTTTTGTTTATATATGGCTTCAAAAACTGCACCTTTAAGATGACGTCATGTGACATGTGATGATATCATAATAATGTCATGTCAATTTTCATCTAGAAACCTATTGGGCTACCTAGATATTACTTTTCAACTTAATCGAACTTGTACTTTTGTTTATATATGGCTTCAAAAACTGCCCCTTTAAGATGACGTCACGTGACATGTGATGACGTAATCATAACATCATGTCAATGTTCATCTATAACACCCGGTGGCATACCTAGATATTACGTTTCAACTTAATCGGACTTGTACTTTTGTAGATATATGGCTTCGAAAAAATGCCCCTTTAAGATGACGTCACGTGACATGTGATGACGTCATCATGACGTAAAAGTTCGCCACACATTGTGAGCAGTTGGTGTAAGTGTCTGCCAAGTTTAAAAGTAGCCAAAGTGGCCGGTAAGAAAGAAAACGTTTACAAATGCTATGTGCAATATTCTAGCGACTTGAAAAAAGAATTTTTTTCATGACGTCATCATGACGTCACACAATTTGCGCTTTTTATGGCATATCTTTGAGACATACCAAAGCTATAACAAAAAGAATTTTTAAAATATCTTGTTTTGTTCGCTAGATATATTGAAAAGAATGTTACGATTTTAAAACTTCAAAAATTCAGCGACTTGAAAAAGACTAGAAATCAACCCCTTTTATAAACAGCAAGCTCATAATAGCCATGGTTATCAGCCCTTCCCAGAATTCCTTTGTGTTATATTGAATTTGGTCTAAATTTTGAAATGGCTGTTATTTCTTACTTGAGTGAGCCACGATCATGAAATTTTGGAATTGGGTACAGAAAAATACAATGTATACATTTTTGTAATCAGATTGACCCTTACATGCGTTTAAAAAAAAATATATTGTTGATGACGTCATCATGACGTCACACAATTTTCGCCATTTAGGGCATATCTTTGAGACATACCAAAGCTGTAACAAAAATAATTTTGAAAATATCTTGTTTTGTTCGCTAGATATATTGAAAAGAATGTTACGATTTTAAAACTTCAAAAATTCAGCGACTTGAAAAAAGACTAGAAATCAACCCCTTTTATAAACAGCAAGCTCATAATAGCCATGGTTATCAGCCCGTCCCAGAATTCCTTTGTGTTATATTGAATTTGGTCTAAATTTTGAAATGGCTGTCATTTGTTACTTGAGTGAGCCACGATCATGAAATTTTGGAATTGGGTACAGAAAAATACAATGTATACATTTTTGTAATCAGATTGACCCTTACATGCGTTAAAAAAAAAAAGCATTTTTGATGACGTCATCATGACGTCACACAATTTTCGCTTTTTAAGGCATATCTTTGAGACATACCAAAGCTATAAGAAAAAGAATTTTGAAAATATCTTGTTTTGTTCGCTAGATATAATTTAATGAATGTTACGATTTTCAAAATTCAAAAAATCATACAAAATCACGTGATGACGTCATCATGACGTAAAAGTTCGGCATGCATTCTGACCAGTTGGTCTAAGTGTCTGTTAAGTTTAAAGGCAATCGGTTGCTTAAAAGTAGCCAAAGTGCCGGTCAGAAAGAAAACGTGTACAAATGCTATGGGCAATAGTCTGAAAAGGAAAAAAAAGAAAAAAAAAAAAACTAGAGGCATGAGGTTGGTGTTTGTGGACAAACACAGGGCTGTTTCGTTTTTGTTTTTTTAGTTTGGATGTGAAATGTGAATACAATAATTTAAGTTTGTCAAAGAATCGCGCTGCTGCCAGTTTTCTTTGGTAATTTTGAAATTAATTAAAGTTGTTTGTAGTAGTAACATGTGATGACGTCATCATAACGTCACATAAATTTTCATCTATAAACCTACTGGGCTACCTAGATATTACTTTTAAACTTAATCGGACTTGTACTTCTGTAGATATGCGCCTTCAAAATCTGCCCCTTTAAGATGACGTCACATGAGATGACGTCATCATAACGTCATGTCAATTTTCATTTATAAACCTACTGGGATACCTAGATATTACATTTTAACTTAATCGAACTTGTACTTTTGTAGATATATGGCTTCGAAAAATGCCCCTTTAAGATGACGTCACGTGACATGTGATGACGTCATTATGACGTAAAAGTTCGGCACACATTGTGAGCAGTTGGGGTAAGTGTCTGCCAAGTTTAAAATTAGCCAAAGTGGCCGGTAAGAAAGAAAACGTTTACAAATGCTATGGGCAATATTCTAGCGACTTGAAAAAAAGAATTTTTTGATGACGTCATCATGACGTCACACAATTTTCGCATTTTAGGGCATATCTTTGAGACATACCAAAGCTATAACAAAAATAATTTTGAAAATATCTTGTTTTGTTCGCTAGATATATTGAAAAGAATGTTACGATTTACACAATTTTAAAATTCAGCGACTTGAACAAAGACTACAAATCAACCTTTTTATAAACAGGATGCACATTTAAGCCATGGTTATCTGCCCTTCCCAGAATTCCTTTGTGTTATATTGAATTTGGTCTAAATTTTCAAATGGCTGTTATTTCTTACTTGAGTGAGCCACGATCATGAAATTTTGGAATTACGTACAGAAAAATTCAATGTATACATTTTTGTAATCGGATTGACCCTTACATGCGTTAAAAAAAAAACACATTTTTGATGACGTCATCATGACGTCACACAATTTTCGCTTTTTAGGGCATATCTTTGAGACATACCAAAGCTATAACAAAAAGAATTTCGAAAATATCTTGTTTTGTTCGCTAGATATATTGAAAAGAATTTTACGATTTTGAAATTTCAAAAATTCATAAAAAATCACGTGATGACGTCATCATGACGTAAATGTTCGGCATACATTCTGAGCAGTTAGTCTAAGTGTCTGCCAAGTTTAAAGCCAATCGGCATCATAAAAGTAGCCAAAGTGCCAGTAAGAAAGAAAACGTGTACAAATGCTATGGGCATTTGGCTGAAAAAGAAAAAAAAAAAGAAAAAAAAAAAAAAAAAAAAAAAAAAGAAAAAAAAAAAAATCTTAACGAAAACAAGGGCTGTTTCGGAAAAGTTTCCGAAACAGCCAAAAAGAAAAAAAAAAAAATCTTAACGAAAACAAAGGCTGTTTCGAAAAACTTTCGAAACAGCCAAAAAGAAAAAAATCTTAACGAAAACAAGGGCTGTTTTGGAAAAGTTTCCAAAACAGCCAATAAGTCGAACTACAAATTGCAAGTACTTAACCACGAACGAGAAATCTGAATTCCAATCTGGACATACGTGAAATTTCTGTTGTTCTCGTCAACAAATGCTACTGTAACAGTTGTTTTTTCATAATTTGTACAAATGTTGAAGTTTTACCAAGATTTTTCTGCCAGGGGTGGGATACCACTATAAGATTTTAGTGTGAAAAGCATTTTCAAAATGTCCACTTTTTTCCTTATTCTATTCTAGTAATTAATAACCTGTTCGATACAACCACTCGCTGCTGAATCACATCTGCCACCCTAACATTAAAGTTGTTGACAACTCTCTCAACATGTCTCTTGGAATTCTCCTTATTTCTCTCCTGGTGTTTCTTTCAGCCTCTCGATTGTATCAGGGTTGTCCTGCATGTTAGACTCTCTCCTTCAGGTAACCCCAGAGGAAGTAGTCTGGGGGGGGGGGGGGGGGGGGGGGGGGGGGGGGTCGGGGGGTGGGGGGGTCGGGGGGTCGGGGGGTCGGGGGGGGGGGGGGTCGAGGGTCGAGGTCGGGGAATATGGGGGACATAGGTTGTCCGTCCGTCCTCGAAAGTACTGTCTCGGGTAAGAGGGTGCACCATCCTGTTGAAAGAAAGCTGTGTTCGTGTTTCAACAGGATGGTGCACCCCCTCACTGTTCAAACCGCACTCTTGAGTACCGGAACAGTACTTTCCAGGGGACCGGCTAATTTCGAGGAGGACGGACAACCCATGGCCCCCTATATCCCCCGATCTCAACCCCCAGACTACTTCCTCTAGGATTACCTGATGAAGGAGAGTCTATACCATGCAGGACAACCCTGATACAATCGAGAGACTGAAAGAAAACATCAGGAGAGAAATAAGGTGAATTCCAAGAGACATGTTGGAGAGAGTTGTAAACAACTTTAATATTGTTCACTATATCATATCTATTTAGTCTGCAATATTTTAACTACACATGAATTCAGTCATTTTATTATTGCGGATACTTGTGAGTTAGAACTTGCTGTTCCTTTACATTAATTATAGGAATATCAATATGGACAAAATGGACTTCTGTGACTCGTAGAATTAAATCAAGTTTGTATTTGCTTTATAAAATAGGATTACATAGGAAAGCATCTACGAGGTGACAATGATCGAAGGCACGAACGAGAAAGTATGAGGGGTGGAATGATGAACGAGAATACGCGAGTGTTAAACAGAATTCATGAAAGAAATTGTATCCGGATTTCTATTGTATACTATTTTTTTCATTCAGTAGACGTAATACAAAAGCCCTGTTAAATGCTTGGTTGGGATGGTGGTGATAGAGGGTGGTGCATTTTTGGATAGCTCTAGTGCAGTGGAAATATGTTTGCCCATAGAAGTGTATTTCTGTGTAGACGTATGGAGATCAGGCAGGTCTTAAATGGAGAGAATAGGAATACCCGTATGCCGTTGGTTATGTTAAAATATAAAGTGATAAATTATTTTAAAGAGGTCAGAAATGCATGGTAGTAGCACATGTATCAAACACACACACACAAGTGTGTAAACACCTTCAATCGTGGACCTCCTGTTTCCTCCTATTGTTAATACTTTAACTTTTTGGAAGGACCCTCAATGGTTTTGTACACGATTTTCAACCGTGGACCTTGACTTAGCCGTGGACCCTATTGTCCTCTTTGTTAAAGGTGCACGGATTGAATAGCTATACAAACTCACGCCTACTTACACAGACTGACATACTGAATTGAACAACAATGGAAACTGAAAGACTGAATGTACGCTTTGAATGATGCGGAATTCTCAAAAGAACTCATGGCGCATACCGCGCAGTGTTTGAAAAGAATAGGAAGAAACCACTTTCAGGCAGGGACTATTGCGTGTTACATTCCCATGCTCCTTTTAAAAGTCCCACACTCATCCCATTCAAAGTGTTGATAACGTCGAAAACGTCGAAAACGTGACCTTCAAAAAGATCTTTTTCCGTTGGTTGGGTCTGTTGCATGTTTCATGTCCCAAATCTTACCTTGAACAAAAATGAAATATCGAATTTCAAATCTTTATTGCTTATATTCATGACTGTTTTAATGTATTACGGCGAATCTTTAACATTACTAAGAATATAACAAGGGAGGAGACAAGTGTTGTGAATAACATCCTGTATGGCAAAATATTACTTTTTTATTATTCTTGCCTGGAAGACAAAATAATTGCCGCCTTCAAATTTCTATTTTCTACTTGTGATGGAATTGTTATTGTTGTGTTAGTATGTTTTCATATAAATCCCTCCGGGGTGGAAAAAAGCCCAACGAATGTTAATTCCCGAGTCCTGGACAAAGATGCAGCCATATCAGGGGCGGATCCAGGATTTTTTTCAAGGGGGGGGGGGGGGGGGGGGGTTGAAATTTGCCCAGAAAGGTGACTCCCAAAATGTTCCGTCTGCGAATTTTTTTTGACAAGCGGGGGGGGGGGGGAGGGGGGGGTGACCACCTTCTCACCATTGGTGGCGCAATTTAACCTCTTTGTTTTGTTCTTACCCACAGGCAAAATAAGACATGTAGGGTTTCTGGTTTGCAACTTTAGGCGTAGGCCCCTACAAGCAAAACAAAATGGCACCGAGCAGGGGGGGGGGGGGGTTCACCCCCACCCCCCCCCCCCCGATCCCCGCCTGCATATGTGCCTCCTGGCCAATATTTTATGTGGGTTTTTTTTCGGCGGGGGAGGGCGCGCCCTCAGTCGCCCTCGCCCCCCCCCCCCCCCCCTCCCCCACCACTGTAAATTTCGCCAACGGAGAATACAATAATATGTAGAAAAATTCTGGTGTAATAGAAATTTTTTGTGGGGGGGTGTTAGGCACAGTTCGGAGCAATTCGAACTCTGGCAGTGGACCAATCAGCTGTAAGCAGAGTTGCAGTACTCGAGTCCAGGACTCGGAGTCGAGTCCAAAAGGCATATATATAGCCAGCAAACAGAAAACGTTACAAAAACGTTATAGGTTCTGAATAGGTTACTTACGTCTTCGACTTAAAACGTTTTCAAAACGTGTCTTGAACGTTTCAGTTTACGTATAACTCGGAGGTCTTCAGTATGTTTTTTCCAGAACGTTCGCGTGACGTTTTTGGGACGTTACAAAATGTACCGACATTAAACGGTCCTTTTTTTAATGTTTAAAAACTTTTTTCTGGACGTAGCAACTGACCAATCAGAACTGAGGAGATTTGTGTTTACAAAAGTCATGTTAAATTCCGGTGTTTAGTTCAAAAACACACTTGACCATAATGTGTAATGGCTTAACCATAATGTGTAATCATTCAAACCATTCAACAATACAATTTTGATTTTTGCAAACATACCGGTAGGTGAAAAATCCAACGCATCTCCTTTCGTATTCAAATATTGAAATTGTTCATGGAAAACCATTACTTCATCATGGCGGGAAAAGCTGAATATAAAGCTAAATCACGACAATATCCAGTTTGTAGTGTTTAGTAGGTTATCACAGCATTTTGTGTAGGCTACACTCTAACCATAGTATTGTGTAATAAGTTACTTCTATTTAGTCTGGTTCCCACTATATTTATTTCTGTAAAGTTGCACTTACTTTCTGGCAACTTAGCTTAATTCCAGTAAATAGAAACTTAGTTCGTGTATGTAAGTTTTTAATACTTTTTACGTTCTGGGGACGGTTCTTAGAACGTCACAAAGTCGCGTGTTTAAAGGCCGTATGATTGGTCATTTTTGCAATTTTCAAAAATGGGCGGATTTGGGGGTTAGTGTTTTATAGGAAATATCGTTCCACTCACCTGTTCAAAGTTTTGCGTTGTTGGGTGGCGAAAAAGCCGAGAGAAAAACGGCGCTCGTTTTCAACCGTCGGGCGGATGATAGCCTTTAGTCAAGGCGCGAGTGGCTACCAGCTGGACACGTGACGCGCCCTGAATGCCAGCATGTCTAGCGCGCCACTCGTCCGGGTAGCCACGCGCGCCTTGAATGAAGGCTATATACAGGGCAGTTTTCCCAACGATTTCCAGCTGGAAATCGTTGGAAAACGATATAAATTTCCACTTTTCTTGACAACAACAGCACACCTGGTGCCATAATATTACAGGATGATTGAGACTACTATTAACTTATAGTCTAGTAAGGTATTTCGTAATAATTCAGTAAAAACAAATGGAGAATTACCAATCGTGTACATTACCTTTAAAACTGTCCCTAAACTTTCGTTTTTGGAAAGAGGTACGTTCCAACAACGTTCAGAAAACGTTAAATGGTTTGCTGGGTAGGGCCCTTGCACACAGGACGCCAGCAGGTTTCACTCTGGTGGAGTTGTCTTCAAAGAATGCAGTAAGTTACATTCACCTGGTACTCCGTAACATTTAACATCATTAAAAGGTGATTGCATTCTTGATTTAACCCACTCCCCTCCCATACATGGGCCCAATTGACGTATACATTGTGTTTGCGCCTTTTTTTTAAGTGGCATCGTCATGAAAATGTTCCGTGTTGTACCATGGGGCTATGGTTATACCTTGTGATGAAACCATTTATGAAGATTAGAAATGTTCTGCCCACAGTAACATTTGCCTTCTCGGTGATTTATTACCGTTAGTCTTTGCACTCATGAAAAATTAACTCGGACTCGGACTCGAGGCAAATGAACTGGGACTTGAATTCGGAGTCGAAACTTGTTACTCGACTGTTACTCTGGCTGTACCCCAAGAATATTTTGCCCATATTTTTGTACCCCAAAATCTAAGTGCCGGAAAATTATTTTTAATTTTGCCTTCCAAAATGCCATGAAAGTGGTGAGGTAGCTCTTGGTTAATTGGGGGTGGGGTGGGGGGTGTAGGAAAGTGCAGCTGGCCCTCGGAAAGTTAGTCGGCCCCACGTTTAGTCGTTTAATCCCCCCCCCCCCCCCCGAATCTCCTACCACACAAACTGCTTTTCAGCTCTGTGTAATGTTTGGTCTACGGCACCGGGCCTGAAAGTTTAAAATTCCAGCTGTCTTCAAGGGTCGAAAAACAATACAAGAAGGTATTTCAAAAATGTAATTTATATTTTTCCAAAAAGAGTAAGGACAATACTTTCCAGTAATTGTAATTACTTAAGTGATATTGGTTTGCAGTTTGGCTGAATGGCCTTTTTAAAAACAATCCACAAAAAAAATCAGTTTTCGCATCTCCCAAAATGGCCCAACACACATAACCGCCTGTTACCATGGCAAAGGGAAACATAGATTTTAAAAGTCTATTTTAGTTATTTACTCACCAAGTACTTTCATCCAACAAAATATGTTTGTTAAATCCATTTTTTGACCATGGACACTTAAATAAAGTATTTACACAAATGACTCTTAACAATTATTGCTGGTTGTGTGCTCCCACCCCCCCCCCCCCCCCACCCGCACCCCACCCCCCCCCCCCCACCCCCGAACCTTGAAGAAAAATTGCCGCCGCTGTATGAGACGTAAAACGACTTTATCTTCCAAAATCAATTGTTCAACTTGAATTAACTGGGAAAATCCAGGGTAGGCATATTCTAACAAGCAGGCATGTCTGGGATTTTGTCTTCTTGGTTGGGGTATTTCTGCTTTCCTGTTGCTCACGTGGACAAAATTACAGAAAATAATTATGTACGGTGCACATTCGTAGACTAAAGAGGAGGAGGGGAAACGCCCATTTTTTTCGTCTGAAGCCACCAATGACTCACTCTAACCACAAACGTCTGCTTACACTGATACATGCCAATGAGAAAATGTATTAAGATCAAGACAAAAAGACAATTATCTATTTAAAATATAGATTGTATGCGTTTCATCTGAGCTCATACACTGCAAAAACTGTGATGTCAAATTAACAGCATGTGGGCTTTATATTGAACCCGCACTAATCCCATTCAAAGTGTTGGTAACGTCGATAACGTCACCTTCAAAAGATCTTTTTCCGTTGGTTGGGTCTGTTGCATAATGTTTCATGTCCAAAGTCTTACCTTGAACAAAAATAGATATCGAATTTCAAATCTTTATTGCTTATATTCATAAGCCAGTATAGGCCAGTTTGATTTATTACGGCGAATCTTTATCATTCCTAAGAATATAACAAGGGAGAAGACAAGTGTTGTGAATAACATCCTGTATGGCAAATTATTACTTTTGTATTATTCTTGCCTGGAAGACAAAATAATTGCCGCCTTCAAATTTCTATTTTCTACTTGTGATGGAATTGTTATTGTTGTGTTAGTATGTTTTCATATAAATCCCTCCGGGGTAGGAAAAGCCCAACGAATGTTAATTCCCGAGTCCTGGACAAAGATGCAGCCATCTGCCTCCTGCCTCCGTCTGCTGCCCCCCCCCCCCCCCCCCCCCCCAACCACTGTAAATTTCGCCAACGGAGAATACAATAATATTATGTAGAAAAATTCTGGTTTAATAGAAATTGGCCCCCCCCCCCCCCCCTATTATCCCCTATGAAGAGAGCCTACGCCGCTGCTTCTTGCGCATACATTACGCGTGAACCCCTGTGGGCGGCGACTGATCACGTTTGGGTATAGGCCTACCTTTGTGTGTGTGTGTTTGGGATGAGGGGGGGGGTGTTTGGTTGAGGTCGCCTAGTTGCTGTTTAGGCAACGGAGCAATTCGAACTCTGGCAGTGGACCAATCAGCTGTAAGCAGAGTTGCAATACTCGAGTCCAGGACTCGGAGTCGAGTCCAAAAGGCATATATATATATAGCCAGCAAACATAAAACGTTACAAAAACGTTTTAGTTAGGTTCTGTATAGGTTACTTACGTCTTCGACTTAAAAAAACGTTTTCAAAACTTGTCTTGAACGCTTCAGTTTACGTATAACTCGGAGGTCTTCAGTATGTTTTTTTCCAGAACGTTCGCATAACGTTTTTTGGACGTTACAAAATGTACCGACATTAAACGGTCCTTTTTTAATGTTTAAAAACTTTTTTTCTGGACGTAGCAACTGACCAATCAGAACTAAGGAGATTTGTTTGGGTAGGGCCCTTGCACAGGACGCCAGCAGATTTCACTCTGGCGGAGTTGTCTTCAAATAATGCAGTAAGTTACATTCACCTGGTACTCCGTAACATTTAACATCATTAAAAGGTGATGTCATTTTTTATTTAACCCACTCACTTCCCTTACATGGGCCCAATTGATGTATAAATTGTGTTTGCGCTTCTCATCGTCATGAAAATGTTCCGTGTTGTACCATAGGGCTATGGTTATACCTTGTGATGAAACCATTTATGAAGATTAGAAATGTTCTGCCCACAGTAACATTTGCCTTCTCGGTGATTTATTACCGTTAGTCTTTGCACTCATGAAAAATTAACTCGGACTCGGACTCGAGGCAAATGACCTGGGACTTGAATTCGGAGTCGAAACTTGTTACTCGACTGTTACTCTGGCTGTACCCCAAGAATATTTTGCCCATATTTTTGTACCCCAAAATCTAAGTGCCGGAAAATTATTTTTAATTTTGCCTTCCAAAATGCCATGAAAGTGAGGTAGCTCTTGGTTAATTGGGGGTGGGGTGGGGGGTGTAGGAAAGTGCAGCTGGCCCTCGGAAAGTTAGTCGGCCCCACGTTTAGTCGTTTAATCCCCCCCCCCCCGAATCTCCTACCACACAAACTGCTTTTCAGCTCTGTGTAATGTTTGGTCTACGGCACCGGGCCTGAAAGTTTAAAATTCCAGCTGTCTTCAAGGGTCGAAAAACAATACAAGAAGGTATTTCAAAAATGTAATTTATATTTTTCCAAAAAGAGTAAGGACAATACTTTCCAGTAATTGTAATTACTTAAGTGATATTGGTTTGCAGTTTGGCTGAATGGCCTTTTTAAAAACAATCCACAAAAAAATCAGTTTTCGCATCTCCCAAAATGGCCCAACACACATAACCGCCTGTTACCATGGCAAAGGGAAACATAGATTTTAAAAGTCTATTTTAGTTATTTACTCACCAAGTACTTTCATCCAACAAAATATGTTTGTTAAATCCATTTTTTGACCATGGACACTTAAATAAAGTATTTACACAAATGACTCTTAACAATTATTGCTGGTTGTGTGCTCCCACCCCCCCCCCCCCCCACCCGCACCCCCACCCCCCCCCCCCCCCCCCCACCCCCGAACCTTGAAGAAAAATTGCCGCCGCTGTATGAGACGTAAAACGACTTTATCTTCCAAAATCAATTGTTCAACTTGAATTAACTGGGAAAATCCAGGGTAGGCATATTCTAACAAGCAGGCATGTCTGGGATTTTGTCTTCTTGGTTGGGGTATTTCTGCTTTCCTGTTGCTCACGTGGACAAAATTACAGAAAATAATTATGTACGGTGCACATTCGTAGACTAAAGAGGAGGAGGGGAAACGCCCATTTTTTTCGTCTGAAGCCACCAATGACTCACTCTAACCACAAACGTCTGCTTACACTGATACATGCCAATGAGAAAATGTATTAAGATCAAGACAAAAAGACAATTATCTATTTAAAATATAGATTGTATGCGTTTCATCTGAGCTCATACACTGCAAAAACTGTGATGTCAAATTAACAGCATGTGGGCTTTATATTGAACCATTCGCCACGTGGTGATAACTGTACATGGCACAAAACTAAATTATTTCTCAGAGAAATTAATCATTAAAAAGTATTTTAAAATACAAAATAAAACAAAATTGTTATTTACTATAGGTTTTCCAGGCAAATTTCACCATGTTTTCGTTCATTTTAACGCCTGGCTCATTCAATTTATGAATGATCACGCAGATCGTCATTCGACAATCAAAAATACTTATTCAAATTCACTATCCGTGCATTCTGTCGTTTTTTAGCTTCACTCGTCCCTGTAAAAGATGCATTCAAATTAAAAGTATTATATTGTCTACACTCTCAAAACTGTGTTTAGCAATTAAACACAATCTTGCTACAGACGAATCCGGCGACCAAAATTAGAAGCATTTACTGCGGTGGCGAGGCGCTCGCGTGCGTATTTTACGCACGCGCTCGATGCAGCTTCGACCAACAGGGTGTTTACAACTTGCCAAAATGCGCGCGCGACTAAAATTAAAGAACGCGCGCAACCTGCACGCGAGCGCGGCACCACTGTAAAAATGGCGTCGGCGAATTCCTGTATAAGTCAAACATGTTTAGAAGCTAAACATTACGTGTTCAATTCCTAAACATCAATGTTCAATGGCTAAATACCATCCGTCAACACGCTAAACATGTTTAGTATGTAAACGTGTTTACAAACTGATAGCAAGTACGTGTTTAGAAAAGTGTTTAATTGCTAAACACTGTTTTTGCAGTGTATTCACAATGTTCAAGTTCTAATTCCTAGCTGACATGTGAAGACACTGTGCGCTGTTGGTATGGTGTCAATCAAGGTACGCACTAGACTATGCACTCGCAGAACAACAAAAAATGAAGTCAAAATTTGACTTATTGTAGAAGTTTGAACGTTAAATTTGTTTACTGGTTCGTCACGACGAACCGTTGTCGCGTGAATATCAGACTCCCTGAAAATCTGACCGGTTATACAGCACATGCTCATGATAAACAAAACAATAGGATCATGGTGAGGGTGAGGATTAGGGTGAGAAACAAGATTAGAGCTGGAGTTAGGGTTTAGCTAAATACAAAAGTGTTAATGCATTATGGGTAAAGAGTCGGATGTTCACGGGAGTCGGATGGCACCGTCACGAGAACCGTCCAAAACGAAAGAACGGACCAAGGGTTTTCATGTTGCTATATCCGTGTTGCATCCTGTGAGCTTACCAAGTTCGCAGAAATTGTACATTGTCAGTACATTGCAGCAAAATATATGCAAATTTCCGTGATTCAAACCCATTTATAATAACGAAATATAACACAACGTTCTGGGGGAAAACTTTGTCATGAATACAATTAAGCAATAAATAGTGCTGGCGGCATTTGAGGCGTCTTAAAAATAAAGAAATAGTGTTTTTAAGACGGTTTTAAGATGGTTCACAAGTTGTTTGCCCTCCCTGGCACAAAAAGCTGGATACTTCGGTAGGCCCTACTGGGGAAATACGTTTGCCTATTAATGAAAATGAATGCCCGATGAACCGCTTATACGATCTTGTTTTCATTTATTTGAATGAAGCTAAAATTTAGGCGGTAAAATGGCGTATGCAGTTTTTTGTGCCAGGGAGGGCAAACAACGTCTCAACCGTCTTAAAAACCATCTAAAACAAAACCACTATTTTTTCTTTTATGACGGCTCAGATGCCGGCGGGGGGGGGGGGGGGGGGGGAGTTCCCCCTTGTCCTAGCTGGATATCCACTGGTAGAATGCTCAGATGATGAAATTGAATCATTAGGCCTATTGATTGTCCCCAAAATCTCAGGCTATTCCTAACCCGAGGTCTATGCTAAACACTAACCCTAAACTCGTTTCTCAGCCTTATCCTCAGCCTGATCCTAAGTTCTGAGTTTTCGCACTGAACGAATGGGTTGGATTTTCATGAAGTCTGATTTTCACGCGACACTGGCTACGCGAGGGCCGACTCCCATTGTGATTAGGAGCAGGAACCAGTCTAGGAAAGAATCATTATTAACGGACAACTACAAAAAGGGCGGCCTCGGTCCCACGCGCGTACACTTACGTACGTCGAGCTAGTTGAACCAGTAGTGGCAAAGACCGTATGAGGGAAAGATCGGACACTCCGCTGAAAAAGTGAAACAGGAAGTACATGTAGTTGCTATGTGGAAGGGCGCCCTCATGTTTCTGGTAGGTAAAACTTGCGAACAACCGAAACAAGGGAGAAACGAAGACTCGGTGCTCCGCACTGAATTAATTGCACTGAATGACACCTCCAACAAAGTTTGACAAGGATTGGTTTGAACAGTACGTAGTCAATGTTTCTCCCCTCTTTTTTTTTCTTTCTTTCGTTATTGATTCAGTTATTTATTAATTCAATTGTGGAGACCCACTTTTTGCAATTCCGTGTATCATTAAAAACAAATATAACTACATGTATACATATTATGGCACAAAACTTATTTCTGAGAGAAATCGATCATTAAAATCCCTTGAGTACGGTTTTACGGGAGACGTCGGGGTGTCGCGATGGTTCTGGCAGCCAAGCGAACCGCTACAATGTGTTTGTGCAGTCAAGCGTAACATAAACAATAATCCAACAATGGATTGAAACTGCACAAACGGCGGCAAATGGCGTCATCCGGCCTGGTGCCTAAACCACACAACCCTGACAGCATCCGCCTCTGCATTGACACGAGGGCTGCGAACAAAGCCATAAAGCGCGAACGACACCCATCACCAACAATGGATGAACTCATAGCTAAGCTCAATGGCTCACAAGTTTTCTCCAAATTGGATCTTCGGTCTGGATATCATCATCTTGAACTAGCGCCAGAAAGTCGGTATATCACGACGTTCGCTACACATGTCGGACTCAAGCGATACAAACGACTCATCTTCGGCATCTCTTCAGCCAGTGAAGTGTTCCAAAACACAATCCGACAAACTATTGAAGGCATACCCGGTGTGCCTAATGTGTCAGATGACATTCTGATACATGCCCCCACCATGGAAGAGCACAACAAGAGGCTACACATGCTTCTAGAGCGCCTGCAAAAAAAGGCCTCACGGTCAACAAAGAGAAGTGCCAGTTCGCACAATCCCGCGTTCACTTCTTTGGACTTGTCTTCAGTGGACATGGCGTCTCCCCAGATCCGCGAAAAGTCGACGCTATCAAAAATGCTAGTGCCCCACAGAGCCCAGCAGAAGTCCGCAGCCTACTTGGTATGGCAAGCTACAGTTCACGCTTCATGCCAAATCTCTCGACGATCACCGATCCCCTTCGCACACTTACAGAGAAAGACGCAAAGTTCGAATGGAACTCGACGCACGACGTAGCACTCCAACAACTAAAAGACTCACTCTCACGCGAAGCTGTCGGTGCATATTTCGACCAAGCCAAAGACACGAAAGTATGGGTTGATGCAAGTCCTGTTGGCCTCGGTGCAATGCTAACACAAACCGATAAACAGGGATTAAGCAAAGTCGTCAGCTATGCCAGTCGCGCTCTGACACCCACTGAACAACGCTACAGCCAAATCGAGCGAGAAGCCCTTGGAATCACTTGGGGAATCCAACGATTCCATATGTACCTCTTCGGTCAAGCGTTTACAGTTGTCACCGACCACAAACCGCTCATCCCGATACTCACCAAACCTCAGGCAAGCCCATCTCCGCGCATACAGAACTGGCTACTTAAACTGCAGTCATTTGACATGTCTGTTGTTCATTGCGCTGGAAAGAACAACCCCACAGACTACATGTCCAGACATCCTTGCACGAACAGCGACATTGACAATCTCTCTCAAGAAGCCAACGAGTTTGTCAACTTCATTGCCAATCATTCAACTCCCAAAGCCATCACGCTTGAGGAGATCCGTCGTGAAACTGACAAAGACCTTGCTCTCCAAACAGTCATCCGCGCATATCGCGATGGACAATGGTTCAAGCTCAAGGACAACTACAATGCGATATGGGCAATTCGTGAAAGCATTTCAGACACAGAGTGTGGTGTAGTCCTGCGAGAACAACGCATTGTAATCCCTGCTAGTTTGCAACAACGCGTTCTCAATCTGGCCCACAGCGGTCATCAGGGAATATCGAAAACCAAGTCGCTGCTACGCGAAAAGGTATGGTTCCCAAACATCGACCAGACAGCTGAAGAACTTGTCAAACACTCTCTTGCCTGCCAAGCTTTCACAGTGGAACACAAACGCGAACCTTTGTCAATGACAGATCTTCCCGCGTATCCCTGACAAAATGTCAGTGTTGATTTCTGTGGCCCATTCGCCTCAGGAGATTACCTACTAGTATGTATGGATGATTACTCCAGATTTCCATGTGTCGAAATATCCTACTCTCTTAATGTAAAAGAGTGAAAAACTCACTCTCAAAAAGAGTGAATCCCTTCTTAAACCACTCGAAAAGAGTGAATCTCTTATAAAAACCACTCGAAAAGAGTGAAAACCACTCGAAAAGAGTGAAATTTCCACTCTTTCGTGGAGCCATATAAGGGACAACTCTTTTTCGAGTTGTCCCTTGTATGGCTCCTCGAAAGAGTGGAAATTTCACTCTTTTCGAGTGGTTTTCACTCTTTTCGAGTGGTTTTTATAAGAGATTCACTCTTTTCGAGTGGTTTGAGAAGGGATTCACTCTTTTTGAGAGTGAGTTTTTCACTCTTTTACATTAAGAGAGTACGCTCAACTTCAGCTCGCGCTACGATTCCCATCACGGACAAGATCTTTGCTGCACACGGTATTCCTGAAACTGTGAAAACCGATAACGGCCCTCTATTTAACAGCGCAGAATTCAAAACATTCTCAGAATACCTTGGATTCCATCACAGAAAGATCACCCCGGCACTGGCCAGAAGCCAACGGTCGAGCAGAAAACTTCATGAAAACTCTGAAGAAAGCTATCCGTTGTGCAGAAGCGGAAGGAAAACCGTGGAAACAGGAACTTTGGTCATGTTTACGCGCATACCGTTCCACACCACACTGCACTACCGGACCCCCCCCCCCCCCCCCCAGCAACCGCACGCTTTGGTCGCAATATCAACACCGTAATCCCTCAAATGAACAAAAGTGACACTGACCAATCTGCTAAACTCCGCCAACGCGATCAACTCGCGAAGCAAAAGATGAAGCTGCATGCTGATCGACGTCGACGTGCTGCATCGTCAACGATTACTGTTGGTGATACTGTCCTTGTCAAGAACTTTGATACACTCCGCAAAACAACCCCACCATACCACCCGCACCCCTACACGGTTACGCACAAGAAAGGTGCGATGATCACTGCTCAACGCGATAACCATGTCGTCACCCGGAATGTTGCCCACTGCAAGAAATTCCTTGGGGAGGAGAAACATGATCCAGAAGAACAGCAATCTCCAACTCCAGCAAACTCGAACAGACCCAAACGCAAAAGTCATGCCCCGACGCGATACAAAGACTTTGTCTAACTTTGTCTGATTCCTTGGAGAAGAGTCAAGAGTACACAAAATTCTGCACTTGAAACTCATCGGATAGTCGAAACTCTGAACTTTGTAATCGGACGCTCGAAATTCTTTTGCATGTCTTTATAATATTTGTATACTTAGAATAGTGATTCTTAAAGTTACTGTTCTATATCTCCAAAGAAAGAAAACAAAACAAACCACTTTAAAGATAATACTCAGTTTGAATCTGGTTTAATAGTTTTTAAATAATTCGAATGCAACAACTCTTCTGTTCACATTTTGTTAAACATTTTAAGAGTGAAATTTCAAAAATGTGAAATTCATTTACCCTTACAAAAAAGTTCTATAGAAATCTAAAAAAAAAAATTCTGTAGAATTTCTATATGATATTCTATGGAATTCCTTTATAGAGTTTCTTCAGAGTTTCTTTAGAGTTTCTTTAGAGTTTCTGTAGAGTTTCTTTAGAGTTTCTTTAGAAAATGGGCCACTTCTCTATAAGACATTTTATAGAATTCTATAGAAATTTTACAATTCTATAAAAGTTAATTCTATAGAATGTCTATAAGATTCTACAGAATTTGTCTATAGATTTGTATATAATTTATTTAGAGATCCTCTATAGTTTTTATAGAATTCTATAGAAAAATGACCACTTTTCTATAAAACAGCTAGTAGAATTCTATAGAAATATGACCACTTTTCTATAAAACAGCTAATAGAATTCTATAGAAATATGACCACTTTTCTATAAAACATCAAATAGAATTCTATAGAAATAGGACCACTTTTCTATAAAACATCTAGTAGAATTCTATAGAAATAGGACCACTTTTCTATAAAACATCTAGTAGAATTCTATAGAAATAGGACCACTTTTCTATAAAACATCTAATAGAATTCTATAGAAATATGACCACTTTTCTATAAAACATCTAATAGAATTATATAGAAAGATGACTCCATTTATATAAAATGTCATAAATATTTACAAACTTGGTAACTTTTCTAAACATTTTAATTGAATCCTTTATATGTATGTCGACTTTTCTATCAACCTATGGCATTACTCTTGATAAGAAAATATCAACGTGATACACTTCAAATTAAAACAATTGGAGATCAATACTTTTTTGCTGTGTACTTTTCACTGCATTTATTTCCAGCATAGGCCATGGCCAAAACAGTCCTGAATTTTTCCAAATCTAATACTGTACATGAATAATTTCACACAGGGAATTAATGAAAAATGTATAAATACATGTATAAGCACCCGATATGGGATCAACATTAATTAAATAGGAAACTACATAATTCCACATACATCATTGTTTCTATATTTAAAAAATGGTAGGCAAAAATGAATTAAAAAAAAACAAGTAAATTAAAGAAGGCTTAAATAGTTTTGTATTTTATAAACAAATGCAAAGAGACGAACAAGAATGATTACAGTATGAAAGATAAAAGAGCCTAAAACCATGAATCTTTAACAATGAAAATAGATCCCACCATAAATCTCTGAAATTTAACTGAGATTTAAAGGGGGGAAACTACATTTTGGTTGTTAAAATATTAATAGTGAACAATCACCCCTGTTGGCGCACTTGGAAAATTTACATTGATCTCTTCAGAAAATCAGCCCTGAAAAAGGCCTTTGTGAAATTTTTACTAGTATATAAATTTGTGGAAACTGATAAATCACCTGACGTAAAGAGAAATGTCCTGGCGAAAAATTGAACTCCTACTTCCGAAAATCTAAAATACACACGGACTATTGAAACTCGGTTTACTCCGGACACAGATGAAAATGTATGAAATAATTTTGTGGCGATCAATAGGCAAAAATTAAAAGTTAAATAAAACTATTTTTGAGGGTTAAATGGACTTTCTGATGGACTTAAAGCATGGGCAATCATGGGGGACACCCCCCCCCCCCCAATATTTTGGGAGTTGACGGCTATGGGAGTTTTTCCCCCCCCAAAAAAAATAATTCTCCTTTGTCATATACATTTTTTTTTCCCTTTTCATTTGAAATTTAGACAGCTGGCTAACAACTGTTTTGTTATCACTAACATACAAAGCAACAATGGGTACAATCTTTACAGAATATTAGTCAAAATATGATTGTGTAAGCCAAAAAAAGGAATGTCACCTCCTACTATAGTAACAATTGTAGACTTACTGCATATAAAAGGGTTTAACAAGTGTACAATTAAGAAAAGATCTTATATAATATACATGTAACTCGTAAGATCTAGTTACGGGAGAGGACTTGAGCGAGGACTCAGACGACTTAGGCAGCTCTGTAATGGGCGAGGACTTGGACGACTTGGGTAGCTCTGCATATGCAACGGATGAGGATGACTCCAAATGGTGCGGGCGAACACAGTTCGATGCTAACGAGCTTGAACACGGGGCGAATTCACCTCCAACAAACAGCCGCAAAGAGACGAAACAGCGGGGGACGACACACATTGGCTCCCGACGCAAAAATATGGGGATATGAGACCCCAAATACTGAACCGTAGGCCTATTACACAGATGAAAATTTATGAAATAATTTTGTGGCGATCAATAGGCAAAAATTGAAAGTTAAAAATGGACTTAAAGCACGGGCGATCCGGGGGGGGGACACGTATTTTCTCTTTTCATTTGAAATTTAGACAGCTAACTGGCTAACAACTGTTTTGTTATCACTAACATACAAAGCAACAATGGGTACAATCTTTACAGAATGTTAGTCAAAATATGATTGTGTAAGCCAAAAAAGGGAATGTCACATCCTACTATAGTAACAATTGCAGACTTACCGCATACAAACAGCTTGTGATCAGCGTGTCGACATGGTTCAACCATTCCTTTCCTCTATGGTTCAACATGTTTCTTGTATCTTGTACATGTACGTGTGATCGATCATGTCCAAAGACTTGTCCATCCATCCAGCAATCACCAGTGTATTTTGTACATGTCATGTACAGATTGAGTGTGTACATGAGCAGTGAATTATGTCCACAGGCTAGGCATACATGTAAATGCCATGCAAATATCCACGATTTTGACCCAGTTTTATACAATTTCTGCCATCAAGCCCATACTGCACTGCTGCACTGACATTCAACTGACTGCAGTGCAGATTTCAAATTTCCCACACTGACTGTTTATCTCTGGTATGCAAGCAGCAAGGTCACCTTGTCATGTGACTTGAGTCTAAGTAACATGATACTCTTGATGATGTCCCAGTACATGTAGTTTGGTCTGTACACATCAACTTCCTGTTTGGCTTAGTAAACTGTTGGGCTAGCTGTGTGGTGTACTTACATGTATCATGGAGGAAGGAACTTCCTCCATGCATGTATGTGCTGTTGCATATATTCAGTGTTGCATGGTGTACACCAGAGAGGTACATGTACCAAACCTGCACCGAATTATGATGTGGTGATGTACATCACCACAGTTCGGTAAGGGAAACAAATGAATACTTTGAAAATGCTTATAATCGCTTCTTTAAAAATCATAGTCCTCAGCCTTGATCTTGTTAGTAAATTTGATTGAAAAAGAACAGATTTGTTAAAGTATTATATAGTTATACTCATCTCTAATTTTTACAGAAAAATTAAATCATATGGAGTGTTCTATATAATTCTATGTTTCTATAGAAATTAGGGGCATTGTGGGTTACTTTAAATATGTACATACTTTCTACAAACAAATTAATGTGTCTATAATTTCTATAGAAACATAGAATTCTATAGAAGACTGACAGGAATTTCTTTAATCAGTGTTCTATAGAAATCTATAGATTTTTTTAAAAATCTCTATAGACAGTCTTCTTATTGGAGTATTCTATACAATTCTATGTTTCTATAGAAATTAGAAACATATTGTGGGTTACTATATAAATGTACATACTTTCAACAAACAAATTAATATTTCGAATTTCTATAGAAACCATTCTATAGAACTGAAAGATTTGTTCTATAGAAATCTATATAATTCTTTTAAATCTCTATAGACAGCCTTAAATATTCTATAGAAAACCATTGCCTCTATAGAACCGTATAGAGCTCTCTAAAACACTCTATAGAATTCTATAGAACTTTTTTGTAAGGGTATAACTATCGTTTAGCACAATTCTGCATTTTGGTTTAAATCAGCAGAGTTTACAAAGCTTGTTTGTTAAAGTTTTTACATAGCATTTTCACATGTGAATGTTTAATCATTCCATTTACAATGTATATTATCATACTTGAAATCTAAGTTTTCATTATTCATGATATGACTTTTGTACGTTGTATCTATCTCAAAAAAGGGAGAGATGCAGCATCTGTAATAGCGCCCTCAAGCGACCGTTCTATACAGTTTAATAGGTCATGACATTACACAAGTAGCATACGATCAGGAAACGTTCTCGAGTGGTGTTATTCATTATTCCTAGCCCGAAAACATTAAAAACGTTAGGCCAAGGGGCTTGAGAAAACACTAGTCCGAGTAACTTGGACTAAGAAAACACGACTTTCTTCTGGTTTTCCAGTGAGTTGTGAGATGCGAATCGACATTCACACTGCCGCACGATACGCTCCCCCTCCCCATTCTGGACCAATCAGACAGTGGCTTCTAAATTAAACTTCCATCCACCAATCAGCGACGGTCTACCAAACGAGCATGGGCACTGTCGCCATGTTTGGTTTCAGTTTGTGTGTTTCTCACCGTCGTCGTTTTACCCCATATTTTCCCTCAAAAATCAAAACCCTGCCCTCTTTCCACAAAATTAATCCTTTAGATATCAACTTGGTCAAGTTGGTGTCATCACAATCTAACTTATCTGAGTCCAAAAAAGTAAAAATGCGGATTTTTTTTCTCTTATACATCTGTAGGAACAGGGTCCTAAACTCCACAATCGCCATAATGTTCATTGTAAATAAATATTGTTTTTGTTAATTAAACCGTCAGCTTGTTTACATGTATATTAACTATAGTTTTTAACATTTTTTTTTTCAGTATGGCATAATTCTTCATCAGGAAACATCTTGGAGGTTGTGAATGAACTCAAGCGGAAAAGGAGCATCATTGTGTTCAAAGCTCTAGCCCGGATATATAATCGTGACACTTTTAAAGGACTCAATACATGTATGATGGAGCGTCTTCAGGCATTGTTGATTGTCAGCCTAACTTTAGCCACCTATCCATTTGGTAAGTGTATAAAAATGTATGAAAACTGTGGATACATGTGGTTGTGGGTTATTCCATAAATTAGGGTGCCAACTTGTGACATTTTGACCCAAAATGGAAAAATTGATTGACAAGGGATTCATTAATAATTTTCAGTCTAACTTAAAGATATTGTAGCGCCGGTGCCGGTCGGTCGGCGGAGGGCGCTAGACCGGTACCACAGCAGGGCGGTTGTAGCAGAGCCCCTGCTGGTCGGCTGGAAGGCCCGTTGCCGTGCGGCGCACGCGCAGTGACCCGTTTCCCCTAGCAACAAGCAGTGTGCGATTCCCCCCATTTTGTGTGAAGTCCTGAGTGTATTTTGTGCTCGAATAAACGGCCTAGAGCCTTGATAACCTGACGAAAGTGTGCCGGAGAGTTCTTTTCAGGTGTATTGGAGTTCCGCGCACGGTCGTCGCTACATTGGAGGCAGCGGTGACATACCAGAAAGGAACAAATCAGGTAAAACTTCGAGTTCTTGCGACATGAATCCACTGGGAAGGGATAGTCTGGTGTCCGACTCGCCACACGGCGCGGACACAGACTGGGATACAGCTCCACACAACGCAGGCCAATCGGGAGATAAGAACGGCGGACCGTTCGTGACCCTGAGTGAGTTGGAATCCTTCTTGAGGGATAATCAAGGGAGTCTTCCTCGGGATAAGAGGGAGACTGGGGGGTCATTGGGATTGGAATCTCTCATGTGGGAGGACGGGGAGAATAGAAATCCCGAGATTGTAGATCAGAGAAGGGGAATTCGTTACATTCTATGTTGCATTTGCATCGATTCCCCCCAGACTAGTTACGAGTCCCTCAGTGGGCCGTCCCACGCCGCTGACTTCGGGGTGACAGACGCTCTGTTCCACCCGGAACGTTGCCGAGTCGCACCGGCCGGTGTGGCGGGGACAGTGCTTCACGGCGGGACACCGCACGACCCTTGTTCCGGCGTGCCGGACGCCGGGCCCTGCGAGGGGCCGCCCTGTGCTGCGCACGGCGACGGGGCAAACGCTGCGTTCCACACGGAAAGCCGCCAAGCCGTGTTCGCCGGGGCAGCGGGGGCGGAGCCTCGTGTGGGAACGGCCTGTGAGAGTCACGCCGGTGCGCCTGATGGGGGGCCTCGCGGGGGACCGCCCTGCACTGTACACGGCGGCGGGGCAAACGCTGCATTCCACTCGGAACGCCGCTGGGCCGCGTTCGCGGGGGCGGAGCCTCTTGTGGAGGGGGTCTTTGAGTTTCGCACCAGTATGCCACAGAAGGGATCGCGCCGCGCTGGGTACGGCGGCGTGGCGGACACGCCGTTCCACACGGAACGCGGTCGCGCCGCGTCTGCCGACGCAGCGGGGGTTCGTCCGGAGACGCCCCACTTTTGCTACACCGGCGTTAGTACCGGGAGCCTCGAGGAACCAACCCCCGGGGCAGACACTAGCACAACGGGAACCATACCCCACACGGGAACGCCCCAGTCTACATGCCCCACGACGGCAACGGTAGAGCCCCCTCAACGGTGCCGGTGTGGCCAATCACTCCGCGTGGGAGTCAATGGCGCGGAGGCACTCCGCGTGGGAGTCAATGGCGCGGAGGCAATCCGCACGGGAGTCTATGGAGGGGAGCCACTCCGCGTGGGAGTCAATGGCGCGGAGTCACTCCGCGTGGGAGTCAATGGCGCGGAGTCACTCCGCACGGGAGTCTATGGCGCGGAGTCACTCCGCACGGGAGCCTATGGAGGAGAGCCACTCCGCGTGGGAGTCAATGGCGCGGAGTCACTCCGCACGGGAGTCTATGGAGGGGAGCCACTCCGCGTGGGAGTCAATGGCGCGGAGTCACTCCGCACGGGAGTCTATGGAGGGGAGCCACTCCGCGTGGAGTCAATGGCACGGAGTCACTCCGCACGGGAGTCTATGGAGGGGAGCCACTCCGCGTGGGAGTCAATGGCGCGGAGTCACTCCGCACGGGAGTCTATGGAGGAGAGTCACTCCGCGTGGGAGTCAATTGCGCGGAGTCACTCCGCACGGGAGTCTATGGAGGGGAGCCACTCCGCGTGGGAGTCAATGGCGCGGAGTCACTCCGCACGGGAGACTATGGAGGAGAGCCACTCCGCGTGGGAGTCAATGGCGCGGAGTCACTCCGCGTGGGAGTCAATGGCGCGGAGTCACTCCGCACGGGAGTCTATGGCGCGGAGTCACTCCGCACGGGAGTCTATGGAGGAGAGCCACTCCGCGTGGGAGTCAATGGCGCGGAGTCACTCCGCACGGGAGTCTATGGAGGGGAGCCACTCCGCGTGGGAGTCAATGGCGCGGAGTCACTCCGCACGGGAGTCTATGGAGGGGAGCCACTCCGCGTGGGAGTCAATGGCGCGGAGTCACTCCGCACGGGAGTCTATGGAGGGGAGCCACTCCGCTTGGGAGTCAATGGCGCGGAGTCACTCCGCACGGGAGTCTATGGAGGAGAGTCACTCCGCGTGGGAGTCAATTGCGCGGAGTCACTCCGTACGGGAGTCTATGGAGGGGAGCCACTCCGCGTGGGAGTCAATGGCGCGGGTCACTCCGCACGGGAGACTATGGAGGAGAGCCACTCCGCGTGGGAGTCAATGGCGCGGAGTCACTCCGCACGGGAGTCTATGGAGGAGAGCCACTCCGCGTGGGAGTCAATGGCGCGGAGGCACTCCGCGTGGGAGTCAATGGTGCGGAGTCACTCCGCACGGGAGTCTATGGAGGAGAGCCACTCCGCGTGGGAGTCAATGGTACGGAGTCACTCCGCACGGGAGTCTATGGAGGGGAGTCACTCCGCGTAGGAGTCAATGGCGCGGAGTCGCTCCGCACCGGAGTCTATGGAGGGGAGCCACTCCGCGTGGGAGTCAATGGCGCGGAGGCAATCCGCACGGGAGTCTATGGAGGGGAGCCACTCCGCGTGGGAGTCAATGGCACGGAGTCACTCCGCACGGGAGTCTATGGAGGGGAGCCACTCCGCGTGGGAGTCAATGGCGCGGAGTCACTCCGCACGGGAGTCTATGGAGGGGAGCCACTCCGCGTGGGAGTCAATGGCGCGGAGTCACTCCGCACGGGAGTCTATGGAGGAGAGTCACTCCGCGTGGGAGTCAATTGCGCGGAGTCACTCCGCACGGGAGTCTATGGAGGGGAGCCACTCCGCGTGGGAGTCAATGGCGCGGAGTCACTCCGCACGGGAGACTATGGAGGAGAGCCACTCCGCGTGGGAGTCAATGGCGCGGAGTCACTCCGCGTGGGAGTCAATGGCGCGGAGTCACTCCGCACGGGAGTCTATGGCGCGGAGTCACTCCGCACGGGAGTCTATGGAGGAGAGCCACTCCGCGTGGGAGTCAATGGCGCGGAGTCACTCCGCACGGGAGTCTATGGAGGGGAGCCACTCCGCGTGGGAGTCAATGGCGCGGAGTCACTCCGCACGGGAGTCTATGGAGGGGAGCCACTCCGCGTGGGAGTCAATGGCGCGGAGTCACTCCGCACGGGAGTCTATGGAGGGGAGCCACTCCGCGTGGGAGTCAATGGCGCGGAGTCACTCCGCACGGGATTCTATGGAGGAGAGTCACTCCGCGTGGGAGTCAATTGCGCGGAGTCACTCCGTACGGGAGTCTATGGAGGGGAGCCACTCCGCGTGGGAGTCAATGGCGCGGGTCACTCCGCACGGGAGACTATGGAGGAGAGCCACTCCACGTGGGAGTCAATGGCGCGGAGTCACTCCGCACGGGAGTCTATGGAGGAGAGCCACTCCGCGTGGGAGTCAATGGCGCGGAGGCACTCCGCGTGGGAGTCAATGGTGCGGAGTCACTCCGCACGGGAGTCTATGGAGGAGAGCCACTCCACGTGGGAGTCAATGGTACGGAGTCACTCCGCACGGGAGTCTATGGAGGGGAGTCACTCCGCGTAGGAGTCAATGGCGCGGAGTCGCTCCGCACCGGAGTCTATGGAGGAGAGCCACTCCGCGTGGGAGTCAATGGCGCGGAGGCAATCCGCACGGGAGTCTATGGAGGGGAGCCACTCCGCGTGGGAGTCAATGGCACGGAGTCACTCCGCACGGGAGTCTATGGAGGGGAGCCACTACGCGTGGGAGTCAATGGCGCGGAGTCACTCCGCACGGGAGTCTATGGAGGGGAGCCACTCCGCGTGGGAGTCAATGGCGCGGAGTCACTCCGCACGGGAGTCTATGGAGGAGAGCCACTCCGCGTGGGAGTCAATGGCGCGGAGTCACTCCGCACGGGAGTCAATGGCGCGGAGTCACTCCGCACGGGAGTCTATGGAGGGGAGCCACTCCGCGTGGGAGTCAATGGCGCGGAGTCACTCCGCACGGGAGACTATGGAGGAGAGCCACTCCGCGTGGGAGTCAATGGCGCGGAGGCACTCCGCGTGGGAGTCAATGGTGCGGAGTCACTCCGCACGGGAGTCTATGGAGGGGAGTCACTCCGCGTGGGAGTCAATGGCGCGGAGTCGCTCCGCACGGGAGTCTATGGAGGAGAGCCACTCCGCGTGGGAGTCAATGGCGCGGAGGCACTCCGTTTGGGAGTCTATGGAGGAGAGCCACTCCGCGTGGGAGTGAATGGTGAGTCGCCAAGTCCACGGAGTGAGACAGGCCAATCTGGAGGGGGGACCCGGAATCGCGGGGTGGCACCACACGGAGCCCCCATGCGGGACCGAGGCACCCTCCACCACAAAGGGGGTGCAGACTACCCCTGGTACCCACGGTGCCGCCGGGCGATCGGGAGACATACCAACACCACCACCCGGGATGAGCAAGGAGACAGCGGGACCGGGACATCCCGACCCAGGAAGTCAGAGGCCAGTGATGCTTCCCGACAGGTTCGACGGGGGTTCGTCGTGGTCCGACTACTTGATCCATTTCGAGAGTGTTGCGGCGGTCAACCATTGGAGCGAGGCCGAGAAAGCAATGTTCCTGGCTTCCCATTTGAGGGGCACGGCCCGGGAGGTACTTGCGGATATGGAGCCGGAGGCGCGAGAGGAATATTCCTCCCTCCTCGAGAATTTCGAACGACGGTTCGGGGTGGCCGCCCAGATCCCATTGCACCGGGCGCAATTGTCTACGCGCGTGAGAGGCCGCGGTGAGTCACTTGGTAGCTTGGGACAATCAATTCGGCGGTTAGTCAACCAGAGCTACCCGAAGCTACCCACACAGGCCCGCGAGGATCTGGCGGTGGAGGCCTTTCGCAACGCACTAGGGAATGAGCAGTTGCAATTCCACATCTTCTCCAGAAAAGCGGCGACATTGACCGAGGCGGTCACCCTTGCGGCCGAGATGGAGGCCTTTCTCGAGTCACAGGCGCACAGGAAAGGGAGGCCAGGGACCAAAGACGTTCGGCTGGTAGTCCAACCTCCAACCGAGGAACACAAACCGGCTGCCGGGATCGGGTACGTGCAGACCGCCCGCCCCCCAGTGGCGTGCTACCGGTGTCACGAATTCGGCCACATCTGGCGGTACTGCCCTAGGCGGAGGTCGGCTCCCGACCGGCAACAGGGAATGACGGGAGCAATGCCGAGACGCCAGGACCCAAGCAGAGAGCAGGCTGCTCAGGCCAGACCGATGGTCGCAGGGGTGCAGGTGATTAAGAGGACGGATCCGACGAAGTGCCCCCACTGCGAGAGGGCGTTCAACCATAACCATAACCTCCGGAGGCACCTTCGGACGGCGTGCAGGGTACTCCACCCGGAATGTCCCTACGCCTGCGCCCGGGGGTGCGGGAGAACCTTCTACAGGAAGGACGTCCGAGAACGACACTACCCCTACTGTGCTGGGGTCTTCGTGGGATCGGTGAGTGCGGAGGTCGATGAGCTTGACGTCCACGCCAGCGACGGAGAGATGGACGCCGCTCCATCCCCTTCGCCTCCGACGTCCCACCGGGAGGGCCGCGACCACCCGGAACAGCCCCCCACTCAGCCGCTCCGAGCGCAGGGCAGTCGCCCTCGCCGCCGCAACTTACTCGTCAGAGGAGTCACCAAGCCCCCGAGTCTCCCAGCAGGTCGGGGGACCGTGTCCACCCGGAACGCCCCCCAAGACCGTCCCACTCGGAAAGTCCCTCGGAGGGGCGACCATCTAGGCCGGGGAGCTGCGCCCGCCCGGAACGCTCCCCTGCGCCCCCCTCACGACACCATTGGAACCGGCGCCAGGGCTGGAGAGGCCGACCGACCCAGACGGAGGGAGAGGTGCGAAAGAGATCCTCTACGCCACCTGGAGCGCCTCCACCTCCACGCTACCCCAACAACGTCCCACGCCGCTTTTGGGAGGAACTGTTGCGACAGACGGAAGTCCAGCGGCAGCCTCCGCCCACCAACTGAACTGGATGCTGTTCCCCCCGGGTCTTCCTGGGCGTCCGGTCATCGGTGCTGGTCGCCTTGTTCGGGGACGAACAAAGGTCCTCGAAGGGGGCAATGTAGCGCCGGTGCCGGTCGGTCGGCGGAGGGCGCTAGACCGGTACCACAGCAGGGCGGTTGTAGCAGAGCCCCTGCTGGTCGGCTGGAAGGCCCGTTGCCGTGCGGCGCACGCGCAGTGACCCGTTTCCCCTAGCAACAAGCAGTGTGCGATTCCCCCCATTTTGTGTGAAGTCCTGAGTGTATTTTGTGCTCGAATAAACGGCCTAGAGCCTTGATAACCTGACGAAGGTGTGCCGGAGAGTTCTTTTCAGGTGTATTGGAGTCCCGCGCACGGTCGACGCTACAATATTGACATTCCTCATTACAAATTGTAGCCAAAATCAGACAATATTTACTCCAGAAATGCTAAAAATATCATGTCAAAACCCATTCACGGTTTCACGTATAAAGGGGACACCAAATTAGTTTTCTGCTATGTTTGTAATAATTCATGCTCAATGTGGTGTGTTTATGTTAAAATGTACTTTTTGTCTTACCCAGGATAAGTCGTCAAGGTTCATTATAGAAATAACGTGATTAGACTAAAAATAACAATTTGGTGCATGATTGCGTATAGGGGACACCATTTGGTGTCCCATTTACACGTGAAACCTAGTAAATGGCCCAAAATTTAAAATTTACAAGCATGCAATCTTTGTTATGATTTCACACTGATCAAGTGGGACATGTAATTAATGGTGATATATTTGGATTTGCCAGTGAACCCAATTATCTTTTTATTTCTCAGAAACATTACACACATTTCCCATGTAAAAGGGACACCAAAAAAGTGGGTCTTGTTTACACGTGAAACGTTTGGGCTGACGCACTGTGAATCTCACTCAACTAGTTATTAAATAATTTAAATGTAGTGCCATTCTTAAGCAGTATTAACTTGCTTTAACATAATGAAGGGCAATTGTTCATAACATATGTGCACATGGTAGCATTTGAAAACCAAACAATGCATTTCAACAGCAGTTTTTAAAATGTCGCAGCTTTGGTGTCCCTTTTACACGTGAAACCGTGAACTATTTAGGACACCATACTGTCAGGAAATTAGTCAGATGTTTCATCATTTGCTACCAGATATTTAGGTACAAGTACTATAATTTGAGCAACTAAAATCATTTGTATAAATATTTCACTGTTGGTAAATACTAGGGAAACAAATATCACAATGTAAAGAGGGACACCAAAATTCATTGGCCTCTACATATTCATGGAATAACCCATGTACATTTGCCATGTATTAGGCCGTGTTATTTTTAATAACTTGGATTACGGATTGTTTATGTCTCCGGGTCGGGCGGCGAGCGGACTATCGAACCCTATCGTCTATTCGGAATATCGAACCTTATCGTCCATTCGGTACCGTCCATTCGTCCATTCGGTACCGTTGTTGATTCTGTAGATTTGTTGATACGAAAATGGGGAAAATGCAAACAGAATTCTAGCAAAATCGTCTTTTTACACATTTCAAATACAGAGCTCAGGCCTTTTGTTCACCGCGCGGTTAAGCGCATGCGCGCATACATTTCAATATATTAGCGGGTTATTCTGGGCCTGTTTGTTTCACACGGATCGGGAGGTGATCCAGAGCCGAACGAAAACAAACAGGATCACGAATCCCTCTCGCTATATGTTGCATGCTGGGAGAATTTGTATTACACGACAATGTCGTCTGCTTCAGATTCTGTAGGGCTATTTTTATGATAAACTATGTAGTATTTCCAGAAAAGTAAATAAATCGTACTTAGCTTTAATAACAAAAATACACTGTAAAAGAATTATGAGTAAATACTGTCACAATAGCTCGTTAAATCCTTCAAATCTACGAAAAAATAACGTCACTTTTCTCTGTCCGTCTTGCACGTCGCCATCTTGGATCTTGCGAACCCACCTTGCGAGCAGGATCACTAAAAACGTGACCCGGAGCAGCTTTCGACGCTCCGGATCACTGATCGCGCTCCGGGTCTGCGTGAAACAAACACGCCCTCTGTGAGCCAGTTCGGTATTTCAACTGCGCATGTTCACAATAGCATGACTACTCCACGCGAAACACGACGCGAAACACGACGCACGACACGACGCGACGCACGACGCGACGCACGACGCGACGCACGACGCGACGCACGACGCGACGCACGACGCGACGCACGACGCGACGCACGACGCGACGCACGACGCGACGCACGACGCGACGCACGACGTGACGCACGACGCGATGCACGACGCGCGACACACGACGCACCGTGACGCGACGCGACGCACGACGCGACACACGACGCGACACACGACGCGATGAACGACGGTGCGACGGAAGGGGCGACGTTGAGGATAGAAAACCTGCAAGCTGGAAAAAACGACGCTACGGCACGACGCGACGTACGACGCGACGCCAGAATGTGCACAAAAGTAATGGGAAAGAAGCGACGGCAAGATGCAACGGAGCCGTCGTGCCGTCGCGTCGTATAGTCGCGTCGCGTATGGAAGAGGCGACGCGGTGTGTCGTAAATAGTACACCATAGGGTGCGTTCGAGTAGCTCACCCGGGTCGACTCGGGTTAGCCCCTTGCCGTTCGATTAGCTCTGACGTCATACCCGGGGCTCACTCGGGTCAGCCACCGCAGACCCTGCTCGCGGAGCAGAGTCACTGGTGGAATTACGTCACACGCATGCGTAGTTAAGTCTGACTACCCACAGATTCTACTACTGGAGCGGGAAATTAAAAATGGCTGACCTCAAGGGCGATTGTGTAGTTAAGGACTGTTCCTATAAGGAAACAAAATCCACTTTTAAGTTATTGCGACATTAACAGGTATGTTGTAGATAGAGGGCAGAGTTTTTCATTTTTTGTAGGAAATTTTTGGGTAAAACGACAACGAAAATGACAAAACGAAACACGAAAATAGAGATGGCGAAGAATGCACTGATTCGCAAGACACCAACCACAAAACACGTAAGAAAATTGCATTTTTCTCCCGCAGGAAACACTTCAGAATTACAAAAAATTATGTTATTAGAATTGAGAGGAATATACTTTAGGTTGATACATTCATTTTGGAATGATAAAAACAACCTTGACTCGAAATGGATCAAATCTAAAGAGGTGTCCGTATTAACTACACAATCGCCTAATCTTATTCATCCATGGCCGACCAAGTGCAATGTGACATAACAGGAGAGGGCGTTTGACCGTTCTATTAGCCCAGCTCTCGTGGCTGACCCGTCTGCCTTCACCCGAGTCGATCCGGGTAAGCTACTCGAACGCATCCATAGTATGCATAACTTGCTGTATGCTTCACTTCGTGCTAGTGGAGACAAAGTGTAGATCCATGCAGGCGTTGTACTGCGCATGCATTGAACAAAACACTTGGAAAGGGGTTGAATGCGGGCACGCTACAATAGTATATCACTATGAACATCTAACAAAAGAAAACCCACGCAGTCCTTTGTTAGATGTTCATAGTGTATGGAATAACGGAACTAAAATGGCAGCAGCGGGAATTTAGCACTGAATGCAAAGCAGAATTGGCCAATTTGCAGGGACTCCTTGGGGTAAAAGCATCTTTCCATTCCGAAGCAAGCACACAAAACGGACGAGAAGAGATGATACCAACCTGATATAATGAGGAAAACAAGATCGCATAATAGGGAATTTAAGCTTATATTTTGCGAATGGCAAAGTATTTTCAGTCACAAGGAATTAACATTTTATCGCGTGAATTTGATAACTTAAATGTAGTGTACACGATTGGTAATCCTCCACTTTTTTTACTGAATTATTACGAAAAACCTTACTAGACTGTAAGTTAATAGTAGTCTCAATCATCCTGTGAAATGATGGCACCAGGTGTGCTGTCGTTGTCAAGAAAATAGAAAAAAATTTACATCGTTTTCAAACGATTTCCAGCTGGAAATCGTTGGAAACCTGCCCTGTAGCCTTTAGTCAAGGCGCGCGAGGCTGCCTGGCCGAGTGGCGTGACCCGGACATGCTGGCATTCGGGGCGCGTCACGCGTCCAGGCACCCATGCGCGCCTTGACTAAAGGCTATCATCCGCCCGACGGTTGAAAACGAGCGCCGTCTTTCTCTCGTGTTTTTCGCCATCCAACAACTCAAAACTTTGAACAGGTCAGTGGAACGATATTTCCTATAAAATACTGTAACGACCCAGAACCCACGTCAATTAAGGGGCAGGAAGGAGGAACGGTCCTCTAGTTAAAGCGGACGAGCATTCAAACCATCAACAACTATGATGACGACTATAATCTCCTAAACTTAAATGTATTCCTTATAGGCCTATAAAAGTTATAATACACAACATTTCAACAGTAAGCCCGTACATGCCGTAGTACAATAAAATTGCACTACAATACAACCTGAAGGTCAAATGTCAACACATGGCTAGCTGTGTACGCACGTCGCACGTCGCACGTCGCATGTCGCACGTAGGCCTGCGCTACAGTACAAATTAAAATACAATGTTGAATCACCCGGTCCCGAAATTTCTCTAACAAAACGATTATATAAACCGTAACAATACTCACTGGGAAGTTTATAGGAAATTACCCCTCCCACATGGTTTACATTAGGAGCATGGCCGTTGCCATGCTCCCTACAAAATCGAGAGAATTTACAGAGGCAATTAGTATCGGCCTTCTCTGCTCAAAACCCACAGGAGAAGACTTGATACAAGTTGCCTTTGCGCGGGAAGCACAAAGGTCACATTATGCAAATCAAAGTGTTTAATGGAAACATGCAAATCACTTGCAAAACTGAGGCGTACCAAAACTGAGGGCGCACTTCATCTCCTTACAATACTAACCCCCAAATCCGCCCATTTCTGAAAATTGCAACAATGGCCAATCATGTACACTACCTTTAAGCCTCATACAAGAGCAACAACAGTCCTAATAAAATTTGAACTTCCAAACCTCGTTATTTCAGGAACCACACACGCTATAGAAATATTTGCAACGGGTCCCTGTATGTTGAGGTAAAAAAAAGACCCCGCCCGCTTCCTTTTGGGGGCCGCCTGGATGTTTTACCAGTGGAAAAAGAGGTGAAAAAACACCCGAAAATGTCAACCGATCCACCAGAAGTTTACAAAAACTATTAAAAACCATTGTAAACGTGTCCAATTATCTTTTCCGACATATCTCTTTTTTATTTTTGTTTCTTTGAACAGTTGAAAAACCTACGGTTGTCGGCAATTTAAAATAAAAATGGCGGCTATTTTGAAAATAAAAGCAAACAAATAAAAGCCCCTCCTCCTTCCTTTAAAAAAAAAACCAGACTCTAAACATGTTCCTTTTTTACTTGGCCTTAACCTGCGTGATAAAACTGCCATAACTTTCTACTATTGCACGATAATTATCACACTCTTTTTGTGTAGAAAAAACTAAATAACATCAAGTGATGTGAGTTTCCTCCGGTCAATATCGGCTTACGGCAGATTAGTATTATAATGTAGCACTCTTACAGTTTTTGTCGAAAATGATTTTGAGGGAAATAGGCTAAAATAAATCGGGAGTGCTTGTTTCACAATCTACGACTTCTACGCTACAAAACAAAATATTACGACTAAAGGTCACTGTTTTTACCTAGAAATAGAAACTAAATTTTAATGTAACGCGGAACAAACTAAATCAATTTACAAGCTTACAAATCGACTTCTTGCCAAAAATGTATTTCTCATTAAGCACTAAACAGAAACAATATGGCATTTGGGCAAAATGGCGTAAATACATGCCCAGAAGTGGGGAATTGATCAAGACTATTTTTCAGAAATCACCCCAAAACTGCCCCCCCCCCCCCCTCCAAAAAGAGGCGCTAGAATAAGTAGAAACGTGGGTTTAAAAGAAATCGCCTTTATATTACAATCTTAAAAACGTCAGAAATATTTATGAGATTCGGGACATATAACCTTTTATAACTCAGCGAATTCAGCGAGGAAAGGGGGACAAATCCCCCCCCCCCCCCCCCCCGCCCCAGCTGCATTTTAACAAATTTGTACAATACAAAAAAAAGCCACTTCACAGTCAGTACTAACTCACCAAAATCGTTTGACTTGTAAATCTGGAAACACCACTCACCAGGCCAAAGAAATGTAAGTAAATATTCATACACAAATCTATAACGTGTGTCAAATTTACTGCAACCACCAATCTTTTGTTCCAAGTTTATTCTACTTGGCCTTTAAGATTGAAAAAAAAGAAGTTCAAGTATCATATGCGTTTGAACTGGGTATACAATGATATACCATTAAAGCTGCTGGCTGTCCGTGCTCTGACTGAAAATGTCAACTTCATGAATTTTCCCTTACTAACGAGTTAAGGGGAAAATAGTATTTTTAAACGAAAATACGACTTACTAAATGCATATGTGTATTATTTGTGTTCTTCTTAATATACAGGGTGATTCTAAAAAAGTACCCTCGAATAACAAGGCTGTAATTTAGAGTGTATTAAATATTTCATCAAATATTGTCTATATTTTAAAACTGTAGCTTTTCCTCTTTACAAGGATACAACAATTATGTAAATCGACCCACAACTCACTAAATAACAGACAATTTAAAAAGACACCGACAAATTGTCGGTAAAGGAATAGGCCTATGGCTTCAGAATAGAATGCGTGCAAATATTTTCATCTTGGGTCAATTGTCATTGATTACAGCGTGCTACATGTCTGAGGGGACTTGGCGTAGCACATGCCTAATAATTGTCGGTTTCATTTGACATCTGACTGTTTTGAGTAGCGTATCACGCATCAGCCATGCCCCTGCAGTTAACGACTGAGCAAAGGTTGCAGCAAATTTTGCGGTGGAATTCCCTGATCGTGCACCGCCAACTAAACGCACCATAAGAATGAATGTAAATAGATATTTTCGTGACGGCACGAGTCCAAATTTGAATCGTGGAAGGTTTCCCCGTTTGTTGTTTTACAATTATTTATTGCCAAAATGGCATTTTTGTGTTATTGTTGACTTGTGCCAGCCATTTTTGGATGCCTCCGCAAATTGGCAGCTGTTTTTTTTTTAATTAGCAGAGGATATCGATTTTGTTTAAAAGAGGAGAGGTTGCCCTTTGTAGTGATATATAAAACTTGACTATACCCCTATCAAAATTATGACCATGTGTTTCGAGGGTACTTTTTTGGAATCACCCTGTATATATTTCTGTATTATGTGCTAAACGCGAAGCATGTACATTAATAATATAGGAATTCGGAACGCCCCGCTTCTAATTGAAAATTTAAACGTCATTAAATATGTTACTTCTAGTCGCGTCGATCGAATTTTCTATTGAATGTATCAGTGTAAAGCTCATAATATATTTAATGCTAACAAATATTCACTTCCAATACAAATTTATTTTCAGGGTGACAACCCTCAAACGAACGAACATAGCAGCTTGAATAATATTTATTATTACATGTACATGTATTACAATAAAATGCCTATAAACAATGTTCCTCATACTGTAGTGCAATTTACACATGCATGCCTTTAACGGCCAATATAATTTACTCCGTAATTTGGAAGTTTTATTCTGACTGCTCCGACTATACTTTGTTTATTCCGAGAAATTGGAATTTGAAAAGACAGAAATCAGTGTATACGTCTAGTGAACATCAATTTGAAACTAAATATTTTTCAACACAATTAGACTACATCTAAGCAGGGGTGTCGCTAGACTATTTTGAATGGGGAGTGTTATCACAATTTTGCCTACGGGGTGTGAGCAAGAACGAAACAAAACGTAGGAGCAGGAGTGTTTGACACTGAGAGCGCCATTAAATACAACGTGCACATTGCCGACCGCAACACGATGTTTCCGACAGCTACACCAATTTGCCTAAAAATCCAGTAATGCGGTGTCACACGCCTGCATTCCCTGTAGCGACGCCCGTGTATCTATTATCCAGTTTCTATCCTATGTGCAAGACAGATTTTAAACGTCTTTCAGGTTCGAATCCCGCTCCTGCCAGTTTCTTTATTCACTTTGAAAATGTATTCAAATTTACCTAGTCAGTTTCCCTTGTGGATTGTTTGACGAATTAGAAGTTAAAAAGTCGTATCCTCATTAAGTGGTCCCCACAGTGTCGCTTCCCGGGTTGTATCGTAAAATTGGGTATACTGCATTCTGGGTTTATGACTTCTGACTCAACCCAACCCAACCCAACCCAACCCAACCCAACCCAACCCAACCCAACCCAACCCAACCCAACCCAACCCAACCCAACCCAACCCAACCCAACCCAACCCAACCCAACCCAACCCAACCCAACCCAACCCAACCCAACCCAACCCAACCCAACCCAACCCAACCCAACCCAACCCAACCCAACCCAACCCAACCCAACCCAACCCAACCCAACCCAACCCAACCCAACCCAACCCAACCCAACCCAACCCAACCCAACCCAACCCAACCCAACCCAACCCAACCCAACCCAACCCAACCCAACCCAACCCAACCCAACCCAACCCAACCCAACCCAACCCAACCCAACCCAACCCAACCCAACCCAACCCAACCCAACCCAACCCAACCCAACCCAACCCAACCCAACCCAACCCAACCCAACCCAACCCAACCCAACCCAACCCAACCCATCCCATACAGTCATGTAAACGGGTGCAATCGTGGACCTCCCATTGTTCCTCTTTTGTTTATACTCTAACTTTTTCGGAAGGCCTCCCATTGGTTTTGTACACGATTTTTAATCGTGGACGTTAGGTCAAACGTGGACCCCTTTGTCTACGCCCGAATTATTTTGTCCTAGGTCCACGATTGCCGGCATATACAAACTCAACCCAACCCAACCCAACCCATACAGTCATGTAAACGGGTGCAATCGTGGACCTCCCATTGTTCCTCTTTTGTTTATACTCTTAACTTTTTCGGAAGGCCTCCCATTGGTTTTGTACACGATTTTCAATCGTGGACGTTGGGTCAAACGTGGACCCCTTTGTCTACGCTCGAATTCTTTTGTCCTAGGTCCACGATTGCCGGCATATACAAACTCAACCCAACCCAACCCAACCCAACCCAGCATCCTGCACAGGGCTTTTGTATTACGTCCACTGAATAGAAACATCAGAGAGGTTTCGTTAGCGCACGGTTAGGGAGACGACTACGTTTAGTTTCCTTGACCTCATCAGTTTTTGCGCTTGTTTGACGTTTTTCTTACTCATCTATATACGCAATCACCTTGTTTACACGGATAGCGGTCGCGTACTAGACGTATTAAAGAGGAAAGAAAACCAAGTTGCATTTTTCCGCTTTATTGGCTTTTCTGAGAGCTTGTATATTCTTCTGACCGAATACAAATTGGTAAAGAACGATTACAATTTATTTCATTGAAAAGAAAATGACTAAAATTGCCCCTTGGAGTGAGCGTTTGGTCTCAATTCCTGCAAAGGTCATTAAGGATGCAAACGTATGCATATGACCTTATGACGCGTGTGCGCTTACTTGGCCTCGGTGGACCAGCAGCGCGGCCACTGCATGCACCACGTCTGCAGCGTGTTGGCACTATCATCCGCGTGTGTGTTGTGACATTTTCGTTGTCAGCTGGTCGTCCTTTCTTGGCAATTTTTGCCGAATTCACGGCCTTCCTAGCTTACTTTTGGAGTTCAGAGCTCGAATGTATTACAGTTGACGGTATTATGCAGCTGAAAATCTTCAGAATCTACGCTATACTCCTCCCACGAGCCACCAGATTCTGCCAGATTGTCAGCTGGTCGTCCTTTCTTGGCAATTTTTGCCGAATTCACGGCCTTCCTAGCTTACTTTTGGAGTTCAGAGCTCGAATGTATTACAGTTGACGGTATTATGCAGCTGAAAATCTTCAGAATCTACGCTATACTCCTCCCACGAGCCACCAGATTCTGCCATTATTCCAGAGCGAAAATTAAAAGTACGTGTACGTCTGTACGTATCGCGACGTCACTGTATGTTTTCATTTCATTGAAAATGAATTAAACTGTTGCAAACTGCTGATGACTGACTGAATGAACCTGAAATATACAAATCAAAACATTAGCTATCCTAACGTTTCGAACTTAAGCAAGTCCTTTCTCAAAGGCAGTTGAAATTTGGAAACGTCAGGCCAGCTAATTATTTTATTCATTTCATTGAGACAGATACAATGCAGTTACCAGACTATGTTCGCGGCGCACACACAAATCCATCCACATTTCTGCGTTTTTGCATCCCTGTGGAGACATGGCATTGTTCTCCCCTTTGTCCCTGTACTTAAGCAAACCCCCATAGTCTTTGTACACAAAATTCCTTGTGGAGACAACCTAACCCATATAATTGCCTAGTGGAGACATATTCAGTCCCTTTGTCTCTATTGTTTTCATGTCTCCACATGTGGTACGGTATATCTCTCCATCCACAAAAATTCCAAACCCAAATTTCAGTGTCAAAATATGGATGAATAAGACACGAGTAAGCTTCCTGCTCCACAAAGACCCCATTAAAAAAATAATGAAAAACTCATCAGTGCAACGTTCATGCAATAATGCACCGCCAGGAACATTAAACATAGGACAAAACCAACACATAGTACACACGTACACGTATAGAAACACAATGGGCACTCGCATAGTGACGTCATCTTTCTCCACGCAGCTACGTCACACGATTGGATTGTAAACACGCGGTTGACCCCGAGCTTTTCTGATTCTGAGCGAAAGAGACTCCAAGTAAAACTTCTCTAAAATTGCCAAATCCATGCATAAACTCTTCAAACCTACTTTGTTAGGTTTGGGGAGGCATAAGCTCTCAGAAAAGCCACTAAAGTAAAAAAATGCAAATTGGTTTTCTTTCCTCTTTAAGTGAGAAACGGATGAAAGCAACGCACAGTTTGTACCAATTTTCATCGCGTACTGTTTAGAGCTAATCGTCGGCGTACGCACTAACCGTGCACTAACGAAACCTCTCTATTATGCAATAGAAATCCGGGAACAATTTCTTTGACAAAGTCTGTTCAACACTTGCATATTCTCCTTGTTCATCATTCTACCCCTCATACTTTCTCGTTCGTGCCTTCGATCATTGTCACCTCGTAGATGCTTTCGTCAAGCTTTTGAAGACTGATGTAATCCTATTTCATAGAGAAAATAATAACTTGTATTTGTCCATAATGTTTAATATTCCTATAACCGATGTAAAGGAACATCAAAATCTAGGTCACAAGTATCTGCAAAAACTAAATGATTAAATGCATATGTGTAGTTAAAATATTGCAGACTAAATATATATGATAGTAAAGCCCAGTTCATACTTCATGCGAATGCGAATGCGAAGCGAATTTGACGTCATGAAACATTCGCAGCAAAGTTGAAATGTGTTCAACTTTTGCGAATTCGCAGGGCGAATATTTGGCGTTGACGTTATAAATTCGCTTCGCATTCGCATGAAGTATGAACCGGGCTTAACAATATTTTCCTAAGACCTGCATATACAGGTTCGCCGTACTTATTGTTCATTTCAAAAATGCGTGCCCCAATGGATCCGAGTTACAAACCTCAAAAACTTGTTCTCCTTACCTTATCTTCTAACAGCATGTCGTTCAGCTGTTGGTACAGACGCTGGAAGGTGGGTCGATCCTGGGGACTCATCTCCCAGCAACTGCGCATCATTGCGTACCTGAAACAAACCATCGTGAGATTGACAGTTTAAAGACAAAGTAGTATGGACAGAGTATAGATTTGTTTGTGTTTAAAACATATAGACGAGAGTTGTGCTTCGAAGGAAGTTAACTCCATTTTACAAGTGATTTTGTTTTTTTATGATTTCAATTATTTTATTTATTTTAATTCTTTTCGGTAATGAAACCAAGGATTCCACAAAAGCGCATATCGCACTGTAGCTCGAAAGCCTGAAGAAACCTGTCGGGAGACGACAAATTTTCAGTTTTAGAGGTGGGAGGAAAACCCTAGAATATCATTCTGGGGGAAACCCACGGAATCAGGATATACCCAGCACGATATGGGGCAGATATGGGGTACCCCCTTTTTGTCCCTATACCCTATACACTCTCCAGACTATTGTTACCTAACACATCCCCCCTAGACTTCTGAGAAGAATTCCTGAGATTCCGGGAACACAATGACCAACACAAAAGAGGGGGGGTCGCTCTGCCCCATATCGTGCATGAATCAGGAAGGGACTGAAAACCCAATCCACATGTCGGCCCTGGTGGGTTTCGAACCAGAGTCACAGCGGTGAAAGGCGAGGAAAGTACCACAAGGCCAAAATTCATAACGTGGGAGTTTCTTTGATATTCAGTTTAAAGTAGGTTTTGGGTATACCATGAAAAGATGAGGAAGTGTTCTGAAAAGAGCCGATGGTGAGACCTGTAGTGTAGTTGAACAGCGCCCTCTGTTGTTTTGAGATGTATACTTATATCTAAGATGGTTGACTAATGAGTAATAAACACACATAGCAGCTCCAGTCATATCTTATCGTCCTCGTGCTTAATCAACCACTCGATCACCACATTTTGGCGACGAGGATCGGATCCAGTCAAAGCTATCAAAGTCAGTGATCCATTGCATGAACGGGTGAGTCACAACTCCCTTCAAAATACGAATAAAGGCCGAGGAAATTTTCGGAAGAGCAGAACTAGAATCCATACCGTAACTGGTTAACGTGTAGGTTATTACGTGAAAGCCATACAGGACGCTACATATAGGCAGTGATACAGGCCCAATTGAACATCGTCGCTGTAAATCATGGCACTACTACCTGCATTCCCGAAATTTGACATACATCAAGATGCTAATGCTGGTCCAAGGTGGAAGAAATGGCTGCAAAGATTCGAGAGATTACTGATAGCAATGGATGTTAAAGATGATGCCAGAAAGCGAGCCCTGCTGCTACATTATGCTGGCCCAGATGTGGACGAGGTCTTTGACACATTTGATAATGTTGGGGATGACTACAAAGCAGCAGCTGATCAGCTAACAACATACTTCACTCCCCGACGCAACACAGCATACGAAGTATACCAGTTTAGACAAGCTAAACAAGAAAAAACTGAAACTCTTGACTCGTTCCACACCAGATTGCGCCAACTTGCACAGACATGTGAATTCACAGACGTGGACAAAGAAATCTGTGCTCAAATAATTCTCAATTGCCAGTCGCAACCCCCGAGAAGACGAGCTCTGCGTGAGCCTATGACACTAGACGGCCTACTTACCACTGGCCGAGCCCTTGAAATCAGCGAACGAGAAGCCGATGTCGTTGAAATGGGCCGAGCAGAAGCTGCAAACGCCATCGCTAGCCCTGACGGTGCCAGAAGCAGACGCGACAAACCAAATTCAGAGAAATCTTTCAAACCCCGTCGCCCCAGGCAGCGAGATGTATCGAAAAGCAGACATCGATCTCAATCCCGTTACCGACAACCGACACGCCCCAGCCGTACCTGTTATTTCTGCGGAGGAGCCTACCCTCATGGCAAAAATTGCCCAGCAAAAGGGAAGAAGTGTCGAAACTGCGGGAAAATCGGACACTTTGATTCTGTATGCCGTTCAGCGAAAGTCAACACCATCGAACAAGATGACTCTGACGTCGACTACATTTTTGCAAATCAGCATGACAGTGCATACGTCATTCACTCTGGAAATCTGCCTACCTGCAAGATGAATATTGGCAACACTACCTTGACGGCCATGATAGACTCAGGAGCATCTGTCAACGTGATAGACTCCAAATCTCTTGATCTCCTTCGTTGTAAAGGCCAGAAATTCCAGACCCGTAAAGCCACTTCCAGAGTTTTCGCCTACGGTACGAAGACCCCCCTGTCTGTACTTGGTGTAATCGTAGCTGACGTCACAGTTGGTCACAATACCTGCTCCGCAGAGTTCCACGTTGTCAACACTGACACCTGCAACCTGCTATCTTTCGCAACTGCGAAACAGCTGAAGCTGATCTCCCTCAACTCAGATCATGTAACTTGTAACCTTCAGCCAGCACCAGAACAGCCAATAATGCAGACAGTAGACAACAGCAACACGGTGCATGATCAGATAATGCAGCGGTACGGCAACCTGTTTTCCGGCATCGGAAAAATCAAAGATGTCAAGATCGCTCTCCACATCGATCCTGAAGTACACCCAAAGCAACAAAAGCATCGTCGCATACCCTTCCACACACGCAAAGATGTTGAGCGTGAGCTACAGCGGTTGGAAGATGCTGACATCATAGAGAGAGTAGATGGTCCTACCCCATGGGTCAGTCCAATTCTTGTCGTACCGAAACCTTCGGGTGCGATCAGAATCTGCGTCGACATGAGACAAGCCAATCGTGCAGTCCAGCGAGAGCGACATCCCATGCCAACTCTGGATGACATCATCGCTGATCTGAATGGAAATACAGTATTCAGCACACTTGACATGACAGCGGGCTATCACCAGTTTGAGCTTGAAAAAGAGTGCCGCAACATAACAACCTTCAGCACCCATGTTGGTCTCTTCCGTTACAAACGCTTGATGTTTGGTATCAATGCTGCTTCAGAAATATTCCAGACAGCCGTAGCACAACTTCTCACCAGTCTAGAAGGATGCAAGAATGTGTCAGATGACATCATTGTCTATGGCAAAGACCAACAGGAGCACGACAGAAACCTGAAAGCTGTACTTGACAGACTTCAGAGCCACAACGCCAAGCTCAACAAAGACAAGTGCAAATTTTCACAGCCACAAGTCCGATTCTATGGACACTCCTTCAGTAAGGATGGTCTTGCACCTGACCCCAGAAAGATCGAAGCCCTCATCAATGCCAGTCCCCCTAAGAACCAGAAGGAAGTGAAATCTCTCCTCGGCCTGGCCTCATATGTCTCCAGGTTCATACCTCAGTACGCAACGATCACAAATCCCCTTCGAGTCCTCACACATCAAGATTCGGAGTGGAAGTGGGGGAAAGATGAGATCGCCTCGTTCAACAAGCTAAAACAAGTCTTGACTAACACAAGTGTTATGGCCTACTTCGATCCACGAAAAGCAACAGATGTCATTGTCGATGCAAGTCCAGTCGGACTAGGTGCCATGCTATGTCAAGATGGGAAAATCATCTCCTATGCAAGTCGCACCCTGTCGGATGTGGAATCCAGATACTCACAGACAGAACGCGAGATGCTAGCGGTAGTCTGGGGAGTTGAACGCTTTCATCTCTATGTGTATGGTGCAAAATTTCGTATCATTACCGACCACAAGCCACTCCTGGGAATCTTCAAGAGCGACAGACCAACCTCAGCTAGAATTGATCGCTGGCGTCTACGCATAATGCCATACAACTGCGAGATTGTATACAAGCCAGGGAAAGATGATGAAAACCCCGCTGACTACATCAGTAGACATCCAAAATCCCACTCTCCAGAGAAGTCAGTAGCAGAAGACTACGTGAACTACATCTGCAACAACGCAGTCCCAAAAGCCATAACCCTAGAGGAAGTCCGTGCAGAAACAGCAAACGACGACATCATACAGAAGCTGATGACAACCATCCAGTCCAGAAAGTCCCGTGATTGGGATGACATAGACTTGCGACAGTACAAACCAGTCCGCAGTGAACTTACAATCTGCAACGGAGTAGTCTTGAGAGGAAACCGCCTAACAATCGCCACATCCCTGCAGTCCACAATCGTCAATTTGGCCCATGCCAGTCACCAAGGGATCGTGAAGACAAAAAGCCTCATCAGAGAGAAAGTTTGGTTTCCCGGAATAGACAGAATGGTGGAGGACAAAGTAAAGCAATGCCTACCATGCCAAGCAGCTACGACGGACAACGCAGAACACCCAGAGCCACTGAAGATGACTCCACTACCTTCATCTCCATGGAAAGGAGTTGCCATTGATTTTACTGGCCCATACGCGTCCGGAGAGTATCTACTCGTTGTAGTTGATGAATACAGTAGATACCCAGAAGTCGAGATCGTGAGCACTACTTCAGCCAAAGCAACCATTCCCAAGCTGGATGCTATTTTTGCCAGACAAGGCATACCTGACATAGTCAAGACAGACAATGGTCCGCCATTCCACGGCCACGAGTTTGCCAAGTTCGCATCATACCTTGGTTTCTCCCATCGCCGTGTGACCCCACTATGGCCGAGAGCTAACGGAGAAGTCGAACGACTGAACAGAACACTTGGCAAAGTCATCCGCATCGCTGAGACAGAATGTCTAAGCTGGAAACAGCAGCTACACAAATTCCTTCGCCAGTACAGAGCAACTCCACACTCCACAACTCGCATATCCCCCAGCGAAGCGCTGAATTCCAGAAAGCTAAAGTGTGAACTACCAGAATTCCAATCTCCCATACACACGCACCATCATGACAGCTTCATGCGAGAACGAGATGCTCAGCAGAAGTCAAAGATGAAGACACTCGCTGACACCCTCCTTCATACCAAACCATCCGACATCCAGTCAGGAGACACAGTCCTTGTGCGCCAACCAAAGAAATCCAAACACACTTCGCCATTCAACCCAAAACCCTTCCAAGTGACAATGAGAAGAGGAAACATGGTTGAAGCCACAAGAGGAGACAAAGTCACCAGACGAAACATTTCTCACTTCAAGAAGATCCAAGCCCCACCACCTGATTCAAACGCGTCAGACGAAGAAGACAATGACGAGCACACAAAAGACCTACCCATAGTCATTGATCCACAACCAAGCCAGAGTTCTCCCTCTGTCGTCAAACGTGCACCAGATCCTGATGAAGCACCCATCCTGAAGTCCTGTCTCCGTCGATCCGCCCGAGTCCGCAAACCTCCAGTGCGATTCAAGGACTTTGTTCAGTGAACTCTGTGCTGAAAGCACTCACCTGCTGTGTGCTACCTCTCCATCAAAACAATGATACACACAGTCAAACACACATACACACACACACAAACCAACTAACACAGATGTAAATAACCTTTTGGACTTTTTAAGTAAAACCTAAAAAAGAAAACCAAAAGACAAAAACAACAAATTTGGTTTTGAGCGGATTTGGATAAATGTGTACAAATCTGTTCTGGACGTTTAAAGGTACACATCCACTCAAGTTGAAACTTTAATTGAAATTCTGTATTTAATCAAACGTAACGATGAACAGTTTTCTTGTTAAGAACTTTGAAATGTCAAAATTCATTATCTAAAGAAAGAGGGTGAATGTAGTGTAGTTGAACAGCGCCCTCTGTTGTTTTGAGATGTATACTTATATCTAAGATGGTTGACTAATGAGTAATAAACACACATAGCAGCTCCAGTCATATCTTATCGTCCTCGTGCTTAATCAACCACTCGATCACCACAAGACCTTATCTCGCCATCGCCTTTTTTTTAGAGCAAACACTTCCTTACAAAAGAGATACCTTTCCATGGTGTACCGGCAACCTACTTTCCAGCTTACAACTTCGCCACGCAAGCTTCAAACATTAGCTATTATTCAGTTTTCCATACACTTACAGCTGCTCCTTGCAGTGCTCAGGCTTCGGCATGCGGTAACCCTGCTTCAGTTGGCTCACCATTGTCTTTGCTTTCATCAGTGGGTACGGACGTGCACCTGTCAACAAAAGCGAATATCAGTTAGATCTTTGACAACTATAGAGTACTGAAGTCTGACGTCAGTCAGCCCGACAACTGGCTCCAAACAAATGTAGATTTCGATTGTACCTTTGTTAATAGCGCAGCCAGTCATGCAAACACATTCACACAAAATAACAAAAGTATTCTAGATCCAAACATTGCATATTCTATAGAAGCCGAATTCCTTCCGAGTAGTCATTACTCACCCAGCGTTACAATCTCCCACAGCAGAATCCCGAAAGACCATACGTCACTCTCCGTTGTGTACACGTCATCAATAAGAGATTCCAATGCCATCCAGCGCATGGGCAGAGGACCCTGTGAAAATAAATGATGGTAGTCTGACGTTTTTAGGACAGCAATTATTGCTATTTAACGCATTGTCTAATAGATTTCTTCTTTGAATAAGAATAAAAACATCTTGTTTCTTGATACCTCTGATTCTCGTTGGTAGATGCGGATATTCATGACGTCACGGGCCAGTCCAAAGTCAGACACCTTACACACCATGTCATCACCCACCAGCACGTTACGGGCAGCCAGGTCACGATGCACGCACTGAGGAAATCGCCAGCAAAATAAAAAAACATAAAATTAATAAATGCACAATTTCATAAGAAAAGATTGATTAAGAGAAAAATTGGGGAAATTGATTTGAACCCGGATATTTCTATGAGTTACAAAAATACAAACATGATCTAAATAGTTGTTTTCATTACAAGTAAAAAGAAGGTTGTACTTATTAAATTCTTATAATATCCTTTTACCAATTCCTAAACAGGGTGCCAATTTTGTTTTGTTACTTCTTGACAAACATCATAAGAACAGTACAAAAATTAATCCTTAAAACCCCTTGCGTACGGATGACGTCATATGGCGTCCAAAAAAATGCCACCAGGCCGGATGACGCAATTGGCCGCCGTTTGTACAGTTTTAATCCATTGTTGGATAATTGTTTATGTCATGCTTGACTGCACAAACACATTGTAGCGGTTCGATTTGGCTGCCAGAACCGCTGCAACACCCCGACGTCTCCCGTAAAATACCATGCCCAAGGGGTTACAAAGTCGCCCAACAAAGTGGAAGAAATTTTTACCATTAATATAATTCAAACAATCTGTTTAACATGAAAATCAAGTAAAAAATTGAATCTTCTCAAAGAAAACAGAAAAAGTGTACAGAGCTATTGTGCCATATGTTCTTCTTTGCATGACATCATGCTTTGGCTCATGAATATGTAAATTTTCGTTACCCTAGAAACCGAAACGTGGAAATTTGTGCATAGAATTGCAAAGGATGTGGTGCCAGGAATATATCGTATGTCATAAAAATCGCATTGTATGATCCATTTAATGGTTCCTTTCATCGAACTGAAAAATGCATGTACAATTCAAACTGCTGTCAGATATATATATTCAGTGCTTATAACCTTTTGTGACGACAAGAAAGCCATGCCATTGGCCACGTCCCTAGCAAACTTGACCAAGGTTCGAGACAGTGATTTGCTGGGTCCGGGTAGGTTGGAGTAGCCTGTACCAGCGTCCTTGTCTCGGTACTCAATCAGAACTTTCTTCAGGTCTCCCTTACCAAGGTATTCAACGATGACGTAAACGGGATCTGGTAAAGAAGACAAGTAGTAGTAGTGTGTGGGGTCTCCAGTGGACTCATTACCATAATTAAAGGAAAAACAAAAGGCACCTAAGAATCTTTAGGGGACTCATTAGCATAAAATCAAAGAAAAACATAAGGAACCTAAAAATCTTGATAGGACAGCGTAGGACGTAAGAATCTCTATAGGACAGGATATGGATGAACCTAAGAATCTTTAGCGGACCATTAGCATAATTAAAGGGAAAACAAAAGGAACCTAGAAATCTCTATAGGACAGCCTAGGACCGAAGAATCTCTAGCGGACTCACTTACATGAGCCTGATGCTAAGAATCTCTATAGGACATTATAGGACCTAGAAATCTCTATCGGACAGCACATTATTATGAATTGTGAGAGCCTGGAAATCTCTATCGGACAGCAAATGAGGGGTGAGCCTAAAAATCTCCATAGGACAGCATATGAATGGTTGGAACCTTAAAAAGAACATTAAAAAAATAAAAACAATTATTATAATAATAATAATAATAATAATTACCGGCGATGGGTCATTTGGGAGACTTTGCCTTAGACTTGTGCACAACTTTTTTTCCGACTTTAACGTAACCTAACCCAAATATTACCTGTTGAAACCCCACGAAAGTTGGTATAGTTATGTTTTGGATCATTCTCTATCGATATAACTCAGTTCCGACAGTACAAAAAAATCACACCGAGCGCCGGAGGTGCCCACACGGGGGCCAGTTTCGATTTCGCGTATAAAATACATCCCCTACCACCCCCCCCCCCCCCCCCCCTGTGTGTGTGTAAACAACATTGCGTAAGAGCTACCAGCAAAATAATCCTGTATTTGGTATTGTGACGTGACACGACCATACAAGGCCAAAGAAAGGAAGGAATAAACTCGTATAAACACGATGTTTTCTGTCTACGTTAAGATTGTTGCTCCTAAATTTCTTTGTTTCATCGAACTGGGAAGTACAAAGTGAGCCATGTAAAGGTTCACGTAAAAAATTAAAACATAAAACGCAAAACTAGAAATAAACAAAGGAAATTACCCCCCCAAAAAAACCAAAAAACTAACAAAAACTAAAAGTCAAATTAAAAAAAGTACAAATTAAAAGGAAGATCGTCAAATATACGCTAATGTGATTAACGTAAAAACTAAAACAAAATATCAAAGTAAACATACTATGAAAACTCACGAAAACAGAATATGAAGCGATGTAAAAGCAAACAACTAAATAATGTAAACAAAAAAAATAATCAAACTAAAAATCAATATTTGAATAGGGCATGCAAAGTAAAATGTTCAAAGTAACAAAACGTTTTCGACAAAATGTGCACAAATAACATTTAAGGGTTTTTTCTTCTCTTGTTTTCGGTTACTCATATTCTGATATTTTGTATATCTTTTGGTATTGTATTTTAAAATTACTTTTCTTATAGTAGGGTATACTGTATACTATACTTACACTTGATTGGGTTTACGTCATCTCATAAAAGTTCAATACAAATGCAAGAACTCAAAGAAAAAACTAAGAAAATATGGCTATTACGAGGAAGCAAACTACGAAAAAAAAAGAATGTAGCATTAAATAAAACAAGACACGGAAACGAATAAATAGACAGAATTCATTGAGTGGTCAACTTATGAAGTATTATAGGGCAAGAGGGTTATGTTTTTAATCACCCTACTGTAATGTAGGTCTATATACTATAATAATTGGTCTGTAAATGAGTACATAGTTTATTGGTGGGAATCGTTGATGGTAACCGGTTTGCTCCGTCTATTATTTGGAGACTATGTAGGCCTATTGGGAGCGCTTGTAATAAATGTGTGGGGTCAGCTCGTCCATACACTAGCTCATGGATGGCCTATATTTTGGGATAATCTTCACTGTTAAACTATTTCGACGACCTGTTACCCGGAAATTCTGTGTTTTTGTAAAAGAAACATAAACATTAACCAGGCCGTGAATGGATTCGGTCAGTTATACGGTTGTACACGAGACTTACTTGTAAAGCGACTGCCCAGTTTAAAATGTCAGACTTGTATATTATCCAAGTAAACTGAATCTGGGGTTAAATTATTTAACAATAAACAGTTTATTAACCTTACAAGAAGTAACGTTAACAATTCAACACATTATCTACAAGTAAAATCGCGAAAACTAAAATATTTACACGAATATATGACAGGCGTAAAAACAAACAACCGAAAACAGATTATAAAAACCAAAGTATTAATTTATTTAACGAAACGGAAAAACAAAAAAAACAAAACAAATAAAAAAACAAAAAAAATAGAAACCAAAACAAAACAAAAAAGCAAAACAAAACAAAACAAAACAAAAAGAAAAACAGAAAAAACAGAAAAAAGGAAAACTAAAAACAAAAAAAAATACAAAACTAAAAACTAAAAAGCAGAAAAACAGAAGCAAAAATAAAATAAAGAATAGAAACCTACAAAACTAAAAAAAAAACTCGAAAGTAATGCGTCACAACATGTTTAAATCACAAACAAGAACGAAAATAATCTCAAGTAATACTGTGAAAACAGTGCGCGCAATCAAACGCGCGTATAAAGCAAAAACCGAAACACACTATTCAACCAAGCATATAATAAAACAGAAAAACGGCACACCTAAACTTTTAAAAGTAAAAACTTTCAAAACAATTTAATGTCAAAACACAAAGCATCGGAAATGTTTGCGTCACAATATGTTTAAATCACGAAAAAGAAGTAACGTTTGCATTTCAACACACAACCACACGAAATTAATCTCACAACTGTGAAACACTTTGCACTAATATAAAACACGTAGTGCACATCAAACAAAAATACTGCAACACATTTACATAACAGATAAACCTACATAAAATTATTCTTAGGTAAAACTGAAAATAGTCAAGCATACACGAACGCATTTCATGCAAAACCGTAAAAAACAACTTAAAAAGCTTTACAATTTTAATATGACGAACACGTAAATACACAAGCCTGTACATTTTATAGAGAACATTGAGCGTGTTTGGGGAGATAGAGAACTGGGAATCTTGGAATCCCTATAGGACATGATATGAATGAAGGGAACCTAGAAATCTCTATAGGACCGGAAATGCATGAGTTGGAAAATAAAGTGTTTTTTTTATGTAGGTTTATCTATTATGTAAATGTGTTGCAGTATTTTTGTTAGATGTGCACTACGTGTTTTATATTAGTGCAAAGTGTTTCACAGTTGTGAGATTAATTTCGTGTGGTTGTGTGTTGAAATGCAAACGTGATTTAAACATATTGTGACGCAAACATTTCCAATGCCTTGTGTTTTGACATTAAATTGTTTTGAAAGTTTTTACTTTTGAAAGTTTAGGTGTGCCGTTTTTCTGTTTTATTATATGCTTGTTTGAATAGTGTGTTTCGGTTTTTGCTTTATTTTTAATTTATATTTTTATTTTTATTTTTATTTTCCGTTTCGTTAAATATATTAATGCTTTGGTTTTTATAATCTGTTTTCGGTTGTTTGTTTTTACGCCTGTCATATATTCGTGTAAATATTTTAGTTTTCGCGATTTTACTTGTAGATAATGTGTTGAATTGTTAGCGTTTATAAACTGACTGCAGGGCACAGTGAAAAAGAAACTGGTGGCACAATTAAAGGAATGGTTCACTGAAAAACAAGATGTGTAATATCTTTTTCTAAATTTCAAAGAAGACATCGTTCCAAAAAATATCCAACGAACGCAACTAGACGGTAAAATGCAAGTCTTTGGTACTAAGATTTGTGCATAAAAGGTTTATAATCACTTTGCCATGAAATAATTATGTGGCTGCACGGACTTCTTTAGAACATGAATATTGTAATTGCGTCCAAATCGTGAGGATAACACTAATATATTGAAGGCTTAGGCCTATTCGGCAAGGTTAATAAACTGTTTAATGTTAAATAATTTAACCCCAGATTCAGTTTACTTAGATAATATACAAGTCTGACATTTTAAACTGGGCAGTCGCTTTACAAGTAAGTCTCGTGTACAACCGTATAACTGACCGAATCCATTCACGGCCTGGTTAATTTTTATGTTTCTTTTACAAAAACACAGAATTTCTGGGTAACAGGTCGTCGAAATAGTTTAACAGTGAAGATTATCCCAAAATATAGGCCATCCATGAGCTAGTGTATGGACGAGCTGACCCCACACATTTATTACAAGCGCTCCCAATAGGCCTACATAGTCTCCAAATAATAGACGGAGCAAACCGGTTACCATCAACGATTCCCACCAATAAACTATGTACTCATTTACAGACCAATTATTATAGTATATAGACCTACATTACAGTAGGGTGATTAAAAACATAATCATCTTGCCCTCCAATACTTCATAAGTTGACCACTCAATGAATTCTGTCTATTTATTCGTTTCCGTGTCTTGTTCTATTTAATGCTACATTCTTTTTTTTTCGTAGTTTGCTTCCTCGTAATGGCCATATTTTCTTAGTTTTTTCTTTGAGTTCTTGCATTTGTATTGAACTTTTACGGGATGACGTAAACCCAATCAAGTGTAAGTATAGTATACAGTATACCCTACTATAAGAAAAGTAATTTTAAAATACAATACCAAAAGATATACAAAATATCAGAATATGAGTAACCAAAAACAAGAGAAGAAAAAACCCTTAAATGTTATTTGTGCACATTTTGTCGAAAACGTTTTGTTACTTTGAACATTTTACTTTGCATGCCCTATTCAAATATTGATTTTTAGTTTGATATTTTCTTTTTTTTTACATTATTTAGTCGTTTGCTTTTACATCGCTTCATATTCTGTTTTCGTGAGTTTTCATAGTATGTTTACTTTGATATTTTGTTTTAGTTTTTACGCTAATCACATTAGCGTATATTTGACGATCTTACTTTTAATTTGTACTTGTTTTAATTTGACTTTTAGTTTTTGTTAGTTTTTTGGTTTTTTGGGGGGGTTATTTCCTTTGTTTATTTCTAGTTTTGCGTTTTATGTTTTAATTTTTTACGTGAACCTTTTGCATGCTTACTTTACGTTACATGGCTCACTTTGTACTTCCCAGTCCGATGAAACAAAGAAATTTAGGAGCAACAATCTTAACATAGACAGAAAACATCGTGTTTATACGAGTTTATTCCTTCCTTTCTTTGGCCTTGTATGGTCGTGTCACGTCACAATAACAAATAAAGGATTATTTTGCTGGTAGCTCTTACGCAATGTTGTTTACACACACAGAAGTGTGTACATATAGCGGATAGGCCTACTCATTAGAGAAGGTATGCTAAAGAATCGAGGTGACCGATTAAGCCAACACGTGTATAGAAGAAGTAGCTGAAAGTCGACTGACTTTGTCCCTCACCTTGGACGTTTTTTTATAACGAAACAAAGAAACTAATGTTATGATATGAATCGGTGAATGTTTCCCAAACGCATCATGTAAATTTGACGGACTGTACACAATGTTCTTCCATTTTAAAGAAAAAAATATAGAAAGGACGATGAAGTTTGTAACAAAAAAAAAAATATTTAAAAGAATACATTTAGTTGAGTTTTATTTCAAAATGGAATAGGTTTACACATTCCTCCATGGTTTACATTACGGTTAACAGAGTCCGTCATGGAGGTACATGTATACCTCCATAAGTCCGTCTATCCCTGCCTGTTTGCTTTGTGGATAATTACCAAGGCCACAGTTTAGCATTTGTGTTTGTACAATAATCGCACCGTCTATTAAGTCGAGCAGGGTAATAATTTGCCTAGCTGCCGATTAAGAAATTACGTAAGCTCATCAGCTATCTTATTATAAACAAGTACGGCACGCTCAGCATAGGTAACCGTGGCTCCAGTGAACCTTGGACGAAACCATACACAATGAAGGTTATACATACGTTTCCCACATTGGGTTATGGTGACATCCCGTAGGGTTCGTGTGCTTAAGAAAAATCTCTCTATACTCAAACCCTGATATTTCTTTCGACCCAAAATTTTCAGCATCAGCCTAATATGTATTTCTCTCCATTCTCTCCTAATTACCTCTAGACCCCTGTACTGGACACCCAAAACGTTATGGGGACAGGAAATGTCCCCACAACTCGCTCAGATTTGTTCAAACAAACGAAATTGTCCCCATAACGAGGTGTATGCGTGAATACCCAAAACTGAGTTATATCGATAGAGAATGGTCCAAAACATAAATATACCAACTTTCGTGGGGTTTCAACAGGTAATATTTGGGTTAGGTTACATTAAAGTCGGAAAAAAAGTTGTGCACAAGTCTATGGCAAAGTCTCCCAAATGACCCATCGCCGGTAATTATTATTATTATTATTATAATTTTGTTTTGTTTAATGTTCTTCTTTTTAAGGTTCCAACCATTCATATGCTGTCCTATGGAGATTTTTAGGCTCATATACCCCCTCATTTGCTGTCCGATAGAGATTTCCAGGCTCTCACAATTCATATGTGCTGTCCGATAGAGATTTCTAGGTCCTATACTGTCCTATAGAGATTCTTAGCATCAGGCTCATGTAAATGAGTCCGATAGAGATTCTTCGGTCCTAGGCTGTCATATAGAGATTTTTAGGTTCCTTTTGTTTTTCCTTTAATTATGCTAATGGTCCGCTAAAGATTCTTAGGTTCATCCATATCCTGTCCTATGGAGATTCTTACGTCCTACGCTGTCCTATCAAGATTTTTAGGTTCCTTATGTTTTTCTTTGATTTTATGCTAATGAGTCCCTAAAGATTCTTAGGTGCCTTTTGTTTTTCCTTTAATTATGCTAATGAGAGACACACTACTAAGACAAATATTTTAAACAAAGATACAATGCACAGGCAGCGAGTACAAGTTTTCGTTAATGTATTCAATAAATTCATTATTTTCACCTCTGTTTATATACTGTTAAGGCTTACCTGTTTCTTTACAGTAACCAAGTAGTCTAACCACGTTTGGATGGGAACCAACTTTCTTCATTAATTCCAGTTCTTCCAAAAGCTCTGCCTTGGCCTGGCTACCAGCGCCCTCTAAATACAAAATGGAAAATTTAAAGCAAATTCATCAAAAGTCTCTGATACTCACGGAGTCTCTGATACTCGAATTCCAAAGATATTGTCATAGCACAATTACTTTGAACAAAGCTATACCTTTAAGAGTTTTGATGGCAACCTTTGTCTGTTTCCGGGTTTCCACGATCCCAAGCGCCGTACCCAGTAGCACCCTCCCGAACGCACCACGACCCAGCTCATTTTTTATCACCACGAGATCTCGCGAGAAAAAAAAGATCTGGTCCCACGTTGCCGTATGCCACATCCATGGACGCCTGTGGTTTCTGAGCGTCACCATCCGGAATACTTTCATAGACTACGGCCTGGCTAGGCTCAGCCAGTGGAATATCTAATATATTTGAGAAATCAGTTGTGTCAGTTGACAAGTCTGAAATTTGTACTTTTTCGCCTTTTGTTGTTGATCTGAGCAAACGAAAAGTGTTCGGAAGGTAGGGTTTTCCACACTACCATCTCTGCTCGTAAACGGGAAATTCAATAACAAAAAAGACAAGGGAGCTTGGCTGGGGTCTTTGCCACGTTTGTTGGAGTAGGCGTATTAAAAACTTTATCTGCAGACATTATCGTAAAATAAAAGCATGCAAGTTGTCTCAATGTGTATTTTGAAAGCTTCAGAGAGCATGCGGAACGAACACGCTCTCCAATAGCCAGGAATTGTGATTTAGGTTCGTTGCATCATACGAAATTTATTATTAAACACGATAGACCCTCTCCATGGCGCGCCAGGGAACTTGAATTAAACTATCACATATAAGTACTTGCCTGGATGCTTTGATTCTGCATTGGGAGTCATCTCAATCGTCCTGTCTGGTACAAAGAACCGGTTGTGTCTGAAAAAGAAAGAATAAATTACTTTTTAGTATTACTATGACCGTGTTGGCTCCTATATTACTGATTGGCTTGAATACAATGGTACACATAAGTCTTACTCATCGTGCTGTGCAGTTTTTTGCCGTTCACGTGTTTCCGTTTGTTGATGACGTCGGCTCCTCATCAGGAGAAATATGATCAGCCCACAAACAGCGCCCCCAGCGACGAACGCCGCCAACACTGCTCCGACAATCGCACCCACATCAGAAGGCGAATCTACAGGGATTTTAACTAAGATTAATTGCAATTGAAAAGGATTGAAGACCAGGCTTTGTTTGGTCTTCGTATAGATATGATCGGCGTACATAATGGCGTATAAATTGCCTTTATTCTCACTAAAACAGTTTACACGTAACTCAGGAAGAAAACTCAAATACCATGAAGATTTGAGCAGACTCCATTACACAACTAAACATGGTGACACCCACTACCATTTAACATAATGCATTGTGTAAACATGCTTTATATAGGATGCAGTGCAGCAGGTGCACAACATTGCTGAAATCAATGGTCCCACCTGTAAAGGCCACCTGCTGCTCGACAATCTATGCTACTCAACAGATATGCTCTTCAGTCTCCTATCCCCCAGGATATGACTGCAGCAAGAACTCTGCGAAGTTTTGATAGGGATTTTCTTCCCGCAGCTGTGAAGATCTGGAACAGTCTACCGTCATCAGTTATTTCTGACATAAATTGCAATAGCATGCAGTCCTTCAAATGTAGAGTCAATAAGTACATTAAGTATCAGTTCAGGGCAAATGGGACTGCGGTGTGATGCTATTCACTTTCTAGTGAGTAAGGCATAGTCCAATAACCATTCATTATTGGCTGTTTCGTAGTTTTACGAAACAGCCCTTGTTTTCGTTAAGATTTTTTTTTTTTTCTTTTTTTTTTTTTTTCTTTTTCAGACTTTTTGCCCATAGCATTTGTACACGATTTCTTTCTGCCTGGCACTTTGGCTACTTTTATGCAGCCGATTGCCTTTAAACTAAACAGACACTTAGACCAACTGCTCAGAATGTGCCCCGAACTTTTACGTCATAATGACGTCATCACGTGATTTTTTATGAATTTTTGAAATTTGAAAATCGTAACATTCTTTTCAATATATCTAGCGAACAAAACAAGATATTTTCAAATTTCATTTTGTTACAGCTTTGGTATGTCTCAAAGATATGCCCTAAAAAGCGAAAATTCTGTGACGTCATGATGACGTCATCAAAAATGTGTTTTTTTGTTAACGCATGTAAGGGTCAATCCGATTACAAAAATGTATACATTGAATTTTTCTGTACCCAATTCCAAAATTTCATGATCGTGGCTTACTCAAGTAAGAAATAAGAGCCATTTCAAAATTTAGACCAAATTCAATATAACACAAAGGAATTCTGGGACGGGCAGATAACCATGGCTATTATGTGCTTGCTGTTTATAAAAGGGGTTGATTTCTAGTCTTTTTTCAAGTCGCTGAATTTTTGAAGTTTTAAAATCGTAACATTCTTTTCAATATATCTAGCGAACAAATCAAGATATTTTAAAAATTATTTTTGTTATAGCTTTGGTATGTCTCAAAGATATGCCCTAAAAGGCGAAAATTGTGTGACGTCATGATGACGTCATCAACAATATTTTTATTTTTTTAACGGATGTAAGGGTCAATCCGATTACAAAAATGTATACATTGAATTTTTCTGTACGTAATTCCAAAATTTCATGATCGTGGCTCACTCAAGTAAGAAATAGGAGCCATTTCAAAATTGAGACCAAATTCAATATAACACAAAGGAATTCTGGGAAGGGCAGATAACCATGGCTTAAATGTGCATGCTGTTTATAAAAGGGGTTGATTTGTAGTCTTTTTTCAAGTCGCTGAATTGTTAAATTTTTAGAATCGTAACATTCTTTTCAATATATCTAGCGAACAAAACAAGATATTTTCAAAATTCTTTTTGTTATAGCTTTGGTATGTCTCAAAGATATGCCCTAAAAAGCGAAAATTGTGTGACGTCATGATGACGTCATAAAAACATTATTTTTTCAAGTCGCTAGAATATTGCCCATAGCATTTGTAAACTTTTTCTTTCTTACCGGCCACTTTGGCTACTTTTAAACTTGGCAGACACTTACCCCAACTGCTCACAATGTGTGCCGAACCTTTACGTCATGATGACGTCATCACATGTCACGTGACGTCATCTTAAAGGGGCATTTTTCGAAGCCATATATCTACAAAAGTACAAGTCCGATTAAGTTGGAACGTAATATCTAGGTATGCCACCGGGTGTTATAGATGAACATTGACATGACGTTATGATCAAGTCATAACATGTCACGTGGTGTCATCTTAAAGGGGCACTCGCTAGATTATTGCCCATAGCATTTGTAAACGTTTTCTTTCTTACCGGCCAGTTTGGCTACTTTTAAACTTGGCAGACACTTACCCCAACTGCTCAGAATGTGTGCCTAACTTTTACGTCATGATGACGTCATCACATGTCACGTGACGTCATCTTAAAGGGGCATTTTTCGAAGCCATATATCTACAAAAGTACAAGTCCGATTCAGTTGAAACACACTATTTAGGTATGCCACCCGGTGTCATAGATGAAAATTGACATGACGTTATGATGAAGTCATTACATGTTATGTGATGTCATCTTAAAGGGGCATTCGCTAGGCTATTTCCCATAGCATTTGTACACGATTCCTTTTTTTAAACCAATCCTTCACACATCCAATAACAACATCTTCATCCCTCCGTCATTGTTAACTAACAAACAACTTTAAATATTGCATACACATTTGACATCCAAACTAACAATAAAAAAATTCGAAACAGCCCTGTGTTTGTCCACAAACACTTGCCTCTAGTTTCTCTTCGTGTTTCTTGTTTTTATTGTGGGATGGTCTGTTTAAACAAGCATTTAGCTATATATCCCCATGGGATATGTTGCTTGTTTTTATGGGGTGTTTCTTAAAGGGAGCAGGTCATAAACAAATACTTTCTTGATCGGGTTGGTTACCATTTATGAGACCACTGTGGTTGAAATAGGTCTCAATCACATCTGCAAACTAATCCCCTTATGCTTTAAGTATTACAACAAGCTAATCAGCATTAAAACCAAACCATCACTAGGTAGTATGTGTACCATTCTTTAAAAACACCCCAAGTTCCTGATTCCCCTTGCAGCATTGTTTTTCGAAATATTTTTGGATGTGAATTGTTAGGTCTGGTTTTTGTGCATAATGCAAATCACTTGAGATTATATTTTGTAAAACAACAAACGATTTACCGGTTGCTGTCATGGTTAAAGTAGACCTAGACGCCGTCATGGTTAAAGTAGACCTAGACGCAAATGTTGTCACATCCGCTATAACTGAACAGAAAAGAAAACAAATCAAGAATCAGGCCTTACATAATTAACGAATGACAAATCCCTTGCTATCAAAATAATGATGATTGTGACTGGGTTGACACTGAAATGTCACATAATCGTCACTGGTACTGTGAAAAAGGTAGTATATATCAGGTATTGCAAAGAGTGCTTCCAAGCGAGGTGGTTGACTTTATCGAGCTCGGGGGTATCTACCTCCTGCTGCTACCATTTACCTTTACAAGACAACTGTACGTCTCTATTACATAGAGTACAGAAGCGCATTGTTTTTGGTTGGAGAAGAGTTGGGCTTATCCTTATCACTCTCTCATCGGAGATCTGTTGCTACGCTTAGTCTGTTCTATAAGTATTTTCATTGTACATGTTCCACAGGCTTATCCAGCTTGGTTCCTCCGGTTAGGATGTCTGAGCGTGAAACTCTCCGTCTCTTTCCACCAATATACTCTATAGTTATACCTAGATGTAGAACAAAAAGCTATGCCAATAGCCTATTCCCTCGTTCTGTATCTCTATGGAATTCTTTGCCTGGTGCATGTTTCCCATCACACGTTCTTTCCTGCCTCTTGAATCTTTGCTTCTTTCCCTTTGCAGCTCCGAGTGGCTTTCAGCCTTGTTTGGGGCGAACTTACACTTAAAAAGTCTATTATTATTTTATGTGACTGAAACTGTCACTAATTACCTACCTGGGCAAAGTGGTTCTTCCATTGCCTTTGTGCCTGTTCCTACAGCATTGGTAACATCGCAGCTGACTTCTGTGCAATAATTCTCATCGGGGTTAAATGCCAAGGTTTTACCAGTCGGGTTACTGGGCTTGGTACCATTCAAGATGATGAAGTACTCGATGTTAGTGATAGGATTGGCATCAGTTTCACAAGTGATCGTTCCGTCGTTGTATGAGAGGGTCGTTACCACAGGTGCAACTACGATTCAGAAAATGGCATTCTAATATATGAACATTGGGTGCTAACAATTTCTTCATTGTTGTAATCTGCCATGCACTATGTAAGCAGGTGTGAGCTTTATGATTATGACCCACAGTGGTCAAAGCACTTACCTAATTAACTACGAATTCGTTTTGTATGTGACTAGAGCTTGAAGATGTGGCGACTTCGGGGTTACTTGTGATGTGACAGTCTTCGAGTCAAACAGTGACTAGTCTAGCCACGCACTCCAAATGGGAGTGTGAACTATCGAGTTCGAAAGCTCCATTATTATTATTTTAGGTGTCATTTTGCACTATAATCAGTGTCATACATTGTAATACTTCATTCTCTTTCACAGAACACTTTACACCAGGAATGGACAAGATGTGATTTGTTGTTCATGCCCTTTCTATAAAATCACATCCGATCTCCTTAAATCGCATCTTTGACTTAAATCACATGATAAAGTCATACAAATGCAAAATCACATCCTGTTTTCGCATCTTTCCAAAATCCCAACTAAAATTAAGGAGTTTAAATCCAAAATCCTATCCTGAAGATGTGATTTTGGGGACTCGGAGTGTCGTTTCGGATTTTAGTATCCAATCCTAGATGTGATTGTGGACAGGATGCAGTTTTGGGATTTGCATGACTTATCTAAGATGTGGTTTTAGACAAAGATGTGATTTGATTTTGACGTGTTCCTTGAAATTCACAGAATATCGGATAATCTAGAATATTCCATGAAGATGAACAAACTAATCAATTTTGCAAATTTAGGTTATATTATACCTTACACAGTTCGAAAACCAAATCATCAAAATGTAGTACACATACGATAATATTTGTAAAGAGTGCTCTAAAGTTAATGACATTCACGCCCACCCCAATTGTTTCACAATATTTTTGAGTGAAATATTGTGGGTCACATTTTTTGGTACATTTAAAAACAGAAACACTTGAATTCATGCAAATTTGCACCATATTCAATTTTTTCTATAATTTCAAGTGCAGCTGAGGTACTATACAATTGTGTAAGTATAAATGACAATGAGTTGCGCGTGCAGAAAAAAATTATTTGTGGTAACCATTTTTTTTCTTTTTAGCTCAAGTAGACATCATAAAACAGTTATTCAAAGTGTCAAAATTCGATCAACGTTTTCAGATTTTTAGACAGGTAAAATTAGTGTTACAACGATGTCCTGTTTATATTCTTTTATTTCATAAATTGGGACATTCGAAAAAAAAGGTCAACTTACATCGCACATTGAGACGGAGTGATCTTGTTTTTGCTGTAGCGAATTCCTGTCCTGTTGTTCGGCATTCTAGAGTAGCTTCATCATCTTGTCTTGTTGGAGTGAATGTCAGTGTGCCTGATGTATCATAACCATCTCCATTTTCAGTGGGTGCATCCTCGCTGATACCTTCTGTGATCTGGACATTGTTCTTGTACCATTCCAGATTAACAGCTGGTCTGAAGCCGATGGCTGTGCATCTCAGTACGCTTTCAATTGACTCCGTCAGAGTCCCTGATAATGGACTCTCAATTACGATGGTAGGATCTGCTCCTTCGACTGGAAATAGAAACACATGATTAATTAACCCTAACAGTCCCAAAGCTTTTAATTTTGAGAGGAAAAAGTGGACAGATTTTCTATTTCAAAACTGAACAAATTCCCATGGGATATAGGAGAGTGAAAATCCAAAGCTGTAAAGTTGAACCCGGATTTGAGAGGCGACTGTTCACACACGCGCTTTAGAATCAGTACACAAAATATGCATGATAAACATGGCACTGGTACATGATCCATGATGCTGGGGTTAATTAATTTTGTGCAAAAATGCAGCTAACCCAAAAAAGGAACTCATTGCGTTAATTTATGGTGAAATTTACATCATTGCACCTATATACTGTATACATGAACATACCTGTATTTTTTTGTTTCGCTACACACGTGAGCAGCGGCGGCGATTTCTCGTCAATGTTTTTTTTGTGGGGGGGGGGGGGGGGGGGGGGGGGGGGGGGGGGCGGAGAGAAAAAGCGCACAACCAATAACAACTTTGACGCGCTTGTTGTGCAATGACGTCACCCCTATTGTATTTGTTTAATTTGTTTTATTGTTATCAACCACGTACGAAGTACTATGGGGATGCTAAAAATAAATTAACTTTATGCTTACCTCTTGAAATACAAACAACAAATATTGGAGATTACATATCCATCCCTGACCAATACTTTTTCGGAAGAACGCACAGTCAGTTCAACGGAAATTGTGTATTTGGTGTCTCTTGTGTCTCCTGGGAAATTTTTGAAAATGTGTGCTGATATTTGTGTGTTTTGGTGCATTATGGTGCATGTAAAAGTCAATGACCCATGGCAAAATATTCGGGCAGACACTGCCATAGCCGTCCCCTCCACAAAAAAAATTGGGGGGGCGGGGACGTATCCCCCCGTCCCCCCAACCGGGATCGCCGCCCATGCACGTGAGGACTTCCCATTGTTTCCTTTAAAGGTAGTGTACACGATTGGTAATCCTCCAATGTTTTAATGAATTATTACAAAATACCTTACTAGACTGTAAGTTAATATACGTTTTCCCAGCTTTTAAAAAACATTTATCGCTCAAATTCATATTTAGTGAACTTCAAATTCGTCCCAAAAATCTGGTTCGTGCATTTGTTATTTTCAATTTCGTATTTGGTCAAACATATTAAAACTTTGGTCAAGTAATTTAATACTTAGTAGTCTCAATCATCCTGTGAATGATGGCACCAGGTGTGCTGTCGATGTTTTCGAACGATTTCCAGCTGGAAATCGTTGAAAAACTGCCCTGTAGCCTTCGGTCAAGGAGCGCGTGGCTGCCCAGACAAGTGGCGCGCCTGGACATGCTGGCATTCGGGGCGCGTCACGCGTAGGTAGCCACGCGCGCCTTGACTATCATCCGCCCGACGGTTGAAAACGAGCTTTTTCTCTCGTTTTTTTCGCCATCCAACAACGCAAAACTTTGAACAGGTCAGTGGAACGAAATTTCCTATAAAATACTAACCCTCAAATCCGCCCATTTCTGAAAATTGCAAAAATAAATAATCATGTACACTACCCTTAATATAACCCATCCCCATAGACTAAGCACACGTTAAGACAAAGCACACGTTTACGTGTCCTCACATTTTCCGGAACAAAGAAATATATGTGAGGACAGTATTGTTCTCTTTGTTATACTCTCTTTTCTGTCTTCACGTGTAAGGTAATACCATAACATATATAGAGAAAGGACACAGTACAAGTGCATCCATGTACGTGGCAGATAAGAGCTCAAACCAGTGGAAGGCAATCACACTGGTCGATTTTATCTGGAAAACATACAGGTACAAGTATCAAGCAACGGCGGCGGAACAAGGCGGGATGGGGGAACCCCCCCCCCCCCCCCCCCCCCATACACACACAAGTGTGTAAATACCTGCAATCGTGGACGTCCCATTGTTTCTCTTTTGTTTGTACTCTAACTTTTTCGGAAGACCTCCCATTGGTTTGGTACACGATTTTCAATCGTGGACGTTCGGTCAAACGTGGACCCTTTGTCTGCGCCCCGAATTATTTTGTCCTAGGTCCACGATTGCCGGTATATACATACTCCCCACACACCCATGTGTAAACGCCTGCACTCGGGAACCTCCTATTGTCCTCCTATTGTTCATACTTTAACGTTTTGGCAAGGGCCGTCATTGGTTTTGTACACGATTTTCAAACGGGGACCTTTCTCAATCGGGTACCCTATTGTCCTCTATTGTTAAAGGTCCCCAATTGAATGCAAACTCACGCACACACACTTTTGGCAGTTCCGCATAAAGAAAAACATAGAAAAGGGCAGCAGCCGGCCTGCACCGGCGCTGACCCCCCCCCCCCCCCCCCCCCCCCCCCCACTTCCAAAAGTGTTCCGGAGCTGTTGGTATAAAGCTCTAAAGAAAACCCCAGGTTTACAGTGCTCCATGTTTAAATTGATGCATATCAAATTTTAACGTTTCATTTAAGGGCAAGTGTGTGTACAAGTAAATGTAAGAAAACTACTGTATATGTACCATACAACTATATAGCTCTATACACGGTTTTGTATACCGTAAAGCAATACACCATGCATAATTGTATACGAGGACATGTACGCTAATGTCCATGCCTGGCGTTATTGTGCAAAAGATGGAGTCAGGACATGTATTGTCATGACTGCAGGCGGAAGACCCACCTGAAAGTAGTCTCAAAACTTAAACCAATGATTATGCACATACTTGAAGGGACACACTGCATCGCATGCGCCCAATTGGGCAATAGAAACCATTCGCCTCCAAATTCTTTGGTTCAAAAATTAATTTCAATATTTAAGTTAACAAAGTACACGGCCATCACTTGAAAAAATGCGCCATTTACCTGAAAATCATTGACAAAAGTCGTTTCAGTTTGGTTCAGAAAAGTCGGACTGCTGGAACCTGGATGTGCGAATACAATGTAGTTCAGTCACACATGACCAGCGGGCGCCGTGCGTGCTACGGCGCCAGTCTAAATCTCTCTGAGTATTTTGGTGCCCGACGGCGGTACTTAGATTTAGGCATTTTAACTCGAACGAAAGCATGAAAGATTATGCTGAACCAACACATTATGAAATGAATTAATATTATGGTTGAATGCAGCATGCAATAAACAGTACTGACTTGGAGCTCGGGAAGGTTCAGTGGCCATTTATGAAAGACATGATTACAGAGACAGACCAGAGAACACGGTTGCAGAAAGTGATTATGCAGGAGTGTGGTTTGGGTAAATGTTGTGTTTACAGGTAATGTGGTAGGGTTTGACCCTCAAACAAATTAAAAACAGAATAGAGTACCGAAGTGATGACGTCAATGCAATATTTGGAGCCAGAATACTTTTGTTATTTTGTGTCAATGTGTTTGCATGACTGGATATTAACAAAGGAAAAGTCGAAATCTCCATTTGTTTGGAGCCAGTTGTCGTGCCAACTGAAGTCAGACTTCGGTACTCTTTAACAGTTGCACTTACAAAGGTTCATGTACATACACGAAGGAAATAATACCCTCCCACCTCTAATACAGTAACTTCTTCTCATTGTCTTCTCTCTACAGGTTTCTTCAGGCTTCCGAGCTAGGGCGCTTTTGAGGAATCCTTGGTTTTATTACCAGAAAGAATTAATAATAATAATAATAATAATAATACGCATTTTTTGTTTAAACAAAAATATATTTTTTTGTTGAAACAAAAATCGAATTCAATTTACATTCCTCTGCACCATTACACTGTGAACAAGTTGCTACTGTACCGTTATACTCCCCAGGGAGCTGAGTTGGTTTCAAGAATAATATTGTTGGGCCTGCTCAGCAGTGGAATAATTTGTAAACGCTGTGATTTAGTTTAACTAAAAGGAGAGCTCTAAATTATTACCACTTACTTTCGACGGACAGTGTTGCATCTTTTGTCTGTGGTGATATTTCACAGGTGTAAGTGCCTTCATCCGAGACCTCAACATTTGTTATTGTTAGATCAAGGTTGATCACTGAGGGTGTGACAATTTCAAAGTTGTCATATTTAGGATCTGCGTTATTGAAAATATCACCTAGAATGGCAATAATAAATGCTATTGATCCTTCTCTCCACTCAGTTATCCCTGAACCTCCAAAGTCAGGATCGTTGCATGCAAGTGTTGTAGTACTGCCCTGCAGTACGATTGTATTCTCTGGTCCAGTAAATACAGCGTCTGTGGCTGGGTGGAACAAACGTACATAGAAAATTGTAAGCTTATAGGCTAGTTCATACCTATACAATTTAACAAATCGGGATGAAGCGGGGCAAAGCGTAGAGACATACATGACAGAATCGTTATTAATCTGTATTAACCTTGGTGGATCGTGGTTAGTCGGAAAGGCCTACGATTGTTTTGAGTCGGTTCAAAACATCCGTAGCTCCGCTACGGTTTAAACAAAACGTAGATCCATCGTAGCGAAATCTTAACTCATTCGTGCATAATCTTCGGGCCATCTTAGGGCCATTCGTGGCCTTCCGTGGATAATGATAGGTTCACACATTCCCGAATTATTGCCACGAATACCCCGATCTATCCCGAATAAAAAATATTGATGGCATCGGGAGAAATTAGCCCCGATTCCCTGTTTGTAAGAATAACTTAAGAATGAAACAAAAATAACCAAGAACTATGTACGAATTGGAAGCAGAATCAGACCGAATCAAGCCGAATGATTGCGATTTAGTGAAGAATAAAACCGAATTGTAGTGATTTTGTCAAGAATAATATACGAATAACTCCAGATTCACCTAGAATGACCCAGAATTATGCCGATTTCATTACGAATTTAATATTAACAAAGACCGAAAAAGCCGAATGTAATGCGAACATTCCCGAACAACCCCGAATTAAGCGGATTTCAATCGGAGCAAGCCAGAATCACCCAGAACGAGGCCGAATCCAGGCGATCCCGGTATATAAACCGATCCAGACAAGCGCTCATCGTCAGTCAGTTCCAGTTTGCCGAGCAGCGTAGATCTCCACATCATGTTCTTTGCGCAATTGCACCTTGCAGTCCCGGAGTATTCTAAATAATTATGGCACCTATAAAGATGTCATTCATCCAGATTACTCCAGTGCGTGCACAAACAACCACACGTGACCTCCGGTCATTTTTGCCATCGCTGATTGGTGGTGTGGCACCATGTGACCGTATCTCATGAATATGTAACAGGATACCATATTTGGAATTACACGGGACTGCCTTGGTTCAGGTTCATCAGGACCTTGTTCAACTGGACGAAGAGGTACAAGAGGATGCTCTGGTCGTCGCACAGCAGCTCCAGCGTGTATTCGGGATAAGTTATGGACTCATTCTGGGTATTATTGATTAAATCGGCCTGCATTCGGGATATTCTTGATTCATTCGGGACTATTCTGGATCAATTCGTATTAAATTCTGCTTGATTCTTGGTTATTCTAAATAAGTTCTTTGGAAAATCTAGATAATTAAGCATTATTCGTGATTCATTCTTGCTAAGTTCTTAGATTATTCTTATTTATACTTAACAAAATCTTAGTGTATTCGTAAATTATTCTTATAGTATTCTTACATTTATTGATACATTCGTAATGATTCGGAATGATTCTGGACTGTTAACACCAAGAATAACTCTACGAAACTTGTAAGAATGCTGTATCCAGAATTAGTTAATACAACTTCTTTTGCTAACCGTTAAGCAACGCCATGGAAGTGGCTGCAGACTATAGTGGCTCTTTTTTATTGTACTAATTGTGGTGTGGAGGATTTTATTTCAAGGGAAAACAAGTCAGTGAACCTGTCTCACAGCTCACACAGCTAAGTACAACGCCCATTTATGATAATTGCCCTAACTTTCCTAGGAAAAAATCACGCGGGCCATGGTGGGTGCATTTTTTTCAGAACGAGGGAAGCTGTTCGAACTATAATGCAATGTGTTATGGTTGGCTTTTGTACGCCTACTGTTATGGTAATTTTCACCGTTCTAAAATGTTGAGGTTAAGCGGAAAGCGCCAGTGTAGCGTGAATTTCAGTCACTATGAAATAGGGCCTACGGGCTCATTGGTAGTACCGGTTTTGCGCATGCCTGAGTGAAGATAATTAGGAGAGTGGCCAGTCACATGAGAGGTTTTAACCAAAATAGGGAAAGGAGTCCAATTTGAGAGTTGGATATTCATATGACACTGTCATTAAAATTAAATAAACGCTGCACATTAAGAAAAAAGACGTTGGAATGATGAGTTTCCTCAATTGTCCAACTATTTTGTGTGCGATGGATTTCAGCGGCGAGATCACATCTAATCCGCCAATGGACGTAAATCACTGGCGTAAATCCATACCCAAAAGTGGCATATGAAGCACGATATGCGCGAAAAGGGACCCCCCCCCCCCCCCTCTTTTGTGTTGGTCATTGTGTTCCCGGAATCTCAGGAATTCTATTCAGAAATCTAGGGGGATGTGTTAGGTAACAATAGTCTGGAGAGTGTATAGGGTATAGGGATAAAAGGGGGGGGGGGGTTCCCTTTCCCCCCATATCGTGCAGGGTATCAAAAGTGGTGGATGATCGAAAAAAAAAATCGGGAATCACCCCAAAAAGTGATGCCCCGAAAAAAGTACTGCCTAAAATAATTTCGAGGACAGGCAGGGGGGTTTGGGCTATAGAATATGTAGGAACGTGGGGTGCTTTTGAGAACGGGTTTATCATAATTCACATAGGCTCACCGCACCACAAAGTAACACCGGAGTTGACTTGAGTGCGCGCCACGCGCGTATTTTAGAGAATCGAGTAATTTTCGTTTTCACGAAGTAACACCCAAGTACACACACACTCACCCGGTACATTTTCGTTTCCACGAACTAACACCCATCTGTATTTCGCCAGTTTGAAGGTTCTTATTATTTTTTTGTGTAACCCAACAAGAATATCAAATGAAGTAAATTTTTGTCAACCCTTTCAAAGCGTTTTTCTCCTCATTGTATTTCCGCAACATGCGTTTTACTTTGTGAAGTCAAAAATCGCACGTCACTGTCCGAAGTGCGCGCGCACACTTGGGTGTTGCTAGTTAGTGAAACCGAAATTATTCATTGAGCGGTTTTCACGAAGTAACACCGCAGTGGACTTGATTCCTCCATGGTGTTAGTGGTGTCGGTGACTTTCTTTACAGTAGTGACATTTTCTGGGGGATGATTTTATTCATATTATCAACCCCTGCAGTGGCGTAGCCAGAGGGGGAAGGGGGACAACTGTACCCCCCTCGTAAACTCTACCTTACCCCCTCCCCCTCTTGTTTTATTTTTTGAATTTGTTAAGAGGCTGATCCCGCCTTCTGTAGTGTGGTGATATGCGTTCGCTTTAGAAGCCAATATGTAAAGGTTCTTAAAAGCGACGCCCATTAAAAATTGGACCCTACTCCCCACGCCTTTTCATGGCCCTAACGTTAAATGGACACTTTTGTACGAACATTTAAAAATTTCACTTCCCCCCCCCCCCCCCCCCCCAAACGGAACCTGCGTGGCCACTCCACTGCCCCCGATCAAAAAGTGTATGTGGGTATAATGTTCATACAACTGTATAATGGGGATTTGATCTATTTTTTTACTTTACATAATTTATGTTAATCCTATGTCAACATACAATGTTTCTCAGTCACAGGACTTGAAATCAACGACAGAAACTTACCAGGAAGACTGCAGAGAAGTAGTCCTAGCGAGAAGCACCAATATAATTGAACAGCCATAGCCTGCACTTAAGTTTAATCATGGGTCCAATACGTATGTGTGTACTCGCTGCCTGTATGTCGGCAGTGTGAATTTGACTATCAATCATTTCAATCCAAACTCAGTTTACAATGCATCTATTCACTTCGGAATACCAGGAAGTAGAAATGAATTTTCGGAGTTTAATGAATGGACGAGCTTTACCCCGTTCCACACATGGCGGGTCATGGTATATAGGCACTAACTTCGGGTTAGGTAGAGAGGAATTTCACATTAACCCCGTCTGCGCACTTCCTGGTTGAAAACGAGGATGTCGATGCCAAACATAAACAGTCCTATTCAACAAATTATTTCATGCATGAATCACGCCATAAATGGCAGCGCAGCGCACGTTTAGCATAGTCAGATGTTTACTTATAGTACCAAGCTAACAAACCCGCAAGTTCGCAGATCGGTGCTATTTTCGCCAATTTGCAATTCGTCTGTATGATGTTCGAATTTTATAAACCCTTTTCTATAATGGCGCCACTAACGTCAAGATAAGCCCATTTCACACGAGCGGCGGTAATACACATCGGTGATGAGTACCGCCTCGTCCGCCTTGGTGTCTGTCATCCAGGACGCCTGCGATTTAATGACAGACTTTCAAACGTCACAACATCGGTAGCCATTGTCCCTCGTTTTGCAGAGCTTTTGCCTTTAAACCGAGTATGCAGAAACTAAACTGAAAAACTACGAACGCGATGGCTACCGATGTTGTGACGTGCGAAAGTCTGTCATTAAATCGCAGGCGACCTGGGTGAAAAACACCCAGGTGTTACTCATCGCAAATGTGTGTTACCAGGTTACCGTCGGTCGTGTGAAACGGGCTTATCTTGACGTTGGTTGCGCCATTATAAAAAAAAGGGTTCATAACATTCTAACATCACATACCTAACCTGAAGTTAGTGCGGGTGCTGAAACCTATACATGCGTACACCATGACCCGCCATGTGTGGAACGGGGGAAAGTTCATCCATTCATTATACCCCGCAAATTGATTTCTACTTCCTGGTATTCCAAAGTGAATAGATGCATTCGAAACTGAGTTTGGATTGAAACGATTGATAGTCAAATGCACACTGCAGACACGCAGAGAGTACAGCAGTACGTACGTGTGGGCATACAGTATAAAACATTTGCCACTACACCATCCAAACCATGGATAAAGTATTGGACCCATGATTAAACTTAAGTGCTGGCCATGGCTGTTCAATTATATTGGTGCTTCTCGCTCGGACTACTTCTATGCAGTCTTCCTGGTAAGTGTCTATCGTTAATTTTAAGTCCTGTGACTATGAGAAACATGTTCACCAAGGAGTAACGTAGCTATTATGAAAAAGTTAAAAACAAACCAAATCCCCATAAACCGATTGCATGAACCGATTTGTGCACATTGTATGTGCAGTGGCCTGACCAGGTCATGGGGGCCGGGGGTGGAAGATGGGCATTTTCAAGGGGGAAAGGGAACATCAAAGATTTGTCAGGACCAAATTGTTACATTTTCATAGTCCATTTCTTTCTTCTTCTTTTTTTTCTTTTTTTTGGGGGTGGGGGTATAATTTGATAAACGGGGTGGGGTGAGTGGTGAGTGTCTGTGGGTTTGTTTTTGCATTCAATAGGGGACCTTTAACAATACAGGACAATAGGGTCCCCGGTTGAGAAAGGTCCCCGTTTGAAAACCGTGTACAAAACCAATGAGGGTCCTTGCCAAAAAGTTAAAGTATGAACAATAGGAGAACAATAGGATGCCGGCGATTGAAGGTGTTTACATGTACAAGTTATCCATTACGACCGAGGACTTCGGACAATTGGGGGATTAGTGAAAACAATACAAGTGAGGACCTGAGCCCAAGTCCTCGGTAGAAGTCATGTACAAACCTTATGGGACATGTTGAGGAAAAAGTACAAACAAAGGGAACAATAGACCTTTATCGTGGTACAGCCATCTTGTTTTTTCTCCTATTAAAATCAATGTAACCAAACCGAGGCTGGAAGGAAAAAATAGTCTGGCACCTTCATTTAATAATTGGAATCACTATTCATAATTGCTTGTGCATACAGGGAACAAGACAATGATGGTGACAGCATGATAAAGGTCTATAGAGGGAACACCTCAAGTCCTCAGCAGTATAGTAAAACACGACTGTATGTGTGTGAGTTTGTATATGCCGGCAATCGTGGACCTAGGACAAAAGAATTCGAGCGTAGACAAAGGGGTCCACGTTTGACCTAACGTCCACGATTGAAAATCGTGTACAAAAGCAATGGGAGGCCTTCCGAAAAAGTTAGAGTATAAACAAAAGAGGAACAATGGGAGGTCCACGATTGCACCCGTTTACATGACTGCGTGTGTGTGGGGGGGGGGGGGGGGGGGGGGGGGTAGGTAGTGGGCGGGGGGGGGGGGGGTAGGTAGTGGGGGGGGGGGGGGTAGAGTGCAGTTTTTGATGGGCGGTGCTTTTAAGAACTATGGCGGTAAACTGAGGAAACTTTTGGATCAATCAAATACTGGAAAACTAAACCATGCATTTGTTACTTTCCGGTTAGATTACTGTAATAGTTAATTTTTTGGTTGATATGATTACCAGTTCAAGAAATTACAACATATTCAGAATGCTGCAGCCCGACTAGTTATCAGGATCGATATATCAGGATCGTCGATATGACACTTATTCTTTATAGACTGGCTCCAAGTCGTAGTGCGGGTTGAATTAACCAGATCCTTTGTATTATTTTTGAACTTAACCGCCATTGCGAGTCAGTTCCACAGTACTTCAAACAGTTGTAATCTGTTTATGAGTCCAACATCGCACAAAAATCATCCTAAAGTTCGTCCAATGTCTAGTAAGACAAATGGTGATCGTGTTTTATCCATTTATGCACCTAATCTGTAGACTTCCGGTATATTTGAGGATTATACATTATCCACCTAGATCACGGTGCTCAAGGAGCTTATTATTACCCCTGGTCGTCGGGCCCATTAATTATTTCTGAAACCTCAGCTCCCTGTGAGTATACAGACCGGATGCTTGCTAAACACGCTAACCACGCGCACGCACGCTAAACACAAACCATCACTGCCCTCCCTGGGTAAAGAGAAGCAGCTTGTGACAAAGTGCCTTACTCAAGGACACAAGCACCATGATTCTAGCCGGTCTCGAACCCACAACCTGCAGTATCGCTGAGATCTAGAATCTGATACACTGAACCACGAGGCCACAGCGCTCCATTTTTACGGATATGGAATTTTTAGATCGCAGCTTAAACATTTCGTTTTAAAATGTATCATTTTTAAAATGTATCATTTCTAAAAAAAATTTTATAATGTATCAGTTTCTTTGTTCACTTTGAAACTGTATACAAATTTACCTATTCAGTTTCTCTTGTGGATTGTTTGACGAATTGTTATAAATGAATGAATTAATCGGTTTTACTGTTTAGGTATAGTTGTGATTTTTTGTAAATTATTGTTTTGAGATTTGTAATGTAAAACGCTATATTAAGAATAAATAAGCATTACTATTATTATTAGTTAAATCAGTATGCCAAAAACAAAACTGTTGTGTTGCCCTCAGACTGACCAACCGTAAAAATCGACAGAATCAGGGTCGATTTTTTTTATTATTTTTTTTATTAATTAGATATCAATAAAAACAGACAACGCATGTAAATATGCTATGTACATATACAACCAATTAATTCTCTTTTAGACATGTATCAATATATTGTAGCGGAACAGTCAAATCAAATCGGAAAACAATTCTTCGTATCTCATTCAATCGGTTGATATGAAGCCAAAAGTTAGAATACTTCTTGGTAATTCAACAAGTCGGTGGCGAAGCCGAAAAAAATAAAAAATAAAATTCCGACCGACGAATCATCTTTTCCAATTTTACCTATCCGAGGGCGACACAACAATTTTGGGGGGCTTACTCCCCATAATGGAGAAATATTGATCTGTTTTCCAGTTTCCTTTTTTCTGGGGGGGGGGGGGGGCACACTGTAGAATGGTTGTATCCCAGGTTGTATCGTAAAATTGGGTGTGATCCCTGGCTATACGGCATTCTGGGTTTATGACTTCTGACTAGCGCCCACCCGAACAAAGATACTGACAATTTGGGAGACCGCCAACATAGGGCAAGATAGCTCAGTTGGTAGAGCGCCGGTACGGTATTTCAGAGGTCGTAGGTTTGAATCCCGCTACTGCCAGTTTCTTTGTTCACTTTGAAAATGTATTCAAATTTACCTAGTCAGTTTTCCTTGTGGATTGTTTGACGAATTATAAGTTAAAAAGTCGTATCCTCATTGAGTGATCCCCGCAATGTCACTTCCCAGGTTGTATCGTTAAATGGGGTGTGATCCCTGGCTATACGGCATTCTGGGTTTATGACTTCTGACTTGCGCCCACCCGAACAAAGATACTGACAATTTGGGAGACCGCCAACATAGGGCAAGATAGCTCAGTTGGTAGAACGCCGGTACGGTATTCCGGAGTTCGAATCCCCCCCCTGCCAGTTTCTTTGTTCACTTTGAGAAAAAAAATTAAATGATTGGATATTTTAATAAATTGGGATTTTTTTTTAATCAGGTATTTTAAAAGTGTCATATTTTATTTTAAAACAAATATGTTCATATTTTAAGGGATCGGCTACTTAGGAGGTGTCCTCAACCTGTTAAAATGCAACATTGTGCAGTACACCTGCATACATGCATGGCACATTCTTTGGACTTAGACAAATTGGGACATCATACAATGTACATGTACAGCTCCTTGTAAAGTAATGGTGCCAATACTGGGCCATGGCGCTACAGTCCTGAACCCATCAAAATTCAACACAGCCTGCTTTTGGAGTTTGTAAAGCTTGTGGTAGTTAGGGTTAACTGCTGATATACATACATGTATACATGTAGGGAATTGGGGTCTACTATACACTTAATAATCTTCGTACTTGTACATGTAGGTCGTCCGGGACCAAACGGAGAGGCGGTGACAACTTCATGTACAAAATTAACACATTCCTTGCGTTTTTGGACCAGATTCAGTTTTCAGACGTTTTTGTGATTTTGCATTCCCATTCCTGTTATCTGTACCATGCAAGATGTTTTGCGTACATAGCAAGACTTGTGTAAAAATCTGTTTGTAGCACTCACAGTCGGGATGCCTGCAAGATGCCCATGATTTTGAATGTAAGCGAAACATGTTGCAGACCACTTTGATGGTCTGAAAAGTGTACATGTACATGTACGTGTACATGTAAGCACACCCCATGTGCTGGACTCCCAACCAGTAAAACAATGAAACTTCCTCAAGCATTATGTACATGTAGGGAATGCAGTGGAAATGTCAACCAACATAAAGCTTGAAAAATATGATTTGTTGCCATAATTAATGAAATACATGTATTTGAGTGGTGCTCATAAATAAAAGATCAACTTGGGTTTGGGCTCCCCCATGCGGACTGTTTTTTTTCTTTTCTTTCTTTTTCTGTTCTTTTTTAAAGGAAGAAACTCCTCCCTTTTCCAAAATTGCTGCTTTCTTTTCATTGGTCAAGTTGATCAGCTGTCTTTGCACAACAAAATGATTGCCAGCTTTTTGGGCTTGCATTTATTGTCCCATTTTTACAAGTAGTTTCCTCCCTCTTGTGAGAGAAAAGAACTAATCAAGTAGGACTGCCTTGACAAAGACTGTAACAAATACATACGTGTACATGTACATTTGCTTCTCAACTGTGCTGTTCTTGTATTGTAAAAGTGCAAAGCAGGTCATACAGTTCAGCTTACAATATTCTACATACATTTGTTCCACCCAGCCACAGATGCTGTATTTACTGGACCAGTGGACACAACCGTACTGCTGGGCGGTACTACAACACTTGCATGCAACGATCCTGACTTTGATACATCTTCAGGGGTTACTCAATGGAGAGATGGAACAACAACATTTGCCGATCAGCGTGGTGTTTTCTCTACGGATGCTAAATATGACGACTTTGAAATTGTCACACTCTTAGCAACCAACATTGATCTAACAATAAGAAATGCTAAGGTCTTGGATGAAGACACTTACACCTGTGAAATAACACCAGAATCACAAGATGCAACACTTTCCGTTGAAAGTAAGTAATAATAACGACAACAACCGGCATTAAGAGCGCTCCTGTATCACAGCGTTTACACAGAAAGTTTACATCTCCAATAAAAGTGGATAAATATCCGTTTTTCCTACATGTATATATTGGTCCTAGCGAATAAATCAAGTACGTTTCTTTTTATGTAAAAAGTTTCACTGACTTATTTCCAAGTCGGAGCAAACAAAATGATGTTTCAGAGGTTAATAAATAGTTAACTTCTTGCGTACGGATGACGCAAATATGCGCAAAAAAACAGTGCCACCAGGCCGAATGACGCAATTGGCCGCCGTTTGTGCAGTTTCAATCCATTGTTGGATTAAACAGTGCCACCAGGCCGGATGACGCCATTGGCCGCTGTTTGTGCAGTTTCAATCCATTGTTGTGTATATGTTAGGCTTGACTGTACAAACACATTGTAGCGGTTCGCTTGGCTGCCAGAGCCACCGCGGCACCCCGACGTCTCCCGCAAAAATACCGTACTCAAGGGGTTAACAAAAACATTTTGAAGAGCACAAATCTCCCAAACTGTCGCATAACCACATGTACAATATACCACAATGTAAAAGGAGTCCAGCACTGAAATTAATTGTTAACTGCAACAAAGTCTTTTAAAATGTGAGCAGAGCATAATTTTGTGTACAGGGGTGCAAGCATGGAGAAGACAAGGCAATAATCAAGGAAGGGTATGGAGTCAGTAGAAGGAAATAAAGAGCAGAAATGTTGATAACAATGTTGAAAAATGAAAAAATAACATGTGTAAATTACATGTATTTTTCTAGTTGAAGGAGCAGATCCTACCATCGTAATTGAGAGTCCATCATCAGGGACTCTGACGGAGTCAATTGAAAGCGTACTGAGATGCACAGCCAGCGGCTTCAGACCAGCTGTTAATCTAGAATGGTACAAGAACGATGTCAAGATCACAGAAGATGTCAGCCAGGATGCACCCACTGATAATGGAGATGGTTATGATACATCAGGCATACTGACATTCACTCCAACAAGACAAGATGATGAAGCTACTCTAGAATGCCGAACAACAGGACAGGAAGTCGCTACACCAAAAACAGGATCACTCCGTCTCAGTGTGCGATGTAAGTTCATATGGTATTTTAACTCCGCTCCCCAAAATCAAATAAAGTCATTTCAGGAAAATGGTCATACATGTAGGTACAATGTTATTATTTAACTTTACATCAGTACATATGTACATTGAGCCATTCCACAGTAAGCCTTGAAATTTTTGTGGGGATTCTTCAAGGATTTATGTTTACAGGCAATTACCCGACTTCAGTTCAGTTCAGTTCAGTTCAATGTATTTCCACTTATTTCCACATGTTTCAAAAATAACAAGTAAAAACAACGAAGGAATGATAATGGAAAATCAGTGGGGAGTCTCCAAAAAAGCAAGCTTTTATGGAGGAGACCCCCATATCTTGTATACTAAATTGACTTTACAAACATGGCAGTGAAAAATACTGAATAAATATTATTCAAGATATTTATGTAGAATGTTGGGCTAATAACATTGTCTTATTTTCAAGGCTCTGGATAAGAACCTCAGTTGCACTAAAACCTACATGTAGGTGTGTGTAAAATACTTGAATACTTTACCTTTCCATGTTTGTTTTACATGAATGTAGTTTAAAGCTGTTTGTAGAAAACATCGATTGACAAGTTCTATGATATCCCACTTACACGTAGATCAAAAAAATTATTTGAGATGGTGACGTATTAGTATACATGTACATGTATGACGTGCATGCATGTAGCCATGTTGGGCGCGATCGGTCGAGGTGCGCGATCGGTCGATCGTGACGCTAGCGCTATGGGCCGATCGCGCTGCCACCGGTCGAACACATTTTCTTTCTAATTCACGGCTCTGGAGGATTTTTTAAAAAGGTAAGTAAAGTAAGCGCAGCACGGTCGACCGATCGCGCCCAAGGCAGCCATACTGTTGTGCATCTCTTTTGGCATTCGTACATGTATGACAACAATTCGTCACCGACACCACGAAGTAACACCCGAGTTGACTTGAGTGCGCGCCATGCGCGCGTATTTTAGAGAATCGAGTAATTTTCGTTTTCACGAAGTAACACCCAAGTACACCGTCGCTTACTCGGTACATTTGCGTTTTCACGAAGTAACACCCATCTATATTTCGCCAGTTTGAAGATTTCTATTATTTTTTTGTGTAACCCAACAAGAATACAAATGAAGTAAATTCCTGTCAACCCTTTCAAAGCGTTTTTCTCCGCATGGTATTTCCGCAACATGCTTTATATTTTGTGAAGTCAAAAATCGTCACGTCACTGTCCATACTGCGCGCGCACACTTGGGTGTTAGTTCGTGAAACCGAAATTATTCATTGAGCGGTTTTCACGAAGTAACACTGGAGTGGACTTGGGTGTTACTTCGTGGTGTCGGTGACGAATTAACTACAGGGATGAAGTTTCTAAGTGCAATTCAGTAGAGTTTTACCAGTCCTTTCCATCCCTGTTTAGTGACAATTACATGTACATGTAAGTCAATTTAATTCAAAAATTGACATATTTACTATTTGAGTTGCACTCTAAGTCACTGACTTCGTTCCACAGCTAGACCCAATGTAGATGCTCAGAAATCTCAGAATTGGCACTTTGCCCTCTCTGTACGACATGAGTGAACGTCTGATACAATTTCTGACCAATCAGCTGGGGTTTCCTGTCGTTCCCTTTTGGGTCAGTATCGTTCACAGCATCCTCAACTTGATGGCTGATTTAGCGTGGACGTACAAGCACTGCCTCGTGGGGTCAGCACACACTGGGAACAATGCTTCCCCACAAGTTGGTATTTGTGTAAAGCTGGCCCAGAAGAGAAATTCTAAAGATTAGGGATAATGGGAGCACAATGCAGTGTCCCCGTAAATCCCATCAGTGAGGGGTGAGTTTTTTATTGCATTCAATAGGGGACCTTTAACAATAGAGGACAATAGAGGCCCGATTGACAAAGGTCCCCGTTTATAAACCGTGTACAAAACCAATGAGGGCCCTTGTAAAAAGTTATGAACAATAGGAGGTCCCCGATTGCAGGCGTTTACACACTTGTGTGCTCTTGTATTGTACTACGTTCGAGGACAAGAGGAGAAAGAACACACAAAAGAATCTTCCTTGTCCTCGAGAGACGGTATTTTGTTAAAATCGGTCCTCGAACGTAAGGATACGTGTTTAGTCTATGGGGTTGGGTTATATTAAAGGTAGAATAGGAAACACAAAGCATTGTCCTCGCCAGTATAGCAAAAAAACGACTATGTGTGTTTGTGTATGCTACTTGTAACCCCGTTCATTGTTTTTGAACGAATGTGTTTAGGGTCACGTAACGCAGCTATTGACTGGTCAGTCAACAGCCTCGTTCACATGTCCAAAGTCGGATCCGATTGGCTCCCACATGGGATCACATAAAATGTGCATGCACACATAATATTATAATAGCAGATGTTCAATTCAGAGTATATGCCTTCATCAAACAGACGTTACATTGTACGGTAGTTTGGCTTACATGAACCTGACTAGGGCCCTAGATTCTTGCACTTGCATGCTTACTGACAGCAGACTGAGGTTTACCAAAAATATCTCTTAAAATCTTCTTTGCAATCACACTCTTTTCCATTTTTCGAATCACAGTTGCACCTGTGGTAACGACTCTCTCATACAACAATGGAATACTCACTTGTGAAGCTGATGCCAATCCTATCACTAACATCGAGTACTACATCATATTGAATGGTACCAAGCCCAGTAACCCGACTGGTAAAACCTTGGCATTTAACCGAGATGAGAATTACTGCACAGAAGTCAGCTGCGATGTTACCAATGCTATAGGAACAGGCACAAAGGCCATTGAAGAACCACTTTGCCCGGGTAAGTACTTAGTTACAGTTTCAGTCACATAAATTAACAAATAAATGATAATTATAATAGAGTAACGAAGTGTAACGTCAGTTGGCACAACAACTGGCTCCGAACAAATGGAGATTTTGACTGTTCCTTTGTTAACAGAAAATCATGCAAAGACATTGACACAAAATAACAAAAGTATTCTGGTTCCAAACATTGCATTGACGTCATCGCTTCGGTACTCTATAGAGTACCGAAGTGATGACGTAAAGGTACTCTATAGAGTACCGAAGTGATGACGTAAATCAATGCAATGTTTGGAACCAGAATACATTCTAAACTGCATGTGTGTAGAACCATTACCCCGGCAACTGACGTCAGACTTCGGTACTCTATAGACCTACGACGTAATGACGTCACTGTATTTACCACATTTAAAAGTGAGGACGTGGAAAGCTTACTCCGTCGTTTGTATAGGTAGAAGCCTCTTTGAGGATGAATTTTTATATTAGGGTCCTAAAGGAAACCATCGTCGTATCCTTACGAGTTTGAAAAACGTATTTTTTGGGGGATTTGTCTTCGAGCCAAAAATCGGAGCCACGTTTTAACACAAAATGTTTATAATGTACCCAAATCCTTATACGCACCACTCCTTAATAGAAAACTCCATGCACAGACGTGCAGTTAATATCACCACATACCGCCGTATTAAAATCGTCGTTTCTTATTTCATATTCCACTGCAAAGAGTTTTGTTCCTTGTACCTTCAGACAATAAGCAGTTCATATCTAAAATCAGGTGCAGATTTTACACATGGTTGTGTGAAGTAATCATCTACTGCCGGAGGGTATCGATAACAAAACTCTAAAGATTTCATATATCAATTTTAGTAAAAAATATCGGTATATCTTAACATACTTCCCCTTACTTTTCCACCTTGTTTTTCTTTGAAAAGTCATTTTATCGGCAAGAAAATGAATTCCACAGAAATTAAGAAGCATTTGTCACCGTACCAATAACCATTGTTTGACATAGACCTTATCGCAAATACCGCCTGGTTGAGACGTCACAATGGTTACAAGGGATTGTGGGATGGAAATGGGGGCCATTTTTGTGCGAGTTTTTCTCCCACAATCCCTTGTAACCATTGTGACGTCTCCACCAGGCGGTATTTGCGATAAGGTCTATGTCGGTGTCTTTATGCCAATCCGGCCACAATCATATCTGAGATCGAAGACATTTAAACATGATGATGCGAGTTTACACATTGGTTACATTCCGCATTTCTTCATAGGATATTCAACTTTCTAGTATAATCATTCATCATTCATTAGTTACGTAGCCCTGATTCTTAAATTGTTTTTCTGTTTAGTTATACCGGATGTGACAACAGGTGCGTCTTCGCCTACAGGAACTTTAACCATGAATGTAACGGGTAAATAGTCGTCCGGTGTTTGTTAGGAATAGAATCACACAAAAATTACATTATGAGTGAAATGTACAAACCCGTGACCTCGAACAAACAATTTCCATCCAAAAAACATTTTGAAAAAAATCGCAAGGGGGTCAGAAACTTTTGAGGTATTCTAAAAGAAAGGTACGCATATTATGTAATGGTTTGGTTTAAATACTGGTCAGTCTTGTAATACTCAAAGCATAAGGGGAATAATTTACAGACTGACGTATTTTTGCATTATTTCTTTTAGCTGGAATCTTATAAGATTAGAAAGTTGGTACAATAGTCAACATGTTCAACCTTTGGGTAATTTTTCACGTAATTTACCAACTGTTGTATAACCACAGCTGTGCACAAACCAATTGTCGGTTAAAATAGGGTTAAACAACAGCTGTGGTTATAACAACAATTGGTAAATTACGTGCAAAATTGCGTGCAAAAGGTTGAACATGTTGACTATTGTAACAACGTTTGGTAATCTGTTTGCCCAACATTCTACAGTGTATGGAGTGTGCAGTATCAAAACGTGTTTGGAAAATCCCTCAGATGTACGTGATTGAGACCCAAATTTCAACTACCGTGGTCTTATAACAGATGGAAACAAACCCGATCAAGACAGCTGAATGTATGTTTTGCATCCATCCCGTTAATAGTAATGATTGTCACCGTGTTTTATGTAATGGAGTCTGCTCAAATCTTGAACTCAATAACTCTGGCTCGAAATATCGTACAAAGCTGATTTTGTTGGCAAAACCTAGATTTCCCATGACAAGGAAGCAGTAAAACATAGATCTGAGATGATCAGAGCATTTCATGTTTGTTTTGTGTTTATTGGGAGGGGGCGTAATCATACATGCAGACTATGTGTTACGATTTTGAGTCAATGTGATAGAACTTTTGTTTCAGGGCCTTGGTTAACCGATTGTTCATTTTGGTTAAACTTGTTGTTCTTTACAAGATGAAGTGCTTTTTACATTTTGAGAATAGCAAAAAAGAAAGAACCGGTGTGTGCAGGCAAAATTCAAAGAGTGATCAGTTTATCTTATTTTTTTTATCATCTCAGGGAATAGCCACAGTGAGTCAAAGTTCGTTTAGGGGTTGGGGAGGGTGGGGGTTGTTAAAGGCATCAACAAAATCTCTCTTTCCATTCTTTTTTTATTTGTGGGAAAGGTTGGAGGAAGAAAGATTCTGTTGAGCAAGGTCTCATTATCAGTTTTTACGTAAGTGACTGGTCTTGCAGAAATTGTTTTTGTATATATTTATACGAATAGGTTGGTGGGTATGCTAGCCGTGTGGGTGTGTGACTGACCCACCCAAAGTGTAATTTCTTTCTTTTTTAAAGTGGAATACGCTTCGAGGGAGTCAGTTTTAGCCACTATTTCTGCAAGATGACAGTCCCGGTATGTGCTGGCTACGTTTGAAGAACAATAAGTTGATTCTTTGATGGATCATTCTAAGAAGTAGCCGCAGCGAGTCCGAACTTATCTGGGGGAGGAGGGGGAGGGAAAGGTTTGTAAAGTCATCATCAACAAAGCCGATCCTCATTCTTCCTTGTTTTTTCTAAAACAACCACCATAAAACATTGGTGAAGTTGGAGGATGAACGACTCTGTTGATGGTGCTCTCCTATTTAATAATTGTATATTGGTGACTGGTCTGCAGAAACTGTTTTTGTGTATGTATGTAATTCCGCTGGTTGGTATGCCAGCCGTGTGGCTGTACAATCGACTCACCCAGAGCGTGGTTATTAATCATTTCTTATCTGTCGGTTTATAGCCACTGTTTCTGCAGAGTGTCAGTCAGCGGGTTAGTTTTGTGGCACTGTCAATACACCAAACATCCGGGCTCCAATTATTTATGTTTCAAAAACTCGTCTCTGGTCTTGGCCACCCTAGGACATGTTTGTGTGTAATAACATGTGGCTTCTTGTTTTAATTTACTAAATGACTTATTTTTACTCATCTTGCAGAAATAGTGGCTAAGACTGACTCCCTCGAAGCGTATTCCATTTTTAAAAAGAAAGAAATTACGCTTTGGGTGGGTCAGTCACACATCCACACGGCTGGCATACCCACCAACCTATTCGTCAATATACAAAAACAATTTCTGCAAGACCAGTCACTTACGTAAAAAGCGATAATGAGACCTTGCTCAACAGAATCTTTCTTCATCCAACCTTTCCCACAAATAAAAAAAGAATGGAAAGAGAGATTTTGTTGATGCCTTTACAAATCTCCCCCCCCCCCCCCCCCCCCCCTCCTCCCCCAGATAAGTTCGGACTCGCTGCGGCTACTTCTTGGAATGATCCATCAAAGAATCCACTGATTATTCTTCTAACGTAGCCAGCACATACCAGGATTGTCATCTTGCAGAAATAGTGGCTAAAACTAACTCCCTCGAAGCGTATTCCACTTTTAAAAAAAGAAAGAAACTACGCTTTGGGTGGGTCAGTCACACACCCACACGGCTGGCATACCCACCAACCTATTCGTAAATATATACAAAAACAATTTCTGCAAGACCCAGTCACTTACGTAAAAACCGATAATGAGACCTTGCTCAACAGAATCTTTCTTCCTCCAACCTTTCCCAGAAATAGAAAAAGAATGGAAAGAGAGATTTTGTTGATGCCTTTAACAACCCCCACCCTCCCTACCCCCTAAACGAACTTTGACTCACTGCGGCTATTTCCTGAGATGATCCAAAAAATAAGACAAACTGATCATTCCTTGAATTTTGCCTGCACACACCGGTTCTTTCTTTCTTGCTATTTTCAAAATTTAAAAGCACTTCATCGTGTAAAGAACAAGAAGTTCAACCAAAATGAACAATCGGTTAACCAAGGCCCTGAAACAAAAAGTTCCATCACATTGACTCAAAATCGTAATACATAGTCTGCATGTATGATTACGCCACCTCCCAATAAACACAAAAACAACATGGCTGCCATTCATTAGCTTACCACTGAAACTGAAAGCATCAATTTTCAACCTTTGACATAAACAATTTGGGGTATAAAGCCACCAAAATTGATTTAATATGACATTCACAAGTTGAGTGATAGTCAAAAAGGGTTTCCAAATGGCGGCCATTTGGAAATCCAAGATGGCCGCCATCTGCAGCACTTTAGATTTTGCCAACATTGTTTTTCTTGTTCCTTAGGGTCTAATTAAGGTATCTAGCTAGGTGGCATGTTCTAATCATTCGGTGCCCACGGTACTTTATTTCATGACATAAGCTCCCTGACTATGAGAATAAAGGTAATTTGCACGCCATTATGTACGTCAGTCATATCTACGAAGGCCAAATGAAGCCTCACCTGAAATCCTTTCGATTGCAATTAATCTCAGTTAAATTAGTTGACCGATAAATCCCCATTGTAGATTCACCTTCTGATGTCGGTGCGATTGTCGGAGTAGTGTTGGCGGCGTTCATCGCTGGAGGCGCTGTTTGTGGGCTGATCATCTTTCTCCTGATGAGGAGCCGACGTCACCAACACGCGGAAACACGTGAACGACAAAAAACTGCACAACACGATGAGTAAGACTTATGTGTAATATTGTATTCAGGCCAATCGGTAATATAGCGACCAACGTAATAATTGTTTCTCCTTGGTTTATTCTTCCATTCTTCAGACACTACTCTGACCCCGACGAGATGCGTAAGATGGGTCCCAGGGCAGAGGCAAGGCATCCAGGCAAGTACTTCTGCATGCGACAGCGTCATTCAATTACATCTCTAATGACCATTGGCGCATTGGAGAGGGTGTATTACATGTACTTAATGCAACCAAACCCGATCATAATTCCTGGATCTATATTATAGGAGAGCGTGTTTGTTCCGCATGCTCTCTGAAGTTTTACAAAATACACGTTGAGACACCTTGCTACATCTAAATGTGTATGACAGTGGCGTATCCAGCGGGGTGGGGGGGGGGGGGGGGGGGGGTGGCAGAGGGGGAAACTTTCCCCCCTGGCGGCATTTTGAGGCGTCATAAAAATACAAATGGAAATAGTGTTTTTGCGACGGTTTTCGGAAGGTTCAGACGTTGTTTGCCCTCCCTGGCACAAAAAGCTGGAAACGCTACTGGTGTACGATAATCTCTGCAGATAGAGTTTAGTACGCCTACGCCGACAAACGTGGTAAAGATCTAAATTACAAGGCTAAAAGCCAGTTTACAAGCAGAGATGGTACTAGTAAACCTTACCTACCGAATGGGTTTTCGTTGCATACACGTAGATCATCAACAAGAGGCGGAGAAATCCCAATTTCAGACTTGTCAACTGACACAACTGATTTCTCCAATATTTCAGATATTCCACTGGCTGAGCCTAGCCAGGCCGTGGTCTATGAAAGTATTCCGGATGGTGACGCTCAGAAACCACGGGCGTCCATGGATGCGGCATACGGCAACGTGGGACCAGATCTATCTTTCCCGCGAGATCTCGTGGTGATAAAAAATGAGCTGGGTCGCGGTGCGTTCGGGAGGGTGCTACTGGGTACGGCGCTTGGGATCGTGGAAACCCGGAAACGGACAAAGGTTGCCATCAAAACTCTTAAAGGTATAGCTTGTTCAATACAATGACAATATCTTTGGAATTCGAGTATCAGAGACTCCGTACACTACTTTGGATGAATTTCCTTTAAATTTCCCTTTTGTATTTAGAGGGCGCTGGTAGCCAGGCCAAGGCAGAGCTTTTGGAAGAACTGGAATTAATGAAGAAAGTTGGTTCCCATCCAAACGTGGTTAGACTACTTGGTTACTGTAAAGAAACAGGTAAGCCTTAACAGTATATAAACAGAGGTGAAAATAATGAATTTATTGAATACATTAACGAAAACTTGTACTCGCTGCCTGTGCAGTGTATCTGTGTTTAAAATACTTGTCTTCTTCACCAGATCCCGTTTACGTCATCGTTGAATACCTTGGTAAGGGAGACCTGAAGAAAGTTCTGATTGAGTACCGAGACAAGGACGCTGGTACAGGCTACTCCAAGCTACCCGGACCCAGCAAATCACTGTCTCGAACCTTGGTCAAGTTTGCTAGGGACGTGGCCAATGGCATGGCCTTCTTGTCATCACAAAAGGTTATAAGCACCGAATTTATATATCTGACAGCAGTTTGAATTGTACATGCATTTTTCAGTTCGATGAAAGGAACCATTAAAGGGATCATGCAATACGATTTTTATGACTTGAAATTCTTGATTTGTCACTATGACTTTCCACCTCATTTGCAATTCCAGAGAGAAGTTTCCACATTTTTGTTTCTGAGGTAATGAACTTTGCATATTCATGAACCAAAGCATGATGTCATTCAGGGCAGATTAGCAGTGTCTCCACAGCTTTGTGTACAAAAATATTTCTACACTATTCCCTTTTACTTGATTTTCATATGGTAAACAGCTTGTTCGGACTCCATGTAGATTAGTGGTCAAACTTTCTTCAAAACTTTGTTTGTCTGTGATTTTGAAGGAGTAATGTTTTAACTGTTCGTATGCTCTTTGACAAGGAGTGCCTTGTATGACAAAACATAACAAATTGCCCCCTCTTGCGTGAATTGATGAAAGGATTTTACAAGAATTGAAAACTACACCTTCAATTTACTTCCAATGAAAACAAACATTTAGATCTTGTTTGTATTTTTGTTACTCAGAAATATGCGCGAAAACAAGTTGAGCTGTGAGTCCACTGCATGTTTCCTTTAATTTTTATATATCCATGATTCTCAAGGACACCTAATCTTTTAATTTCTGTCAAACAATGAGGTTAAAATCAATTCCCCCTCTTTTTCTCTTTAATCTTTTCTCAATATTGTAATATTTATTAATTGTATATGTTTTTGAATTTTCCTGGCGATTTCCTCAGTGCGTGCATCGTGACCTGGCTGCCCGTAACGTGCTGGTAGGTGATGACATGGTGTGTAAGGTGTCTGATTTTGGGCTGGCCCGTGACGTCATGAATATCCGCATCTACCAACGAGAATCAGAGGTATCAAGAAACAAGATGTTTGTATTCCTATTCAAATAAATCTATTAGACAAAGCGTTCATCGGGGACGAATCTAGAGGGGGTTGTGTGGGTTGCACCCCCTCCCCTTGGACTGCTGAGCAAAGTTGTGATAAGCAATGCTAAACCACATCTTGTTACTAATGGGTATAGAGTACCTAAGTGATGACGTCAATCAATGCAATGTTTGGAACCAGAACACAGGCGGATCCAGTGGGGGGGGGGGGGGGGGGGGGGGGGGGGTCGAGGGGGTCTGGCCAACCCTTTTTTAATTATATTTGTTTTTTGGGGGGAGACCTGACCTAAACTCGGGAATCATTTTGAAAAAACATACAACTAACACCCCCCCCCCCCCCCCCCCAAGCACCGGATTATCCAGTAATAGGCACATAACACACTGTGCCTATAGGGCCTACCAAATAATTGGGGCCTACGAAAAAATAGCAAAAGCCTACAAAAATACACAAGGAATAGGTAGGTCCACTCACGTACAAACACACAAGAACCTTTAAAATATCATGCAGTGACTCTCTAGACTTTGGGAAAGCTTACTGGTACAAATTGAGCTTACCGCAAAAAATACATTAATTTCCTGGGGAAATCGAACTTGTGTGCAGCATGTACGTCCGGGCGCTGTGTACGAACACATACATATTAAAGTGGGGGATATCATATCGTTTGTTCCCCCACCCCAACTTTTTGTCGTCCCCGAATAAAAATTGTAGCCTATATTTGATTCTTTAGCTCAGAATAGTTGATTCAATTACTTCAAACTCGAAAATGATGTTTAATAATGATGATCTTTTGTTCCCAAAAAACATTGTTAAAGTGGTCAGAAATTGCCTCAGATCACACCGCTGAGCATCTAGATACATGTCCGAATGGACAACATTTTTCGAGGCCCTTAAGCGGGCCCCGAACCCCACGCCGTAAGGGCTTCGCGCTCGCATTAGTTTTTAGCACAGTTTCCCTCCCCCCCCCCCCCCCCCCCCCCCCCCCACATTTTAAGTTGGACCCCCCATCCCCGTTGGAAAAATTCTGGATCCGCCTATGCAGAATACATTTTAAACTGCATGTGTTTGGAACCAGTTGCCGCGGCAACTGACGTCAGACTTCGGTACTCTATACCGCTGGTCCATACACTGTACACTGTATCGGTATAGGCAGGTACAACCCCTCCCTAAATGAAAGGCTAGATCCACCCCGTTCATAGAGCAATAAACGTCAGACTACTATCATCCTGTTTGCAAAATTGCACTGGTGGTACGCTTCTTTTACAGGGTCCTCTGCCCATGCGCTGGATGGCATTGGAATCCCTTCTTGACGACGTGTACACAACAGAGAGTGACGTGTGGTCTTTCGGGATTCTACTGTGGGAGATCGTAACGCTGGGTGAGTAATGACTACTCGGAAGGAATTCGGCTTCTTTAGTTGTTAAAGTTTGGGGCTCTAACTGACTATTCGCTTTCGTTGACAGGCGCACGTCCGTACCCACTGATGAAAGCTACAACAATGGTGAGCCAGCTGAAGCAGGGTTACCGCATACCGAAGCCTGATCACTGCAAGGAGCAGCTGTAAGTGTATGGGAAAACTAAATATTAAACAAACTCCCGTGTTGTGAAATGAAATCAGAAAAACACAAAACTGTTTATAAAATAGGCAACTCGACAAGTATCTCTACCAAATCCAACAGATCGGTTTGGACAGCCCGTTTCAACCCTCGGAGCAACTACGGCACTGCAGCGGAAGTAGCTTTTTCGTAATGTTTTAATTACTAAAACATCTTTGGGCCAATATTGCTAATTTTTTTTTAACTCGAGTCGAAAGCCACAGTTTGAGACTGTGCAATCAAATTTAACACAGAGATCACACACCGGACATACCAGCCCTGAGAAAGTAAAGCCCTCTGGCATGTGTTTGGCTAAGCCCCATTTAAGCGTGTGTTATCTAATGCCTTTTGTGGTCGGTATACACAAAGGGTTTCCCCCTGGGCAGACCGCCAGAGCAATCAATCATTCTGTCATTGCCCATGTTTCTGAATGGCAATAGAATGGTGTCTGACCCAGAAATATCATCAGCGTACTCCTGGCTAGCCTTACCCGTAATAAAGAAATACTTCCGTTGCAGTGTCTTTGTGTCATCGTGTATATTTTTTTTTTAAAGTTGCTTCCAGGGTTAAATCAGAGCGGATCCGTTGTCTGAGCATTGCATTCTAGTCTTTACGACTATAGAATGCAATACTCGGGACAAACGAATGTCAACAAAGTGCGTGCAAATCAAGTTGTAAAGTGGGTAACATACAATTCACGAAGGCCTTCACGAAAACCTTTAGTAAACCAGAAAAAAACATTACTTTGTACACTCTCAACGACACCGAGGCGCCCCTTACAGAAACCCATGATGTATTTTGATTTATCTCATGTCTCATGGGTATTTGAGTTTTATAGTCGCTCATTGTCACTATAATCAAGAAAGGGCCAATGAATGAAATGTCCATCACTTGTTTCAGGTACGCAATGATGCGCAGTTGCTGGGAGAAGAGTCCCCAGGATCGACCCACCTTCCAGCGTCTGTACCAACAGCTGAATGACATGCTGTCAGGAGATAAGGTAAGGAACAAGTTGTTGAGGTTTGTAACTCGGATCCATTAGGGGCACGCATGATCTTGGGAATAGACAATGAGTACGGTGAACCTGTGAAGGCTTCTCTTGGTAGTATAATGGTGGTGTAAATGGCGCCACCAACGTCAAAAGAGTCTATACGCCCCCCCCCCCCCCCCCCCCCCCCCCCCTTTCAAAATTATTATCCGGGACAAAAAATCTGGGGCAACATTTTGTGAACAATTTCAACATTCTTTGAAACAAAAAATTGTGAGCCCCCCCCCCCCCCCCCCCCCCATCCCCATCCCGAAGTCAAATCCTCGGTGCGCCACTGATCATATCTCGGGATAATATTGTTCACTATATGATATCTATTCAGTTTGCAATATTTTAACTACACATGAATTCAGTCATTTTGTTATTGCGGATACTTGTCAGTTAGAACTTGCTGTTCCTTTACATTGATTACAGGAATATCAATATGGACAAAATGGACTTCTGTGACTCGTGTAATTAAATCAAGTTCTTATTTGCTTTATAAAATAGGATTACATCAGTTTCCAAAAGCTTGACGAAAGCATCTACGAGGTGACAATGATCGAAGGCACGAACGAGAAAGTGTGAGGGGTGGAATGATGAACAACGAGAATATGCGAGTGTTGAACAGACTTCATAAAATTGTATATATATTTTACCATTCAGTAGACGTAGGGTTGTTTGATTTAAATCACTCGATTTAAATCATGGTTTAAATCACTGGAAAAAATAAAAAGAAATCACTAATAAAAATCAAGTTTTGATTTTCTTAAATTTCTGTTAGTTTTTTAATGTTAAAAATTGACTTTCAATGATGGTAATTTAAATTGACTTATTTGAAACAAATGTTTTATGCCAATGGTACGATGGTAAAACAAAATCAAAAAAATCGATTTAAATAACCAAATCTGATTTAAATAAAACAAATCATGATTTAAATTTCTAAAAATCATGATTTTTATCAACCCTGCAATACAAAAGCCCTGTTAAGGATGCTTGGTTGGGATGGTGGTGATGAGGGTGGTGCATTTTTGGATAGCTCTAGTGCAGTGGAAATGTGTTTTCCCATAGAAGTGTGTTTCTGTGTAGACGTATGGAGATCAGGCAGGTCTTGAATAGAGAGAATAGGAATACCCGTATGCCGTTGGTTATGTTAAAATATAAAGTGATAAATTATTTTAAAGAGGTCAGAAATGCATGGTAGTAGCACATGTATGAAACGCACACACACACAAGTGTGTAAACACCTTCAATCGTGGACCTCCTGTTTTCCTCCTATTGTTAATACTTTTTGGAAGGACCCTCAATGGTTTTGCACACGATTTTCAACCATGGACCTTGACTCAGCCGTGGACCCTATTGTCCTCTTTGTTAAAGGTGCAGATTGAATAGCTATACAAACTCACGCCTACTTACACAGACTGACATACTGAATTGAACAACAATGGAAACTGAAAGACTGATGTACGCTTTGAATGATGCGGAATTCTCAAAAGAACTTATAGCGCATACCGCGCAGTGTTTGAAAAGAATCGGAAGAAACCACTTTCAGGCAGGGACTATTGCGTGTTACATTCCCATGCTCCTTTTGAAAGTCCCGCACTAATCCCATTCAAAGTGTTGATAACGTGGATAACGTCACCTTCAAAAGATATTTTTCCGTTGGTTGGGTCTGTTGCATAATGTTTCGTGTCCAAAGTCTTACCTTGAACAAAAATAAATATCGAATTTCAAATCTTTTATTGCTTATATTCATGACTGATTAAGAGCCAGTAGGGCCTATATGCCATTTCGATTTATTACGGCAAATCTTTAACATTCCAAAGAATATAACAAGGGAGAAGACACGTGTTGTAAATAGCAGCCAATATGGCAAATTATTACTTTTTTACTATTCTTGTCCCGCTTAATTCATTTCTGTAAAGATGCACTTACTTTCTGGCAACTTAGCTTAATTCTAGTAGATAGAAACTTAGTTTGTGTTTGTAAGTTTTTAATACTTCTTTTACGTTCTGGGGACGGTTTTTAGAACGTCACAAAATCGCGTGTTTAAAGGCCGTGTACATGATTGGTCATTGCTGCAATTTTCAAAAATGGGCGGATTTGGGGGTTAGTGTTTTATAGGAAATATCGTTCCACTCACCTGTTCAAAGTTTTGCGTTGTTGGGTAGCAAAAAAACCGAGAGAAAAACGGCGCTCGTTTTCAACCGTCGGGCGGATGATAGCCTTTTAAGGCGCGAGTGGCTACCAGCTGGGCACGTGACGCGCCCTGAATGCCAGCATGTCCAGCGCGCCACTCGTCCGGGTAGCCGGCCACGCGCGCCTTGACTAAATGCTACAGGGCAGTTTTCCAACGATTTCCAGCTGGAAATCGTTAAAAAACGATGTAAATTTCCACTTTTCTTGACAACGACAGCACACCTGGTGCCATAATATTACACAATGATTGAGACTACTATTAACTTACAGTCTAGCAAGGTATTTTGTAATAATTCATTAAGGAAAATTTGAGAATTACCAATCGTGTACACTACATTTAAAACTGTCCCTAAACTTTCGTCCTAAAAACGTTTTTGGAAAGAGTTACGTTCCAACAACGTTCAGAAAACGTTAAATGGTTTGCTGGGTAGGGCCATTGCACAGGCCGCCATGCAGCAGGTTTCACTCAGGTGGAGTTGTCTTCAAAGAATGCAGTAAGTTACATTCACCTGGTACTCCGTAACATTTAATATCATTAAAAGGTGATTGCATTCTTGATTTAACCCACTCACCTCCCATACATGGGCCCAATTGACGTATACATTGTGTTTGCGCCTCTTTTTAACGTGGCATTGTCATGAAAATGTTCCGTGTTGTACCATAGGGCTATGGTTATACCTTGTGATGAAACCATTTATGAAGATTAAAAATGTTCTGCCTTGACAGTAACATTTGCCTTCTCAGTGATTTATTACCGTTAGTCTTTGCCCTCATGAAAAAGTAACTCGGACTTGGACTCGGACTCGGACTCGAGGCAAATGACCCGGGACCCGAATTCGGAGTCAAAACTGGTGACTCGACTACAACTCTGGCTGTACCCCAAGAATATTTTTCCTATATTTGTTTACCCCAAAATCTAATTGCCAGAACTTTTTGGGAATTTTGCATCCATAAATGCCATGAAAGTGAGGTAGCTCTTGGTTAATTGCGGGTGGGGTGGGGGTGTAGAAAAGTGCAGTTGGCCCTCGGAAAGTTAGTCGGGCCCCAGGTTTTGTCGTTTCATCCCCCTCCCCACCCAAAAAAAATAAATCAGGTCCTCCGAATCTCCTACCACACAAACTGCTTTTCAGCTCTGTGTAATGTTTGGTCTACGGCACCGGGCCTGCATAAGTTGTGCAAGGGATCAATTTTCAAAATCCTACTTTACAGAAATGTGACCAAGATGTACGGGGAAAAGAGTTTTTCGGGGAGGGGGTTTACAGAAACATTGATCATCTCAATTATCCTAAAAGATCAGGACACGGTTTGACGCAACTATTTCAGAGGAGCATCATTGTTAAGACGGTGAAAATTCATTATACATCCAACACGCCTGCCTATGGTTTCCCTATAGGGACATGCCCACAGGTGATAAGTCGGTAAGTGAACGGTCAGTTAAACGAACGGAATGGTGAGGTTGGCAACAGCTGTGTCCTGTACACCGTAAAGAGGCACCGTAAAAGGATCCATTTGATTCAAACAGAAATAAGACTTAACCTGTCTCTTCAAATACTTTTAAAGTAAGTATTCCATGACAACATTTTGCCAATTTTCCCGGCACCATTGACTTTTGGCAAATCTAAATACCCTGCAGTAACATCTACTTTTGATTGGGTCCATACGCAATTTCTTTTGTTAGGGTGTGTATCCAAGTTTTCTAGGCTAAACTTTAGAAATCTTCGTTTAAAATGCTAACCGATTTTTTGTCTCCCACAAAATACTTTCAATACTTTCAATGACGACGCTTTCAAAAGCTTTTACACATAGGCCTACTTCCAAATAAGACACATATCAACGTGCCTTCACCGATTCTGATACACACAAAAAATAAGTGCAAACAAAATAATAATAGAACATTGCAAAAGTAAACTTTTACCGGAATTGGGCTGCGGAGTGCGTTATTACACTGAAATACACTTTTTGCCTTTTTACGGAATTAGCCATTATTTGGAACACTACCGTACTGCAACAGCAGGATACAATTGCCCAAAGTTATTACCAGAATGAAAAGACCCAAGTTAGTTCTACTTCTAGAATAAGGAAACAATTCTGAGTGCCCTGGCAAGTTGTTTGGGGTGGGGGTTGAAATAGGGTAAAAATTGCAAGTTTGAAAGTTCAAAATTCCTGCTGTCTTTAAAGGTCGAAAAACAATACAAGAATGTATTTCAAAAATGTACTTTATATTTTTCTAAAAAAGGTAAGGAAAATACTTTCCAGTAATTGCAATTACTTAAGTGATATTGTTTTGCAGTTTGGCTGAATGGCCTGGTTTTTTTAATCCACCAAAATCAGTTTTCGCAGCTCCCAAAATGGCCGAAAATGGCCAAACACACACGACCGCCTGTTACCATGGCGATGGGAAACATATAGATTTTAAAAGTCTATTTTGGTTATTTACTCACCAAGTACTTTCATCCCACAAAATATATTTTTTTAATCAATTGTTTTTACCATGGACACTTAAATAAAGTATTTACACAAATGACTTAATAATTATTGCTGGTTGTGTGCTTCCCTCCCCCCCCCCCCCCCCCCCCCCCCTAACCTTAAAGAAAAATCGCCGCCACTGTATGAGACCTAAAACCACTTTATCTTCCAAAATCAATTGTTCAACAGTTATTTATATTTGTACGGCGCACATTCGTAGACTGAAGAGGAGGAGGGGAAACGCCAATTTTTTTTGTCTGAAGCCACCGATATCACTCTAACCACAAACGTCTTCTTACATTGATACGTGCCAATGAGAAAATGTATTAAGATCAAGACAAAAAAGACAATTATCTATTCAAAATATGTATTCTAGGCGTTTCATCTTATCTCATACACTGCAAAAACTGTGATGTCAAATTAACAGCACGTGGGCTTTATATTAAACCATTCGCCACGTGGTGTTAATTTAACACCACAGTTTTTGCAGTGTAAAATGCATTACTCTAGTACAAAAGCGTTTACTGCACATGGGAAAACATTAATTAACAACTCAAGACTGATACCACAGAGGTGCTCCAGGCGTCTGTTCTACCATCCTATGCAGCCAAACCTTAGATGTCGTGGGTGTTTTAGCAACTTCTTCATAAGAGGAATTTAATTGTTCCTAGAGGGCCTACTACATATGAGATCCATGATATGAAACCCTTTATAGGTCAGTGGCGAAGTATACAATTTCAGGCACCGCCACTTCACAATCACTATACTAATTCTCCAAAATAGTTTGACTTGCAAACCTGGATTCACCACTTCTATCAATTACCAGACCAAAGAAATGTAATTCTTCCTAGATGAATCTATAAGGTGAGTCGAATCAAAGATCGTAGAAGAGAAAGATCAAACACTCCGCTGAAAAAGTGAAACAGGAAGTATATTGCTTATGGGGAAGGGCGCCCTCATACCTTTAATAGGTAAAACTTGTGACCAACCGAAGTGTTTCCTGTAGTTCACAATGGAGAAAAAACGAAGACGTGATGCTCCGCACTGAATTAATTGCACTAAATGACACCAACAGAATTTGGCAAGGATTGGTCTTAACAATATATACTTAATGTTTCTCCCTCTTTTTTCTTTCTTTTTTCCGATATTTATTCATTTAGAGAGCCACATCATTAAAAACAAACATAATTGTATACATATGGCACAAAACTAAATAGTTTCTCAGAGAAATTAGGGCCTAATCATTAAAAAGTATTTCAAAATAAAACATAAAACAGATCGTCATTCGACAATCAAAAATAATCATTCAAATTCACTATCCGAGCATTCTGTCGTGTTTTAGCTTCACTCGTCCCTGTAAAAGATGCATTCAAATTAAAAGTATTGTATTGTCTACACTCTAAAAACTGTGTTTATAGCAATTAAACACAATCTTGCTATCAGTCAATTCCTAATGTGTATAAATTAATGTTCAATAGCTAAATACCATCCGTCAACACGCTTAACATGTTTAGTATGTAAACGTGTTTACAAACTGATAGCAAGAAAGTGTTTAGAAAAGTGTTTAATTGCTAAACACTACACTATATATTTTTGCAGTGTATTCACAATGATCAAGCTCTAGTCCTAGCTGACATGTGAAGACACCGTGCGCTGTTGCTATGGTGTCAATCAAGGTATACGCACTAGACTATGCACTCGCACAAAAAAATATATCAAAATTTGACTTATTGTAGAAATTTGAACGTTAAATTTGTTTACTGATTCGTCAAGACGAACCGTTGTCGCGTGAATATCAAACTCACTGAAAATCTGACCGGTTATACAGCACATGCTCATGATAAACAAAACAATAGGATCATGGTGAGGGTGAGGATTAGGGTGAGAAACAAGCTTAGAGCTGGAGTTTGGTTTAGCTCATTACAAAAGTGTTAATGCATTATGGGTAAAGAGTCGGATGTTCACGGGAGTCGGATGACACCGTCATCCAAAACGAAAGAATGGACCAAGGGTTTTCACGTTGCTATATCCCTGTTGCATGCATGCTGTGAGCTTACCAAGTTTGAAGAAATTGTACATTGTCAGTACATTGCAGCAATATATGCAAATTTCCGTGATTCAAACCATTTATAATCACGGAAAATAACGCAACGTTCTGGGGGAAAAACTTAGTCATGAATACAATTAAGCAATAAAGAGTCCTAGCGGCATTTGAGGCGTCCTAAAAAACAAAGAAATAGTGTTTTTAAGACGGTTTTAAGATGGTTCAGAAGTTGTTTGCCCTCCGTGGCACAAAAAGCTGGATACGTCGGTAGGCCCTACTGGGGAAATACGTTTGCCTAAAGAAAATTAATGCCCGATGAACCCCTTATACGATTTTTTTTCTTTTCATTTATTTGAATGAAGCTAAAATTTAGGCGGTAAAATGCAGAATAGCGTATGCAGTTTTTTTGTGCCAGGGAGGGCAAACAACGTCTGAACCGTCTTCAAGCCATCTAAAAAAAGTTCCCCCTTGTCCGCCGCTGGATTAGCCCTACAAATAGGGCTGTAAATGGTTCCTTTTTTAACATTACAGCCCTACTCCAACGGCGCAGCCCTACACGCTGCCGTTGGAGTAGGGCTGTAATGGTGACAGTAAAAAGCCAGAAGTTAAAAAAGGAACCATTTACAGCCCTATTTGTAGGGCTATAGCCGCTGGATATGCCACTAATAGAATGCTCAGATAATGAAATTGAACCATTAGGCCTAGGCCTATTGATTGTCCCCAAAATCTCAAGCTATTCCTAACCCGAAGTCTATGCTAAACACGAACCCTAAACTCGTTTCTCAGCCTTATCCTAAGCCTTATCCTAAGTTTTGGTGTACATGTCCTTCTGAGTTTTCGCACTGAACGAATGTGTCGTATTTTCATGAAGTCTGATTTTCACGCGACACTGGCTACGCGAGGGCCGACTCCCATTGTGATTAGGAGCAGGAACCAGTCTAGGAAAGAATCATTATTAACGGACAACTACAAAAAGGGCGGCCCCGCGGTCAAACGCGCGTCACGTACGTCACACGTACGATACGTCGAGCTAGTACGTCGAGCTAGTACTGTAGCAAAGACGTACGGTACGGCCAGGAAATACTGGACACTCTGCTGAAAAAGTGAAACAGGAAGTACATGTAGTTGCTATGTGGAAGGGCGCCCTCTTGTTTCTGGTAGGTAAAACTTGCGAACAACCGAAACAAGGGAGAAACGAAGGCCCTGTCCGAATTACTTGGCTACGGCCAAGGGCGAAACCAGAACACAATTTTTTTGGGGGGGGGGCCAAACATCTATTTTTTGCAATTTTTTTGGGAGGGGCCAAAAGAAATTTTGGGTGAGTTTTGTGGGTGGGTGTACGCATGAGTGGCTGCCTTTTTGCGACAGATCAGTTAAAAAAATTAAAATTGGTTTGGTTTGCACGGTTTGGAGGGGGGCATGGCCCCCCTTCCCCCCCCCCCCCCCCCCTGGATCTGCCCTTGGCTACGGCTGGATGTTACACACATGTCTATGGTAGTGGCTGCAGCCACTTCCCATAGACTCGTGTATAATTTCAAGCCGCAGCCAAGTAATTCGGACAGGGCCGAAGATTCGGTGCTCTGGCACTGAATTAAAACCCCTTGCGTACGGAAGACGCCATGGCGCGAAAACAAAAGTGCCACCAGGCCGGATGACGCCATTTGCCGCCGTTTGTGCAGTTTCAATCCATTGTTGGATTATTGGCTGTTTCGAAAGTTTTTCGAAACAGCCCTTGTTTTCGTTAAGATTTTTTTTTTTTTCTTTTTTTTGGCTGTTTCGAAAGTTTTTCGAAACAGCCCTTGTTTTCGTTAAGATTTATTTTTTTTGGCTGTTTCGAAAGTTTTTCGAAACAGCCCTTGTTTTCGTTAAGATTTTTTTTTTTTTCTTTTTTGGCTGTTTCGAAAGTTTTTCGAAACAGCCCTTGTTTTCGTTAAGATTTTTTGGCTTTTCCGACAATCCGTCGGAAAAGGCTTTGTTTTTGTTCTGATTTTTTTTTTTTTATTGGCTTTTCCGACAATCCGTCGGAAAAGGCTTTGTTTTTGTTCTGATTTTTTTTTTGGCTTTTCCGACAATCCGTCGGAAAAGGCTTTGTTTTTGTTCTGATTTTTTTTTTTGGCTTTTCCGACAATCCGTCGGAAAAGGCTTTGTTTTTGTTCTGATTTTTTTTTTTTTATTTCTTCTTCTTCTTCTTCTTCTTCTTCTTACTTTAGTTCTATCCCAAATCCCATAGACTTTGTACACGAATTTTATAGGTGGCACTTTGGTCACTAAACAATCTCAGATCTTAATCAAACTTAACACAAACAAAGACCCTAACCTGAAATTGTATGCCGAAGAGTGACGTCATGATGACGTCATCACGTGATTTTTTATGATTTTTTGAATTTTGAAAATCGTAACATTCTTTTCAATATATCTAGCGAACAAAACAAGATATTTTCAAAATTATTTTTGTTATAGCTTTGGTATGTCTCAAAGATATGCCCTAAAAAGCGAAAATTGTGTGACGTCATGATGACGTCATCAAAAATTAGTTTTTTTTTTAACGCATGTAAGTGTCAATTCGATTACAAAAATGTATACATTGAATTTTTCTGTACCTAATTCCAAAATTTCATGATCGTGGCTCACTCAAGTAAGAAATAACAGCCATTTCAAAATTTAGACCAAATTCAATATAACACAAAGGAATTCTGGGAAGGGCAGATAACCATGGGTATTATGTGCTTGCTGTTTATAAAAGGGGTTGATTTCTAGTCTTTTTTCAAGTCGCTGAATTTTTGAAGTTTTAAAATCGTAACATTCTTTTCAATATATCTAGCGAACAAAACAAGATATTTTCAAAATTCTTTTTGTTACAGCTTTGGTATGTGTCAAAGATATGCCCTAAAAAGCGAAAATTGTGTGACGTCATGATGACGTCATCCAAACATTTTTTTTTTTTAAACGAATGTAAGTGTCAATTCGATTACAAAAATGTATACATTGAATTTTTCAGTACCTAATTCCAAAATTTCATGATCGTGGCTAACCCAAGTAAGAAATAGGAGCCATTTCAAAATTTAGACCAAATTCAATATAACACAAAGGAATTCTGGGAAGGACAGATAACCATGGCTTAAAAGTGCATGCTGTTTATAAAAAGAATTGATTTGTAGTCTTTTTTCAAGTCGCTGAATTTCTAAATTGTTTAAATCGTAACATTCTTTTCAATATATCTAGCGAACAAACAAGATATTTTCAAAATTCTTTTTGTTATAGCTTTCGTATGTTTCAAAGATATGCCCTAAAAAGCGAAAATTGTGTGACGTCATGATGACGTAATAAAATAAATCTGTTTTCAAGTCGTTAGAATAGTGCTCATAGCATTGTAAACGTTTTCTTTCTTACCGGCCACTTTAGCTACTTTTAAACTTGGCAGACACTTACCCCAACTGCTCACAATGTGTGCCGACCTTTTACGTCATGATGACGTCATCACATGTCACGTGACGTCATCTTAAAGATGATTTTTCAAGGGCCCATATCTAGAGAGCCGTAGGTCCGATTGCCTTTAAACCCGGTATGTTAGTAGACCACCACGTGTTATAGATGACAATTTACGTGACGTCATGATGACGTCATCATACGATTTTATAGTAATTTTAAAGTTTTTGAACATTAAAGTTTCTTAAAGCCATATCTCATGAACAGAACATGCTAAATCAAAAATTCTTTTTGGAATAGCTTTGTTAGCTCCTATATTCTTTCACATAAATGGGAAAATGTGTGACGTCATCATGACGTCATCAAAAGTGTTCTTTTTTGAAACACATATAAGGGTACGTTCGATCGTCATAAAAATTGCTGGGTAGGTAGATAATGCTACTAGCATGTAAAATCCAAAGTGACGTCATGATGACGTCATCGGCTGATTTTCTATGAAATTTTTAGTTCTATCCCAAATCCCATAGACTTTGTAGACGAATTTTGTAAGTGGCACTTTAGTCACTAAACAACCTCAGATCTTAATCAGGCTTAACACAAACAAAGACCCTAAGCTGAAAATGTATGCCGAAACGTGACGTCATGATGACGTCATCACGTGTCACGTGACCTCATCCTAAACGTGCATTTTTCAAGGGCCCATATCTAGAGAACCGTATGTCCGATTGCCTTTAAACCTGGTATGTTGGTGGGCCACCACGTGTTATAGATGAACATTGAGGTGACGTCATGATGACGTCACATACGATTTTATAGTAATTTTAAAGTTTTTGAACCTTAAAGTTTCTTAAAGCCATATCTCATCAACAGAACATGCTAAATTCAAAATTCTTTTTGGAATAGCTTTGTTAGCTCCTATATTCTTTCACGTAAATGTGAAAATGTGTGACGTCATCATGACGTCATCAAAATGTGTTTTTTTAATAACATATATAAGAATAGGTCTGAGTATCATAAAAATTTGTGGGAAGGTAGATAGTGCCAGTAGAATGTAACATCCGAAGTGAAGTCATGATGACGTCATCGGCTAATTGTCTATGAATGTTTTAGTTCTATCCAAAATCCCATAGACTTTGTACACGAATTTTGTACAAGCCACTTTACTCACTATAAACATCAGATCTTAATCAAACTTAACACAAACATAGAACGTAAGCTGAAGTTTTAGGGTGGAAAACAAAAAATGAGGAAAAGCCTTGTGTTCTGTTTCAAACAGACACAAACCTCTAGTTTTTATTTCTTCTTCTTCTTCTTCTTCTTCTTACTTTAGTTCTATCCTAAATCCCATAGACTTTGTACACGAATTTTATGACAGCCACTTTGGTCACTAAACAATCTCAGATCTTAATTAAACTTAACACAAACATAGACCCATACCTGAAATTGTATGCCGAAGAGTGACGTCATGATGACGTCATCACGTGATTTTTTATGATTTTTTGAATTTTGAAAATCGTAACATTCTTTTCAATATATCTAGCGAACAAAACAAGATATTTTCAAAATTCTTTTTGTTATGGCTTTGGTATGTCTCAAAGATATGCCCTAAAAAGCGAAAATTGTGTGACGTCATGATGACTTCATCAAAAATGTGTTTTTTTGTTAACGCATGTAAGTGTCAATCCGATTACAAAAATGTATACATTGAATTTTTCTGTACCTAATTCCAAAATTTCATGATCGTGGCTCACTCAAGTAAGAAATAACAGCCATTTCAAAATTTAGACCAAATTCAATATAACACAAAGGAATTCTGGGACGGGCAGATAACCATGGGTATTATGTGCTTGCTGTTTATAAAAGGGGTTGATTTCTAGTCTTTTTTCAAGTCGCTGAATTTTTGAAGTTTTAAAATCGTAACATTCTTTTCAATATATCTAGCGAACAAAACAAGATATTTTCAAAATTCTTTTTGTTATAGCTTTGGTATGTTTCAAAGATATGCTCTAAAAAGCGAAAATTGTGTGACGTCATGATGACGTAATAAAATAAATCTGTTTTCAAGTCGCTTGAATAGTGCCCATAGCATTGTAAACGTGTTCTTTCTTACCGGCCACTTTGGCTACTTTTAAACTTGGCAGACACTTACCCCAACTGCTCACAGTGTGTGCCGACCTTTTACGTCATGATGACGTCATCACATGTCACGTGACGTCATCTTAAAGATGATTTTTCAAGGGCCCATATCTAGAGAGCCGTAGGTCCGATTGCCTTTAAACCCGGTATGTTGGTAGACCACCACGTGTTATAGATGAACATTTACGTGACGTCATGATGACGTCATCATACGATTTTATAGTAATTTTAAAGTTTTTGAACATTAAAGTTTCTTAAAGCCATATCTCATGAACAGAACATGCTAAATCCAAAATTCTTTTTGGAATAGCTTTGTTAGCTCCTATATTCTTTCACATAAATGGGAAAATGTGTGACGTCATCATGACGTCATCAAAAATGTTCTGTTTTGAAACACATATAAGGGTACGTTCGATCGTCATAAAAATTGCTGGGTAGGTAGATAATGCTACTAGCATGTAAAATCCAAAGTGACGTCATGATGACGTCATCGGCTGATTTTCTATGAAATTTTTAGTTCTATCCCAAATCCCATAGACTTTGTAGACGAATTTTGTAAGTGGCACTTTGGTCACTAAACAACCACAGATGTTAATCAGGCTTAACACAAACAAAGACCCTAAGCTGAAAATGTATGCCGAAACGTGACGTCATGATGACGTCATCACGTGTCACGTGACGTCATCCTAAACGTGCATTTTTCAAGGGCCCATATCTAGAGAACCGTATGTCCGATTGCCTTTAAACCTGGTATGTTGGTGGGCCACCACGTGTTATAGATGAAAATTGAGGTGACGTCATGATGACGTCACCATACGATTTTATAGTAATTTTAAAGTTTTTGAACCGTCAAAGTTTCTTAAAGCCATATCTCATCAACAGAACATGCTAAATTCAAAATTCTTTTTGGAATAGCTTTGTTAGCTCCTATATTCTTTCACGTAAATGTGAAAATGTGTGACGTCATCATCACGTCATCAAAATGTTTTTTTTTAATAACATATATAAGAATAGGTCTGAGTATCATAAAAAAATTGTGGGAAGGTAGATAGTGCCAGTAGAATGTAACATCCGAAGTGAAGTCATGATGACGTCATCGGCTAATTGTCTATGAATGTTTCAGTTCTATCCAAAATCCAATAGACTTTGTACACGAATTTTGTACAAACCACTTTACTCACTATAAACATCAGATCTTAATCAAATTTAACACAAACATAGAACGTAACTTGAAGTTTTAGGGTGGAAAACAAAAAAAGAGGAAAAGCCTTGTGTTCTGTTTCAAACAGACACAAACCTCTAGTTTTTATTTCTTCTTCTTCTTCTTCTTCTTCTTCTTCTTCTTCTTCTTACTTTAGTTCTATCCTAAATCCCATAGACTTTGTACACGAATTTTATGACAGCCACTTTGGTCACTAAACAATCTCAGATCTTAATTAAACTTAACACAAACATAGACCCATACCTGAAATTGTATGCCGAAGAGTGACGTCATAATGACGTCATCACGTGATTTTTTATGATTTTTTGAATTTTGAAAATCGTAACATTCTTTTCAATATATCTAGCGAACAAAACAAGATATTTTCAAAATTCTTTTTGTTATGGCTTTGGTATGTCTCAAAGATATGCCCTAAAAAGCGAAAATTGTGTGACGTCATGATGACTTCATCAAAAATGTGTTTTTTTGTTAACGCATGTAAGTGTCAATCCGATTACAAAAATGTATACATTGAATTTTTCTGTACCTAATTCCAAAATTTCATGATCGTGGCTCACTCAAGTAAGAAATAACAGCCATTTCAAAATTTAGACCAAATTCAATATAACACAAAGGAATTCTGGGACGGGCAGATAACCATGGGTATTATGTGCTTGCTGTTTATAAAAGGGGTTGATTTCTAGTCTTTTTTCAAGTCGCTGAATTTTTGAAGTTTTAAAATCGTAACATTCTTTTCAATATATCTAGCGAACAAAACAAGATATTTTCAAAATTCTTTTTGTTATAGCTTTGGTATGTTTCAAAGATATGCTCTAAAAAGCGAAAATTGTGTGACGTCATGATGACGTAATAAAATAAATCTGTTTTCAAGTCGCTTGAATAGTGCCCATAGCATTGTAAACGTGTTCTTTCTTACCGGCCACTTTGGCTACTTTTAAACTTGGCAGACACTTACCCCAACTGCTCACAGTGTGTGCCGACCTTTTACGTCATGATGACGTCATCACATGTCACGTGACGTCATCTTAAAGATGATTTTTCAAGGGCCCATATCTAGAGAGCCGTAGGTCCGATTGCCTTTAAACCCGGTATGTTGGTAGACCACCACGTGTTATAGATGAAAATTTACGTGACGTCATGATGACGTCATCATACGATTTTATAGTAATTTTAAAGTTTTTGAACATTAAAGTTTCTTAAAGCCATATCTCATGAACAGAACATGCTAAATCCAAAATTCTTTTTGGAATAGCTTTGTTAGCTCCTATATTCTTTCACATAAATGGGAAAATGTGTGACGTCATCATGACGTCATCAAAAATGTTCTTTTTTGAAACACATATAAGGGTACGTTCGATCGTCATAAAAATTGCTGGGTAGGTAGATAATGCTACTAGCATGTAAAATCCAAAGTGACGTCATGATGACGTCATCGGCTGATTTTCTATGAAATTTTTAGTTCTATCCCAAATCCCATAGACTTTGTAGACGAATTTTGTAAGTGGCACTTTGGTCACTAAACAACCACAGATGTTAATCAGGCTTAACACAAACAAAGACCCTAAGCTGAAAATGTATGCCGAAACGTGACGTCGTGATGACGTCATCACGTGTCACGTGACGTCATCCTAAACGTGCATTTTTCAAGGGCCCATATCTAGAGAACCGTATGTCCGATTGCCTTTAAACCTGGTATGTTGGTGGGCCACCACGTGTTATAGATGAAAATTGAGGTGACGTCATCATGACGTCACCATACGATTTTATAGTAATTTTAAAGTTTTTGAACCGTCAAAGTTTCTTAAAGCCATATCTCATCAACAGAACATGCTAAATTCAAAATTCTTTTTGGAATAGCTTTGTTAGCTCCTATATTCTTTCACGTAAATGTGAAAATGTGTGACGTCATCATGACGTCATCAAAATGTTTTTTTTAATAACATATATAAGAATAGGTCTGAGTATCATAAAAAATTGTGGGAAGGTAGATAGTGCCAGTAGAATGTAACATCCGAAGTGAAGTCATGATGACGTCATCGGATAATTGTCTATGAATGTTTTAGTTCTATCCAAAATCCCATAGACTTTGTACACGAATTTTGTACAAGCCACTTTACTCACTATAAACATCAGATCTTAATCAAACTTAACACAAACATAGAACGTAACCTGAAGTTTTAGGGTGGAAAACAAAAAAAGAGGAAAAGCCTTGTGTTCTGTTTCAAACAGACACAAACCTCTAGTCTTTTTTTTTTTTTCTTCTTTTTCAGACTTTTGCCCATAGCATTTGTACACGATTTCTTTCTGCCAGGCACTTTGGCTACTTTTATGCAGCCGATTGCCTTTAAACTTATCAGACACTTAGACCAACTGCTCAGAATGTATGCCGAACTTTTACGTCATGATGACGTCATCACGTGATTTTTTATGAATTTTTGAATTTTGAAAATCGTAACATTCATTAAATTATATCTAGCGAACAAAACAAGATATTTTCAAAATTCTTTTTCTTATAGCTTTGGTATGTCTCAAAGATATGCCTTAAAAAGCGAAAATTGTGTGACGTCATGATGACGTCATCAAAAATGAATTTTTTTTTTAACGCGTGTAAGGGTCAATCTGATTACAAAAATGTATATATTGAATTTTGCTGTACCCAATTCCAAAATTTCATGATCGTGGCTCACTCAAGTAAGAAATAACAGCCATTTCAAAATTTAGACCAAATTCAATATAACACAAAGGAATTCTGGGAAGGGCTGATAACCATGGCTATTATGAGCTTGCTGTTTATAAAAGGGGTTGATTTCTAGTCTTTTTTCAAGTCGCTGAATTTTTGAAGTTTTAAAATCGTAACATTCTTTTCAATATATCTAGCGAACAAAACAAGATATTTTCAAAATTATTTTTGTTACAGCTTTGGTATGTCTCAAAGATATGCCCTAAATGGCGAAAATTGTGTGACGTCATGATGACGTCATCAACAATATTTTTTTTTGTAAACGCATGTAAGGGTCAATCTGATTACAAAAATGTATACATTGTATTTTTCTGTACCCAATTCCAAAATTTCATGATCGTGGCTCACTCAAGTAAGAAATAACAGCCATTTCAAAATTTAGACCAAATTCAATATAACACAAAGACATTCTGGGACGGGCTGATAACCATGGCTATTATGAGCTTGCTGTTTATAAAACGGGTTGATTTCTAGTCTTTTTTCAAGTCGCTGAATTTTTGAAGTATTAAAATCGTAACATTCTTTTCAATATATCTAGCGAACAAAACAAGATATTTTCAAAATTATTTTTGTTACAGCTTTGGTATGTCTCAAAGATATGCCCTAAATGGCGAAAATTGTGTGACGTCATGATGACGTCATCAACAATATTTTTTTTTTTAAACGCATGTAAGGGTCAATTCGATTACAAAAATGTATACATTGAATTTTCCTGTACCCAATTCCAAAATTTCATGATCGTGGCTCACTCAAGTAAGAAATGACAGCCATTTCAAAATTGAGACCAAATTCAATATAACACAAAGGAATTCTGGGACGGGCAGATAACCATGGCTATTATGTGCTTGCTGTTTATAAAAGGGGTTGATTTCTAGTCTTTTTTCAAGTCGCTGAATTTTTGAAGTATTAAAATCGTAACATTCTTTTCAATATATCTAGCGAACAAAACAAGATATTTTCAAAATTCTTTTTGTTATAGCTTTGGTATGTCTCAAAGATATGCCCTAAAAAGCGAAAATTGTGTGACGTCATGATGACGTCATCCAAACATTTTTTTTTTTTAAACGAATGTAAGTGTCAATTCGATTACAAAAATGTATACATTGAATTTTTCTGTACCTAATTCCAAAATTTCATGATCGTGGCTAACTCAAGTAAGAAATAGCAGCCATTTCAAAATTTAGACCAAATTCAATATAACACAAAGGAATTCTGGGAAGGGCAGATAACCATGGCTTAAAAGTGCATGCTGTTTATAAAAAGAATTGATTTGTAGTCTTTTTTCAAGTCGCTGAATTTCTAAATTGTTTAAATCGTAACATTCTTTTCAATATATCTAGCGAACAAAACAAGATATTTTCAAAATTCTTTTTGTTATAGCTTTGGTATGTTTCAAAGATATGCCCTAAAAAGCGAAAATTGTGTGACGTCATGATGACGTAATAAAATAAATCTGTTTTCAAGTCGCTAGAATAGTGCCCATAGCATTGTAAACGTTTTCTTTCTTACCGGCCACTTTGGCTACTTTTAAACTTGGCAGACACTTACCCCAACTGCTCACAATGTGTGCCGACCTTTTACGTCATGATGACGTCATCACATGTCACGTGACGTCATCTTAAAGATGATTTTTCAAGGGCCCATATCTAGAGAGCCGTAGGTCCGATTGCCTTTAAACCCGGTATGTTGGTAGACCACCACGTGTTATAGATGAAAATTTACGTGACGTCATGATGACGTCATCATACGATTTTATAGTAATTTTAATGTTTTTGAACATTAAAGTTTCTTAAAGCCATATCTCATGAACAGAACATGCTAAATCAAAAATTCTTTTTGGAATAGCTTTGTTAGCTCCTATATTCTTTCACATAAATGGGAAAATGTGTGACGTCATCATGACGTCATCAAAAATGTTCTTTTTTGAAACACATATAAGGGTACGTTCGATCGTCATAAAAATTGCTGGGTAGGTAGATAATGTTACTAGCATGTAAAATCCAAAGTGACGTCATGATGACGTCATCGGCTGATTTTCTATGAAATTTTTAGTTCTATCCCAAATCCCATAGACTTTGTAGACGAATTTTGTAAGTGGCACTTTGGTCACTAAACAACCTCAGATGTTAATCAGGCTTAACACAAACAAAGACCCTAAGCTGAAAATGTATGCCGAAACGTGACGTCATGATGACGTCATCACGTGTCACGTGACGTCATCCTAAACGTGCATTTTTCAAGGGCCCATATCTAGAGAACCGTATGTCCGATTGCCTTTAAACCTGGTATGTTGGTGGGCCACCACGTGTTATAGATGAAAATTGAGGTGACGTCATGATGACGTCACCATACGATTTTATAGTAATTTTAAAGTTTTTGAACCGTAAAAGTTTCTTAAAGCCATATCTCATCAACAGAACATGCTAAATTCCAAATTCTTTTTGGAATAGCTTTGTTAGCTCCTATATTCTTTCACGTAAATGTGAAAATGTGTGACGTCATCATGACGTCATCAAAATGTTTTTTTTAATAACATATATAAGAATAGGTCTGAGTATCATAAAAAATTGTGGGAAGGTAGATAGTGCCAGTAGAATGTAACATCCGAAGTGAAGTCATGATGACGTCATCGGATAATTGTCTATGAATGTTTTAGTTCTATCCAAAATCCCATAGACTTTGTACACGAATTTTGTACAAGCCACTTTACTCACTATAAACATCAGATCTTAATCAAACTTAACACAAACATAGAACGTAACCTGAAGTTTTAGGGTGGAAAACAAAAAAAGAGGAAAAGCCTTGTGTTCTGTTTCAAACAGACACAAACCTCTAGTCTTTTTTTTTTTTTCTTCTTTTTCAGACTTTTGCCCATAGCATTTGTACACGATTTCTTTCTGCCAGGCACTTTGGCTACTTTTATGCAGCCGATTGCCTTTAAACTTATCAGACACTTAGACCAACTGCTCAGAATGTATGCCGAACTTTTACGTCATGATGACGTCATCACGTGATTTTTTATGAATTTTTGAATTTTGAAAATCGTAACATTCATTAAATTATATCTAGCGAACAAAACAAGATATTTTCAAAATTCTTTTTCTTATAGCTTTGGTATGTCTCAAAGATATGCCTTAAAAAGCGAAAATTGTGTGACGTCATGATGACGTCATCAAAAATGAATTTTTTTTTTAACGCGTGTAAGGGTCAATCTGATTACAAAAATGTATATATTGAATTTTGCTGTACCCAATTCCAAAATTTCATGATCGTGGCTCACTCAAGTAAGAAATAACAGCCATTTCAAAATTTAGACCAAATTCAATATAACACAAAGGAATTCTGGGAAGGGCTGATAACCATGGCTATTATGAGCTTGCTGTTTATAAAAGGGGTTGATTTCTAGTCTTTTTTCAAGTCGCTGAATTTTTGAAGTTTTAAAATCGTAACATTCTTTTCAATATATCTAGCGAACAAAACAAGATATTTTCAAAATTATTTTTGTTACAGCTTTGGTATGTCTCAAAGATATGCCCTAAATGGCGAAAATTGTGTGACGTCATGATGACGTCATCAACAATATTTTTTTTTTTAAACGCATGTAAGGGTCAATCTGATTACAAAAATGTATACATTGTATTTTTCTGTACCCAATTCCAAAATTTCATGATCGTGGCTCACTCAAGTAAGAAATAACAGCCATTTCAAAATTTAGACCAAATTCAATATAACACAAAGGAATTCTGGGACGGGCTGATAACCATGGCTATTATGAGCTTGCTGTTTATAAAACGGGTTGATTTCTAGTCTTTTTTCAAGTCGCTGAATTTTTGAAGTATTAAAATCGTAACATTCTTTTCAATATATCTAGCGAACAAAACAAGATATTTTCAAAATTATTTTTGTTACAGCTTTGGTATGTCTCAAAGATATGCCCTAAATGGCGAAAATTGTGTGACGTCATGATGACGTCATCAACAATATTTTTTTTTTTAAACGCATGTAAGGGTCAATTCGATTACAAAAATGTATACATTGAATTTTCCTGTACCCAATTCCAAAATTTCATGATCGTGGCTCACTCAAGTAAGAAATGACAGCCATTTCAAAATTGAGACCAAATTCAATATAACACAAAGGAATTCTGGGACGGGCAGATAACCATGGCTATTATGTGCTTGCTGTTTATAAAAGGGGTTGATTTCTAGTCTTTTTTCAAGTCGCTGAATTTTTGAAGTATTAAAATCGTAACATTCTTTTCAATATATCTAGCGAACAAAACAAGATATTTTCAAAATTCTTTTTGTTATAGCTTTGGTATGTCTCAAAGATATGCCCTAAAAAGCGAAAATTGTGTGACGTCATGATGACGTCATAAAAAAAATATTTTTTCAAGTCGATAGAATATTGCCCATAGCATTTGTAAACGTTTACTTTCTTACCGGCCACATTGGCTACTTTTAAACTTGGCAGACACTTACCCCAACTGCTCACAATGTGTGCCGAACTTTTACGTCCTGATGACGTCATCACATGTCACGTGACGTCATCTTAAAGGGGCATTTTTCGAAGCCATATATCTACAAAAGTACAAGTCCGATTCAGTTGGAACGTAAGGTATGCCACCTGGTGTTATAGATGAAAATTGACATGACGTTATGATCTAGTCATAACATGTCACGTGGTGTCATCTTAAAGGGGCACTCGCTAGATTATTGCCTATAGCATTTGTACACGTTTTCTTTCTTACCGGCACTTTGGGTACTTTTAAACTTGGCAGACACTTAGACTAACTGCTCACAATGTGTGCCGAACTTTTACGTCATGATGACGTCATCACGTGATTTGTTATTAATTTTTGAATTTTGAAAATCGTAACATTCTTTTCAATATATCTGGCGAACAAAACAAGGTATTTTCAAAATTCTTTTTGGTATAGCTTTGGTATGTCTCAAAGATATCCCCTAAAAGAAAAAAAATGTGTGACGTCATGATGACGTCATCAAAAATGTGCTTTTTTAAAACACATATAAGGATAGGTCCGATCGTCATGAAAATTGGTGGGTAGGTAGATAGTGCCACTAGCATGTAAATTCCAAAGTGACGTCATGATGACGTCATCGGCTGATTTTCTATGAATTTTTAGTTCTATCCCAAATCCCATAGACTTTGTACACGAATTTTGTAAGAGCCACTTTGGTCACTAAACAACCTCAGATCTTAATCAGGTTTAACTTAAACAGAGACCCTAAGCTGAAAATGTATGCCGAAGAGTGACGTCATGATGACGTCATAATTTGTCATGTGACGTCATCTTAAAGGTGCATTTTTCAAGGGCACATATCTAGAGAACCGTAGGTCCGATTGCATTCAAACCTGCTATGGTGGTAGACAAGTACGTGTTATAGATGAAAATTGAGGTGACGTCATGATGACCTCATCATACGATTTTATAGTAATTGTACAGCTTTTTAACCTTAAAGTTTCTTAAACCCATATCTCTTTAACAGAACATGCTAAATTCAAAATTCTTTTTGTAATAGCTTTGTTAGCTCCTATATTCTTTCACATAAATGGGAAAATGTGTGACGTCATCATGACGTCATCAAAAATATGCTTTTTTGAAACACATATAAGGGTAGGTCCGATCGTCATAAAAATTGGTGGGTATGTAGATAGTGCCACCAGCATGCAGAAGCCGAAGTGACGTCATGATGACCTCATCGGCTAATGTTCTATAATTTTTTTAATTTTTGAAATTTTATTAAAATTTTTGAAATTTCATTTTAATCACCAAATTTTACACACAAAAACCGAAACAGCCCTGTGTTTGTCCACAAACACTATTGGCTCTAGTTTTTTTTTTTTTTGCTTCTTTTTCAGACTTTTTGCCCATAGCATTTGTACACGTTTTCTTTCTACCAGGCACTTTTGCTACTTTGATGCAGCCGATTGCCTTTAAACTTAACAGACACTTAGACCAACTGCTCAGAATGCATGCCGAACTTTTACGTCATGATGACGTCATCACGTGATTTTTTATGAATTTTTGAAATTTGAAAATCGTAACATTCATTAAATTATATCTAGCGAACAAAACAAGATATTTTCAAAATTCTTTTTCTTATAGCTTTGGTATGTCTCAAAGATATGCCCTAAAAAGCGAAAATTGTTTGACGTCATGATGACGTCATCAAAAATATGTTTTTTTGTAAACGCATGTAAGGGTCAATTCGATTACAAAAATGTATACATTGAATTTTCCTGTACCCAATTCCAAAATTTCATGATCGTGGCTCACTCAAGTAAGAAATGACAGCCATTTCAAAATTTAGACCAAATTCAATATAACACAAAGGAATTCTGGGACGGGCAGATAACCATGGCTATTATGTGCTTGCTGTTTATAAAAGGGGTTGATTTCTAGTCTTTTTTCAAGTCGCTAAATTTTTGAAGTTTTAAAATCGTAACATTCTTTTCAATATATCTAGCGAACAAAACAAGATATTTTCAAAATTCTTTTTGTTACAGCTTTGGTATGTCTCAAAGATATGCCCTAAAAAGCGAAAATTGTGTGACGTCATGATGACGTCATCAACAAATTTTTTTTTTAAACGCATGTAAGGGTCAATCCAATTTTCAAAAATGTATTCGTTGAATTTTCCTGTACCTAATTCCAAAATTTCATGATCGTGGCTCACTCAAGTAAGAAATAGGAGCCATTTCAAAATTTAGACCAAATTCAATATAACACAAAGGAATTCTGGGAAGGGCAGATAACCATGGCTTAAATGAGCATGCTGTTTATAAAAAGGGTTGATTTGTAGTCTTTTTTCAAGTCGCTGAATTTTAAATTTTTGGAATCGTAACATTCTTTTCAATATATCTAGCGAACAAAACAAGATATTTTCAAAATTCTTTTTGTTATAGCTTTGGTATGTCTCAAAGATATGCCCTAAAAAGCGAAAATTGTGTGACGTCATGATGACGTCATAAAAAAATTCTTTTTTCAAGTCGCTAGAATATTGCCCATAGCATTTGTAAACTTTTTCTTTCTTACCGGCCACTTTGGCTACTTTTAAACTTGGCAGACACTTACTCCAACTGCTCACAATGTGTGCCGAACCTTTACGTCATGATGACGTCATCAAATGTCACGTGACGTCATCTTAAAGGGGCATTTTTCGAAGCCATATATCTACAAAAGTACAAGTCCGATTAAGTTGGAACGTAATATCTAGGTATGCCACCGGGTGTTATAGATGAACATTGACATGACGTTATGATCAAGTCATAACATGTCACGTGGTGTCATCTTAAAGGGGCACTCGCTAGATTATTGCCCATAGCATTTGTAAACGTTTTCTTTCTAACTGGCCAGTTTGGCTACTTTTAAACTTGGCAGACACTTACCCCAACTGCTCAGAATGTGTGCCTAACTTTTACGTCATGATGACGTCATCATATGTCACGTGACGTCATCTTAAAGGGGCATTTTTCGAAGCCATATATCTACAAATGTACAAGTCCGATTCAGTTGAAACACACTATTTAGGTATGCCACCCGGTGTCATAGATGAAAATTGACATGACATTATGATGAAGTCATTACATGTTATGTGATGTCATCTTAAAGGGGCATTCGCTAGGCTATTTCCCATAGCATTTGTACACGATTCCTTTTTTAAACCAATCCTTCACACATCCAATAACAACATCTTCATCCCTCCGTCATTGTTAACTAACAAACAACTTTAAATATTGCATACACATTTGACATCCAAACTAACAATAAAAAAATTAGAAACAGCCCTGTGTTTGTCCACAAACACTTGCCTCTAGTTTTTTTTTGCTTCTTTTTCAGACTTTTTGCCCATAGACTTTGTACACGTTTTCGTTCTGCCAGGCACTTTGGCTACTTTTATGCAGCCGATTGCCTTTAAACTTAACAGACACTTAGACCAACTGCTCAGAATGTATGCCGAACTTTTACGTCATGATGACGTAATCACGTGATTTTTTATGAATTTTTGAATTTTGAAAATCGTAACATTCATTAAATTATATCTAGCGAACAAAACAAGATATTTTCAAAATTCTTTTTCTTATAGCTTTGGTATGTCTCAAAGATATGCCTTAAAAAGCGAAAATTGTGTGACGTCATGATGACGTCATCAAAAATGTTTTTTTTTTTTAACGCATGTAAGGGTCAATCCGATTACAAAAATGTATACATTGTATTTTTCTGTACCCAATTCCAAAATTTCATGATCGTGGCTCACTCAAGTAAGAAATGACAGCCATTTCAAAATTTAGACCAAATTCAATATAACACAAAGGAATTCTGGGACGGGCTGATAACCATGGCTATTATGAGCTTGCTGTTTATAAAAGGGATTGATTTCTAGTCTTTTTTCAAGTCGCTGAATTTTTGAAGTTCTAAAATCGTAACATTCTTTTCAATATATCTAGCGAACAAAACAAGATATTTTCAAAATTATTTTTATTACAGCTTTGGTATGTCTCAAAGATATGCCCTAAATGGCGAAAATTGTGTGACGTCATGATGACGTCATCAACAATATATTTTTTTTTTAAACGCATGTAAGGGTCAATCTGATGACAAAAATGTATACATTGTATTTTTCTGTACCCAATTCCAAAATTTCATGATTGTGGCTCACTCAAGTAAGAAATGACAGCCATTTCAAAATTTAGACCAAATTCAATATAACACAAAGGAATTCTGCGACGGGCTGATAACCATGGCTATTATGAGCTTGCTGTTTATAAAAGGGGTTGATTTCTAGTCTTTTTTCAAGTCGCTGAATTTTTGAAGTTCTAAAATCGTAACATTCTTTTCAATATATCTAGCGAACAAAACAAGATATTTTCAAAATTATTTTTGTTACAGCTTTGGTATGTCTCAAAGATATGCCCTAAATGGCGAAAATTGTGTGACGTCATGATGACGTCATCAACAATATATTTTTTTTTAAACGCATGTAAGGGTCAATCTGATGACAAAAATGTATACATTGTATTTTTCTGTACCCAATTCCAAAATTTCATGATCGTGGCTCACTCAAGTAAGAAATGACAGCCATTTCAAAATTTAGACCAAATTCAATATAACACAAAGGAATTCTGCGACGGGCTGATAACCATGGCTATTATGAGCTTGCTGTTTATAAAAGGGGTTGATTTCTAGTCTTTTTTCAAGTCGCTGAATTTTTGAAGTTCTAAAATCGTAACATTCTTTTCAATATATCTAGCGAACAAAACAAGATATTTTCAAAATTATTTTTGTTACAGCTTTGGTATGTCTCAAAGATATGCCCTAAATGGCGAAAATTGTGTGACGTCATGATGACGTCATCAACAATATATTTTTTTTTAAACGCATGTAAGGGTCAATCTGATGACAAAAATGTATACATTGTATTTTTCTGTACCCAATTCCAAAATTTCATGATCGTGGCTCACTCAAGTAAGAAATGACAGCCATTTCAAAATTTAGACCAAATTCAATATAACACAAAGGAATTCTGGGACGGACTGATAACCATGGCTATTATGAGCTTGCTGTTTATAAAAGGGGTTGATTTCTAGTCTTTTTTCAAGTCGCTGAATTTTTGAAGTTTTAAAATCGTCACATTCTTTTCAATATATCTAGCGAACAAAACAAGATATTTTCAAAATTATTTTTGTTACAGCTTTGGTATGTCTCAAAGATATGCCCTAAATGGCGAAAATTGTGTGACGTCATGATGACGTCATCAACAATATTTTTTTTTTTAAACGCATGTAAGGGTCAATCTGATGACAAAAATGTATACATTGTATTTTTCTGTACCCAATTCCAAAATTTCATGATCGTGGCTCACTCAAGTAAGAAATGACAGCCATTTCAAAATTTAGACCAAATTCAATATAACACAAAGGAATTCTGGGACGGACTGATAACCATGGCTATTATGAGCTTGCTGTTTATAAAAGGGGTTGATTTCTAGTCTTTTTTCAAGTCGCTGAATTTTTGAAGTTTTAAAATCGTAACATTCTTTTCAATATATCTAGCGAACAAAACAAGATATTTTCAAAATTATTTTTGTTACAGCTTTGGTATGTCTCAAAGATATGCCCTAAATGGCGAAAATTGTGTGACGTCATGATGACGTCATCAACAATATTTTTTTTTTAAACGCATGTAAGGGTCAATCTGATTACAAAAATGTATACATTGAATTTTCCTGTACCTAATTCCAAAATTTCGTGATCGTGGCTCACTCAAGTAAGAAATAGGAGCCATTTCAAAATGTAGACCAAATTCAATATAACACAAAGGAATTCTAGGAAGGGCTGATAACCATGGCTTAAATGTGCATGCTGTTTATAAAAAGGGTTGATTTGTAGTCTTTTTTCAAGTCGCTGAATTCTTGAAGTTTTATAATTGTAACATTCTTTTCACTATATCTAGCGAACAAAACAAGATATTTTCTAAATTCTTTTTGTTATAGCTTTGGTATGTCTCAAAGATATGCCCTAAAAAGCGAAAATTGTGTGACGTCATGATGACGTCATAAAAAAAAATCTTTTTTCAAGTCGCTAGAATATTGCCCATAGCATTTGTAAACTTTTTCTTTCTTACCGGCCACTTTGGCTACTTTTAAACTGAGCAGACACTTACTCCAACTGCTCACAATGTGTGCCGAACCTTTACGTCATGATGACGACATCACATGTCATGTGACGTCATCTTAAAGGAGCATTTTTCGAAGCCATATATCTACAAAAGTACAAGTCCGATTAAGTTCAAAAGTAATATCTAGGTAGCCCAATAAGTTTATAGATGAAAATTGACATGACATTATTATGACGTCATCACATGTCACGTGACGTCATCTTAAAGGGGCATTTTTTCGAAGCCATATATCTACAAAAGTACAAGTCCGATTAAGTTGAAAAGTAATATCTAGGTAGCCCAATAGGTTTATAGATGAAAATTGACATGACATTATTATGATGTCATTACATGTCACATGACGTCATCTTAAAGGTGCAGTTTTTGAAGCCATATATAAACAAAAGTACAAGTCCGATTAAGTTCAAAAGTAATATCTAGGTAGCCCAGTAGGTATTTTAAATAAAAAAATTGATGATGTCATGATTACGTCATCACTTGTTTCGTGTCATTATCTTAAAGGGGCATTTTTCGAAGCCATAAATCTACAAAAGTACAGGTCCGATTTATTTGAAATGTAATATATAGTCGGGTAGGCAAGCAGGTTTATAGATGAAAATTGACGTGACGTTATGATGACGTCATCACATGTCACGTGACGTTATCTTAAAGGAGCAGTTTTTAAAGCCATACATTGTATATCTACAAAAGTACAAGTTCGATTATTTTAAATGTAATATCTAGGTAGGTCAGCAAGTTTACAGATGTGAATTTACATTACGTTATGATGACGTCATCACAAGTGACTATTACAAACAACTTAAATTAATTTTTTTTTTTGCTTCTTTTTCAGACTTTTTGCCCATAGCATTTGTACACGTTTTCTTTCTACCAGGCACTTTTGCTACTTTGATGCAGCCGATTGCCTTTAAACTTAACAGACACTTAGACCAACTGCTCAGAATGCATGCCGAACTTTTACGTCATGATGACGTCATCACGTGATTTTTTATGAATTTTTGAAATTTGAAAATCGTAACATTCATTAAATTATATCTAGCGAACAAAACAAGATATTTTCAAAATTCTTTTTCTTATAGCTTTGGTATGTCTCAAAGATATGCCCTAAAAAGCGAAAATTGTTTGACGTCATGATGACGTCATCAAAAATATGTTTTTTTGTAAACGCATGTAAGGGTCAATTCGATTACAAAAATGTATACATTGAATTTTCCTGTACCCAATTCCAAAATTTCATGATCGTGGCTCACTCAAGTAAGAAATGACAGCCATTTCAAAATTTAGACCAAATTCAATATAACACAAAGGAATTCTGGGACGGGCAGATAACCATGGCTATTATGTGCTTGCTGTTTATAAAAGGGGTTGATTTCTAGTCTTTTTTCAAGTCGCTAAATTTTTGAAGTTTTAAAATCGTAACATTCTTTTCAATATATCTAGCGAACAAAACAAGATATTTTCAAAATTCTTTTTGTTACAGCTTTGGTATGTCTCAAAGATATGCCCTAAAAAGCGAAAATTGTGTGACGTCATGATGACGTCATCAACAAATTTTTTTTTTAAACGCATGTAAGGGTCAATCCAATTTTCAAAAATGTATTCGTTGAATTTTCCTGTACCTAATTCCAAAATTTCATGATCGTGGCTCACTCAAGTAAGAAATAGGAGCCATTTCAAAATTTAGACCAAATTCAATATAACACAAAGGAATTCTGGGAAGGGCAGATAACCATGGCTTAAATGAGCATGCTGTTTATAAAAAGGGTTGATTTGTAGTCTTTTTTCAAGTCGCTGAATTTTAAATTTTTGGAATCGTAACATTCTTTTCAATATATCTAGCGAACAAAACAAGATATTTTCAAAATTCTTTTTGTTATAGCTTTGGTATGTCTCAAAGATATGCCCTAAAAAGCGAAAATTGTGTGACGTCATGATGACGTCATAAAAAAATTCTTTTTTCAAGTCGCTAGAATATTGCCCATAGCATTTGTAAACTTTTTCTTTCTTACCGGCCACTTTGGCTACTTTTAAACTTGGCAGACACTTACTCCAACTGCTCACAATGTGTGCCGAACCTTTACGTCATGATGACGTCATCAAATGTCACGTGACGTCATCTTAAAGGGGCATTTTTCGAAGCCATATATCTACAAAAGTACAAGTCCGATTAAGTTGGAACGTAATATCTAGGTATGCCACCGGGTGTTATAGATGAACATTGACATGACGTTATGATCAAGTCATAACATGTCACGTGGTGTCATCTTAAAGGGGCACTCGCTAGATTATTGCCCATAGCATTTGTAAACGTTTTCTTTCTAACTGGCCAGTTTGGCTACTTTTAAACTTGGCAGACACTTACCCCAACTGCTCAGAATGTGTGCCTAACTTTTACGTCATGATGACGTCATCATATGTCACGTGACGTCATCTTAAAGGGGCATTTTTCGAAGCCATATATCTACAAATGTACAAGTCCGATTCAGTTGAAACACACTATTTAGGTATGCCACCCGGTGTCATAGATGAAAATTGACATGACATTATGATGAAGTCATTACATGTTATGTGATGTCATCTTAAAGGGGCATTCGCTAGGCTATTTCCCATAGCATTTGTACACGATTCCTTTTTTAAACCAATCCTTCACACATCCAATAACAACATCTTCATCCCTCCGTCATTGTTAACTAACAAACAACTTTAAATATTGCATACACATTTGACATCCAAACTAACAATAAAAAAATTAGAAACAGCCCTGTGTTTGTCCACAAACACTTGCCTCTAGTTTTTTTTTGCTTCTTTTTCAGACTTTTTGCCCATAGACTTTGTACACGTTTTCGTTCTGCCAGGCACTTTGGCTACTTTTATGCAGCCGATTGCCTTTAAACTTAACAGACACTTAGACCAACTGCTCAGAATGTATGCCGAACTTTTACGTCATGATGACGTAATCACGTGATTTTTTATGAATTTTTGAATTTTGAAAATCGTAACATTCATTAAATTATATCTAGCGAACAAAACAAGATATTTTCAAAATTCTTTTTCTTATAGCTTTGGTATGTCTCAAAGATATGCCTTAAAAAGCGAAAATTGTGTGACGTCATGATGACGTCATCAAAAATGTTTTTTTTTTTTAACGCATGTAAGGGTCAATCCGATTACAAAAATGTATACATTGTATTTTTCTGTACCCAATTCCAAAATTTCATGATCGTGGCTCACTCAAGTAAGAAATGACAGCCATTTCAAAATTTAGACCAAATTCAATATAACACAAAGGAATTCTGGGACGGGCTGATAACCATGGCTATTATGAGCTTGCTGTTTATAAAAGGGGTTGATTTCTAGTCTTTTTTCAAGTCGCTGAATTTTTGAAGTTCTAAAATCGTAACATTCTTTTCAATATATCTAGCGAACAAAACAAGATATTTTCAAAATTATTTTTATTACAGCTTTGGTATGTCTCAAAGATATGCCCTAAATGGCGAAAATTGTGTGACGTCATGATGACGTCATCAACAATATATTTTTTTTTTAAACGCATGTAAGGGTCAATCTGATGACAAAAATGTATACATTGTATTTTTCTGTACCCAATTCCAAAATTTCATGATCGTGGCTCACTCAAGTAAGAAATGACAGCCATTTCAAAATTTAGACCAAATTCAATATAACACAAAGGAATTCTGCGACGGGCTGATAACCATGGCTATTATGAGCTTGCTGTTTATAAAAGGGGTTGATTTCTAGTCTTTTTTCAAGTCGCTGAATTTTTGAAGTTCTAAAATCGTAACATTCTTTTCAATATATCTAGCGAACAAAACAAGATATTTTCAAAATTATTTTTGTTACAGCTTTGGTATGTCTCAAAGATATGCCCTAAATGGCGAAAATTGTGTGACGTCATGATGACGTCATCAACAATATATTTTTTTTTAAACGCATGTAAGGGTCAATCTGATGACAAAAATGTATACATTGTATTTTTCTGTACCCAATTCCAAAATTTCATGATCGTGGCTCACTCAAGTAAGAAATGACAGCCATTTCAAAATTTAGACCAAATTCAATATAACACAAAGGAATTCTGGGACGGACTGATAACCATGGCTATTATGAGCTTGCTGTTTATAAAAGGGGTTGATTTCTAGTCTTTTTTCAAGTCGCTGAATTTTTGAAGTTTTAAAATCGTAACATTCTTTTCAATATATCTAGCGAACAAAACAAGATATTTTCAAAATTATTTTTGTTACAGCTTTGGTATGTCTCAAAGATATGCCCTAAATGGCGAAAATTGTGTGACGTCATGATGACGTCATCAACAATATTTTTTTTTTTAAACGCATGTAAGGGTCAATCTGATGACAAAAATGTATACATTGTATTTTTCTGTACCCAATTCCAAAATTTCATGATCGTGGCTCACTCAAGTAAGAAATGACAGCCATTTCAAAATTTAGACCAAATTCAATATAACACAAAGGAATTCTGGGACGGACTGATAACCATGGCTATTATGAGCTTGCTGTTTATAAAAGGGGTTGATTTCTAGTCTTTTTTCAAGTCGCTGAATTTTTGAAGTTTTAAAATCGTAACATTCTTTTCAATATATCTAGCGAACAAAACAAGATATTTTCAAAATTATTTTTGTTACAGCTTTGGTATGTCTCAAAGATATGCCCTAAATGGCGAAAATTGTGTGACGTCATGATGACGTCATCAACAATATTTTTTTTTTAAACGCATGTAAGGGTCAATCTGATTACAAAAATGTATACATTGAATTTTCCCGTACCTAATTCCAAAATTTCGTGATCGTGGCTCACTCAAGTAAGAAATAGGAGCCATTTCAAAATGTAGACCAAATTCAATATAACACAAAGGAATTCTAGGAAGGGCTGATAACCATGGCTTAAATGTGCATGCTGTTTATAAAAAGGGTTGATTTGTAGTCTTTTTTCAAGTCGCTGAATTCTTGAAGTTTTATAATTGTAACATTCTTTTCACTATATCTAGCGAACAAAACAAGATATTTTCTAAATTCTTTTTGTTATAGCTTTGGTATGTCTCAAAGATATGCCCTAAAAAGCGAAAATTGTGTGACGTCATGATGACGTCATAAAAAAAAAATCTTTTTTCAAGTCGCTAGAATATTGCCCATAGCATTTGTAAACTTTTTCTTTCTTACCGGCCACTTTGGCTACTTTTAAACTGAGCAGACACTTACTCCAACTGCTCACAATGTGTGCCGAACCTTTACGTCATGATGACGACATCACATGTCATGTGACGTCATCTTAAAGGAGCATTTTTCGAAGCCATATATCTACAAAAGTACAAGTCCGATTAAGTTGGAACGTAATATCTAGGTATGCCACCGGGTGTTATAGATGAACATTGACATGACGTTATGATCAAGTCATAACATGTCACGTGGTGTCATCTTAAAGGGGCACTCGCTAGATTATTGCCCATAGCATTTGTAAACGTTTTCTTTCTTACCGGCCAGTTTGGCTACTTTTAAACTTGGCAGACACTTACCCCAACTGCTCAGAATGTGTGCCTAACTTTTACGTCATGATGACGTCATCACATGTCACGTGACGACATCTTAAAGGGGCATTTTTCGAAGCCATATATCTACAAATGTACAAGTCCGATTCAGTTGAAACACACCATTTAGGTATGCCACCCGGTGTCATAGATGAAAATTGACATGACGTTATGATGAAGTCATTACATGTTATGTGATGTCATCTTAAAGGGGCATTCGCTAGGCTATTTCCCATAGCATTTGTACACGATTCCTTTTTTTAAACCAATCCTTCACACATCCAATAACAACATCTTCATCCCTCCGTCATTGCTAACTAACAAACAACTTTAAATATTGCATACACATTTGACATCCAAACTAACAATAAAAAAAATCGAAACAGCCGTGTTTGTCCACAAACACTTGCCTCTAGTTATTTATGTTACGCTTGACTGCACAAACACATTGTAGCGGTTCGCTTGGCTGCCAGAACCGCCGCGACACCCCGACGTCTCCCGTATAATACCGTGCTCAACGTTAATTGCACTGAATGACACCTCCAACAAAATTTGACAAGGATTGGTTCGAACAGTAAATAGTTAATGTTTCTCCCCTCTTTTTTTTTTCTTTCGTTATTTATTCAGTTATTTATTATTGATTAATTCAATTGTGGAGACCCACCTTTTGCAATTCTGTGTATCATTAAAAACAAATATAACTACATTTATACATTATGGCACTCATCTTCAATTATATAATAGAAAAACAACAGATTTGGTTTCAGTCAAAATCAAATTGTGTCTTACTTTGTGGCTTACTGTCTGAAGTAGCAGTATATTAGGGGCCATTCAACATTTTCAATGTTTACAAATTTCGATCTTAAAATATTGATTTGCCATGCAAATAAACATAATATAATGCCCAGTTTCATGACAGCGTGATGCAGCTGTGGATCTCCCCCCACTTTCACAAGTGTCCCCCATGACTTCTTGTGTTTCATAATCAGCTTCTGACCTAGCGCTGGCGATACTGATTTTTTTCGTAGTTGATTTTTTCCCTGCTATATCGCCGATATGGCTATAAAATCATTCACAAATTACGGCATGATAAAAAATGTTGTGAAAGGTTAGCGATCTTAACATCCTAATGTACAAACGCATAGGCCTAAACAACACCGCCAGCGCTAAAGCTCTCTGTCACAATATCGCCACTCAGATCGTCCACCCATGGAGGAATGGTCCACTATACACACGTGGCGGCCAGTGTTGCAGCCAACTTTTCTATTCATTTTTTTTTTAATTCAAGCCACAAGTAAATTTTTTCAATAACTTCCGAATTTTTTGAAGTTGAAGCCACACGATACTCCTTTTGAAGTTGACATTCATGTACAAAATCATGCATGTAGGCCTACACGTATCATTTTCCGAGGGCTTCGCAACGCGCAAGCAAAGTGCTTATTAGCACGGTTCCCGTCTCTAGCTCTGCATGCTAGTAATTACTAGTGAAACAATTCACAGAAATTAACAGGGGAACACTCCTTGAGTGGAGCAAAGTTTGATTTCATTTCTTTTTTAGATGCTTTATTTAGCTAAGTTCATTAAGTCGTTCAAGTCCAACATGACTGTTACTTTATCATTACTTTATCATTAAAAAACAACTCAACTATGGATACTTCCAGTTACAACAAAGATTGTTTTCTTTTTATACATTTAAAAAAAGAATAAAATAAGATACCTGCCAGCTTAGGACCTTAAAATTTCAATCTGGTTTTCACATGTGAAACAAAATCTCTGAGTACTAAATCATGTCACTAAAACACCTAACTACATGTATTATAATGGAGGTACCTCCGTTGTAATATTTATCCATTCACTTATTGTTTTGTTTTTTCTCTTTGTTACTTCATCTGTCATCTTTGTGAAGTTTTTTCTTCATCACTAATGAAAGTCGCTCGCATTTTTAGCTGTTCTTCTCGTATGGATTCACTGTATGGTAGCCGCAAGCACGCGCTTACCTATCAAACGGTGGGGGCGCCCTAGTCTGGTTCCATGACCTAAAGATTCCCTGACGTCTGTCAGAAATAGTCAGAATATTTTTGTTCGGGAACCAGACTAGAAGCGCCCTTCCCCATTGTCGAAAATAATGACGTCATAGCGTTCCATCGGGCGCTGTACAAAAAGATCCGGTGTCCGATCTTCCCCCTTAATTCTGCGATCTTTAGTCAAACGAACATTCGATCGATCGCGACAGAAGTTAAATTGTTCGCATCAATCATCGTCTGTTTGATGAGTAATACGTAATTGAACGTGCATCGCGTCAGATATCGGAGCATAACTTGTCTGTACATCCCGCATGTTTGTAACTCCATGGTTAAATGTTCATGAGAACTTAATGAAGTCAGCATTGTAACTTTGCCATGCTTGTTTACAGAGTACGGAACTGAAGAGGTCAGCAGGAATAACGTTAGGAGAGCTGCCAAAGTGCTGGTGCGGAAGGACGAAAGGTTTCTTCGTCTTCAAACTAACGTTAAACTGTCAGTAGCCTGCATGTTGTAGGAGCCTAGCCCTAGTAGTAGTATGTGTCTTATTCCTCCGTGGTTTATTTTGTACATAATGTATGTAAATCAACGGGGTCATGCTAATTTAGCGTCAACAAGGCTTAAGCGTCAACATTTAGCGTCAACAAAGCGTCAACAACTTATAAAAGCACTGTTAAGCTTAAACATGTTATCCACAATATTTAGTGGGCTTCTATGATTATTTAAAAGTATTATTACATTAGTATTGAAAAGTATCTTAAAATGTGTGATTTTTTTGCAAAAAAGTACGTCATCAACGGTGCTTTTTCCCGGCAGCCATCTTGTTTTTCTGAGACATGGTGCGATCGGGCATGTGCAAAAGAAAAAACAAAGATGGCGGCGCCCATTCATCGTAATTTTGTCGCATAAAATTTTGTTTTTATGTGGGATTGTGAACGTGAATTCGCCTAATTTCTTACATAATACAAGATGCGAGAGTTTGTCGAATACAATTATGTATTTATAGCTTTTGTGAAGCTTAAAAAAAGAAATGTGCATTTTGAGCTTTGTTGACGCTGATCAGGTTTGTTGACACTTGTTCAGTTGTTGACGCTAAATAGCATGACCGTATCCACGTGTTGGCAATTTTCGTGCCCCAGGCTTAACTAAGCTTTACAACAAAATTTTGAAGATGTAGGCCTAGGCCTTGAGAAAACACGACTTTCTTCTGGTTTTCCAGTTAGTAGTGAGATGCGAATCGACACTCACACTGCCACACGATACGCTCCCCTTTCCCATTCTGGACCAATCAGAGAGTGGCTTCTAAATTAAACTTCTATCCACCAATCAGCGACGGTCTACCAAACGAGCATGGGCACGGTCGTCATGTTTGGTTTCAGTTTGTGTGTTTTTCACCGTCGTCGTTTTACCCCATTTTTTCCCTCAAAAATCAAAACCCTACCCTCTTTCCACAAAATGAATCCTGTAGATATTCAACTTGGACAAGTTGGTGTTATCACATCTACTTACCCGAGTCCAAAAAGTTAAAATGTGGATTTTTTTAGGAACAGGGTCCTAAACTCCACAATCGCCATAATGTTCATTGTAAATAATATTTTTTTGTTAAACCATCAGCTTGTTTACATGTATTAACTATAGTTTTTAACATTTTGTTTTTCAGTATGCCATAGGCCCCTAATTCTTCATCAGAAAACATCTTGGGAGGTTGTGAATGAACTCAAGCAGAAAAGGAGCATCATTGTGTTCAAAGCTCTAGCCCGGATATATATAATCGTGACACTTTTAAAGGACTCATTGATATGATGGAGCGTCTTCGGGCATTGTTGATTGTCGGCCTAACTTTAGCCACCTATCTATTTGGTAAGTGTATAAAATGTATGAAAACTGTGGATAATATGTAGGTTATTCCATAAATTAGGGTGCCAACTTGTGACATTTTGACCCAAAATGGAAAAATTGATTGACGGGATTTATTAATACATTTAATTTTCAGTATAACTTAAAGATATTGACATTCCTCATAAATTCTGTAATTGTAGCCAAAATCAGACATTATTTACTCAAGAAATGCCAAAATATCATGTCAAAACCCATTCACGGTTTTCACGTGTAATTGTAAAGGGGACACCAAATTAGTTTTCTGCAATTTGTGTGATAATTTATGCTCAATTTATTTTAAAATGTGTTTTGTCTTACCCAAGATAAGTCATCAAGGTTCATTATAAAAATAACTTGATTTGACTAAAAATAACAATTTGGTGCATGATTGCGTATTGGGGACACCATTTGGTGTCCTATTTACACGTGAAACCTAGTAAATGGCCCAAAATAATAATTTACAAGCATGCAATCTTTATGATTTCACACTGATCAAGTGGGACATGTAATTAATGGTGATAGATTTGGATTTGCCAGTGAACCCAATTATCTTTGTATTTCTCAGAAACATTACACAAATTTCCTATGTAAAAGGGACACCAAAAAAGTGGGTCTTGTTTACACGTGAAATGTTTGGGCTGACGCACTGTGAACCTCACTCAACTAGTTATTAAATCATTTAAATGTAGTGCCATTCTTAAGCAGTATTAACTTGCTTTAACATAATGAAGGGCGATTTTTCTTACACATGCACATGGTAGTATTTGAGAACCAAACAATGCATTTCAACAGCAGTTTTTAAAATGTCGCAGCTTTGGTGTCCTTTTTACACGTGAAACCGTGAACTATTTAGGACACCATACTCTTAGGAAATTAGTCGGATGTTTCATCCTATTTTCTATCAGATATTTAGGTACAAGTACTATAATTTGAGCAACTAAAATCATTTGTATATATTTCACTGTTGGTAATACAAGGGAAACAAATATCACAATGTAAAGAGGGACACCAAAATTCATTGGCCCCCACATATTTGTGGAATAACCCATGTACATGTACATTTGCCATTTATTATTGGGACTTAAATGTGATACCCTGATACCAAGGATCGAAGAGGGGCGTGGCTTTCACCACTTCAGATTTTTGACTTTGAAAAAACAGGTCATTATGTACATTCTTGTTCTCATTCATTAATTACTTATTCATAAATGCCTCAGCGAGTTAGCCTGTCACGTGGGTGTGCTTAAACGGTTGTTTAAACACGGCTGGAAGTTGTTTAAATACGGCGCGGTTTTAAAAAAGATTTCCGGTGTCACACAAAATGTAGAGTCCAACAAAATCTGGTCCATTTTATTGGTTGAACACTCGAGCGACCAGTCACTCTCTTAATAACGCAAGCGCAATACTACCGATGCGTCCATATTTAGAGTCCATAATTTCACACTACACCGGCACTGCTGCGTTCTGCACCACCTGGCGAGCGCGTTGCGCACGCGTCAATTTCCATATAAGGAAATGTTTAGCACTACTCGCGCGTGGCACGAACCATTAAATAGCTGAAGGGGTGTTTTACAAACCAATGTAAAAAATAATTGAACAAAATCATTGGAAATTTATAATTTTCGGTGGTTTTTGCTTAATTATACAAAAAGGTATTTTATGAATGGGAATAAATATGTGCTGGGCCGGTTTTAAACTTACATGTATGTTTAAAACCGCCTTGGAGCCTGGACGCTGATAATGACCCTCGCCTTCGGCTCGGGTCATTATCAAGCGCCCAGGCCCCAAGGCGGTTTTAAACGTACATTCAAAACCCGGCCAGCACATATTTCTTCCCTTAGTTATGCCTCCTTAGAAAAAGAGAACTGAAATATTTGAGTGGTCTTAATTAAAGGTGTACATGTACCTGTAAGCACACCCATGTGTGTTGGACTCTTGACCAGTAAAAATAGTGAAACCGCCCTGTATGTAGGGAATACTTAACCCTAACCCCTTGGGTAACTTTACTAGAAAATAGAAAGTATCCTGAATCCGCCCAAATCCACCTATTTTGTCATGCACAAAAAGTTGGTTTTGGTGAGTGCCCAATATGGAGGTATCCTGAATCTGCCGAAATCCTCCAAAACGGGGTTATAGATTTTGATGGATTCAGGTAGGTTAGGGTAAACAAAATTGCTTTTTTGGTCATAATTTATAGAATACCTGATTGGCATCCGCATAATGCAAGAGCAAATTTGGTTTCGGACCCCCTGCCCCATGCAGACTTTTTTGTCTTTTACCCCTTTTTTAGAGGAAGAAACCACTCCGCTTTCCCCTATTTTAAAATGATCACTAAGTTCATTTTCCAAAATTGCTGCTCTCTTTTCCTTTGGTCGGGTTCACACACATTGAATTGCCAGCTTTTCGGGCCTGTGTTTATTCTCCCATTTGTGACCCGCTCTGCAAAAAGGGCACATAAGTCGCTGTATGCTTTTTGCGAGTTATGGGCCGTTCAATGTGAAGAGGGTGAAAAATTCCTCAAACAAGTGATTTTGAAGGGAGGAAATTTGTTGCATCTTTGATACCTATATTATTCTATTTCATAACCAAAATCTTTGATTTCAGTTAATCAAGTTGAAAAAAGAATGTGTTTTTGTCGAGTGCTTCCATCTGTTGCTTTGCTTTTTGTTTTTTTTAAATGGCTTGAAATTCCTGAAAACAAACATGCACATTTCTAAATATCTCGTGATTGCAAAATGCTACAGACCTCAGACATGTATACCACATGAAAGCTTATAAAATGGCCTTTCCAGCTATACATGTATATAAAACACTCTTTTCAAATTTTGCAACATAAGTGCCCTTTTTGCAGAGCGGGTCACATTTTTACAAATCGTTTACTCCATCAGGGAATTTGTATGTTTCTGAATTGATATACACGTGTACATGTGAAAGAGAACAAACAAATCGGACGGCCTCCACAAAGGCAGTAGCATATTTATAAATGTACAGTACTTCACACCTTGGCAAGAATAAAGTGAGCAATATGTATTATGCTGTGCTGGTAATGTAATGTGCAAAGCAGGTCACACAGTTTAGCTTACAATTTTCTACGTACTGTATCTTTGTGCCATCCAGCCACAGACGCTGTATTTACTGGACCAGAGGATACAACCGTACTACAGGGCGGTACTACAACACTTGCATGCAACGATCCTGACTTCACACCTCCAGGGACTACTGCGTGGAGAGAAGGATTAACAACATTTGCTGATGAGGACGGTGTTTACCCCTCATCTACCATAGGCCCTAAATATGACAACTTTGCAATTGTCACACCCTCAGTAACCAACCTTGATCTAACAATAACAAATGCTCAGGTCTCCGATGAAGGCGCTTACACCTGTGAAATGACACCACAAACACAAGTGGCAACACTGTCCATTGAAAGTAAGTAATAATATTAACAACCTGCATTTAGAACGCTCCTTTAATTTCAACTAAATCACAAGTACAATTATTACCCCTTCTCAGCAGGCCCATCAGTGATTATTCCTGAAACTTTATACCCTGAATGATTTGAGTTTTAAACTTTAACAATATGGGTTGCTGTTGACATGTAACTTCGGAAAGATTTTACTTTAATACCCCCTAGGACCAAAATCAGTCAGGAACAGCAAAATCTTACAAAATAACCAACCCTCCTTGATAACAACTGTCTAAACATGTGGCACAACCAGTTATTTCAAGATTTATTTCAGCAAAATCTGTAACAAATGAGGCAAAACTCAACATGTATATGAACACTTTGAGTTACTATGCACTGTGCCCTGTGCCAAGAACATCTACATAACACAGAAAACACAAACTTTCTTCCCCTATATTTCACGAAAATTTCCCAACAAAATTCTCAAATTTAAAGGTTGTGCCAAGTGTTGACAATTTTGAACACAGATGGATACATGTAGTTATTATCCAAGATTTCCAAGATTTTCCAAGATTTTAGTAGGTGGTATTAAAGTAAAATCTTTCCCTAACTTCCCAAACAGCTTTTTGTTTTACAAACTACAATTTTCAACGTGCTTCCATTGTACATGTACATTGTGCAGTACAAGAGTATGCATATTACAAAAATCATTACATAATATATGGTACTGGAAAGTATATGATTAGTCTGAAGACACTTCACTTAATGGTGAAAGTTTGAAATAACCTCACTGAAATGTTTGAGGTTACACAAAAGAATACATTGTGAAATCTCCAATAAAAGTGTATAAACATTAGTCTTTCCTATATTGATTCTATTGAAACATGACAAAAACATTTCCAATGTGCAATTATGCAATTGTTTTGAAGTAATGGATGAAAAGGTCAACATTTTAAAGTGACACCACTGATTTTGAAAATGGCCATGTTCTTTTTCACAAGGCTAATGGGGGTATTTATTGAGTGGTTGCTGACATTCTTTGAGGAGGGTGCCAAAAAATAGTCTGTTTTGCAATATTACCTTGTTGCTGATTGAACAAGACTAAATTTTAAAGATTTCCCCAGTTTTCAGACATATATGTACACATGTCAAATGAATGCCAGTCATTGTTGAACATGTTGAAGCGTGTTTATAATTCCTGCAGAAAAATTTCACAAGGTAGCATGATCTATTTAATGTTGGAGGCATGAAAGAATGTTTTGAGTGATCTGTCATCTAAAAGACACTGGAACTGACCTTTTCTAGGCTGCACTGTGGACATGTACATGTACATGTACACGTAGTATGCAGAAGTACATACCGTACATATAGTGTAATGTATTAGGGGTGAGATTTGTTCAGGATTTTTTGTCGAGATTTTTACCGATTTCAGAATTTTTAAATAATCTCTATTGAAATCTGGAATTTTTGAGGTGTTACCCTAAAGGTGTTTTTACCTGTAAAAATTGATATAGACCAATAGGAATGGGTATTGGGGTCCTCAGAGACCCGCCAAACACTGCAGATTTCGTGAATTTTTTTTTTTTGGTCAATCTCACCCTGTGTACATACATGTATGTACAGTACAATGTATGTCACATGATACAATAAGGAAACCAAAACAACGACTACAAACCAGGGGTGCAAGCATGGAGAAGACAAGGCAACAATCAAGGAATGGTATGGAGTCAGTAGAAGGAAATAAAGAGCAGAAATGTTGATAACAATGTTGAAAAATGAAAAGATAACATGGGTAAATTACATGTATGTTTCTAGTTGAAGGAGCAGTTCCTACCATCGTAATTGAGAGTCCATCATCAGGGACTCTGACGGAGTCAATTGAAAGCGTGCTGAGATGCACAGCCAGCGGCTTCAGACCAGCTGTTAATCTAGAATGGTACAAGAACAATGTCCAGATCACAGCAGGTATCAGCCAGGATGCAGCCACTGGTAATGGAGATGGTTATGATACATCAGGCACACTGACATTCACTCCAACAAGACAAGATGATGAAGCTACTCTAGAATGCCGAACAACAGGACAGGAAGTCGCTACACCAAAAACAGGATCACTCCGTCTCAATGTGCGATGTAAGTTCATATGGTACTTTAACTCCGCTCCCCAAAATCAAATAGTCATTTCAGGAAAATGGTCATACATGTAGGTACATGTACAATGTTTATATTTAACTTTACATCAGTACATTGAGCCATTTGACAGTAAGCCTTGGAATGTTTGTGGGGATTCTTCAAGGTTTTCAGTTTACAGGCAATTACCCGACTTCAGTTCAGTTCAGTTCAGTTCAATTTATTTCAACGTATTTCCACATATTTGATACAGTCGGAAGTTTGATTGGTGCTAAAGACGTAGGCCTGCGTGCGTGTACACTTCGGCCCGAAAAATGAAAAGCCAAGCATAATTTGGGTCAATCACGTCAATATAGAAAGGTCACGCAAAGCACCCTCATGGATCGTTATATCGACAGCTCGGTTACTTCTACCACGGTCTCGGTAAAATTTTCCCGTGTCGAAAGTCCAAGTGCGGACAGTGGTCACATTTGACAATTTTTCATTTTACCATTGTCTCGGTAAAACCTTCCAAAAAAATAGTCCAGTGCGGACACGGCTTAAGAGTAAGACTATGAGGCCAAAAACATACTGCTTCCGATCACATGGGTATTCATTTATGCGAATTTCAGCCTAAACTATTTCCGTTTACGCTACGAAAGCTGTAACAAAAAATTTCCACAAAAAGTGATCAAAACTTGACTTAAATAATATAAATATTTATGGTCGATAATTCCTAAAAATAATGGAGAATTTAGGTCGTACACACCACTATGCACAACGCCCACCACGATGAGAAACTGGCTAACACTGTTCGTTTATCGTACGGTGGTAAGCGTGCGTGATGCACTTTGTGTGGCGGGCGATGAACCTCGTGTTGCGGCAGGAAATGTCGGGGAAACACGCTGCGGTGTACGAGCGGTACAACCTCGAAATAAATTCATGAACACGGAAAATGCATACACAGACAAAAGAGATTAAGTTCTGTGAATTAACGTGCAGAAATCTTCTTTCTCTATCGATTGTTTTTGGCCTAATTATTCATCGAAATTATTCATCGGAAAAACCGCGAATGCACCGCGCGTGTTGTTACCAAAGTTCATGAAGTTACTGTATGTAGCGCGCCGATTGCGCGCTTTATAGCACAGTCTACAGGGCGCGTACCTCGTACACGAACATCGATGTGTATTGTGAGGCACGCACGTGCAAGTACTGAGAAAAAGAAAGTCAGTTGACTGCACGTAAACGTTGCCGTACATGTACATACTCCTGCTGCTTTGTGTATGTACAGATACACACATTTAATCTTGCGGTGGGGGTGTTGATGCTTGAAGTATCGGCATACTCCGAAACTGGACCAGATTCAGTCTGTGTGCAAAGTATGTGCATATGCTGCACGTATTGTGTGCATGTGATTCTGTACGATCGCCACTGGGTTGTGCAGCGAGATTTTATGAAGGGCTGGCATGACATCGAAAAAACAAATGATATGAAGGATTGTAGTGGCTGTGTTTTTGCAAAAAGGGCACGGCGGCCAAGGTAAATATGGGGCAAGGCAAAACTGCCTGTGATAACAGAGATTTTTTGTGGGGCACCTCGGCCAGTAAGAAGGCAACGACGACACTGGCCGTAGTGGCCGTCGTTCATTTCAAGCCCTGCATACGAGATGTTCATTTCAGAGGACACCTCCATCAAACAGACAATACACTGAACCTGACTAGGCCCCTAGATTCTTACACTTGCATGCTCACTGACCGACAGAGGTTGACAACAATTATCTCTTAAAAACATCTTTGCAATCACACTCTTTCCATTTTCCGAATCACAGTTGCACCTGTGGTAACGACCCTCGCATACGACGACGGAACAATCACTTGCGACGCTGATGCCAATCCTATCACTAACATCGAGTACTACATCATCTTGAATGGTACCAAGCCCAGTAACCCGACTGGTAAAACCTTGGCATTTAACCCAGATGAGAATTACTGCACAGAAGTCAGCTGCGATGTTACCAATGCTATAGGAACAGGCACAAAGGCAATGGAACAACCACTTTGCCCAGGAGGTACTCATTAAAACTTTTATGTTTACACTTTGACATTTTAAACTGAAAGTACATGTATAATATCAGACACTTTGAATGGCTAAGATTCCCTTGCTGTGATTTGAATTGCGTTATTAAATAAAACAGGAATTGTGTTTACATTCTGACAAGTTAATTTGTAGTTCCCTGTATAGAACATACTCGGCCCAAAGTCACCCAAGAGTTTGCAATGTACCTTTAGTTAACCCTAACCCTGCTACATGCAACAGAATGCAACAGTGGTGAAAAATTGTTGCATGCCGTTGCATTTAGCAGCTAAGGCAAATGGCAGGAATCACTCTGCAATTGCCTGTTGCCTAGGCTGGTGTTAATTTAGTGCACTGCACAGGGACGTCACAGAGCTCTGTTTCACATACGCAGTGTATTCGTGTAGTTAAGAATTCTCGGCCAAAATCCTCATTTTTCTCACATCCAGAAAATTAGTTCAACCCCAATTTTTTTTATAGTTGCCCCCTGAAGTAATTATCTTTATTCTCCCACTGATAACCCTAACCCCATTTTGCCTCTGAAGCCCTTTTCCAGAGAGAGCGAAACACACAATAGCCACCAGTGCACCGGTGTGTGCATTCTGTTGCATTTGGCAGGGTGCCTAGAGAATACCCCTTGGGGGTTAGGGTTAATGGAATACCATTTAAAAAAAAAAATGTATGTTCTTTTTTGAGTTTTATCCAGAGAGAAAAAAATCAAATTTTGTTCTAACTTTTGAACGAGACATTGAATGAAAAGAAAATATGCCTACATAATTTACAAAAATCATATGTACTTATCAAGTAATTACTTTACAAATGTAAAATTATTTGCGACCCAACAATAGTTCTCACATGGCGTATCCTTTTTTT